>CM053171.1:29864591-30049181 GCA_012977825.3 Pteromalus puparum
ATAATTATAAATGTCTATTGGTTCCTTTTGGTCGTAAAAGGTGCGTCTAACCCTAAACCCTTAGATTTTACTTTAATTTGTTCAAAATCCTCTTTATTTATAGTTTTGACCAAAAATACTTTGATACTAAATGAGGTTAAGCACTGTGTGTCCACGCCCGGTTCTGCTTAAATGATTTTAAGGTTCTAGCTGAATTTTGTCGTCTCTCACTTTAAATAATCTTTGTTATTGGTTTTCCTACTCATTTGTATGTTTTGCGCAAAATTAGTGCAATTAAGTACGTGTAAAAATGGCTTTCTATGTAAAGTTTTGGCGTTTCTTGGGTTTTGGGGCAAAATATGATATTACTTATTGTTTAGAATATAAATATACGTCAAATTAATAATTTTTTTTATGTTTGTAGGGTTTCAATGGATATTTCAACACCAGGAAAACCTGTTTTTTTTTTTTTTGCTTTTTTTTTTTTGGGCTAGATGCCAGCCTTTCTCTTGTGCAGGCCGGAGTCCAGCACTTTGCACAGCAGCCTCGACTAGGCCCTGGCTCGACTTCTGGCTATCACTTGCCAGTACACATTAGTGCTACTCGTCGACCAGATTTTGAGTGTTTGGGGTACTTTGGAGCACGAGTGATGTCCTAATGGGTCCACCTCTACGAGTGTTCTGTGTTTAAGAAGAATGGTGCAGTGTTACGAGTGTGATTTTTAGCTAAATATAGAGTGTCAAGGTGACTAATGTTAGACAGAATGTGTCTTTTGTTAATTCTGAGTTAAATTGTGAAATGTTGGAGTGTGTTTTCCCTTTTTTTTAAAATCAAGTGTGTGCAATTAAAATATTGAAATGTTAAAATATCTTGGAAAATATGTGTTATGCGTTTCTCTGTGTATTGTCTACGAACACTAATTTATAATATGAAACTACAGAGGTGTATTGTAGAGCATGGATGTGTTATGACTCGAATGCAACTTTACCTTTAAAATTCTTTGATTCAAAGTTCTGCGTGTAAATGTCAAACTGCTCGCAATGAGACAGTGGTGTGCTGTGGGTTTCTAGCAGGATTCGTCAAACTGCTTGTGTATCGAGGTTGTGAAAGTGTTGGTGTAAAAAAAATATTTTGTGATATTATTGTGGTTTGTCTTATCTGGTCCCTCCTACATCCCCTGGGTCTCAATGGTTCTTTCTTTTACTAGTAAAGCGGTCCGAATTTGCTGGTTGTAAGGGTCACAAAGAAATGTTAAAATTATTTTTAAAAAAAATCACTGGCGTTACTGCGAGTCCCACCGATATGCGGCTGCAGTGACGTCACGGCCGTCGTTGTGTGCTTGCGCGCGCGTCTCGAATTTCAAACTTTATCTACGACTGCGTTGGTCTTGTGCTATCGATTCCTTTTCTTTGTTCACGCACTTTATATATTTTACTGTTTACGCGCACTTGTATGGGACTTCTATTCTTTCCCCTTTTTTTTTTTTTTTTTTTTTTTTTTTTTTTTTAATCATACATTAAACACAAAATTTATTCTTAGTATGTAAATCAAACAGTTCCGCGTCGACCAAAGCTGAGCAAATCCCGACGGCCCCAAATTTTGTTAGGGTGAGGCTGACTCTACCAAACTAACAATGAATGTTATTAGAAACGCGGGCGCTCAGCCTACTTCTCCCATACGGGGATCCGTGAAACCACTAATTAGTCGAGGCAGAACTGTTTGAGTTGGGAAAACGTTGAAACTAAATTATGTTAGAAAATCAACTTACTTGTATCCCGATGGTCTGAGTAGGCTGAATATAGACATTGGGTGTTGGTACAAGTCAAACAATGATTGTAGATTTGCCTTCAAAGCTTTATATTTTGTTCTCTCGAAAAACCACGGATACAAAAAAAACACCAATTAAAAGGAACTAATGTAAGAGAATGTAGAACTCAATGCTGACTAACTAAATTGAAAAGTGAACTCAAATAGCTCAACTCTGTAATACATATTAAACTCAAGAAAGTATAGCGTCCTTTCTCTAGGAGCGCACACACTGTTAATGTCCCTGCGGGGAGGTGAAGCTACAGAGAGAGTCGAAGCTTTCTCCACGCGGGGTACTTCTTTCCTCTCTTCGTAATTCAGCCTAGCCGTGCTCTCTCTTCTTACTCATTAGGCCTTTGGGCATGGTCGTGTCAACGGCTAAGCTGCAGTGTCAGCCCGTCACGCGCGCTTCGGCGGGAGGAGAAGTGTTTATGGTTTCGGGTACATTCCTTTCGCGTTCGTTAGGGTCGAAGTTTCTGGGCTTTTTGAGTGAAATGTGCTTTCCTGTCTTTGTCCTATTGGACCCAGAAACTTCGTCACTTAACATAAGCACTACCTGCACTACCGGCCGCAAGGTCGGTAAAATCGCAGAAATGGGTTTGAGACCCACTTAAGAACTATAGGGGTTTCAAAGCTGCGCAACGAACTTAGCTAAAACACATAAAATATCTACCTTTTCCTAAAATATCAAGTGTAATAAGGCCTTTTTACGCCCGTAATTGTAGCACAAAATAAACTAATTTTTTTCAGTTTTCGATTTATTACTGGAAAAATAAGTGGTGAAATCACTTCAAATTTTAATGGAATATAGTTCGACGCGTAACCCATTAACATGATTTTTTTTGTGAGGTTATGATGTTTAGTTTCAAAGATATGAATTTAAAAAAAAATAAACTTTTTGATTTTATCTGCCGAACGGAGCGGTCAATCCCGAGGACCAAACGGGGAAAAGTAGGTAATTTTATTATCTTTCAAATGCACTTCAGCTGAATTGTTTGTAACATTCGAATGATTAAAAAAACGAAAATAATGTTTTTTGAAACTCAAAAAATGGCCATAAAAAAGTCATTAAAAAAATTAAAAAATAAATGTTTTTTCCGAATTCTGAATCCAACAATAGATATGCATGTTAAATTTGATTGATATTGACGGAGTAGTTTCAGAAATATCACGGTTTACACACACACACACAGACACACACACACACACACATCCATATATACCGGACATTTCCTAAAAACACGTAATTCGAACTTCTAACATCTAAAAACATGTTTCTATGAAGTTTTAGCGAAACTGAAAATTTTACTATTATAAAGCTTCCTCTAGGAGGAAGCAAAGCAATACTCCAATGAGCAGATTGGATCATGACTACAGTGCCTTGGCTTCATCGTTTCCATGTTTGTCTGCTTATGTACAGAATTGTAAAGGGTTCGTTTGACTGCCCAGAGGTGACCCGCCTATTTATGAGCAGGAACATGGTCTATAACTTGTGATTTAACCGTCCCCTTACGAAAATATTCTGCATATGATCCTGCATACCTGACTGTATGACATCATGCACGAGCTACTGCATGGATATCTACAGAAAAAACTGTAAACTTGTATGCACAATTGTCTGCATGAGATATTGCATCATATACTGTATATGAATATGCAAATTGCTGTGCATGCTATTTTAAAGAAATATCTGCACAGAATTCGTGAAATTCGTGCATGAGTTACTACACTGTTCTGTGCATACATGTATGCATAACATTTTGTATGACCTTGATGTTTCTATGTACAGATCTGTACATGTGATTCTACATGCAAACATGCTTTATCAAATATTATATACAAAAATGTAGTATACAATAAAATGTTGGCAACTATAAGTTTTGTGTCCATCGCTCACCAATTTGTATAATATATAATTATATATAATATAATATTATTATAATTATGATTTCTATTCTAAAAAGTCATGAAATCCTAATGTTTGTTTATAGCCTACAAACGTTTTTCTGTATTTTTATGAATATACGCTAATGAATGTAGTGAAATCAGTTTTAAAAATGTCAAGCGTTAAAAATCAGCACACTGACAATAGTATATTGTGCAACTAGGGGGGAAAATTGACTTTTTCTAGCGAGGGTGATGTTTTGAGGGCACCGTAGGCGCCCGAGACGGACAGGAGTACTCAAAACATCACCCGAGTCTGAAAAAGCCACTCCCCCCTTGTTGCACACCGTACTTTTTATGATAAGTGTGCGAATAGGCCACTTATCATGCATATGGAAGGAATGGGAAATTCGAGGACTTTTCGAAGAAAACGAAAACGAAGTAAAACAAATTTGTATTAAAATTTAAAAAATTTAAAAAAATTTTTAAATTTTTAAATATTTTGAAAATTTTAAGTTTTGAAAATTTTGAAAATTTTGAAAATTTTGAAAATTTTGAAAATTTTGAAAATTTTGAAAATTTTGAAAATTTTGAAAGTTTTAAAAACACATATCGGATAGTCTGCAGAGTGAGGAAAAGACTACTCCCTTGGGAGGAAAATACTTTTTCCTCCCAAGGGAGTAATTTTTTCCCGCTGCTAAGAAAAACTCGATTTTCCATTCATTTTACATGCATGGAAAGTAGCCTTTTTCGTGCACGTATGATAAAAAAAATCATTACTTACTCCAAGAACAATCAATCTTACTATAACTTCAAGATGAAAATCCGCTTTGTGTTTCATGATTCTCCCACATCTAATCTGAATTTTCTAAAACTAATCCGAATCATTTCGTGCAAAGAAATTAGCAAAATCATAAATATAAAAAATTCAAGTAATTTCCTCTTAAGTACATAAAAGAATCATTAACACAAAGCGGATTTTCATTTTGAAGCTATAGTGAGACTCATTCTGCTTGGAGATTTTTGTCAGTGCAGGTAAACTAGAATCTGCTGACTAGTTTATAAAAAATAAGATGGTTGTACTTTTAAAAATTATTTTTTTAATGCTTACTTGCCGTCCCGTTGTCTCATAGTCTATCGATGAAACACTCGAATTATTACTTTCAAGGTGTGAATCTGTTAGATGATATTGATCCAGCGCACTTGTGTGGATATTCTACATCTTTATACGAAATTAACACGTCGTGTCTGCAACGATCCACGCAAGTTTTTGCTTATCGTCCTCGACGTCCTCGGACTCGCTGAGATCGTTGCTATAGTTGCATTTCTCGAATTCGTTCTTGAGTTGTAGGAGAAGAAGAAGACCTCGTAGTCTTCGGCTAATTAATCAGGGAAACAAGCGTTATGAGGTCGTGCAAGACAAGTACAGTCGAGATCTTATCTATTAGAGCAATTTCTGTTTCCTTTGTGTATGGTTCTGGTGCAAACCAAAATGGTCGTTGAAGTTAGAACTGCGTCGACACGATATTCGTCGAACTCTAGTAGCGAAAACTTGGCAAAGTTAAAGTTGAGCTTAGATTATCCGCGCATCACGCACGCTGTCGACTCGCTCTCTATATGTCGCAGTCCAGTAAGTCATAGTTTGCAGTCTATCGATGTGAGCCAGAGGGTCCGAGCACGCTGCTGTGTTTACTCTCTGCGTACCTAACATTCACGTACACGTCGTGTTTGTAACAATCTCTTTATGTGCGACAAATTAAGTGCATGAATTGCTAGCGAGCGCTTAGCGCTTATATTAGACACACATTTTTGTCGGGAGGTACGCTATCGGTGGCCATCACGTGATGCTGGCGGGCGTTAGTACCGGTGATAGGCTTGGACTTGTTGCAAGGTGTCGTGGGTACGCTGAGCTTGATCCTGAACGTTTTCGACACTGCCGATCTCCTGGAGAAGCGTCGGCTCCTCCTCGTGCTTACTTGATGGAATCGTTGTCGAAGTCACGTCCCGGCATGAACTCATTCTCGGGCTCGTTGTCTAATCCGCTGCCCATCAGGAGCCGCTATATTGCTGTTGTTCAGTTTTAAGTGCGAAGTCGAAGTATTGCTTGCTGTCCGTCAAAGCGGCTACGGCGAATTCGGCTACATCGATGACAAGTGAGGCATATAACCGAGTTCAGGTTGACTATGATCGAGGCGGCATCGCGCTCAGGTTAAAATTAAAGTTGCTGTAACGGAAGATTAATAAATTAGACCTTGCCGACTTCGACACGTTTCGGAGGAATAAGCAAATGAGGTTATGGGAGAAGAAGATCGGGGTATACAAGCGGTGAGAGCTCGATGAAGTTGAAGCCAAGCTTGCAGGGATGTCCGCCGAACACGCTATTGATCTCGCTGTTAATGCCGCAGGTCAGCATGTTTTATAGAGTAATTGATCGGTGCACCCTCTTCAGTCCATCGACGTGCATGAGCCAAGGGCCCAGGATGATGGATAATCCCTGATGCAGCACGCTGATGTGCCCATACTCTCTCAAACGTTCACATGTCGTGTCTGTATCTGCACTGGTGATCCATGCTGGTGCTTGAGTCGTCCTGAAGAAACGCAAGTCTATTTCAGAGCAGTAGCCGGACAGACAACAAAATGCAAAGTTGTTCGTGTCTACTAGTCCTGAGCTCACACCACAGTCCACACACTGGCGCACATGCACGTGGTCCTAAATGACGTTGACACTAACACTTGATCTGCAAAACGATCTGTACTTTCGTTAACATTGCCGTTTGCCTAGTACGTTTCCGGGGAAAGGTTAGGTGCACCTGGGGAATTTCAGCAAACTATAGTGCGACTGGACCATAAGGTTAACAGCCAAGATAGCATGACTGATGACTATAAAGGGTCACAGGTTCTACGTACTTACGTCCTACACACTCTGCGTAGGCACGTAGAGCCTTTGATAGTTATATATGGATCTGGCTAACTCGTGGATGCACTTCGTCTGCTCCGTATGCTCGGCTCTCTATACAGCAACACAGCGATCCGATTCGTCAGACTGTACTTAGGTATAAGTACTTAAGAGTGCTCTATACCTCCGTGACAGCCAATCAGAGCCGCGGATTTTTCTTAACAAACTACGGCTTTATTATTAATGCTTTTATAAAATAAAAAAATGTATAATATTCTTTAGACTTTTCTACACGTGGGATGATTCCTAGATTTAGTAAATAATTATTGTAAAGCCGTAAAATAAATGTTGAAAGTTTTGCTCGATATGTCGTCTGCTTGCGCTATAGTGAAAGAGCATGCATGCTTCTTCACAAGGTATAGCGCAAGTATTTTTTCGCAACAAATTGCAACTCCATTTTAATATAATATTCTTTGGGTTCTTCCGTGCGTGGGATGATAACGTTGCAGTCGAAATTTAGCTCAGATAATTGTCAATCAGCACTTCTTCGTTCGCGTCTCTTGGTGCCGTTGGTGGCTTGTGCTGCGGAAGCAGACGACATATCGAGCAAAACTTTCAACATGTATTTTACGGCTTCACAATAATTATTTACTAAATCTAGGGATCATCCCACGTGTAGAAAAGTCTAAAGAATATTATAAATTTTTTTATTTTATAAAAGCATTAATAATAAAGCCGTAGTTTGTTAAGAAATATCCGCGGCTCTGATTGGCTATCACGGAGGTATAAAGCACTCTTAAAGCATGCTCCGCTCCGTCTGCTCTGTGCGCTTGGCGGGGACCTCTCCCTGCCGATCTTTTATAGGTAGGTATATAATATCGGCTCTCTGCAGCGTCGACACAGCGGCGATCCAATGGATAACTCGCTTGAGGTCTTTTATTTACGTTTGCGTTTCGTATAAATATAAATAAATTGTCAATTAGTTAGTTTTTGTATGTAAATTTATATGAACTTCTAACCTCCCATAACCAAAAATCTCACAATCAGTATTATTGAATGTGACTGAGCCTGAAAAAAAGAAAATCGGGGAGGCGAAAAATTAAAGAAAAATCACAAATTAATTTTCAATCTTATTTAATATACTGAAGGAGAAATTTTTTCAGCAAAATGCTACGGTAATTAGAAAGATCTAATTAAAATCTTTAAGATAGAATACTCACACATGAGCATTAATATCGGATGAAACAATATAATAGAAAGATTCGTAAAAGATGTATAGGTTATCTACCAAATTCAAAGTATAATAGGGTCGCGGTGCTCCCGACGGCACAGTGTATAAAACTTATACTTGCCACCGGGGCGCTACCGCGCCCCTTGATACTGATTATTATGTTAAGGCTAACTTATGTACGTAAATTTAAATGCAAGCTCGTAATGCCTGCAATAAATTATGCTGAAATGTTTGCATGATTTCTTTATGGCTTCTGTAGTGGATATCGCAGTGTTTTCTATTATAATTTCTGCAGGATTTTTACATAAGGCGACAGGTCCAAGTCGTTGCCAACGTGTACAATATTCGATAAAGCATGTTTGCATGTAGAATCTCATGTGCAAATCTGTACATAGAAAAATCAAGTTCATACAAAATGTTATGCACACATGTATACACAGAACCGTGCAGTAACTCATGCACAAATTTCGCGAATTTTGTGCAGATATTAAACCATAATAGCATGTACAGCAACATGCATATTCATATACAGTACATGATGCAATATCTCATGCAGAAAATTTTGCACAAAAGTTTACAGTTTTTTATGCAGATTGCAACGTCCATATCCAGGGGCTGGATAGAGATAGGGGATCCGGCGCAGCTGACCACGAGGTTGCGTTTAGTCAGGGGCCCCGGCGGGACTTTATACGTCCCTGCATTCGATCTATCTCTCTCTCGCTCGCGGGTCTGATGCCGCGGGAGAGGATAGGTTAGTCTTTGGCAGCGCGTGCGCGTTTTCCACCGACGTGCCGAATTCACTTGTAAATGTAATGTAATCCAATACGAGACCACGTGCAGGAGATTTCTAGCAGGATGCCCGGACCCAGGAGTTTAAGTCGCAGCCTCGCAACGTCGCTGGTCCTGTTCCAGAGCATCCTCGATAGTATTTTAATAATTTTATCTTTTAACTAATTATTTCTTTGTCCGCACCCGGGGATCTCTCTCGTTAGGCTGAACCGGGGAGTAATTCCTTTTGTGGGAATAAACTAATTTACACATTTCTATAAACTAACCCTGCCTCCGACAGGTATAAAAAGACAGCTATCGCTGTCCGGCTTGCGGTGATCAAGTCACGTCCCATTCGGTTTCCTATGGACGCAATCCGCGAATTTTCTCATAATACTAACTATGCATTGTAACCCCTCTTGCGTATAACAAATCGCGAGCACGAGGCGAATTCACCGTCACATTCTCCGAGTGTCTAAGCGATCTCGTTTTCTTTCATTTAGCTATGTTATACTTCAATCTCTCCACATTTCTCCGCGAAGTATTTTCTATTATCACGAATATTATTTAGCATATAGTGCAACTTATTCTCTCTGTAAGATCCGTTAGAAAGCTGGGTTTCTGCCTGATGTCACGGTGAGGGGAAATACGTTGTTTTTCCGTTTCTTTTTAACTGTTATTGCAATTCAACATTCCAGTAAAATCATTATCGTTTATATCAAGCACGTAATCTTATCTGTTATCAAACATTTCTAAATGTGACTTCATTATTTAACTTTCACTTTTCAACATTAGGTATTCCATATTTTCCATTTTCGCACATGTAACTACATTTCGTCAACTAATAACAATATTGATTTATTATCCACACATTTAATCCAATATAGCTGGACTCAACAATTGTATTTGTATTTTCAGAGGTTAACATTGTCGAATAAAAATCAGTTGATAACAACGAATGAATATTTTCTAGTAATCATAATTTTCGCTATTTTATATATATATTTTCTTTATTCCACAATTATTATTCAACTGATTTTCTTGGGTATTAAATAAAATGATTAAAGGCTTCATGCCACCAATTTATATACAATCTAAATGATGTGTTTTTTCTTTATTGCGCCTTGTCCTGCTACAACTACTCAGTACCTTATCTATCCCAATTATTCTCAATAAATTTTTTAATATAACATTTTTAATATTGGCGGAATTAACAATTACTCAATTCTCTGATTAAGGAAAGTTTGCTCTTGTTCTTGCTTCTAAAAAATTTCTCGCGATTATTCATAATTTAATCTATTAAAATAAAACACTTCACTTCGTGAATTATTATTTTCGAATACTTAAATATTATAAACCATTTATCGAGCAAACTATTTCCACAAATCTTCCAAGATGTTCATGCAGTAGCTCATGCATAATGTCATGCAGTCAGACATGCAGATTATTTTCGTAAGGGTCCGTTGTGTGAGGATATGTATTCTTCAAACTTGGGCTTTTATTCAACGGTTAACCGCATGAAGCGTCTTTTTAATTTATTACCTCCTAGCATCTCCAGTATCGAAAATTTCTCAATATTTAGAAGTTCTCTCAGATCTCTTACTATTAGATATTAGCTGTCTGCGTGCATCAGAGTTCCTAATTTGCTTTAACTTTGTAATTATATTTAAGGGGGCTTTTAGCCCATGTAAAGTAGCCCGAGTAAAGTGAACTAGTAGCACTACGTAAGTCCGTTAAATATTGCAACGTTACATTATTCTATTCTATTCTCTCTCTGCCTTCCAATTGCTTCAACTCCTTCTTTCTACAAAAATCCCAGGAAAACCCATTTTTATCCCAGCTGCACAATGTACTATTACGTTTGACATATACATTTAAGTTACAATGATGAAAATATATTACTCACAAATAAAACTTTTCGTTCCATACTGGATTTAGTTCTTGTGGCATGGTTTTTGTGCGTTTTTTAACTTTACCAACTTGTACAGTTACGTAGGGATCTGAAGTACCACTTTTATCTTTAGCAATCAATCCTTGAGCACAGATTACTGGAAAAAAGAAATTATTTATATATTATTGTAAGATCTATAATATGTACACGATGTATACAAAAGTAAATAAAGAAATACACGGAGAGAAAAAAAAGATTTGACTGAAATGCTAGAAGTCATAACTCAAAAAGTCGACTAGAGTATGGTTTAAAATATCAGCACAAATTTTATACTTATTAAAGGACGGATAGAGTAAAGAGGGAATTAGAAAAAACTGAAGTGATGCTAAGGAGCGCCCATTCCTTAGGTGGTGATAGCAGCAGTACCAAGATATCTTATTTTTAAGATATATTAAGTTATAGATATACATAAATATAGAGGATATTTCTCTTCAATTAGTGACAGGTTTTTAAAATCGCGACTAAAATTTTGTATTTGTTCAGTATTATCCAAAATAAACAGAACAATTTTTCAGTTCCTTAAGTGATCATAGCGGAAAGTTACAGTCATATAAAAAAGCTGCTGCCAATTCTTTGGCACGTAGCTTCCTCTATCATTATGTATCGCTTTAACACCTGAATTGTTTTTACTTCATATATAATTCTATAAAGTTTTTGTAATAATAATAATTTTATTGCCTTTAACTTTGGTTATTACAATACTTTTTATAAAAATATATAATCATAATATTTCTATACACTATCGTTTTGTGTTCTTTGTACCGTATTTTATCTTTCTTTTGAACACTTCGAACTCCTTTCCTTCCACTTTCACTCTAAAGTTTTCTCTTTTGTAGATTTTCCCTTCTCTTTTTGCCTCCTCTATTCTTCTTTCTCTTTCTGCCATTGCCTCTTTCCTAGCTTTCCTCTCCTCCCAGTTCATCCATTGTTCCATCCTTATCTCTCCCTCTCCGTTTACCCTTTCTCTCTCCTTCCAGATCTTCTCCATGTCCTTTTTTTCTTTAAAAATTACCTTTTTCGTCTCCTCGTTGTAGGTGTCCTCTACTTCCTACTCTGTCCCTGCTAGGAAGCCCTCCAGCCAGTCGTGGAGTTCCTTATCCTCTTTCCATCTCGCCCCTCTGTGGATAATTATCTCCCTCTCGTACACCTTGGGACGTTCCTCTTCTGCCCTTTTTCTCTTGCTTGCACTCACCAGTGCGACCACGCTTTTAATTTTGTTCTCCTCTTCTCTGCCCTTCTTCTCCTTTTCCCTTCTCTGTCTTGCTTCTACTTTCTTGGCTATTTCCCTTATCTCTCCTATCATCCTGTTTATCTTCTCTTTCTCTCTCTTTTCTTCCCTCTTTGATTTTTCCTTTCAAGATCTCAACGTCGCCTTCCATGGCGGTCATCTTTTATTTAAGTGTCCCACTTGTGTCTTTTTCCCTCCGCACACTTCTTGCCATTTTCTTCCTGCTATTTTTGTCTCTTCACATTCTTCAAACACGTGTTTCAGCATTTCTTCTTCTGTTCCACACATTCTACATTTTCTCTCTTCTTCCGATTTCCAGTATTTATTTCCTTTTATCTCGCTTCCTAGTCTGAATCTGGCCGTGATCCCTAGCGATCGTCTTCTGTGTTCTCCTACGTCTGATAGATACTCCGGTATTTCTCCTTGTTCTTTCAGTATTTCCTTTAACTCGCTAGCGTATCTCGACTCCCTCATCTCCTCACTCCATTTCTGCCACTGCGTGTCCTTATTTACTCTTGCGATCTCCTCTTCCATCCTTTCTCCCTCTTCTAGTCTTCTGGTCTAGTCCGCCACCGAAATTCCGCATCTCTTCAACTCGCATCTCCTTATGTCCTTGCCTCTTACCTTCCATTCTCCTCTTTCTCCTTTTGTCTTCAGAAGTCTCCAGCATTCTCTTAGTATCGTGTTTTCCTTTGCTTTGCTCAGCTTTCTTTCATATTTTATCGCTCTTTCCCTCGCTCTCGTCTCCAGCTTGAACCGTTTTGTCTCCCAGTGTATCACGTGCACCGGAGTTGTTCTCTCTAACTTCAATACCCACTTTATGTATCTTCTTTGCACCTTCTCCAGTTCTTCTTGGCACTTCCATCCTCATATCTCCGCTCCGTACTCCATCACACTCTGTACCAATGCCTCAAACAGCCTCATTCTCATTCTCCAGTTTTCTCTGAATGTTGATTCGCCTAGTCCCCATACTGTGCTTATCAGCGAGCTCGCCTTCTCCTTCATCTTCTTAACCTGCTCTTCTTCTTTCCCGTTTTATTTCATTATATCCCAGATATTCGAAACAGCTCTCTTCCTTCTTCCTCCTTCCTCCATTTTTGAAGATCATGATTTTTGTTTTCTCAGTATTCAACTCCAGCCCTTTTCTTTCTATTACCTTTTTGAATTTTCTCAGCATTTGATTCAGTCCTCCTGCGTTTGTAGTTAATAACACTACGTCGTCCGCGTATGATATTGACCATATTTCCTTCTCCCTATTACTATCCCTCCTTCCTGTACCTTGCTCATCTCTCCTTACAAGTCCGCCATTGCTACATTAAATAGTAGCGGGCTTAGCGGGCATCCTTGTCTCACTCCTTTCTGTGTTTCAAAGCTGCCTGCCGTCCTCTCTCCTATCTTCACTTCACATTCCGTTCCTTTGTAGATTTCCTTCACCCTATCTCTTATCTTCCTGCTCACTTCCAGCTTTCTCATCATTCTCCATATCTCATCTCTCCTTACCTTGCCGAACGCTGCCCTCATGTCTGCAAAGCATGCGAATACCTTTCCTTCTTTCTTCCTTAATTCCAGTTCTACAGCTTTGCTTTCCACATATATCGCGTCCGTCATGCCTCTCCCCTTTCTGAACCCCATCTGTGTATCGCTGAATCTCTCCTCCTCCCCCAGTTTGCTCTCCATCCTTCCTCTTATGAGTTCCGCATATATCTTGTATCCCGTGTCCATCAATGTTATCCCTCTGTACTTTTTGCATTGTCCATTGTCTCCTTTTTTGTAGATTAGTGTTACTATCCCTTTCTTCCATTCCCTCGGTAATCCTTCACCGTTCCATATATTCCCTAGTATATCTGTAAGTTCTTCCAACAGCCATTCTTCCCCGTATTTCTACGCCTCATTCTAAATTCCGTCTCCTCCTGGTTCTTTCTTCTCTTTCATTTTCCTTATTATCATTCTTACTTCCTCTCTGTCAATGCCATTTTTTTCGCCGGTTTCATTCCTGGGCTCCTCCTCCGTCTCGCTTGACCTTCCTTCTCCTCGATCTTCCTTCTCTCCTAGTTGTCCTTTGAAGAAATCTATCCACTTCGCATCCTCTATCCCTCTATCTACTTTCACCCTCTTCCCTTTCCTCCTTTTTTTCACCATGCTCCAGAACTTCCCCCCTGTCCGATCCTCTCTCGCTTCATCGATTTCTCTTCTGAGTCCGGTCTCTTTTTTCCTCCTGTAGAGGTTCCTTAGGTCTTTTTTTATTTGCAGGTATCTTTTGTTGCTTACCTATCTTAAGTCTTCCCATTTCTCTTCTCATTTCCGCCTTGATCTTCCTACATTCCTCGTCCCACCATCCTCCTTTCTCTTTCTCTTTCCTCCTTTTCTTCTCTTTTCTGGTCTGCATCGCGTTCCTAACTTTTATTTTTAGATCCGTCCAGTTCCTCGCCTTCCCCCTCCCCTTTCTAGCCACTTCCTATATTTTTTTATCGCCCTTTCCGTCCAGGCTGTCCTGCACTGTTCCTCCTCTTTTTCCTCGGCCTCTCTTTCCGTGGCTATCTCTATCTCTAAAGCCCCGTGGTCTGATTCATGCTTATCCCTGATTTTCATGGATTTTATTTTCCTTCTTCCTTCCTCGTTTGTTATCCCTGTCTATTACCAAGCTCTCCATACCCCCTATATACCTAAATTCCCCCTCTTCCTCCCCTTCTAAGTTTCCATTAAGGATGCACATTCCCAACTCTCTAATCCTATCCAGAAGTTCCTCCCCTTCCTTGTTTAAGGTCTCATCTTTGAATACGCTTCTCTCCTCGTCTCCCTCATCGTCCCATCCGCCCCCCTCTGTGCCCGTTCACGCGTTCATATCCCCACACCATAAAATTTTCCCCCCTCCTGCTCCCTCGACTAGTTCTTCAATCTCTTCATAGTTTTTCCTTCTCTCCTCCCTCATATAGGTTGTGCCTATCCGCCATTTCTCTCCCTTTATCTGTATCTTTCCTCCTATGAATTCGCCTGAGCTACTTTTTAACTACTCTACATTATCTCCCTTATTTGCCACCTTTACTGCCATTAACATTCCCCCTTTGAGCCTGCCTCTGTGCCCCCCTCTTTTCACTTCTCTTACCTCCACTTCGTACCCTTGTAGCCTCTTATTTATTTTTCCCTCTTCTTCCTTTTCCATCCATGTTTCTTGAAGACATATGACATTGAAGCTTTTTATGAACATCCATCCCTCCTCTTCTATCCCTTTCAGTCCTGCCACGTTCCAGGTTACCACTTTCCCGCTTTACTTTGGTCTCTCCGTTTCATTCTCTTTCCTTTCTTCTCTTTGCTCCTTCTCATTCCTGGTCTCTCCGATAGAACTTCCCCTCTCTCTCATTCCACCTATATTCCTTCTCATCTATCATCAGCCTATTTCTCCCCATTTTTACCACATGGCCTTTTTTTCTCCACTCTTTCGCCGTTTCAATCATCTTCTCTCTTGTTCTCCTCTCCTTCCATGTTGTGTCGTGGTCAATATAAATCCTGGTTCCCTTCAGCTTCTTTTTAGCTTCCATTATTTTTTCTTTCTCCTCTCTATCTCTGCACGCTGCTCCTACTCTCGTTTTGTTTCCGCCTCTGATGCGCCATACGCTCCTTAGCTCTACGTCCACCCCAAGTTGCTCCCTTATCCAACTCTCCAGTTTTTGCTTGTCCCACTCTTCCTCTTCTAGACCTGTCCACACCACGTTGTTTCTTTTCCTTTCTCTTTCTCCCTCCTCTATTCTCCATTCGAGCTCTTTCATCTGTCTTGTTTCCCCTACTTTTTCTTCGTAGTCCCTCTCCTCCCTTCTTATTTCATCTCCTGATGTTGGAGGCCCTTTTTGAATCTTTTCCTCTATGTCCTACGCCTTCTCCTCTAATTCCTTTTTCAGCTCCTGTCTTTTCTCCCCTTCTTTCTCTGCCTCTCTTCTTAATCTCTCCTCCATCTTAATCCTCTCCCCTCTCTCCACTTCCAGCTGTTTATTCAGCTCTTTCAGCTCCTTACTGATCTGTTCCTCCATCTCCTTCCATTTTTTCTCCCATTTTCTTTCCCACTCTTCCATCATCTCTCTCCTTTCTCTTCTTTTCTCCGTCATCATCTTACACATCTGGTCCAACGTCTGTTGCATTTTATCCATGTCTTTCTCTTTTTTCTCTGTCTTTTACTTCTTTCTCTTCTTCACTACCCGTTTTTTTCCTCTCGGCTGCTTTCTATAAAGTTTTTGTACTTTAAATAAGATTTTTCGACTTGACCGCGCTACCGTACATTCCTAGGACGCTCCGTCCTCACACACACTTACGGATTGTTGGCGCCGTTTTGAACACAGCGCGATTGGCGCTACTTTGATTCGCGTAGAAGAGCCTCTGCGAGTCAGCATGCGAGCTGCACCCCCACCTACGCGGTCGTGGCTGCGTAAAACTGACTCGCACGGGCGCTCTCGCTCTCTTTTTCCAGCTCCGCCCTAACTGATCACACTTAAGTACACGCGGCCGAGAACAACCGCTTCACTATTACGAATCACACTCACATACACACACATTTACACACTACAAATTTAGTTAAGAATTTTGTAAGTAGCACCGGTTTTAAGCACGCGCATACTTGTAAAATAAAAGAGTGATAAACGCTTGCTTATACCTATTCCAAGAAAACAATGTGTTCTGTAATATATTTATAATTATTCTGTAATATATCGTCCATCTACCTCACGTTGAGCATATCCGCGATTCGCTCGCGCAATTCGAGGAAACTAGCTTGATTAGACTCGCGGCGACAACACCGATACCATTATTATTTACGACTCAACATCGACGAAATCGACTCTATAAATGGTAAGAAGATTTTTTATGCATTAATTATTCAAACATAACAATATATATAGAGACTGCGCAGGCAAAGCTAAACCCGATAATGTGTAGGGTACTAAAGTGGATGACAGACCACGGACTGACCTTAGCACTGAACAAGACGGAAATTGTTCTCCTAACTAGGAAGCGTATACCGACCATTATACCGATGAAGGTAGATAAAGAAATGATTATGTCTAAACCGGCGGCTAAGTACCTGGGTGTAACGCTGGATACGAAGCTGAATTACGGGGCACATTTAGATCGCGTATGCGGAAAAGCGACGATAAGAGTAGCGCAGCTTAGCCAACTAATGGCCAACGTGCGTGGGCCGAGACCAACTGTTAGGCGGCTTCTAATGGCTACCACTAATTTCATTCTACTATATAGAGCGAAGGTGTGGGCAAATGAAGCATGAAAGCAAATAACGGCGGTGCAAAATAGAGGGGCATTACGAAAAGCCAGCTCCTACCGAACGGTCTCGGGAGAGGCGGTAATGATAATCGCGGGGGTGATCCCCGTCAACCTGCTTGCTATCGAGCTCAAGCGGATATACAAGGGTCGTCTGATTTCGGATAACATTTTGTTGGCCACCGAAGAACGCGAGAGAACAATGCGAAAATGACAAGAAAGATGGGCTCAATGCGAGCAAGCGAAATGGACGAGAACACTGATCACAGAGATAGGTCCGTGGACGGAGTGGAAATGAGGGTAGGTAAACTTCTACCTCACCCAGTTCCTCTCCGGGCATGGCTACTTTAGAAGTCACCTATTCGCGATGAACAGGGTGGAAACACCAGCGTGTAAAAACTGCGGTGACGAACAGGACGACGTAAGACACACGTTCTTTGACTGCCCACGATAGGCGTAGAGTTCTAGAGCTGGCGATAAAGGCGTTCGCGCCCAAAACGTTAGTACGATGATTTACAGCAAGCAGCAATGGGACGAGATAACGACGTACGTGGAGACGGCCCTTCGTACGAAAAACAACGATGGATGTTTGACAGATTAGGTGACGGCTAGAATAGCATAAGACAGGCGACCTCTTGAAGGAATGCGAGAGCGGCTGCTGGAGGGGTTTTCGCGACTGCTAGAGAGGTGGAGTTTTAGTGAGTATGCCTGGCGTCCGTTCTACGCCAGGAGAGTCTCACACATGGGGAGTCTCACACGGCTCCTGTCATGGTGCGTTACNCTGGAAAAAAAAAAAAAAAAAAAAAAAAAAAAAACACCTGGAACCTAGAGATAAATTGTTCCAAAAGTACAGGAACACCTATCTGTCTGTGTATTTATGATTATATAGAAAAATTTGCGTATTTAAGAACTCAAGTGGCAAAACTACTACTAACTAGTAAGAATGTTTTTTAATTGTATGCACGACAAAATTTGTTATACACTCTTCAGATGATTGATAAACGATTTGTTAAATTGCAATTTATTCGTCAATTTTCAGTTTTTCATAGATTTTAATTTACTGTATTCTGATAAACGTTTCATAGAAGCAGATAAATGGAAACAGATAAAGGCTCTTTTGATTTTATGCCTTAATTGAACTTTTAAAATCGGGTGATTTGAACTCAGGTTGGTAAATGATTCAACAGTCTTCGATTTTGATTTTGTACATACGCATGTATATTTATTACCTATAATTAATATGATATTTGTACAAAAAAGTTTCGATATTTTTCACAAAAGGGAGATTTCTTGATCCTATATTTGCTGTTTTATCTTATAAAACCAAAAAGAAGTGGAGAGAGAAAACGTGCAGAAAAAGCTGTGCGCATTCGAAATTATTACGTCGCTGTAAACGGAAAGTTATTACATGTCGACAAAGCCCTAGACGGTGTCAAGTTAGCCTCAAAAGTGTTTTTATGTTTGGACTGCAAGTACCCAAATAATAGCAAACAACAAACAAGGTGTACAAATTAGTTTCGGCAGACAACCAAGTGGTCTCGAAAATACACATCTGTGACCTAAAACCATTCAGACCTAAAACCTAAATTTCTGCGTAGGTGAACCAGGCTACCTTCATCTTCATAGATAACATTTGTCATTGCATAAGGTTATCTAAAAACTTCATCAAAATCACTTGCGGACACTGGCTACCTTCTTGGAATTCAAAGCTACCTTGTTATGTAAGTAAACGAAAATTTAAATCTACGACAATTATAATATTTTGGCACGAGCGAAACGGATTATCTAATACAATTATAAAAACCTAGATCCACGAGGGCTACCTTATTGCTATCTATTTGCGTGCGAAATGGAAAGGCAGCAAGACCCCGACACGACCACCGAGGAAGAGGAGAGGCTCCTCTTGGAAGTCGAGTCCGATGACGCACTGACAATAGACTCCGACATAGAAGTATTGTCACTGCCTCCGCTGTCACCAGCGCCCGTTTCGCCTGTGGACTTGGGCGAACCTGGGCCAGGCTCTTCGCCACGGAGGGGAGAGTTTTCCGAGGATGATTATGCCATCATCCATCTGGAGAACAACGAAGACGGCGCAGCAGCGCAAAAAAAACAACCAGGACGCCGACGAGGTGAAGTCGACGGCAACGACTCCCAGAGCTCGCTCCCCAGTGGACCTGAGTGACCGCATGGAGGGAGACTTCGACCAGGAGTTACCTACAAGTCCGGCCCCATAGCCAAGTGACGAGGACGAAACCAACGACCGTCCGGAGGACATACAAAGGCGCAAAGAAATCGAACGCCTACATCACCTGGTGAGAGAGGCAACACCAAGCAGCCCTCTGCTCCCCTTGCTGGGATACGAGGAGGAGATATCGGACTTCTTCTGCGAGAATCCGCCACTACTTGTAGCTTTCAACAAGGTCCTGAAGAACATAGTAAAACAGGTAAGGCAGGCTTTGTGTACTCCAGGGATCCTCCCTCTGCATCGGGAAAGTAGATAAACTCCCTCAGACGCAGATAAGGAGTACCAAGATATACGAGCTCGAACCAGCGTTCGACCAAGGCTCGCAGACAGACCAGATCACGCAGGCGTCTACGAGCACACAGACCATGTTTGAGGAACCCGCCCGACCACGACAGGTGTCTTCCGGAACGCAGACTCCACGGGACAACCGCGACCGACCTCTCCACGTGTCTTCCACAACGCAGACTTCGCTGGAGAACCTCGCTGGACCCTCGCACACCTCAACTACGATGCAAACGCTGGCCGAGACGCAGGCCCAAGCTGAAGACGATGACACGCTGATGGAGACGTCGTCGGAGTTGCCAACACACCCCACGACTCCGAACGAAACAGCAGCGGAGCGGCCGTTCGCGCAAAGTGAAGGACGAGTCACCGAGAGTGACATCTAGGATACCGGAGTTAACGCCAACAACACCATCGGCACAAACGATCTCTGGAAGACGCGACGGAGATCCCAGCCTCACCGGATGGATGACCATAAACGGTCGCGACGTTAACGTCCTGCCATCGCTCCCGGGCTGCTTCAACTGCAGCAGACGCCACCACTACCGCAACTGCCCGCATCCGGCCACCGTTTTCTGCTACCGCTGTGGCCGCAGGAACATCACCGTGTCCACGATTGTCCGCACTGCGCACCAGCTTGGCAAGAAGAAGGCCCGTACATCCGACGTCTCCGGCCCACGTACCACGAAACCAACCGCTGCCTCCCCGAGAAGGCCTTAACGAGTTGCAGCGGTTTTCCGAGACACCTGGATACACCTTCACGCGGCGCCACGAGCCATACTAAAGGATACCATGGGGCTATCTGTGTTTATAAAGTTATCTTTTATTTGCAATCTTTTATAAACTCTTCGTTTACCTTTTATAGATTACTAATTTCGCAAAGTATTGTATGGTTTAAAGTTTCT
The DNA here is from genome assembly GCA_012977825.3 of Pteromalus puparum. Taxonomy (NCBI): domain Eukaryota; kingdom Metazoa; phylum Arthropoda; class Insecta; order Hymenoptera; family Pteromalidae; genus Pteromalus; species Pteromalus puparum. The sequence goes on from CM053171.1 coordinate 29,885,026, forward strand.
TTGCCCCGCGAAAACTAATGTCTCATAGTTTGTAAGCGAGCAAAGCGGTTATCTCTAGTTACCAAGATCGTTGACTGACTAGGTTATCTATTTTTAATTAACAAAACAAAAGTGATTATAATGCGCCAAAGTGTCCTTAGATTTGCCAAAGTTATCTCATAATAGATTATTAAAGTTCCTCTTAGGTTTAACATTCCGTTGAAACAGGGCTATCTTTTTGTAGTATAGTGAGTAAGTTAACAAAGCGATTCGCTGGCTCGCTCCTTTTCCCACGGAGGGGAGAGTTGTAACACGGCAAAATCTTGCCGTGTGACACCGAGGTCCGAGCGGGAGACAGGGCAGTGGCCGCGACGGACAAAAAGCACTTTGGACGTCATGTACTCAAGAGGGAGAGACACGAGGAGATGACCAACGTTGGCGCGACCGCAGCAATTGATTACCTCGACAGGGCGTTCGAGTTGGCGCGTGCACCGTGAGATTCACGTGACGTGCCTTTCGTGGAGACTGGTGACGTGAGAGTCTAATGCAGCAGGACCAGCGTGACATCAGCTCGTCCACAAGAACGCTGGGAACAATAATTACAACGTCTCGCGTTCAAGGTTACAGATGCTATCCAAGTCCAGGGCCCGGACAACGGAGTGTTGGGAGTCACTGCGGGTTCCGTGGCTGAGGTTATCTTAGTCACCTGCGAGCGAGAGGTTGCCTGCGCGTAGCGAGAGTTTGAATTTCGCGGCTTCTCTGACGGCGCGTTCACGGATGTCTACACGCATGCGCGGGCGTACGCTGCGACAGCGCACGAACTTGTAGCGTTGCGAGCGAGCGGGCCGTCGGGCCTCGCCGCGCTGACCAATAGGCGCGCGCGGAATCCGGCGGCTAGGGAGAGCAGAGCGGCGGCGGCGAGCCGCGACCGTTCGAGCGGACACTCGCCTGCCCCGACTGCTCCAGGACTGACGTGCTCTACCGCTACCTCGTGCTTCTACCTGCTTCGTCCGAGGACAATCACCGGAGACTTCGCTCTTCGGAGGATTAAGGTTGATGAATCGTTTCCTTCTCCGGTCATTTCGTCTCGCGGATGAAGCGTAGTTCCACGTTTCGGTTTCGCGAACGTTTTGGCTACCTCGCGTGCGCGTAAGATATCTTTAGATTGCTGTCTTTCTCTCGCGAATCGGATTAGTGTAAGAAGGCTACCTCATCGTAAAGTTGTTTTAATGAGTAAAATAGCGATAGAATAGGACTAGTGTTGTTCTTGGCGCCGGCACCTGGACCCACGAGACGTGAAATGGCCGGGCATTCGTAGTAATAGGAAATTCCGGCGTGTGCGGAATTAGCGATTGTAAAGTGATTGCGTGCGAAAGAGCGAATGAAAGAAGTGTTTCCCGAGTCTTGAGACGCGCGCGAGTCACGTGGGTTGTCTAAACTTTGTTACGGTTGCCTTTGTTCTCGAAAATCTTGTCTAGCGTTGTTGTCGTGGTTATCTCTATTGTAGACGAATAAGGTACAATATATATGAGTTTGCTCAACCTCAACCCCGCGTTTTGAATTCCCGGGACCGCCCTCTCTCCTATCCGTTCTCGGGGCTGCAGCTAGCCGAGCACAGCCATCGTTGCAAATCCCTCGCGCCAGAAACAAAGAGTCGCGAGACTCTGACGTTCGCGGTGAACGTCTGGCGCCAATCAGGTAAAATAAAGTCCCGGGCGAAGAGTATTTGTATCCCAGTAACTGGACGAAAACTTTAGTTACAATATATATATATATATATTGTGTGTGCGTATATATGTATATATATCGTTACGCGGGAGGAATTGGCTAGTGTGGTGTGGTCGTGATGAGGTTCTCGGCTGTGCCGTCTAAGGGTCAAACTAAGAAGGAGAGAGGTGCGCGGGGTCAAACTAAAAAGGCCAAGGAGTAAGCTTGAGTAGTTCGTTTATTCAACGTAACGGAGAGAGAGAGGTGTTTAGAGCCTCGACAATAACTCCTACCGGACTTGGTGGTAGAACTGCTCTTGGAGCAGTTCTCCCGTAGACTACCTCCCGTAGACTGAGGCGCGAGGTGTTCGTGCTTGAACAATTAGCCTCGCGACTGCACATCTGTATGTTTATTTATTTATTTATTCATTGTTCAACGGGCGAAATGCCCTTTACAAAGAAAAAGAAAGTATAATGGTAATAATACAAAGCGATGAGATTAAACAGATGTACCTAGGGTACTAGGATTAGACCAGATGATTAAGTATAGCTCCGCAGTATACAATAAGTCAATCGCATAGTTAATAGGCCAAGGATAATGACCGTACAGACGATTTGAATAATAAGACGGACTCTTTACATTGCACACTTTGAGGAAGCAAGTTCCACTGACGTTTCATACGATTAATAGAGCTATAAAAGCCCAGGTTCGAGGTGAAGGTGCTTTTATTCAGGTCTCTAAAATTTCTAATTGGATACGCGGCCGTTCTACTTACAAAGCGACCACGTAGGTTCTTGCAGTCGGTGAACTCCCGAACGATCTTATACGGCATCACGCAGTCGAACTGATAAAGGATAGAGTCAACCGTTGGGATGTCGCACTCCTCTGCAATTGTAGAATAATCATGACAAAATTTATGTAAAGGTTTACCACGTTTATAAGCTATGTATCTTAGAAAGGAATGCCGAATGAACTCAAGTTTGTTAATTTGATACTGACAATGAGGACGCCAGATTTGAGGACAGTATAACGAATGCGGAAGAACTGGAAATCTATAAAGGTAGATGATTGCAGAGGAGTCCGAAAAGTTAACGATCGATCGTTTGATAAAACTAAGCACGTGGAAGGACCTGGAGACCACGGCATCGATCTGCTGGGAGATGTCAACGCCGAGTCAAAGATTACACCTAAGTCCTTGATCGCCTCCACTCTGGGCAGAACGATACCTCCAATGCAGTAGTCGAACAACAACGGGGATCTGCTTTTGCAGAACGTGATTACAGAACACTTACTGACATTAAGTGATAATCATAAGAGTGATCGCATAAAAATTTTTATATCGTCAGCATACATTAAAACTTGTGCGGATTCAATCTTCGATACAAGGTCGTTAATATATATGCAGAATAGGAGAGGCCCCAAGTGGGAGCCCTGAGGAACGCCCGACGTTACACGTTCAGGGGATGAGACCACTCCATTGACTTGGACTGCTTGCGATCGGTCCGTTATATAGGAACGTAGGAGATCCAGGAGTTTGCCGCGCAGGCCAAAATTCCACAGCTTCGATAGCAGTCGCTTGTGGTTAACTGAATCGAAAGCCTTCGACATAACGGTGTAAATATCATCAGTTTGTACGTGGTTACATAAAGATTCGGACACAAAATCATTCAATACTAAAAGGTTCGTTAGAGTTGATCGATCACTAATGAAGCCGTGCTGCTGTTGGGATAGCTTTGCGAGAAGAGAGTTAGATAATTCAGATGCCAAGTACGCATCCAGAATCTTGGGGATGCGGCCAATGGTCGAGATAGGGCGATAATTCGAGATGCTCCGCCTATCATCATTTTTGTAAATGGGCACAATATAAGATAATTTCCACGGTGTAGGGAAGTCGCCAGAGCGCAAGGAAGAATCGAACATCCGGACCACTGGCTGCTCCAGGACAGACCAGCACCGCTTCACAAAGTACAGCGGAATGCCGTCAGGAGCTCCATTGATGTTGTCGTCGAGGTTAGCCACAATGCCACGTAAGGTTTTGGTAGACGATACGATGTCAGGAAGGCTGAATAAAGGATCGTCTACTGTATCGACGTCCTTTAGAACATCAGTTCTATAAATAGAACTGAAGTATCTGGAGAAGAGGTTGGCGATTTCAACATCATTGGAGGCCCCAGAGGAACCGCTAAAAACATTAAAATCATTAAAAGTATATGCAGTGATAAGGTGGGCGTTAGGTATCATCCGCTAGGTTTGGCGAGCTCGCTATGCACCTTGGCTGTTACCATGTTTTTTTTTTTTTTTTTTAAATTATTATTTTCATTGCCACACATTTCTCCATAGCAACTCGTGCGCTACTCGTCAATATTTCTTTTATGTTATTGTCATTAAAATTCATGAAGCGTGGGGTAGCGAGTTTAAGAGTTTTGGCTTTATATTTATTCTTCGCTTGTGCTCACCTTCTTACGATTTCTACATATATATATCTTCAAAATTAAACGATTGATTCTGCAACTTCGCTATATTAGAGATTTTGATCGAATCTTTCTGATTATTATATATCTTTTGCTATAAGAAAATCGCTTTTACAACAAAATAATTAAACTTGGAAATATTTAAAATAGCATTCACATACTGTATTTTAAAACAATATTTTGTTTATTGGATCAATAAATTTCATACAACTCTTTGAACGACGTCATCGATCGTGACCATTTTTCTATCATGTCGTGATTAAATCTGATCCGCAACCACTTGTGATACAGCGGGTAAAGAAGCTTGTACGTTCTGCTCCTAAACTCTTCGATAATTTTAGGATAACTTACGTCAGAAGTGATTACGTCTATCGGCTTGTTTAATAGATTGTAATACAAAGTACCTTCGATCTCATGAATTGGCACAGCCCTTTTACAATAATTCAAAATCGCTTGTTCCCTTTGTATTAATGAGATCGCTTTCTTGTCGAAAGGAGTTTTATCACAACACGCAAATCTCTTGACTTCTTATAAAAGGTATAACTGGATAGAGATATATATGGACTAGACACTCGACATCGACAAATCAAACTATTAGAATGTATGCTGGACTGCGACAACAAGAGCGAGACCGATAGTGTGATCGGCGGTCACTCTAAGCTCCTCTTCAACTTTACAAGCTCTCTTCACTTGTCCTTGACGAAAAGCCCGTCGGTTGTAAGGACGACCTCCGTGGCTGTCGTTCGATTCGCATACTAGAGGCTCCCCTGTAGCAACAGATACTCTAGCTCCAAGACCCTATGCGTTTAATTATTCCTCCAGAGTCGAAAATAAACTAGAAGATTTTACTTATTTCGTTACAGCTGTTTAAACCTTGGAATAGGAGTAATTGTGATTACCAATTCGAGCGATTTTTTGGAATCCTAATTGAAAGTTATTGTGAAATTTTCTAAGTAGTTCCACGCTGGGCGAATCACTCCTATCGCCGCTTTTTACGATTAAGACTAGGATAACTCAAATTTCTAACAAAGAGTAGCGTGCAACTCAATATTTTGCCGTTTTTCTTACAACAATGAGTTTAGAGATTGCTTCTTTAGAGATCGTTTTTGTCAAGAAGATTTTTTTGTAAGTTTATATGAAACTCATTAAAAGGTTATGAAATCAGTTAAAAAAAACACCTTTTACAAGGTAAAATGTTGGCAACCATAAGTTTTGTGTCCATTCTCGCCAATCTGTATCTTATTATAATCATGATTTCTCCTCTAAGAAGTTATGAAATCCTTAGAGAAATTGTCTAATGTTTATAGCTTACAAAAGTTTTTCTATATATTTATCAATATACGCTAATGAATGTAGTGAAATCAGCTTTAAAAATGTAAAGTGTTAAAAATCAGCACACTGACAAATCATTATTTACTCCAAGAAGAATTAATCTCAATATAGCTTTAAGATGAAAATCCGCTTTGTGTTTCGTGAATCTCCCGCATCTCTTCTAAAACTAATCTGAATCATTTTGTGCAAAGAAATAAGAAAAATCATAAATATAAAAAAAAAACCAACCGAATTCCTCATGATTATAGAATAATTTAGTTAAACACAAAGCGGATTTTCATCTTGAAGCTATAGTGAGATTAATTTTTCTTGGAGTGAGTAATGATTTTTGTCGGTGTGCTGATTTTTAACACTTGACATTTTACAGGAGATTTCACTTGAGATCTCAGCTGAGATCTCGTATAAAATCTCCTGTAAAACGTTGTAAAAAAAAAATTTGAATGCAAAAATTAGCTGTAAAAAACTTTAATACCCTCATTTTTCGATGTATTTTTCCGATTTGTTTTCCATATGGTAACACCAATATGGCATGTTAAGTAACACTTAAGTTTTTTCAATTTATAATTAACTACCCTCCTAATTCAGATGAGATTTTGACGTGAGATCTCACCTGACGTTTTTATGGCAAATTTTATACGATTTCTGACATGTATCACAATATTTTGGAGAACAAATGAATAATTTTTAATGCAATATTTAGCCTATGAAAAGACTTACATTGATACTCAACATACATAGACAAGATAGAGAAACACATCAATGTATACAAATATATTTCGCTACAGTCACAGATGCATCCACATGCATATATTACCATGCAATATAAAAATAAAATAATATAAGTAATTGTTTAAATATGTATTATTACGCTAAAATAAAAGAATTTTTTCCAAATTCATAGTGCTCGAGATAAACCATTATCCTGTAACGGGCGTTCGGAAATAGTATGCAGACGTTTAAAGTTTCAGACCAATAAAATCGCATACCTAGTTCTAAAATTATAGCTACATCTGCCGCGGTAAATTTAGACGCAGCGCTGCACAGCGGGAAATTTGGCTACTTTTTTGGACAAAAATCTTCTGAAAACAAAGTTTTTGGCCTATCGAGCTTATTTTTTTTTAAATTGTTCTCAATTGCTTATACGGTTTAAAAGGTAACTGCCCCTTTTTTAAAAAAACCATTTCAACAATATATACCAAACGTAAGTAAACAATCAATACTAACCGTTATTGTTATTATTTATTATTATTATTATTATTATTATTTATTAACCAGAAAACAAAAATAACAGAGATATATACAAAACGCCGCATTCCTGCTAAGATAAACGAGGTTATCTGCTGGTTAGCTGGCATAAATATTACAATATAAAAAAAATAACAAAAATACTTAAGACTAAAAATTATCCTACATTGATACATCCTTCATACTACTACTTTCATGCTTTAGTTGTAGCATCTAATATTATATTGTAACGCCCCACACCAGCTCCGCAGTGTGTTAAATAATTACCAAAAAACTAAAGACTTTCGCCTTGTTTTTTAGCCAAATTACACGTAAAAAAGCGTACTCTCCCACTCTTTCCAAAGCTACGGGTCACAGCTGAGCAGCCAGCTACAAGCAACAACAGCAACGCCATTAGGCAGTAGCGGCGGCAGCGGGAGTCACCACGCGGCAGCGGCAGCGGCGAGCGCACTATAGGTATACCAAGCGGCAGCGGCGAGCGCACTATAGGTATACCAAGCGGCAGCGGCGAGCGCACTATAGGTATACCAAGCGGCAGCGGCGAGCGCACTATAGGTATACCAAGCGGCAGCGGCGAGCGCACTATAGGTATACCAAGCGGCAGCGGCGAGCGCACTATAGGTATACCAAGCGGCAGCGGCGAGCGCACTATAGGTATACCAAGCGGCAGCGGCGAGCGCACTATAGGTATACCAAGCGGCAGCGGCGAGCGCACTATAGGTATACCAAGCGGCAGCGGCGAGCGCACTATAGGTATACCAAGCGGCAGCGGCGAGCGCACTATAGGTATACCAAGCGGCAGCGGCGAGCGCGTATATCTATATATGAAGCACAGCGAGCGGTGCGGCGTGCACAGCGTGAGAGTGGGATGATGACGCAGCAGCGGCGCGGCGCGCGCATCTCCGTATGCTTGTATGCATGGTTTTTGTATATAGGTGTGAATGTGTATGTATATATTTGTGTGAGAGTTTTTTCGGCGGCTCGAGCCCCGCTCTCTCCGTAGCCTTTATAAGGGCCTGCGCGGCCTATGGCTAGCCACTAGCTCCAGCGCAATTTAAGCGAGGACTAGTCTCTGCCAAGAGCAACCATTACGCCTTGGTACATAAAAACACTTAGAATGTTTTCTCACTTTTGAAGGACTTATAAAATGTTCAAGATAGGCACGATATCGCAACTTCAAGCGTATCAGTCCTAGACTTAGAAAAATTTCAGTTCCTTTTGAAAGACTTAGAGAAATTCTCGAATAATATTATACTTATAAAAATTTCTAGTCAGACAGGATAACGCAAATTAAGCATATCCGTCTAAGACTTATAAAGACTTACAATCGTTCTCTAAAAAAACTTAGGATTATTGCGAATCGTGATAAAACTTATATAGTTTGTGTATCCGATCAGATAACGCAATTTAAGCTTATCTGTATAAAATTTATTTATTTGTAACACTACCACTCTGATTAGATAACGCCATATAAACGCGTATTTAATTTTAATTGTAAAAATTAATGCGGAGTTATTAATTTATTTAATTTTGTGATATTGAATATATGCAACAATCAAAGCAATATTCTCATTCCTATCAATAATATGTATATATCTTTTTTGTTATAAATTAAAATCTTATCATTGTGTTGAAATTCCACTACCTGGTATCCCGGACCTATCTTATTATTATTACTAATATCTATATAAATATTAAAAACAATATAAACTCATTATATTTGGCCTGTCGTCAGAATCACGACGCAGAGCAGTAAATGTTCACTACTTTTCTAAATTAAAATCAATAATTACTTATTATCTAAAAGCACCCAGGACCAAGAAAAGTCGTGACCGTTTCAATATATGTATTTTTAGATATCAACAATTTTTGCTTCCTCCTAGAGGAAGCTTTGTAATAGTAAAATTTTCGGTTTCGCTAAATCTTTATAGAAACATGTTTTGAGATGTTAGAAGTTCGAATTACGTGATTTTAGGAAATGTCTGTATGGATGTGTGTGTGTGTGTGTGTGTGTGTGTGTGTGTGTGTGTGTGTGTGTGTGTGGATGTGTGTGTGTGTGGATGTATACCGTCATATTTCTGGAACTACTTCGTCAATATTAATCAAATTTAACATGCATATTTATTTTTGAATTCTGAATTCGGGAAAAACATTTTTTTTTTTATTTTTTTAATTATTTTTTTTTTATGGCGATTTTTTGATTTAAAAAAATTTTTTTTTCCGTTTTTTTCAATCATCCCGTTGTTACAAACAATTCAGCTAAAATGCATTTTAAAGATAATAAAATTAACTACTTTTCCCCGTTTGGTCCTCGGGATCGACCGCTCCGTTCGGCAGATAAAATGAAAAAGGTGATTTTTTTTTAAAAATTCATATCTCTGAAACTAAACATCATAACCTCACGAAAAAAATCATGTTGATGGGTCACATGTCAAACTATATTTCATTAAAATTTCAAGTGATTTGTCTACGTATTTTTTCAGTAATAAATCGAAAACTGAAAAAAATGAGTTTTTTTTGTGCCTCGATTACGGGCGTAAAAAAGCCTAATTGCACTTGAGATTTTGGGAAAAGGTAGATATTTTATTTGTCTTGGTTAAGTTCATTGCGCAGCTTTTAAACCCCTATGGTTCTCAAGATATCAAGGTTTGAATTTTTTTTTTTAAATTTTTTGATTTCTTATATCTTTAAAACAATGTAGTCAAATGCCTCAAAATTTTATGTGGTGATTCATCATAAACAAAGCTATCCGCTGTTAAAATTTTAAACGATTTTGTTGAGCAGTTCTCAAATAAAGAGCTAAAATGTAAAAACCGATTTTTTCAAAAATTTGGCTTTTTCTTCTAAGGGTGTGGTTGCACGTTTTAAAGTCCCTCCCTATGAATTTATGTTATACTGATATGTATATGTATGTATATATATATATATATATATATATACCGATTTTTCTCAAAAATTTGGCTTCCTCTTATATGGATGTCTAGTGCTTCTACAACAAAATAATTAAACTTGGAAATATTTAAAATAGCATTCATACACTGTATTTTAAAACAATATTTTATTTATTGGAACAATAAATTTCGTTGGAGGAAGCTACGTGCCAATGAATTGGCAGCGGTTTTTTTAGTTGACTTGATTTTCCTATTTCTAACACTTTTAAATTATTTGGTAGTGCATTAAACACTGAGATCGCTTTAATATAACAGTTCTTATCACTAATTCTCTTTTTGCTTATAGGTATGGTAATTTTTGCTTTTATTTCTAGTAATACTAGATGAGTTGAGGTATTGCGTTTTGAGATCATTGTAATACAATTTCAAGGCCTCCAGAGAAACAAAATTATTTTTATTTATTATTTTTAGAATTTTTGTTGTTGTATTCTTTGTATTAAATCTCTAATATTCTTATATGCTCCACCCCAGGCTATGATTCCACAGCTTATTATGCTATGGAAAAAGGAATAATATATAATCATTAAAGTCTCAGTTGGAATTGTTTTCATTTTATAAAAGATATATACAAGATATTTAGTTTTCTTAATAATATATAACATATGCCTATCCCATTTTAAATTATAGTCAAGATAAGATATTTGTAGTTCTCAACCCTAGCTAATTTTTTATCCTGTATCTTTACATCTATTTGGTCAGGAACGCTGTCGACACAGCTACCGAAAGTCATACAAACAGACTTATCAACATTCAATGAAACGTAGGTCTCGTCGCCCGACAGGCTCCCTATAGTCGCGGTGCATGTGCATCACATCGGAATGTAGTGCGCATGCATCTCGACTGGCCCTACAGTTTAATTATACAGTGCGAAACTGTATACAGTGGGATCCAACCCACTGGAGCTTTGATGTTATAAGACACTTATGTATATAACATACAATCGTATATAAACAATGTAAAATGTTGAACAATGAAAATACTTAATTTTTGGCCTTTTTAACCTCTTTATGCCACATTTTTTTTATAAAAGATTTTCTAGGCATTCAAATCAAAATCCCTTCATTCATACCAAAAGTACAAGTGTTCAAAGCATGCTCCTAAAATTTTAGCCCAATCAAACCATGTGGTCACATGGAATCCTACGGAGAGTGCCAAAATGCTCAAAACTGTATACGGAGAGTCACTATGAGTAAATAGGTGCAAATATGGATTCACCATGGTAAGGAAAGTGGTCATGATCCAACTGACTGTACAAAAAAGGCAGATGTTAGTGAATCATGTGAATTTTTCAATAGCACGGGCCATACGATAAAAACATGCCCACAGGTTATATGCAAAAGATGTAATCAACTTGGACATCCAGTAAAGTACGGCCCGTTAGTCTATACCCGCTCTCCCATAGTCCCTTGCGCACGATTTTCCCCTACTCCGCGCACGCGTCGGAGCAGAACGCTGCAAGCCTATAAAAGACGGCCGCGCTCTCGCTCGCGCACCAGTTGTCTCCCGGCCTTCGCCCGGTGCAGACCTTTCCCGCTCTCGCACTCGGCTAGCGAGTCGAGACGCCATCTACCCGGACGATCAGCCTAGGACTCAGATTGAGAGAAATAAAAGAAGCATCTGTACGCTACATCGGCTTTGGGCTTTCTTCACGAACCTTCTCCTACAACACCTCGAAGGAGCATCGAGTCCCCGGGACTCTCTCTGAGGTCCGCGCTCCCGGTCTATAGCACCGAACAACGCACGGAGCAGCCAGTCTCCCTCGAGCAGTCGAGCGAGAAGGACCGCCGGACGAGACTACGTCTCTCGGACAATCCTCTATCACGATATACTCGCTACAGCTACGGGCTCTCTCCGAGGTTCGCGCTCACAGCATACATCTCGGACGCGCCCGCCAAGTCGCCAGTCTCTCGCAGGCAGTCGTGCGAGCCGGACGACCGGACGACAGGACGAAGCCCTGGCTCCCGGACACGGCCTCCATCATCGCCCTGTATCTCCCCTCCTCGACCTCGAACCAAGCCAATCCTTGTGACTGCAGAGCCGAGTGAGAGCCGGTCGAAATATCCCGGCACGAGCTCGGCAAAGGCTCAACTAGACGCACCACGGCTGAACGACCAAGATCCTTCCGAAACGCTTACCGGTCGACTTGTCTTGGGAAGTAGACTAAGAGGTTCCTGGCAACGTCTAGTCGCGCCTCTAGGCTATAGGACGCTAGTTGGCCTTAACGAGGGAGGGAGAAGTACATGGGTCGTGTGAGAACCGAGGACCAACGGCGGGCCCGCAATCAACGGCGCAAGAAGAACAAGAGCATCGCCGCCAAGCTCGTCGCTGCATAGTCTGACAGTGCACCGATCCTCTCCGCACCTATCGTCGACGCTGCCAAGCCCGACGCCACTGCCAAGCCCGCCGCGGCCAAGCCCGTCGCTCCAAGGCTCGTCATTCCCCTAGAAGAAACTCGTCGTGCATAAGAGACGGCGACCTGTCGTATTAGCGGACTCCGAGAGCGCCTCCGTCCCCGTACGCCGGAACCCGCCGAGGAAAGTCCAGCTGAAGCTGACCGACGAAGAGGAGCTCCTGGAGCTTCGTCCATCCAAAGAGGAGCAGTTACGCCTCGACGCAGAAAGGGAGGTCGCCCTACGGAAACCAACGTGTCTCCGACCGCTCCACGCTCCTCCGGTCAGCAACACCATCCACCAGCGCAAGGACCTATTACGCATGCAGGAGCTCCGGGACCCCCGGCGCCTAAGCGCTGCCCAACGACGCGCACAACAGGCTCACGCCATCATCGCCGAGAGGAAGGCCCAGCTGCATACGACTGCGGAGAAACATAGAAGCCGCTCGAGGAGCCGTCTCCTTTCAATCAAGGAGCTACACAAGCGACCTCGCCAGGCTTAACCCGATCAAAAATACACAACCGGCCCTTTTGAGGGCCACCAAACTATTTAACGTTGGGGCTAACGCCAATTCGTTTCTTTTCTCCGCCAAGGACTCTGAGGAGATCCGGGGAAAGAAGCATAGTAAGAAGTCCGATTGTAAATAACAGATTTATAATGTGCTCAATTTGTAATGCAAAAGACCATGAAGCTATAGAATGTGAAGTAGTCAAAATATTGGTAGCACAAAACAAGAAAAAATCCTTTTAAACAAATATTCAATGTCAAGTCTGTGATGAAAAAGGCCACTTAGCTAAAAACTGTCCTCAGATAGGTAATCAACAGCAAAGTTTTAATAATTCAAACAGTAAATATCAAAATTTTAATAACTCTAATAATTATAGAAAATATATCAACTATAACAATCAAAATCCTCATTTTCAAAATACAAGTAATAGCCAAATAAAGTGTGATTATTGCGAAATGCGTGGGCACCCTGTACAAAAGTGTAGAAAACTGAAAGATTTAGAAAATATTGCTAGAAAACAAGAAAACTGCACATATTGTAACGAAAGCGGTCATAACATAAAAAATTGTACTGAAGTAAAAGCATTAGAAATGCGCGCGAGCAAATTTTGCAGTTTCTGCAAAAATACAAACCATACGACAGTGGAATGTTTCCGATTACAAAATCAGCAGAGAGTAGAGCCGGGAAACGAGTAAAGCCTTCTCGGACCGAGTGGCCGAGAAGCAACAAAATAAATCCACTCAGCAATACGAAAAACACGGTTGAAACAAATGTCGTAATAGCGTCTCAGAATCAGAACAAGGTCAGTTATGAAGATACTGATCAGCATGAGGTTCAATCGCTCAAGGAAACAGAAATCAAACTAGAGATATACTATTTAAAATTGGATGATTTATTAGAATATGTCGAAATAATAAATCCCTATTCTAAAAATTTGTGTAACTTGTCGATGGTGGGGCACAAATAAATATAATAAAACAAGATCAAATTCCTACAGGAACACAACTGCTAGATAAAAAAATATTATTATCCGGCATCGCAAATAAATCTAGGAGCTTCCTTTCCGTAAGTAATCGTGCGTACTAGTTGTACTAAAAAGTAGAGGTTTCTTTCTCATAACAAAATTTCACAGGTGTAAAAAATCTTATACTCATGGGAGTTAGGTTTATCCAATTGCACTTACTATTTGTTGAGTGAAAAAGTTGAATCACTCCAATACAAGTAACAAAGAGTGATACTTGAGCGTTTTTATTTTCATACATTTTCAAACTTTTGCTGAGTATTTTTATGACACGAAGAACTATCAAATCCTATTGATACACGCATTCGCAAGTTATGATATGTTTATCAGGCCAGTCGTGTATTATTGCTGTGCACAATCGCTCACCATTAATATTGAGTAGCTCTTGTAAACTAATGCAGACCTCAATATTATTTATTATTTCATATTGAGGTGGATAACAGTGTATATTTTCTTTCATAACAATGGTATAACACGAATGAATATTGCAGCCTAATGCTTCTGTATCAGTGATTATTGCTTCATATTGCTCTTTCGTGTACTCGTTTGTAATTAAGAAAGCTAAGGCCGAACTGGGTGTATGCCTTTCTAGAGGATCATTTATTTAGTTTTATTCATCCTGTCCATTGTTACTTTTCAAGTTGATCATATTTTTTGCGATAGATATTACTGTCTCATTATAGTTGGGATCACTGAGCAGATTATGAGCTCGTCTACGCAAAGTTTATTCTGATGCATTTTCCAACGTACTTCTTTTTCGACCACTCCTAATGCTTAGTCGACCGAATTTTCTTAGCCTCCACGGTGCGAACTACCTGAACTTCGTCATCGGCCACTCTGTACACCTAGTGGTTGACCTCGTATGATTTATTTACTTAGACACCAAAAACTACGAAGCGCACCACCTAGACGTCGTCATTGGCCACCCTATTATACACCTAGACACCGTCCTCGAATGATTTTTACACCTAAACACAAAAAAAAAACACGGTGCGCTCCACCTCGATCTCGTCATCGGCTACCCTGGCTACCTAGTTACTATTACTGTTCCGGAACGCTGAGTATGCACCAGCAACCTCTACCACGCCACTTGATATTGCAGACAGCATGAAGAAAAATGTGGGAAAGCAATGTTTCTCATCAAGCCAATACACCTTGTCTGTACTGTATATAAATATGATACATAACACGAATAAAGCATGTATTTTGTCAATATTTTTATTGACAATCAAACATAAGCATCAAATAAATATGTGACCAAGTAAAAAAATCACAATTACATTATAATTAATTGTAAATAATGAATTAAAACACTTGCTGCGGCCAACTTCACGTTCCTACCACTGGTTACACTGAACAAAAAAGAGATACTGAAATCGAACATTTGAAAATACCGACTCGATTATTTCGTAAAAAAACGATTTGTTGGCCAATATTTTTGTTGAAAATCAAAGTTTATCGCACGATATGCTAATATGCAAAAAATAAGTGAGGTACAATAGACAATAGACATAAGCATATTTTTCTTTACAATGAAAAATCGCGACATCAATATAGAAGTATATAGTGTCACGTGCGCCGAAGTGTCAAATTCGGCTTTGTGGCGCACCCGCGCCACTTGATATAATATATACATATCATTCTCTTTAAAATCCCTGAATAAATCGTATTGCAGATTTATATAAATCTCGAAGTTCAAATAACACCTCATTAATTTAGATAAATGTGATTGAAAATTGCAAGGGTGGTTATAAAGTTTTGGACAAACTCATTTCTATGTATTGTTTCGCCTAACAGGAACCTCATTGTAGATTAATTATTATATTATAGATATAGATTTTATTATTAAATTAATTTTATTTATTTTATTATCAAATTTAAGAACACCAAGGTATAATGCGTAGTTATAAGCTAGTTTATAGCTTTGTAACCACCCCTCCAATTTTAAATTACGTTTATCTGCATTTATAAGGTGTTATTAGAAGTGAGAGACGATTGAGCGTTCTAGAGGACGTAAGATAAAGTTATATTAGTGATAAGTAGAACAAAATACAAAAAAAAGGTTTTTTTCTAACTTTTTTGCTTAATTTTGCGAGTCTTTTCCGAGTGATACATCTTTTTGGAGTATTTTTTGAGGTTATGAAAGAACCGGGGCTACATAGGCCAAAAACAATGATGGATTCATGTTTAGGGGGCAAAAATACATAAGGTTTTCTCGTTAATTCTCTGCTTCAGCGAGTCTTAAATAGAAAGTTGTTTCCTTTTTTGCGCTAAAACACGCGCGCTCATGCGTAAATGTGGATTGTATGATGTATTTATTACACAGCTTATATAATCAAACATATACCTACCATGAGCATTGAAATAAACATAAAATGACAGAGTTTTATAGCTGTATAGAATCAAAAAAATCCTACGGAGTCATAAACGACCAAATTTTCGCGATTCTACAGTTTTTGCCCATTTTCTGGATAAAACAAAAAATCCTAAGGGCCAGATTTGAATTCAGTGGGAAAAAAGACATATCGCCAATAAACATTTAAGGGGGCACACCACCTTTAAACTCTGAAAAATGAACTTCTAATAATTAGTATATTACGATACTAGTGCGGTAAAGTACTTTATCGATAAGTTCCCACGAGGGTGAAATCCCTTTACCCCCCTAGTATCGTACGATATTTTATGACACAACGTGCGTAAACCGAGATTTGGCGAAGTCATTTTTGCACGAGCGTAGCATAAATCGAGGTTTACGCCACGACGTGACATAAAGACGTTTATAGCACTGTGTAGCATAAATCCGCATCTATGTCACGCCTATCCAAAGAAATAGTCCCTGAAAGCACCATAAAGGAATTTTGATTTGAATGCTTAGAAAATGTTTAACAATAAAAATACTTAATTTTTGGCCCTTTTTAACCTATTTATGCCACATTATTTTTCATAAAAGATTTTCTAAGCATTCAAATCAAAATTCCTGTATTCATACCAAAAGTATAAGTGTACAAAGTATGCTCCTAAAATTTTAGCCCAATCAAACCATGTGGTCACATGGGATCCTACGGACAGTGCCAAAATGCTCAAAACAGTATACGGAGAGTCACCATGGGTAAGTAGGTGCTAATATGGATTTACCATGGGAAAAATACAGGTAATATAACCTAATATTAGTATAAAAATTATATAACAATTATAATTTATTTTTGTTATTATTTATAAGAAGTTTATCTTTCAGAGTTTAAAGGTGGTGTGTCCCCTTAATAAAAGAAATTCCATCGATCTACAGTGACTTTTGTGATTTTTTGCGAAAACCGTCAACTTTAATGAGTTATCCTGGACTATACAGTCAACATCAACCTTTCTGGTTATTTTTCTGTGATTCCTGATAGTTTGAACATCATCTTTCAGAAAATTTCATGTTGATCGACCGACTGGATTTGGACTTATTTGATTTTGAAACAGGAAAAGTCGAATACCCCATAGTGCGTCGTAGCAGCATGATTTGTAAACTAAAACTACTGCATCACGTCACTGTTGCCATTGATATTAGAAGCACTTGCTTCTAATATCATAAAAAAGTTTAACCGAGCAAGACATTTCGCGAAAAATGAATGCTGGGATGCCGCTATAAACGTCAAAGCACACACGGCAGGCAGCTGCATGAACTTGTCGTCAGCCGATTATCAGATCGATGCGCACAATATATGCTCAGTCGTCGCCCTCGCTGTTCAGCTACACTTAGATGATAGTGAAACTACTTTTTTTGTTCAGATTATAAGAAACAGGACATAGTTGCTCTTCCTTAGGCAGTTTACTACCTCTGTTCAAAGTTTCAAGTTGCAGTGTTAACGCATGTAATAATTGCATTTGAACTTTTCTACCATGCACTCACACTATTGATTCAGTTGGTAATAGTTGACTTTCAGATCCCCTTAAGATTTATAGATAAACTGTAAATAAAAAAAATGAATAAATAAATATGTGTATGGGTGATTCTTTGTCATGTCAAAGATGCGCTTTTTATTTCCTGTTTATTCATAAGGTATATTACATTAAAGAAGTTGTGTATAACATACGCTCTAGAGTTCCCAACCTACGATAAAAGTAAAATATAATGCAATGATTATCAAGGGGCACGGTAGCGCCCCGATGGCAAGTATATTATTTGCACATTGTGCTGTCGGGGAGAATCGCAACCTATTATACTTTAAATTTGCTTTTTAACCTCAATGTGTTTTATCATCACCAATGATTTCTTGTTTGATATGTCTTTGATGCTTAAGTTTGAGCAATGTATCTTAAGGATTTTAATAAGATCTTTCTTATAATCGTAATATTTTGCTTCAGAAATCTCTCTTTTAGCAAAATAATTATAATCGAAAATAAATGTGCGATAAATTATTCAAATTTTTGGCCATGCAATTATTTTCTTTTTAAGTATAAGACAAGAATACAAGAATATATCATGAAATATAATAGGTTATAAGGTTATAATATCTGTAAGTTGATACCCTCTTGATTACGACTATGCCGCGAATAAATAATTTCTAGAGCATCGTTTCGTTTTGGAGTGCATCTCGCATTTTTCATAACTAGCTAAGTTAAACGCGCGATTCACGCGCTCAATTTTCCAAGGTTAGAAGTTAAAAATCGAACCTATATTTAGACCGGATATTAGTTTCTCAACCAATCAAATCGCTTCATTCACTGCTTCAAAACATCTGGTCATCACTTTTTTAAAGAGAGATTGGAAATTCTGAATAAATACGTACTTGGACTTGTTCAGGTTCGAGTCGAAAATTTTGCTCTCTGCTGCTATGCCACTTGGAATCAATAAGTTATGTTGATTTTTATACAAAATTTGGCGAGTAGTAGTTAAGTTCTGATGCATAATTGATGTTGCGTTCAAATTTCAAGCAGATCGTCACAGACACGACATATATGTGAATACTGGGTACAGAGAGTAAACTCAGCAACGGGCTCAGGATCTCTAGCTCACATCGATAAACTGCAAAGTAGGCACCGGTGAATCGTTCCATGACTCGCTGGACTGTGACATCGAGACCAAGTCGACAACGTGCGTAATCCACGGATAATCGAAGCTCGACTGTAACTCCGCCAAGTTTTCGCTTACTAGAGTTTGACGAAGATCCCGTTGCCTGCAATTTCAACCTCGACGACCATTTTGGCTTGTACCAAATTACCAGAACCATACACAAAGGCAACACAAATTCTAAGATCTCGACTGTTTTCGTCTTCGACAAGCTTAAGTACTTGTTTCCTTGAAATTAGCAGACGACTAGGGGCCTTCTTCTTTTTCCACAGGCCGGGAACGAGTTCGAGAAATGTGACTGTAGTAACAATCTCACCGAGTCCGAGGACGATGAAAATGACAAGGTCGTCGGGGACGATGAGCGAGAACTTGCGTAGATCGTCGCAGACACCATGTGTGAATTTCGTATGAAGACAGAGTGAGCGCGCTGGATCAGGAACCGGTACAGGACCCCCGGTTCACAACGATTAACTAGACACTGGACGTTGACATATTGCATCATCCAAACATGATGGACTGCCACGTCAAGAGCAAAACTGATAGTGTGATTGACACTCACTCTTAGCTCGTTTTCAGCTTGTGCTGAAGCTCAGGAGCTCTCTCCACTGGTCCTCGATGACGAAACTGTTGGGCCCAAGGACGACCTTCGTGGCTGGTTGTTTGACTTGTATACCAGAGGTTTCTAGCTCAATGGCAACCAGATACTCTTACTCTAAGATCTCACACGTTTAATTTTTCCTCCGAAGTCGAAAGTTAGCAACAAGATTTCCGTTAAGCTGTATCAATCGGTATAAGAGTGACTTCTCAAACGATAAGGCCTTACACATCATCAGTGCAGCAGAGTTTGCCGCCGCTGGCGAGCACCGCAACGACAATCGCCAAAAACGCTTCACGGCTCTAACGTTTAACAAATGACACTTTGCGTTCAAAGCCAAATCGATGAATAAGTCCGCACATAAGCAAAAGCTACATTAGCTTCCGAATGAAACATCAGGCAATCAGAGCTCGTAAACTTCGAGCCGGAATGCGATCAACTATGGCCACAATCTTATCATGTTGGAGAACAAAGAGGAGATGGACGTCAACGAACCGATGCACAGTGGGGTTCGTACGCTTTATATATGTCCTACAAGATGTTTCTGACTTCGTAAAAAAAATTTAGCGCAATTCCTTCACTAGTTTTTGAGATATAGCTGTTCTAAGTTAGGATTTTTGGCAATTATTTTTGAATTTTTTGACCATTTCTAAAAGTTTGTTCATAAGCGACGCATTTTTAACAAAAAATACATGGATACTTTTTTTGTAAAATTTTCTAAATTTTAACTAAATATACTTTTAGATTTATATATATATATATGTGTGTGTGTGTGTGTGTGTGTGTGTGTGTGTGTGTGTGTGTGTGTGTGTNCATGAAAGTGTAAAAGAAAAATCGATCGAAGTTTTCAAAATCGACTCAAATGACAATGTTGCGGATATTTCCACAGAAGCACTATGTAAAGAAAAGTTTATAAATTTTAGAGAATTGTTAAATGTAATATCATAATGTACAGTACAAATGTAAGGAGGCGTGTTAGAATATGTATAGTACATTTGTCTGTACACTATACCATAGCATCTAGAGATAGGTTGCGCAGAAGCGCTATGCGCAACTACTCGACAGTGAGTCTCGTCTCGTTGCGCACCGTAGGTAGCAAAACGTATAGGAAAGACACACAATGTGCCCCACCAGTATCATATACGTGAGTCGTACGACATATAGTTACTGCGCGACTACGACTCTGTCTACTCGTTGCTGTACTCTCTAGGAGAGCACACGCATGCTCAACCATGCTCTGTATGTATATCAAGTAGAATAATAGTATATTACGATACAAGTGGCATAAATAGTCCATTACGGCATGGCGTGTATTAGCACCCGAGAGTAGCGAGGGAGCTAACCCTATTGAAAAACCTTAGATGAGAATCAGATGAGAATCAGATGTGATTTTGGCATGATTTTCAGATGAGAGTCAAGTGAGTCTCCTTTGATTCTTACCTCATTCTCATATTCTCATCTGATTCTCATGTGATTCTCATCTGATTCTCATCTGATTCTCATCTGAGATTTTTCAATAAGGAAACGCCGTGTCGTGTCGATCTATTTATACCACGAGTATCTTACGCTATTTTATAGCACTGACTAGCATAAATCCGCTGTCACGCCTATCCGTGGCCTAAATAGTCCATTTTTGCACCGTGCAGTTAGCGCCCGAGCGTAGCGAGGGCGATCAGCATGGTGCTTTAAGGGAATATTTTTTTTTGGATAGGCGTGACATAGATGCGGATTTATGCTACACAGTGCTATAAACTTCTTTATGACACGCCGTGGCGTAAACCTCGATTTATGCTACGCTCGTGCAAAAATGACTTCGCCAAATCTCGGTTTACGCACGTTGTGTCATAAAATATCGTACGATACCAGGGGGGTAAAGGGATTTCATCCTCGTGGGAACTTATCGATAAAGTACTTTACCGCACTAGTATCGTAATATACTATTATCTTAAACAATCCTCCCGTCTACCCCACTAATTATTAATATGGTCGCAGACCGTTGGTTTGTATCTTAAACTTAAACACTTACATCAACCTTCAGAGAGATAAATAAAGTGAGGTTTAAAGCAACGTGGTGTGAGAACATTTGCAAAGTGAAACATCGCTAAAAGCGAAACGCTTTGCTTTTTACACGAAGCACTCGCCTATCTTCTAAGGTTGCATGATATCGCGAAAATGGCGGAGACTTGTAGGGGTAATTTTCTGATGTGTGAAAAGAAATAGTTTGGATAGCCGATATCTCCTTTCAGTGGATGAAGTGGTCAGCAATGAGTCAATTGAGAATTTTAATGCGAACCAAAGGTCAGAACGCATTTGTAAATCCCTAAATTAAGGGTTGGCTGAGAAGGCTCCAACGTGGAGTGTTCCCGGAGTTTCAGGATTTTTAAATAAACGGGATAAGGTAAAATAAATAACTTATTTTTGAGCTACAAGAAATAGATTTATTAAGCTCGGAGAGAAAGAAAAGCCTTACGGCATAAAACCCCTGTCGAAAGATAATTAAGACAGAATGTTACAAATATTAATAGAGGTGTGGATTTAGAGTGTGTAGTGTAAAATGTATGGGAAGAAAAGTACGCGTGGCGTCTCTTGCTGGTCTCGGGAACCGAGTCAAAATGTGATAGCTTCGAATCAGCTCTCAGAACCTTGGCTATGGCATACCCGTCTTGGCGTCGGTTGTGTCGAGAGTCGTGTTGAAAACGCGTGAATTCAAAAAGAGAAGATATTAAATCAAAGATGAACATAACACGGCATTTATGCGTCGAGCTTCAGTGTTCTCCAGGAGAGTTGACTGAACCTCTGCAAGTGTCGAACTAGACTAAATTCAAAGTTTACTCTCCGAGAGCAATTACTCTCGGTTTTCTCCCCCGCTTCTCTTTCCAAGGCTCTATTGGCCTTGGAGGAGAAAGCCGAGGTGGTGAAAAAACCTGGTCGTAAAGAGCCCGGCTTGGACTGTGGAACTACCGATGGACTCGGCCGTCACCGCGCCGTCGGGCCGTCAGACGGCGCACTATGGGTCAAATCGCATTTTTTGGTTCAAAATCTAATATCTCCAGAACAAATGTAGGGATCAATCCAAATTTTGGTATGGTTTAAGTTTAAGTAATAAGGATTAAGGGAAAATTATTAAGAATGTCATTACCCACTATTGTAGGGGTGAAATAGGACACCTTTCAAAAATCCATCTTTTTTCACTCTTCTTTATGGTGTATCTCAAAGAAAAATAGAAGTATTGATACAAGTTTTTGGTTAAATACTCGTCCTTATAATACAGATTAAGGAAACCTTTATTAAAATGCCGTCAACCCCTATGTTAGGGGTGGACATGGGGGGTATGGGGCTGAAAAATCGAAAAATCGCCGAAAAATGTTATAAAGGGTTTTCGTGGTCGCTGAAAACGATTCTGACGACCATTTAGTCATTACTTCCCAGCTTGGGCATGACTTGCGGTTATCAACCCCCACTTTGGTGGGTGGGCAAGGGGGGTGAGGGGGTGAAAAATCGAAAAATCGCCGAAAAACGTTATAAAGTGTTTTCGTGGTCGCTGAAAACGATTCTGACAACCATTTAGGCATTACTTCTTAGCTTGGGCATGACTTGCGATTATCATCCCTCGCTCTAGGGATGGACAAAATTGGTGTGTGTTATATATATAAAAATAGGTAAATTAATTTATAAAAACTTAATTATGCATCCATGCATTAACATGTAGATCATTTTCTGATTTCTACTTTTATATTTTTATACTGCTCATTATTTGATAATTGAACAGCACGAACTACTATAGTAGTATCAGATGCTTCACTTACCAGGGCTGGTTTTCTACGAGCATTTATCTTGATTATTGCTTTTATTATTGGCCCAGATGTTATTTTTTTTGTTTAGCCCATTTTCATCTAATGTAGCTCATTTCAGATTTAAGTATTTAATGGTTCCATTTATATTTTATGCTGTCAGATTTAGCCAAAAACAATAAAGTTACTAAAATTTAATAAAGTACCACTATATACGAAGGTTTAATATACAATAAATATATGCAGCCTATCAATAACTTATATCTAACATATACTTCGATAGAAAATGTCGGTAAAAACTAATAATTTTCAAACGATGAATTTGGCAATTTTTTTGCATAAACTATACCTCATTAACAACTACTCTGCACAATTTTAAAATGATTCTTACATTTTACAAATAAATGTCTGTTTTTTACACAGACACACACACACACACACGCGCGTGCACACACACACACAAACACATCCCAATTTTTTTTTGAAATTATTTCTATATTATCTGTATATATATATATATACACACACACACATATATATATATATATATGGGTGGTTCTCTGTCAAATCGAAGATGAAAAATTTTTTTTTGGTTCAAACTTTATATATATGTTCTATAGGATGCCCGTGGCTCCCAAAAAAATTTTCAGCGCGATCCCTTCACTTGGCTTCAAGTTATAGCTGGTCAAAGTTGGTGTTTTAAGCGATTTTTGCATTTTTTGCCTATTTTCAATGATTTGTAGCTCATAATGGATGCATTTTTAACTAAAACTACCCTGATACTTTTTTTTGTTAAATTTCCTGAATTTTTCAATAAATTTACTTTTAAAGTCATATATACATGTTTAGGCTACCTTATTTGCATTTTAAACCTTAAAATGTGATAATCGAAGGGTTTGATCCGGACTCCGACTACTATCGTACGGTGAAAAGATACCTTTTTATAGTACAAATATACCTGTTCAAGAGCCAGAATGGCAGAAGCCTTTGTTTTTTGTTTTCATGGTACACCAATAGTGAATAACCCTCAGAATTGATTCAAATAACTCATAATAGCTGTGACAAAGGACGTCAGACTCCTTTTTACTAACATAAACAACCACTGTGGTATTTTTATGATGGATACGTACACATGTAGAAATAATTTCAAAAAAAATTTGGTTATATTGATTTATATTTAAATTCGAATGAACATAGTGATATCAAAGATTCCGAAGAATATAAATTACGCATATTTTATAATGAACATTCAAAATATAAAGAATTAATTTAACTACAAATAAATGTTTTTTTATATAAAGATGAGGTTTCTGATACTAGTTGTTTTAAAAACTTCAAAATGTTGCTTGTGCAAGACTTTTTCATTAATCCTCTTGAAAATCAGCATATGTATTCTTTGTAATATTTTGAAAAGAAGTTAATATTTTTTATTTAGGTATCGATTCTCGAAAAATACGTTTGACTATGAATATTATTAAATTATACTACTTTTTTAAATGTTTTTATTGTTTAAATAATTCTTGATTTATTTAAAATGAACGATGAGAGTTCTGAAGATAAAATATATAAATTTCTGTGCGGCTCTAAATGTATGTCCAAATCATCAATATTGATTTAGTCAAAGCCCTGTATAAAAGACACTTATTAAAAGGCCTTGTTTTAAATGATTATAATTGGTTTATATAATAACTTCAGTAAACCCTTACGAAAATAATGTGCAGAGATCTGTGCATAGATCTCTGCAGAGATTTCTGCACGATCTCTGCACAGATCTCTGCACAAAATTTTCGTAAGGGAATATGGATGCAAATGTCTCAGAATTACTATGTAACCATCTTTTATCATCATAATCAAGCTGAAAATCTGATAATGTATAGTACAAAAGGTAAGTGAAATGAATAATCAGTAAAGTTCTAGCTTCACATGAATACAAACCTCTATCAAATATAATTTACTTTCAGCGACGACGAAAACCCTTTATAACATTTTTCGGTGATTTTTCGATTTTTCACCCCCTTACCCCCCTTGCCCACCCTCCAAAGTGGGGGTTGATAACCGCAAGCCATGCCCAAGCTGGGAAGTAATGCCTAAATGGTTGTCAGAATCGTTTTCAGCGACCACGAAAACACTTTATAACATTTTTCGGCGATTTTTCGATTTTTCACCCCCTTACCCCCCTTTCCCACCCACCAAAGTGGGGGTTGATAACCGCAAATCATGCCCAAGCTGGGAAGTAATGACTAAATGGTCGTCAGAATCGTTTTCAGCGACCACGAAAACCCTTTATAACATTTTTCGGCGATTTTTCGATTTTTCAGCCCCATACCCCCCATGTCCACCCCTAACATAGGGGTTGATGGCATTTTAATAAAGGTTTCCTCAATCTGTATTATAAGGACGAGTATTTAACCAAAAACTTGTATCAATACTTCTATTTTTCTTTGAGATACACCATAAAGAAGAGTGAAAAAAGATGGATTTTTGGAAGGTGTCCTATTTCAGCCCTTGGTTTCACCCCTACAATAGTGAGTAATGACATTCTTAATAATTTTCACTTAATCCTTATTACTTAAACTTAAATCATACCAAAATTTGGATTGATTCCTCCATTTGTTCTGGAGATATTAGATTTTGAACCAAAAAATGCGATTTGACCCATAGTGCGGCGGCCGGTTTTCCCCGAACCTTTATTAGTACTTGGTCCTATAGCTGCCGCTTTATGGCTTTCTTTGTGCGTCGGAAGTCGAGGTTCAGGGAAAAATGCCTAATGATCGAATAGTCGGTATCCGGTTCCACCGAAATATATGCATGACAATGCCGATCCTTCGATGTTACTATCGAGAAGATACAATCGAAATGCGTCGAATGCAACAAGAGACACCGCTATATTATAAACTCCACCTAGCGACGGGACAATCCCATTCGGCCAAAAAGGCAGATATCAGAAAAGTGGCGGAGACGTATGGGGGTATTGGGCTGAAGAGTAAGTACGAATAGTTGGAATGGCCGAGATCCTGTTTGAGTAGGTGGTATGGTTGGCAGAAAGTCAGTGATGGATTTTCATGCGATTACAAGGTCAGAATGTCTTCCGACCATGCCATCCGTACTCCGACTATTTTTGTACGGTGAAAAGATACCTTTTTATTGTGCAAAAGTACCTGTACAAGAGCCAGAATGGCAAGGCCTTTGTTTTTTTGTTTTCATGGGACACATAGTAGTGAAAAACTCTCAGAAATGATTTAAATGACTAATAATAGCTGTGGCAAAGGACGTATTTATGCGAATCATTCATAAAAATATTACATTGGTAGGTTATGTTGGTAAAAAAGATTCTTACGTCCTTTGTCATAGCTATTATTAGTCATTTAAATTATTTCTAAGGATTTTTCACTACTATGTGTCCCATGAAAACAAAAAAACAAAGGCCTCTGCCATTCTGGCTCTTGTACAGGTACTTTTGCACTATGAAAAGGTATCTTTTCACCGTACAAAAGTAGTTGCAGTGCGGATCACATCTTGGATTTTCACATTTTAAGGTTTAAATTGCAAACAAGTCGGTTATAGCATATGTATATGGCTATAAGGGAACTTTTATGAAAAAGTTGAGAAAATTTTACAAAAAAAAAAAACATTTAGTGTGTTTTTTAGTGAAAGATGTGTTGTTTAAGAGTTATAAATCATTGAAAATAGGCAAAAAATGCCTAAATAACCAACTTTGAACCCTTATCGATCTGAAAATTAACAGCTGACATCGTAGTGACCTCTAGAACATATACCCCAACTTTTGGCAAACATTTTTTTTGTCGCGCACGATTTGTCAGAGAACTACCCATATATATATATATATATATATATATGTGTGTGTGTGTGTGTGTGTGTGCGTGTGCGTGCGTGTTCGGGCGATTCAAGTATGACTTCTAATCAAAAATTTCATTCCAAACCATATTTTCTATATCTGAATTGTTTTCACTTTCATTTTGAATAAACAATCGATTAAAATCTTTGCATCTAGATAATGATACATACAAATATTCCATGAGAAAATAACGGTTTTTTAAAGTATATTCCTACATTATCAAAACTTTGTCCTTGAGATTTTTTAATAGTCATAGCAAACGCTAAGACTAAAGGAAATTGTTTTCTGTATAAAATAATTGGCAATGAAGATAAATTTCCGGTATTTAAAGTAATTCTAGGCATGAAAACTTTATATCCAATTTTTACCCAGTTATAATTTCAGCTTTAATGTTATACTTGAATAATTTGGTAACTTTTAATCGTGTGCCATTACACAAACCATCTGTTATACAGTACTTTTACTTCCTGTGATGAATTTTCTTTTTATTTTCTTAATTTGGACAAATATTTAATCATTTTTTATAATCTATAAATTTTATATAGAATATAATTTTAAAATAAAAATAAAACAGAAACTGAAATGGGGGGTTGGCGAGCGGAGCGAGCAGGGGGGCGATGCCCCACTAATATATATATATATATATATATATATATATATATATATATGTGAAATGTGCAAATGGTTTCAATTATGTTAAAGATAATCCTCTCTTAAAACAGTGATGACCGGATGTTTTGAAGCCGTTAATGAAGCGATTTGATTGGTTGAGAAACAAATATCTCGTCTGAATATAGCTACGATTATGAACTTTTAACCTTAGAAAATTGAGCGCGCGAAGCGCACATTTGATTTAGCTATGAATAATAAATTAAACAGTTTTTGTATAATATGGCCCGTTACACGCAAAAAGGAACAAGGAACAGGAACAGATATAAGAAAATAACATTAGTTAAAATATACATATAGGTGAGAAACACTGAGCTGTTCCTTCTATCTGGCAGGAACAGTGCGCTGTTCCTTATATATATATATATATATATATATATATATATATACTAGGGGGGGTACCCCCCTGCTCGCTCCGCTCGCCAACCCCCAATTTTATTTTAAATTTCTTAATAACAGCAAACATCCGAAATCTTCATATTTTGAACTCTTGGATGATCGTCGATACAATTCCGTTTCTCAAAAAGATCGAGAAAATCTTCAATTCATATTCCATTCCCTACGCATTGTTTAAAATAGGAACGAACAACCAATTGTTCGGTATATCGAACACACTTAGAGACTAACTTCAGTTTGTTTACAGATCTGAGTTTGAAAATTGCATGTATGTACGATGTGTACAAATTTTTAACTATTTACAAATCAAATTTTTGAAATATTTACGATTTTTGGTATTTACATTATTTACAACCGTTTTATATAAGTTTATAAAACGTAAAATTATAAACATTACTATTTAGATGATTGGAGTATATTTAATAGTGATTAGCAGGTTAACCGTGTAAAAATTTTAGCTGTTTTAAATAAATTTACTGTAAAAAATGAATCATTTTAAAAAGGATGAGAGAAATGACAAACATCCAACTAAGATATTGTGCAAAATATGTAATGTAGAATTTTTAAGTCTACACTTTCTAACGCTACATACAAATAAACATCATCCATATAGACAGTCAGCATGCAATATTTGTGGAAGAGTATTAAAACACAAAAGAAATTTAGTGAGACATGTTGCTGAGTATCATGATGATATTCGTAAATATTTGTGTAAAATATGTCATAAATCTTACAATAGATTAACTAATTTAAAACGACATTTACTAACTCATGAAGAAAGAAAACATATATGTTTTATACGTGGAAAGAATTTTCATAGAAGTGATATTTTAAAAAAACATATCGAGAAATTTCATCAATTGTAAATATTATAAATTGAGTGATAATAAATACATACTTAAATTATAAGCATAAACAATGTATATTTATTAGAAATACTAAAACGGTCTAAATCACTCAATGATGACGGAACTGAAAATCTTAAAGAAAAATGAAAAAGAATAAAAAATACCTTTTACAACGCATTTCCAAGTATTCATGTATATTTACTTATTTATTAATTCTATAATTTGTATTATTTGATGAATATATTAATTGAACTCTATTTTTAGGCTTAAAAAGAAAAATTCAAAGAAGAAAACACAAAAACTGATATCTGATAACTAAACATTATTATTGACTGCTTCAAAATTTGAAATGAAAACAAAAATAAAGTAATAATCTTTAATACAGACACATATCTAGGTAAAATGTTATAGTACATTATATATGCAACAAGAGGCGAAAGGATCAGATTTTTCCCGAGGGTGCGTTTACTGCCCGAGCGAAGCGAAAAATTCAATGTAACTTTCAAATTAGAAGCAAAAAAATTCGATTAAGGTAATAATTCAAAGAAAATGATTCAATTTGATTCAAAATACAAAAAAAATTATACATTTTTATGGATTTTCCTTCGTTATTTCCGAATAGTGATTAGAGTTAGAGTATTGGTTATAAAAAAAATCAAGTCTTCAAAAAATATCTACTTACAGTTTAACAGTATTATTCATACAGATTAATATATCGACCACATATCTGTACATATGGTTAAACATAATTTAAAAATAAAATTATGGGGTTGGCGAGGAGCGAGCAGGGGGGGTACTAGGAGAAATATTGATTCATTTAGTCAATTGCTTATATCAAATATTCAATGTTCTTTTTTTTCATTGTTAGCGTATTTCTATATACACAGAAAGAAATTTGGAAGTGTAACAGCACTCACCAGCTTTGTATAACTTGGATTTCGAGTGCATGTATACACCATCAGCTAACGACTATACGAATCAATATTTTTCATAGTTGCGTACCCGGAGAGAAATTACGTACTAAACCAACCACCCTAGTGTAATCTTTCACTGTACACAAGGCCCGCGTGCTGAATTAGTTTAACTCAGTGTGCTGCTGCAGTCCCCGGATTATTAAGCTAGTTAAACCATACTACCGTCTCTACAAGTCTTACGGCGAATATTAATTCGAATAGTCGTCAGCTAATATCTGTATACACTGTTTTGAAAAATATTAATTTCTTTATAAATGAATGTTGTATATAATATTCATAAATGTGGGAATAATGGGTTACGTAGGACAGGATTTACGAAAGAAACAACATCACAAAGGTTAAACTAATAATATAATTGTTGCTCTCGTCGTTGCTCCATAGAGACTCATAACTCCGTATAGGCTGGTGCCTCAGCATAGACTGATCCCTCCGACGCTCTCCCTCTGCCTCAGTATAGGGTCCGAGCGGTGGGCCGCTTTCTCCCCTCTCACGACCTCTAAGGGCTCGTAGTGTCAGCTGGCTCTCTTTGGGTAACTCCGGCTAATTCCGTCGGGATAGCGACGCTGTGGGACTTCCTCCCTGAAGCGCATCGGCCATGTCCGAAGGTAAGCGTACCTCGCCGCTGTATGCAGCGGGATAGCGTTGCTTACTTCTAACTTGCGGGAAGCTCGGAAAAACCTTCCCACATAAATGAGAAGAAAATTTGAAATAATTAATAAAACGTATTACTTATTAAGTGATTTATGGGATCATCTTAATCGGTTCTAATCTCCGATTGTTATTAGATCATTTAATTTTAAAAATAATTTTTGTAATTTATTGTAGTTTTTCATTTTCCAATTTTTTAATAACAATTGAGATGCCCTATACCGAATGCCCAAGAAACTTGTGGCAATAGTTGATAGCGACTATATAGGGACGACTAATGGAATCAATTCCCAAGAAAAATCAGCTGATCGCGATTACATAGGGGCGACTAAAGGAATCAATACAAAAAAAAAAAAAAATTATAGTCTTATATGAAATATTTGATTACGGGAAAATCAAAAAAACTTTTTAATCCATTGTATATTGATCCATTCCGACAAATTATAGATTATAGTAAAAAGCGTTCACAATACTTGTTACTATTCCAATGTGTATACCACTATCATAACAAGAAATTGACTCCAATAGTCGCACGCGGGAAATTGACTCTAATAGTCGCACGTAGGAAATTGACTCCAATAATCGCTCTAAGTTTTACTGCGTATAAATTCATCCACGAAAAACTGTTTGTCTCAATATACCGCATAAAGCATGGCAAGATATTATTTTCGTTAGTCGCGCGCATTTTTGGTCGAGCCTGTAGTACGTTTATTGTAATATGCAGTTAGTGGACGAAGTAATGAGTTGATATCGGTGTTGTGTATTTGATTGAGAAACTGTGTTTTCTTTACCCCGGCACAAGAGTTATAAAATAATTAAATTTTTATTTATTTTGTATTAATCTGTGTAACAACTGCTGTTATTACGAAACGAGTTTACTTTGCTTTTAGACGCATAAATTTTGCAAGATGAGTCGAAGAAAACACGCAAAGGTACGATAAAAAAATAACCTATAAAAATTTTATTTTTCATTCAAAAACATTGTAAGATTTGTTTTTTGTATATTTCTTCTTGCTTCACTACTAAATTTTATGTCTCTTAGGTTGAGGACAAAAAATTAGAAGAAAAGTTTCAAATCAACAAAGTTCCCTTTGGAAAGAATCCTACTGGAAATGAAAATTGTACCAGGTCGTGCTAAACTGTGCTATACTGTGTTAGCACTATGCCAATTCGGACAGTTTGGCATAGTTTGGCATAGCTTGGCACAGTTTGGCACGGTGTGGCACAGTATAGCACGGTATGGCATAATGTAACGAATTTTGCAAATAATGAAAATATTTTTTCCGCTTTATGTCGTATATGTACATGGGGTCTCGAAAATTCAATTTCCAATAGGGTGGTAAAGTCAGATTTTCGATTTTGAGGTTAGGAGTCCGTTTTTCGCCAATAACTCGTCTAGTTAAGATTTTCGTAAAAAGCGGACAAAATTTTCGCCCATATATGATTTTAGTCTTATAGTTTATAAAAAAGCGAGATAGTTATATTAGCTACTCTTTAAAAGGAAGATTTTTTTATGTGTCTTGGCTAATCCTTGGTTCTTTTTTAAATTTTTATTTTTTATCCTGAAAATGCGGCTTAATTTATATGTATATCTTGTTAAATAATACAAATTATAGAAATACAATATATGTGTACTGTATTATATGTACGAAATAAAAACAATTTGAAAGCAAGCGGAGGAGACGGTGGAGGAGACGGTGGAGGAGACGGTGGAGGAGGGTGGAGGAGGGTGGAGGAGAAAATTTCCATCAAATCACAACTATATAATATAGGGAGATATACTAACTAATGTTATTTTCTTATATCTGCGTTTCTGTGACTGTTCCTGTTTTCTGTTCATTTATACGTACAGTATTTTTGTTATGTTTGGATATATGTTATGAGTGTTTTTGTTAATTTAATCGTTAAATGATTACAGCGTGACTGTGGATTTTACTTCAAGTTTACTATACCAAAATAGTTCTATATTTTTCCACCAGATGGCGACGTTATTATATAGACGCAGACATACGCACACGTAGACTTGAATATCTTGATAATTTTAATGTTTGTGGTTAAATATTATCAAGACTGTGGTCTGTGTTTACACTCTACAGTTAGTTTGTTTTAGTTTGTTTTTATTTTGATTTGAGTTCAGGTTATAGTATTAGAAATCTAACGAATGTAAATATTGTTTTCAAGTAAATTTAAGCATATCAATATTATAATGTTGTTTGATATTATATTTATCATTTAATTTCTTTTTGTGATTTTCGTTTAAAAATTGTGTCTTAATGGCTTAGTGTTAATTGATGCAGTTAACACTAAGATATACCGCGATCTCGGTGAGCGACGCGTCACTCTATGTTCGACCTCGCACATGTATATGTTATACACAATTAAGCATTTACTTTGTAAATTTTTTTTTAGGTTTTTTAATGCTTATATTGTTTGCACCAGGTGAACTTTTGTTGGCTGTTTTTGGTAAGCTTTAAGGGGGTCTCAAACCCAATTTTTACCGACCGAGTCGATAGAACGAGTACTCGGTAGAAAATTGCTTGAAACTAAATAAATACGGTGAATTATCAAAAACCAAGACATAGTTACCCTTCGTCTCGGAATCATTTACCACAATACAAAGTTTCAAGTCAATATTTAAATGCGTTAACAAATGGCATTTGAACAAAAACCAGTAGCTGCAGCGTGTGCATGTTGAAAATTTCGTTCAAATGCCATTTTTATAAGCGTTGACAGATCGACTTGAAACTTTGCACATAGATATAAAATAATGAGAGAAAGGGCAACTATATCTTGGTTTTCCATAATTTGAACAAAAAAAAAAATTGTTTTATTATCATCCAAGCGACGCCGAACAGCTGTTCGTTGCTCTGTCCGCTGCTCTGGCGAAGTTAGTACGACGACTGCGCATACATTGTGCGCGTCGATCTGGGGACCTACTGGCGTCTGCGGCGACACGTTCACGCAGCCGCCACTCGCCAGCCGTGCCTTGTGTTTTGACGTTTTGAAGCTGCATCCCGGCCTTCGCTCGTTCGGTTCAACTTCAAGTTATTCAAAGGTATTAATTGTATAAGTGCAGCACGTCGACGCGATACAGCAGTGTTAGTGTGCTAATCAAAAGCGCATATGTTTTCAAGCAGCCTCCGCTCAGTGCGATCTCGCTCGCGGATCTGCTGCTCACGGCGAGACTCGCCAGTGCTTTGTTTACTTCTAATGCAGTGCGAGAAGTATATAAAAGTGATGCTCCGGAATATCAGCTACGATGCAGTGTGTGAGTCCGTCAAGGAATGCTGCAGTAGAGAAACTACGCCAGGAAACTCCACAAGAAACTTGCTTTTTGCCGTTGTGGAGGTTACCCTTGTTTTGGGTCTGCTTCTGTTGCTGCTGCTGGTGCTCTTGCTGCTTCCACTTCTGCGTATACATTCAACTTTCAAGATGCATTCTAGATGACACACTGTCTGGATGAAGATTCGTCGACACTCAAAATTCACAAGTATTTCTTGTGTTATGTGCAGTGAAATCAATGATTACGTGGTTTTATTATGTGTAGATGACTCTATAGCTGATTTACACTGTCTGTGCATTATAGGTTAGCATTGGCGGCTACAAACAAGATGACTCTGGAGCTGGATAAAAACTGTCTGCTGCTACTGATGCTGGTTGGCGTATCGGGAAACTTCAGTTATCTGGAGACGACTCTTAAACCAGGTTCATGCTCTTTGGTGGTGATGGCTGGCGTTGCTGCAGGCTTCAATCAGCTGGGGAGGACCTTGGAACCAAGTTCACGCTCTCTGGTGCTACTGGGTGGGGTTGCTGGTGGCTTCAGTCATCTGAGGATGACCTTGGAACCAGATTCACGCTGTTTGTTGGACAGGTTAGCGTTGCAGGCCCATTTCAATCATCCGAAGTCAACCCTGGAGCTGAAATCACGCTGTTTGCTGGCCTGGTTAGCTTTGCTGACCTGTTTCAATCATCTGTAGACGACNATTTAATTGAGTTTTATTGGGAAAAACGCGATTAAGGCTTGCCATTCAATTTTATCGACTTTTATCGATTTCAATGGAATTGTTTTAGCAGGGCCAGCTGCACATTCAGGGGCCACTGCTGCGACTGCTGTGTGTGCAGCTTTTGCTGCTTATATTCATACAACTTTTGCTGCTGCTGCTACTCGAGCTTGGTCAACTGCTGCTGCTGCTATACAAGCAACTCCTGCAACAGCTGTATGTTCAGGATTCCCTACTGGCCCTTGACCAAGGTCAACTTGCTGCTTATACTAGTGCATCTCCTTTTATACGGCTAATTAAGTAGCTTCTGACGCTTCTTGGTCCTTCCAAAGATTTTTGCAGGCCAAAATTTTGTCGCAAGTCTATATGATGATCTAGCACATCTATATAAATTTAAGTTTTTAAGATTTGTGTGGTTAAAAATTGTATATCTCAAACCTCATGTAACATATACACTTGAAACTTGATATGCAAGCCTGTGTTATGTATTTCAACATATTTATACAGTTTAGTGACTTAAGTGTAACCAAAAGATCTATTTTGTTCGAAAACACTTGCGCCAAAAGCGTATAATTAGAACGAACTAGATCTTCTGGTTACACTTAAGTCACTATACTGTATAAATATGTTGAAATATATAACAGGGGCTTGCATACCAAGTTTCAAGTTTAAACATTGCATCACTTGTACATAAACTCAATTTTTTTTTAAATTTCTTTGACTAAAATTGCATATCTCAAAAGTGGTGCATTGTATACACTTGAAACTTGATATAATAAGCCCTCGTAATGTATTTCACTATATTTCAGCAGTTTGATGCACTTACTACAATCAGATGATCTACTTTGTTCGAAAACACTTGCGCTAAAAGCGACAATTTAGAACAAACTAGATCTTCTGGTTACGCTTAAGTCACTAAACTGTATAAATTTGTTGAAAGACATAACAAGGGGATTTTATACTAAGTTTCAACTTTATACAATGCATCATTTATAAATAAACTCATTTTTTTGAAATTTCTGGGAAAAAAAATTGCACATCTCAAAAGTAGTTTTTTGTCATAAGAAAAGCGTGTATTCGAAACACGTGTGTATATGCGAAATACACGTAATTATTTATTAATTTTTATAATATGAAAAGCGTGTATTCGAAACACGCGTGTATATGCGAAATGCACAGTTATTTTATTGTAAAAAATGCGTCGAAACACGTGTGTATGAAACATTATGTATAGGCATTTTTCGTTATATCAAATCTGCGTGTACGGCAACACGCAGTGTGAGTTTCGATATTGCAAAATTTTGTAGTGGTTGACGCCAGATGGCGCCAGAGGTTATTATAAGCACTACCGGCACTACCGGCCGCAAGGTCGGTAAAATCGCAGAAATGAGTTTGAGACCCCCTTAAATAATTAGTAGTTATGTAAAAGATTTTTACCATGCATGTTATCATTTAATTTTTATTATATCTGACTAAATTTTTTTATCACGATTATCAACATTTTTTCAATGCAATAGTCGATATGCAGTAAAGATAAATAATACATGATATTCAAATCTAATATACATAGAATTTGTGATAAGCATGTTTTAAAATGCTCGTTGTAATTAAAATTTAATTAATGTATGTAATGCATTGAATTTTATCTTGTGTATTTTTTGAATTGTATTATTATCTTACATTTTGAATATTTGATTAAAAAATTTCTGATTGTTCTATCTATTAATTAGAAAAGGACGAGTTCAAATTGTCATCGATTTATTATTTTGCAATAGCAATAATGTTAGATAATGATTGTTGAACTAACAAATAGATTTTTTGAAATAGTAACTGCGCTCATTTTGGATTTATTGATATAATTTATATATCCTTATGTCATAGTTTAGTTTTCAATGTTAGTTATAAGAAAAATATTTATTATTCCAGAATTTTTTTGGTGTACGTATTGTTTAATATAAGTATAATGAACATCTTCTTCAATTTGTTAAATAATAATAAAATAGTAGATGTGTTGTACGTAATGCAGTGTAGTAGCTGGATAGATAGAAACTATTAAATAGTGAATGAGTTACGAAAGTTAAAGTAGAAAAAGTGATAAAAGGTGCAGAATTATTATCAAGACCAGCGGTAAAAAAATATTAGACATAATTTAAGTTTTTACTGAACTCAGAAGCAAAAAATTAATATGAATTTGGCTTATATGTAAAATAGTGGTAATACAGAACACAAAAAAATGAAGAAAAAAAAACCGCTGCAAATTCTTTGGCACGTGTAGCTTCTTTCAACATTATGTACCGCTTCAATATCTGAATTGTTTTTACTTCTTATATAATTCTATAAAGTTATCGTACTTTTTCGTTTAATAGATAAAATTATTTTGAATTAATTATATATACATAATCAATGCGTAACTGAAAATCTTGTTTTTAACGGTTTAATAAAACAAAAAAAAAAACAGAAAAAATAGCCTAGATATAGATTAAAACCCATCAAATAGAAGCTGAGATCTAAGCGATGCAGTTTTCAGTTATATAGAGTATACAGGGTGAGAAAACGAAATTTTGAAGCTTAATATTTTTAAAACTAATTTGTTTCATAAACAGCTCAAAGAAAGGGATCAATATGCTATATAATGTTAACTAAATCCAAAATTTGAACTTGATCAGTGTCTTTTTACTCCAGTTATCGCGTCACGTAGAATAACAACTTTTTTCAGTTTTTGATGTTTTTCTTAGGATTTACCCCATGAAATGACTTAAAATTTATGTGGAACATTACTATTGAAAGTTATTACGACTATAGTCGTAATAACTTTCAATAGTCATGTTTTCTTTCAAAAAGATTCAATATTTAGTTTTCAAGTTAAAACAATTTTTAAAAATTGCGCCTTATGGTGTATAATAAAAGAACGACGAACGGTAATATACATTTTCTGGGTTAAAAAGATAGGTAATTTTATTCTCTTTCAGGTGCATATTAGGCAATTCACTTTTATTAACTTTTCCAATAACTTTATTAGAAAATCTGAAATTTCGATACTAAAAAATCACTATAAAAAAAAACGCTTACACAAATTGTAAAAACGGACTTTTTTTCAACTATGTACTAGTAAAAACAAAGAAAATGAGAATTGGACGGAGTAGAAGCTGAGATACAGGCGTATATATACAAACATACACACACACACATACGCGCGCGCGCATACATCCGTACGACTAAAAATGCATCAAAACACACTTCCCACATGTTTTCATACAAACTCCAAAAATTACTATTACAAGACTTCCTTAGGAATGAAGCAAAACAGCGGTTGAAAGGTTTGGTAACAAAAGTGATAATAGTTTATTGAAGAGAAAGAAATCAGATATAAGCAGGCCAAAAAAGCAGTATGAAGTCACAATTTAAGGAGGTTCATCTGGTACGTCACTAGTCAAAAAGAGGATCATTTTTATAAATTCTTATTTTCTTTTGATACAAGAGACATAATTTATTTAGGGCTTATGAAAAGCTAATTTATAACAAAGAATGATTTTAGATAAAGATATCGAACTCTTTATGTGACAAAAAATTTAATACAGACGACATTTGACTTCGTTTTTGAGATTAAGTGCACATTTTTTTTTTATTAAGTCAATTAATTAGTATGCATAGAGGTACCCATCAATCGTTTACAAAAGCAATTTGAATTCATCAAATATTAGTTTTCTCATATAAAAATTTGCTACAGAAACTGTTTGTTAATTCAATAATTATTTGCAAATTAAAACGAGGAAAATGTGATTCTCCATGTAAAAATCGAAAAAATACTTGCAACGGTTAGAAAGTTGCTGTTTGAACCGGGCGCCAGTACATACGTACGGCCGTGCGTTTGCCCGGCCCCCCCCGCCCCCCTTGCCAACTACCGCTTAGGCCGCACCTGAGTGAGCGTGTCTCTCTCTCACCGCAAGCAGCCCGGCGTAGCTGCATTAGCTTTCTCTCTCACTCCGCATACTATCTCTTTCCAACGGCGCGTCTCTCCGGCTTCGCGAGCGGCACAAGTACACGCACGAAGAGTATACTCTTGACCAACTACCAGATCACTTCTTTCTCTACGACATTCCAGCCACGCCATTTTCCACGTGCCAGCGATCGAGAGGAAGGACGCCATGCATTGCAGCGGTGCAGTTCAAAGTTTCATCGCCGTTTCTGCAGTGCCTTTAGTATATTCATCTTTTAATTTATTTTACGTTTTACTAATTTTCTGCACCCATATCCTCGTGACTGATCCGGGGAAATCAGACCTATTATTGGGAAGATTTCTGTACATAACAATTAACACGCCACCGACGGGTTACAAAAATATAGCTACACGCTATCCGACTGGGCCAGCTCAGTCGGTTTTCCCATGGTCGCATTCGCGAAACTCGTATAATTACTAAAAACTCATAACTAACCCTTTGTGCAACTAACACGTGCAAGCACAAAGTTACACCGACTAAGTGTTACTTTTATGTGATTTCTTTTCTATCCTGGGCAGCGAAATTCAACGTAATAATTTAAACTCATTAGTTCAATTGCACAGAATAAATATAATATTTTTTCATCTAGCAAAAACTCTCGCTTTCTCCATAAGACTTGTTTGAAAGCCTTGTTCAGATGTGACCTCTGAACCTGTGTCGCGAGCAGGAGTAATCGAGAAGTCGTAAACTCAGTAGTATCATTCAATATAAATAATCATTTCTTTTCGTAATAGCTAATTTTAAATCATATTTGAACATTCGTATTCCCATAGATAGTTTCTTTCGATTCCCTTTCTTTTCTAAATAGCCGATTTTTCTACAACTAATAGTCATCTTATCATTTTACTAACCATATTTCTATTTCTATAACTAGGTATCAACAATTCAGCAAATATTCAATTCTTTCAAATATTTTATTGTATGAAATTCACACATGCTTCGAATCTACGCTATGTATGCCATATTGTATTGATGTACTATTTCGCTTGATTTTCGTTGAATTAGTTCCATGTGTTTATTCATTCTATTTTTCTTCGATATATGGTTGGACAATAAATAAGAGAAATTTCACCGAATTCTACTTAATAAATATATACAATTGTGTTGCAATTATTTACCTTATTCCGCAATCCCACTCAGTACCTTGTGTCTCAGAAAAACTCGTTAATTTTATTTTGTAGTAATTATCGCGTATTTAATAGTAAATCTCTCTCTAGCACTTGAAATAAAATAAATTTATTAGCAACGACTTGTTCACGTATCAATCAAAGAAAGACACACAGCTCTCAAGTAAAATTATTTACCAAATTAAATACGCGAAAGAATTCAAATCGTTTCATACTTTTATGACTCAATGACTCAAAATTTTGCGTAAGCTTTTTATTTAGACATATCTACGTGTGTGAATTTTTTCCCCTGAATCTGTTTGTTATTTCTAAATCAGATGAACCTCCTTAAGTGTTTAGTCGAGACAAGAGCAAAAAGTTTATCGATTTAAGATTCGATCGAAAAAGTGATAAAAGGTGCAGAATTATTATCAAGAACAGCGATAAAAAATATTGGATCATATAATTTAAGTTTTTATTGAACTCAGAAAAACAAAATTAATATTCTGCAAGATTTAAGTTTAAATATAGTGCGAGAAACAAAATAGTTAAGTGGTTATTAAAAAAGAATTTATAAATTAAGAAAGAAGAACGAACAAATTAGTGAATGTGGTTTACATTTAAAATAGTGGTAATGTAATGGCGCCATAATTTTAATTTTCTAAAGAGAAGGGTATTTTCATAAATAATTGTCCAGCGCATGTACACGAATTAAATGGTACAGCCAAGAGATTTAATAGAACAATTGTGGATATGGCACGCTGTTTGTTAGACGAAGCACAAGTAGATGAAAAATATTGGCCCGAAATCATATGCGTAGCAACGTATTTGAAAATTCGTACATTAACCAACACAATAACACAATTGAAAGAAGAACTCTGTATGAAAAATTCTTTAAAAAAAGGTCAAATGTAGAACACTAAAAAATTGAACGGAAGTCGAGTCTGTTAGAAAACCAGAACAAAAAAGATTATCAAAGTGGGATAACAAAGCAGATATGGGAATTCTGTTAGGATATAGCAAAGTCGGTTATAAAGTACTAGTTAATAATAAAATAACTGTTGTGAGACATGTTGATGTTGTCGAAAAACATGAAAAATGTATAGGTTTTGATGATACTGAATCTGAATATTTATTTCCATCTACTTTGACTCTCAAGTCAAGTAGGGAAAAAGAAACTGATATTGACAGTGATCTCGATGATAATGTTTTTGAAAGTGCAGATGAGAGCGAAAAAGCACAAAATATTGTAAAGAAAAATGAGAATGTAAGTTTAAAGCCGAACACTCAACACAGATCTACGCGTGTAA
This sequence comes from Pteromalus puparum, assembly GCA_012977825.3. Taxonomy (NCBI): domain Eukaryota; kingdom Metazoa; phylum Arthropoda; class Insecta; order Hymenoptera; family Pteromalidae; genus Pteromalus; species Pteromalus puparum. The sequence continues at coordinate 29,925,875 of CM053171.1, forward strand.
GAAAGAGTCCGATAAGGTATCCAAAAAATGCATCGCCTTCATTTATAAACCAATCTTCGGAAAAGTTTATAAATAATAGTAATGATAATATTTTCGTACATTATTGTAGAGTATATGCACCTTGTACGTTTGAGGAGGTGTTGAGTAGTAATGATAGTAAAAATTGGCAAAAAGCCATGAATCAAGAGATAGAGTGTATAAATAAGAATAAAACTTGGAAATTAGTTGATAAAATCAAAGATACAAAATAATAGACGTTAAATGGCCCTAACATGGCACAAAAATATTTTGAAAATATTATTAAAATATTTTACATCACAAATGAAATGTTTCTGCAATCATTTCAAGCATATTTCTAAAATATTGTTACAATCTTATTTGTCCTAAGGTAAAAATATCTCTAAAAAATATTGCAAAAAAATATTTTAATATCGTTTTAAAACATTTGCAAAATATTTTTAATATATTTTAAAATATTTTGTAATATTTTTAAAAGATTACAAAAATATTTATTTGAAAAATCGCTGCCAAACCTCAGAGAAACATTTGTAAATATTTACAAAATCTAATAAAATATTTTGAAATATTTATCAAATAGCGTACAATTATTTTTTAGTTCCTTTAGTAACAAATAGATATTTATAAAATATTATATGAGAATTTTATTTTTGCAAGGTTTCATGAACATTTTATTAATGTTTTTGGGACATGCAAGTTTCTGTATATCATATATTTATATATTTGATACATTATATTTTGAAATATTTTATGGATATAACCTTGACGCGACGGGGATTTGAACCAGCGACCTTCTGCGTGACAGTCTGGCACTTTACTCGTTACGCTATGGATGAACTTATGAATTACTCAAAAAAATGTTACTCATATACCACTACGATAATTTCGCAATTGTATACTTACCATGTACTTTTATAAATTATTTATTCGAGTATATAAATTGAAAATACCATTTTTGGTATTAATAATATATCTCAAATATAAAATAGGGTGTCGGTAACACAGACTTCTGTAATGTGTTAAATTTTTTGGCAAATTAATTGCCCCTTTGTAGCGTGATCTTTGGTTATTTTAATTTAAATGCGTTACATACTTCTTAAAAGGGTCACTATATTTCAAATAATTTAGATTATTGGTTTAAATTTATAAGGAATATTTAAAAAAAAGTGTATTATAAAAATGTTTCTTAATATTTTATTGATATATTTCATTCAAACTTAACCCAAGTATATATCTACAAAATATTTCTAATATATTTTATTAATTAAGGAAATGTATTAAAAACCTTGTGATATTATTGGAACCTTATGAAATATATAAAGAGGACATATAATTTACAAAAGTTGTATAGTATATTTCGAAACAATTGCGCGGAGTTAGCTCTTTCCGCAAGCTTCGCTCGGCTGACAAAACACCTATGCGAGGATCGTTTACTCCGTGCACATGTATCGAATTGTATTTTCTTGACAAGTGGTGCGCTAAGAACGCGATTTTCACGGGGCTCGTTTTGCTTCCTTCTAGATGAAGCACTGTATTTTGTGTAGCGTATGCAAAACAACACTATCGTATGTAGCAAAGGGATGTCTCGTGCCATATTATTTGTTTCGCGCACTAATGAATATGAGCCTGAAAAACCGCGTTTCACGCAAGGAGTGTCAAAAATAGTACATTTTGATTTTGGGTGACAATCACACGAGTGCAGAATCAACTGTTTTGCACTAGTATCGAAATATACTATTTTAATATTTGATGCTATGTTCATTGTCCGAAGTTTTGACGTACAAACGTAAAATAAACGATATTTTTTAAAAATAAATGATTTTTTTTCAAAATAAACGATAATACGAATTCTCTGCAGTAAAAAGATAGGTAATTATATTTTATTTAGGACACATATCAGGCAATTTACTTATATTTACTTTCTCAATAATTTTATTAGAAAAAACTGAAATCTGAAAACTAAAAAAAAGCGTCAACAAAATGTAATAACCCGACTGTTCTTCTATCATGCTAAAGTAAAAACAAAGAAAATAAGACTAAGTTGATTAAAATCCATTGATGATGAGTAGAAGCTGAGATATAGGCGTCTATGAACAAACACACACACATTGTCACACACATACATCTGTCCGTACGGACATTTTACGAAAACACTACATTTCAACTTAAAATGCATCAAAACCGAGATCAAAACACACTTCCTAAATGTTTTTACACAAACTCTAAACATAACTATTTTAAGGCTTCCTTAGGTGGAAAGCAAAATAAAAAAAAAGATGCATTACCCGAATGTAGTCTCTTACTTATCTCGATTTGAATAAAAAAAAATATCCCTAAAATGTTTATATAATATTTTGAAATATTTCTAAGAAAATATATTAAAATCTTGTAATTTTACATTTCTAAAAATGGTTTCGTGAATATTGCAAAATAATGCTGAGTAATATGAGTTGAAAAGGTTATAAAAATGAATCAAAATATTTTATCAATATACGTTGCCTCTAACAAATAAAAAAAGTATCTGCGTAATACTTATACAATATTTTAAAATCTTGAGAAGAAAATGTATTAAAATCTCGTAATTAAATATTTATTCGAAATATATTACTAGCCTTTTAAAATATATTTAAAAATCATTATTTAAAAATGTTTTTAATATTTTTTATAATACTTTGTTGTGAACCAAATTAAAATGTTTCTTATAAATAATTATAAAATATTAAACAATGTATTTAAAAACATTGTATAATGATTTATGTACACATTTTAATGAAATATGAATGCAACATAATAAAATGTTTGACAAAAAATGTATCAAATTCTTGTAATTAAATATTTATTTAAAATATATTACTAGCCTTTTGCAATATGTTCATAAAACATTATTTCAAAATGTTTTCATATTTTTCATAACATTTTATTTTAATATTTTCAGTGAACGAGATTAAAACGTTTCTAAGTAATATTTACAAAACATTTGTAAGTGGTTTCTAGATATATTTTATAACGATTTATGCAAATATTGTAATCACATATTTGTGCAACATTATGAAATGTTTGAAAGAAAATGTATCCAACTCTTGTAGTTAAATATTTATTTAAAATATTTTACTAGCGTTTTGCAATATGTTTATAAAACATTATTTTAAAATGTTTTTAACATTTTTTATAATATTTTATTGCAATATTTTTTGTAAACGAAATTAAAATGTTTCTAAGCTATATTTACAAAATATTTATAAATGTTTTTTAGATATATTTTATAGCGATTTATGCAAATATTTTGAAAACATATTCCTGCAACATTATAAAATATTTTTCACAAAATATGTCCGAATCAAACGAAAATATATTTAAAAAAGATATTCCTAAAATATTTTTTAATATTTTTCTTACAATATTTACAATTACATATTTAAAAAATATTTTATAAATCTTTGGGTCATATATTATTCGAAAATGTTTATTTCACACTTTTAAATTATCTTAAAAATGTTTCTATAATATTTTAAAATATACAAATCTTTTAAAATATTGTGTGCTATTAGGGTGGGTTTACATGAGAAAATCAGACGATAGATATAAGGCTAGGTTAGTTGTGCTAGGATTTCAACAAACTGATGTAATTGATGACATATACGCCCCAGCTGCAAATAATCAAAATTTAAAAATTTTGCTTTCTGTTTGTTGTCAAAGGAGTTTAAAAATTGAGCAAATGCACGTAGAAACTGCCTTCTTAAATGAAAAAATAAATTTGGAAGTCTATGTTTATCAACCCAAAGGTTACGAAGATGGATCAAATAAAGTATACAAATTGTCAAAAGCGTTGTATGGATTGAGAAAAAGTCCTAGAGACTGGTATGAGTGCTTTGATGAGTGTATTAAAAAATTAGGATTTAAGAAAATAATGCAGATTTCTGTTTATATAAAAAAAGAAAAGAGAATGATTAAATTTACATTTGTATCTATGTAGATGATTTGTTAATTTGTATTAAAAGCAAAGAAAAAATACAAAGTATTAATAAACTCTTGTCAGATAAATTTAAAATGAAAGATTTAGGAAAAACCAAAGAATAAATGTTCACTACAATTATCTAGAGAATTGATCGATCAAACGAACTTACCTGTAAGTGAAGTTCGATCGTAATTATACGAAGACCTGGTTCGAGATGATTATGTAGTACAACTTCGCTCCGCGATGTGGCGCCACATTTCAGAGATAAAGGTTTTTATCCCCTCTCCGGCATCGCTGCCGTCGCCGCGATCCCTCTCTCGCGATCATCTCCTCATAATGTTCAGAGATGTGTTAAAGGTGAAAATCTCCAGGGTGTGGATGCTAATGAGAAGTTTGCATTGGGTGGGTACTAATCATCTCGAACGAGGTCTTCGTATATTACGATCGAACTTCACTTACAGGTAAGTTCGTTAGATCGATCAATTATACTTCGCCTCGTTCTCGATGATTACGTAGATTTTTAGAGTTTGTTTTTTCCCTTTATATGGTTTCGAGCAATGAGATTTTGTTTATTTATTAATTTTTTATTGAAATCTTACAAAATATACAAAATATTCATTTTGTCTTACACAGTACTTTAGCCGCAACACTATCTGTGTTTTTTTTTTGATTGGCCTATTATAAAAACGGTCGAATACCTTCGATTTTTCAGACCAGCCCGCCGCATTTTTAATGATCTCGACATTTAGACCTTTATTGAATGCTTTAGAGGTTGCCGCATGTCTCGTGCTGTGGCCTGAAAACTCTGTAATGCCACTTTTACTAAGCACAGTTTTTAACCATCTGCTTATTGTCTGGGTTGATACGTCCACGTAGGGTTTTTTCGATGAAATAAACAGTTTGGAGATGCTACCTCGTAAATCCTGCGTGACCTCTGGGTACTTTTTGAGCGTAGATGCTGCGCAGCATTCCGGGGTGTCGTGGAAAAACAGTATTTTAAGTAAGGGTTGATTTTTGCCCGGTTTTGATATTTTGATGAGGTCTGTGATTTTAATTTCGTAGCCTGTCTCGTCTAAGATTACGTTCTGAATTCTAATTAGTGCTAGGGTTTGAGCCCTTTGCGCTGCCGCTAAGGCTAATAGCATCACAGTTTCTTATGTGAGCTCAGTGAGTGTTAACTATTAGCAGATAGTGTCGCTAGTTTGTCTTAGACCTTATCGGTACTCCAGATTTTATCGTATTTCGGTTTTGTTGGCTTGAGTCTGAAGATACCCTTAAAAAACCGCTTAATATCCGTGTTGTCCGAGATGTCTCCTTCGACGACCAGACTAATAGCCGACCGCGCAGAGTTGAGGGTTCCATAAGCGGCTCCTTTTTCAAATTTCTCTGTTAGAAACTGCAGAATCTGGTGTGGTTCTCCTTTGAGTGGATGAATGTTCTTTGCTGTGCAGAAGTCCCACCAAAGTTTAAGTGCGCTTTCATACTGCTTGATGGTTGCCGTAGAAATGGAGGCTAGCACGATGTCCAGTGCTGTATCCTTCCATCTTTTCATCTCGAAGATTCTCCGCATACCTCCCCAGCCAACAGCGTGAGTTTCCCTGCTAACGGATGTGTCCTGCAATTTGACATTAACAGATTTTGTTGAGGTTTAAGTTTTACTAGCGCTTTCGTAAGTAGGGAGTTGTAGATGGAGAACCACGGTTGACTGGGCCATTCTGGTACAATTAATATTCCTGTCGCTTTATCGATAATGATTTTCTTTAGCGTCTTTAAGATTAGTGCGAATGGTGGAAAGGCGTAAAAATACCCTTTTGACCAGTCTTGCGTGAAAGCATTTACTAGCTGAGTTCCTGGGTCTCTATGCCATGAATAATATAGTTTGCATTTCTTATTGTTTCTCGAAGCAAACAAATCGATTTCCGGAATTTCGTAATATTTTACGACGTTTTCGAAGACTTCTTAGTTTAGCTCCCACTCCTCGTCAATGTTTTTTACCCTTGACTCTCTGTCAGCTTCTGTGTTCTCGTTGGAAATTCGTTGGACATTCGCACCAATTACATATTTTTCTGGCTATCTCATTTAGGGCTCGAACGCGTGTGCATGTTGTTTACAATTGTCTCTCGTTAGAGTTCCAGATTCCTCGTGCTGTTGCCCATCGGAGTATGCACCCCAACCCGATAAAGAAGCGCCCGAAAAGATTTCTTTTGGAAATTTTCCTTGTTTGATCCGCCTCTTTGCACTGGTTAGTGTTCTCTCCCACCAATCAAAATCTTCCTCTAGATCATTCCCTAATTGCATATTTCCCTCAAAATCGTTGTTATTGTTTGCGAGTGCTTCGTTTTTCTTAGTTTCTTGTCTTTTAATGTGTACCGGCCATGTTCAATTCCCGTACAGGTCGCGACAAGTGAACCTATGAGTTTCGCGAACTCTCGTATGTTGCACTCACGCGTCCTTCTAAATGACTTTACTAGTTTTGTCAAGTTAACTTTTTTCCTTTGAGTTGGTTCAATTTTCAGCCATTTTGAGTCGATTATAAAGATCAGGAATTCACATCGCCTGCTAGGTATCAGGTTAGACATGCGGTAATTGATTAGAAAGCCGAGTTTTTCTAGCAAGTTTATGGTCTCCGTGACGTTATCCGCGCAGCTATTGAAATTGTTCCCGAAGAGTAGAAAGCCATCTCGATAAACACATGAAGTCCAGCTTTTTCTGCGCAGGTGGTTAACTACAGGTTTCATTAGTTCGGTAAACAAGTAGGGGCTTAAGCTAAGGCCAAACGGTAAGCACGTGAATTCAAAAAACTCGTTTTGAAATTTAAACCGTAGATATTTCGTCGACATTTTATGTATCGGTATCAGGTAATAAGCGTCCTGCAAATCTAGGTTCGCCATGAAGCAACCTTGCATGACTATTTTATTAGCTACGCTAATGTTTTCCATTTTAAAATGTGGAGCTGTTATGAATTTATTGAGTTTTTTCAGATTTAGGATAAACCTGTCTGTACCGTCTTTGTTTGGTCTGAGAAAAATTGGCGACAGAAATTGTCCTTTCGTGGACTTATATTTTCTTACCGCTCCTTTCTCGGAGCATTTGCGTTTGTGATGACAGGTTTTCGAGGTATTTTAGTCTGTCTGACAGTCTTATCAAACTTTATTTTGTATCCCGAGACACAGTTAAGTATGAATTTATCCTTTGTTATACGTTGCCATTCTGAGTGGAACAGACTCAATCTCCCGGCATTTTTTCTCACCTCTTTTTCCGATGACTGTAGTTCTCGCTGCGCTGACTCTTCCCGTTCGTGTTTGATCGGTATCTCGATCTGCTGTGGTCATTGCTTGCTCTGCTCCGCTGAGTTTGCTGGTCTTTCTTCTGAGCCCCTGACTTCGTGCTCGACCTCTGGGCTGATTGCTGGTTCTGGGTCGAGCTCTTGGAGTTTAAATTTGGCTATTTCATTTGGCTATTGTTGGAGCTTCATGTCCTTCCCTGTCTTTTTGATGGCCTTAGCTTCTTCGAGTTTTTTTAGCTAAGTCTTCACCATACAAGAGGCTGCCCATTTTTGTTTTTTCCAGGACAGATCGTACGCTTGGGTTAAGGATTGGATTTATGAGTACCTTGCGTGTCGACGATTCTTTACGATGCAGATCAGCCAAAATTTTTATGGTGTCTACTAACTTTTCCAAGAAGAGACGTTTGTCAATTTCCTGCTCTTCGATTAGGTCGGTGAGCGCACCACCAACAGCAGCTACCGCTGCGCCGATCTTGTTTTGCGAGGCCACAATTGCCATGTCTCTCTTGAAGATATTTTCCTGCAGAGCAGATTGCACCTCCGGATTGAGTGCCGGTGCCTCGAGCTGGCAGTTTCCTTTAAGAGGGTATTTTTCATAGAGATTTTCCTTGTCCTCTTTGCCCAGTCCGCATTCAATCCAGTTGTTCCAGCGAACTGCTAGACTGGAGTGCAAGTTCGTTCTTTTCCTGTCGTCAGCTGCTGGGTGTTTCCCCAATATCGTCAGCGTGTCCTCGTCGAGCATCTCTTTCGGTGTCTCTTCCTTGCCTCCGCCACCTGTCATAAGTGACGCTTTTTATTTAGCTGTTTTGAGTGCCGCAATATTCGATTCAGGTAGTTAGCCTTTGACCGCACGTCAGCCCGCTCGGCCGCGTGTACAAGCTAGCGTCACGTGACGACTAGGTGGGGTTATACGAGACAATCACTGCCTGACGCAGAGTCTTTCCTTGGTCCTTTGCAAATTATGCAACATCAACTGAAAAAGGAGCATCTTCTCGATGTCCCAGTTGGTATAGACCTTTGTCAGTATCTTTATTGATTTTGTTAAAGGAAAATCAACTTCGACTGAAGGAGCATCGTCATGAAGTCCCAGTCGGAATAGACCTTTCGTCTATGTTTGATGATTTTTGCGGGAGGAAAAAATTCCCGCAACTTCGACTGAAGGAGCATCATCACGATGTCCCAGTCGGTAAAGTCTTTGTCTGACAGTTCAGTCGGCGACCTTCGACTGTTTTCTGAGAAAAGCCCTCGTCTAATGACGGCCCAGTCGGTGCGTGTGCGTGAGTCATACCCGGCAGGTCTTAATGTTTGACTCTAGCGTTTTATCGATAGGCCGCGTTCGCTAAGCCAGAAAACGATTCCTCCGCACTGACCACTCGCTTACCTCCTTTGTCCTGGTCCTCGCCATCTTGGTTTTTCCTTCCGGGTGAGTCCCTTCTCTCAGACGCCGTTGATGAGCCGCTATCCGAGTCGTCGTCGCTGCTATGGTCAGACACTGATAAGCTATGGCTGTCCGAGTCACTTGTCGGTGATCCTCTACGTCTTGATCGACCAGCCCTGGAGTCGTGGTGAGATCGGTGTTTTGCATGTCTCGTACGCCTGTGCCTGGAACGAGATCGCGATCGGTTTCTACGTCTACGAGAGCCCCTAGACTTGCGCTTCCTCAGCTTCCTCTCCAGAGCGTCTAGCCTCTGTTGCAGCTTATCTACCGTGTCCAGACCCTCTCCCTTGTTCATCCTTGTAGATTTGATCGAAACTTTTTCTTCTCACAATATACGCGTGACGAACGTCGCATAAGAAAACGTTATGAGGAGATGATCGCGAGAGAGGGATCGCGGCGACGGCAGCGATGCCGGGGAGGGGATGAAAACCTTTATCTTTGAAATGTGGCGCCACATCGCGTAGCGACGTTGTACTACGTAATCATCGAGAACGAGGCGAAGTATAATAAACTATCTTTAAGCCAAACGAAGTCAATAGCAGATAAAACATACAAAGTAGAAGATACAAAATACAAAGTAGAAGATTGTATAGTACTGCTACGAAGACAAATAAGAATTCTATATTAAATGTTTGTGAATCAAACATTTAATATAGAAACTTGATTGGTGCTTTATTATACATTAGTTCAAATACGAGACCAGATATAAGCTTTAGTGTAAATTACCTTAGTGAATACCAAAATAGTTATAGTTGAATACATTGGAAATACGTTCTAAGAGTGTTAAAGTATTTGTATTTAACGAAAGATCTGATTTTACATTACAAAAAGAATAAAAATAATAAATTTGCGATAAATATTGCAAACAAAGGTAACATGACAAAGAATTACAAGAATATTGAAATACACTATCATACTGTTTACGAAAGTGTAAAAGAAAAATTGATCGAGGTTTGCAAAATCGACTCTAATGAAAATGTTGCGGACATTATTATTAAAGCACTATGTAGAGAAAAGTTTGTAAAATTTAGAGAATTGTTTAATGTACAAACATAATATACAGTACAAATGTAAGGAGGCGTGTTAGAATACGTATAGTACATCTGTCTGTACACTATACCATAGCATCTAGAGATAGATTGCGCAGAAGCGCTGTGCGCAACTACTCGACAGTAGGTCTCGTCTCGTTGCGTATCGTAGGCAGCATAACGTATAGGAAAGACACACACATGTTCGACTCCCCACCAGTACTATATATGTGAGTCGCACGACATAATTATAGTTAATGCGCAGCTACGACTCTGTCTACTCGTTTCTGTACGCTCTAGGAGAGCACACGCATGTTCAAACATGCTCTGTATATACATATATATATATACACACATATATATATATATATCAACTAGAATAAACTTCTTTTTCTTAAATAATCATCCAGTCTACCTCACTAATTATTAATAATATGTAACGGCCACCTTATTTGCATTTTAAACCTTAAAATGTGGAAATTTAAGTGTTCAAAATTAACACCTATTAAGACTTGTTGATAATTACCATTTATTTTTGGACTCAAAAACAACAGTATGAACATTCTACAATTATAAAATATAGAGCCCAGTTTATAAGAAAAATCATTGAAAATTAAAACAAAATAAAATTTTTAATGAATAAAATATAATTGTATGTACGTACGCGCTCTCGTGTGTGTGTGTGTGTGTGTGTGTGTGTGTGTGTGTGTGGGTGTATGTGTGTGTGTGTGTGTGTGTGTGTTTGGGTCCGTGCTTATGTGTGTATTTGTGTCTGTCTGCGTGTGTAGGTGTCATAAAAAACAAAATACTATCCTAAAATACGATAGATAACACAAAATCATTATTATTATTTTATCAAATTGGGTCATTTTCTCAATGCTAATGTGACTGTATATTTTAGTTTTCTTAAAAAGAAAAGAGATTTTTTCACCTGTTATAGCAATTTTGCAGGACCACTTGCTGGTACCCTCAAGGACCATCTGTTCTGCCTGTTCTAGGCTGTCTATGTGAGTGTCCGGGTCGACTGAAAACGTCGTGCTGAAAAGACAATTACTACGTCAAATCCTATAGCTTACTTAAAAAAATTGTCTCTTTATAGAGATTGAGAACGGTGAAATGAAGAATCATCACCTCTGCTTGCCTCCTGGAAATCCTGTTCCAATGTATTCAAAACAAATTTTAACATAGAATAAAGATAAGGATTAAAACTAATTGATAATAATCTATTTTAGTATATCATTAAATTACAATTAATCTAAAAGTATACGATTATCATTTAAAATATTTAATCATTATTTAAAAATAATACCCAGGAATCAAAGTGGTTGGAGATTCGGTCGACGAATTCGAAAGTATTTTATTGAGTTAATATTATGCATTTAGCATTATAAAAACGCCAATAAATTCGATCTATATTTTATCATTTCAATATAAAAATTTAAATTTTATATAAAAATGATAAATATGCGCAACAAATAATAGTATATTATGATACTAGTGCGGTAAAGTAGTTTTACCCCCCTTGTATCGTACGATATTATGACACAACGTGCGTAAACCGAGATTTACGCCAGGGAGTGTCATAAACATCATTAGTATGTTTCATGACGATGATAGAAAATTTTATTTAAAAAGTCTTGAACATCAATACTGATGAACATCAAGCAATTAGAATGTTAAATCGTATAAAACTTATTTATTTGTTAAATAAATGGGCGTCCTTATTCTCTTAACTATTAATATTTTTTAATATGAATTGAATTATTACTTAAAAAAGAAAAATGCATGAGCACTGATTAAATAGCGCTAATACAGAATAAAATATTTGGGCCATAGTTGTATAATGTTAAATCGTAAGAAACGTATTCATTTGTTGAATAAATGGGCGTTCTTATTCTCTCAACTATTAATATTTTGTAATGTGAAATGTATTATTACAATAAAAAAAGACTGCATGAGCACTGCTCAAATAGCGCAAATACAGAATAGAATATTTGTGTGATAGCCGTATCATGATAGTTTGTCATTGGGATGAGAGTGATACTAGAGTTGCTCAGAGCTAAAATCAATGTGGCATAATCGCTTATGCTAGCTTGTTTGGAGTGCTTGGACCAATGTTTGAAGACTGTTTAGGTATCTACCGCTTAAGATCATACGAATAAACACGAAATAAAAATTCATAATTTTACTGTTGTCTATAGGTGGATCTAGGTGAAATAGAGCATAACAAATTATTTTTTGATCTCATTTTTTTCATAAATTAACATCTTTTTGATATAAATTATTTAATGGTGCGGTAGAGAGCTATAAAATACTGGATGAAAGGACGCACTGATGCTAGAGCCCGTTGCCCATCATGTCTTTTTACCTCAACTCGTCCGTTACCGTTTTTGTGTGCTATACTCACCGCTTTACTTGCGTTTCCCGGACTTAGCAGCCCCCCCCCCCCCCTCTTTCTGCACATTAAGTATAGCAGCATATAGTTGTACTTTCTTCTCTTAACAATGGAGGAGAGAAGATTTGTTGTAATAATTCTTACAATAATTTTTGTAAAGGATACCTATATTTTTATAAAGTACACTATCTATCCAGAAATAGTCGCAATTCACTTTGGTCAATAAATGATATTATTGGAGAATTTTTGGAGACATAAATTTCTATGTTTAATATCTGCCAGGTGATTTGTGACAACTGATATTTTTGTATAAAATTGTTTAGGAACTAATATTTCTGGCGTGTATCTTGTTAAATTAAGGATACGTACCATAATTGAACTCAGAAAAATTAATTCTAATAAATTAGTATGTCCCGTCGCGCGTCGAGATACTGCAGTGGCATCCGAGGTTCCATCACTCGTGACCGAACGTGAGTATGCAAGGCCATAACACGTGCGCCAGCGCCACGAGCCAGCCTTTTTTTCCGCATAGCGCTCGCTAAGTAGTTTCCACCTAACTACGGTCTTAAACGCACCTTAAGAGCTTAACTACTGAACAGCAGAGTTAACCACTCACTGCACCTATTCTGTTACCGTCACTGTTCTGCCGTAGAGCCTACACGATTCTTTATTTATCGGCTGATTAATTAAAATAGATTATCCCCGGGTTTCAAACCGATTCGTGTCAATTGTACGCGCTTCCATAATTGCGGTCTGGCATGGGACGAATTCATTTGTAAATTGGTGTAACTGCAAACAAATATTTTTATACTATTATTAGGTGGTATTATCTATATTCAAACCAGTTTGAATCTATTTTTGCAATGACTGTGCCATAGTGACACTTTACATACTATTTTAAGTATTTAGGCACTATCCATGCAATTTCAAAGCACCGCATGATTCGATTGAGCTCAAATGTTAGAATGACGTTTTATACACCTGTACCTTTGGTATAAATAAAGAGATTCTGATTTTATGTTTAGAAAATTTTTGCAATTATAAAACTAATCTTTTTTTCGCCGTCCTAAAACTATTCAAGCTACATTTTCCGTCATAAGGATAGGATCTAATTACCTTGAAATATAAAAAATAAATAATAAGTGTATTGTTCTCATTAATTTATAAAAGGTTCAAACTATTGTAAATACTCAGTTTTAATACAAAAAGCCTCAAACAATTTATATGCGATATACCAGGCACAACATATCTTCGAAAACCGAATTCTTTTTCAGACTCAGGTGATATTGTGAGCACTTGTGTCCGTTTTGTGCTCAAAATATCATCCTCGCTAGATAGAGCCGATACCCCTAAACGTATTCAATTGAAATTCATACATACAGCAGATAAGTGGGAAAACAAAATACCTAATAAGGTATAATACCCAGACACTTTTTAAGAGTGTTTGGAAATAAACGATGATGATGCAAGCAATAAGCAAAATTTGTCAAAATGTTTTAGGTTTATCATTGATTGAAATTTGATTACACGTATTTATACAAAGAAAATGATGGTAAGATAATTTTTTTTTTTTGTATAAAAATGCAGTACTTATAAATAATTTTCGAATTTGTCTAGATACAACGTTATGGGAATTTGTTGGCTAGTATAAACCGACAAGAATTTTGTCTACAGAACATAACCTGCACAAATGGGTACTACTTTGTATTTTGTTTCAAATAAAATTAAGAATCTGAATCAACAAAATTTTTATACTAATTATTTGATAACGTCATAAGCAACGTTAATAGATCAACAATTTTGCTATATTTATTAACAAAAGTCGTTTTTTCGGGCTTGTCCGAGTATTGGATATTTTACCTTATATATTTTGTATAAAATTGCTAAATCTATGCCTCACTAAGACACACGAATGATTTACGACACGTTTTTCCATGGCACTAAGTTATGGTATTATAGCTTGAGAAGAAGCATATTGAAATATCTGAGACCAAGTCCAAAAATTACAAAATAAAATTCTAGAAATTATTAATGAAATGAATTTTGTAATCCACGACAATCTAATAAACATCAGACAACTGGTTACCTTTAAAGCTCTGAAACTCCATTACTATGATCTCAAATCGAAATTCTTAGTGTCAGATAGTGTCATTAAGAATAGTAGTATTATGGTTTGATTTTGGATGTAGTTATATATATTAATTGTTCTCGGCATCGCTAAATGGAAGTATGGTCTTAGATTCGCACAAATACTGTTGAAGCAATTTGTTTAAGCAATTTGTTGCATTTTTTTCACAAAAATAGCTCTGGATTCGTGATTATACGTGTGAGTAACGTTAGAGGGTTAAGTTTTTTTCACTCATCCTTATAGGCGCAGAAATTGTACATTACGATACGAGTGCGCAAAGTAGGTAAGTTCTGTGCGAGTGCAAGCGATAAAAATGTACTCACAGCTAAGGTTAGACATACAGAATGCAATTAAAGTAAGGATTAACATTATGAACAAGCAAAGAAGAAGATAGCTATAAAGGTAGGTATTGAAAATGAGAGATATCGAAAGTATAGATAAAGCTATGCACGAAAATAATAATAACTTAACATAATCAACGTAATAAATGGACACACGGACAGATGAATATTGATCATAAAGGTTGGATGTGATAATAGAAATCAAATACAGATACAAATACTGATATTAATAGAGTCCGTGATGAATGAATTGAATTGAAATGAAAGGAGAAGTGAAGATAGTAAGAAGAAAGTAGAGATATAAACAGACATAAGTCAAACTTAATGATATAAATGGAGATAATGATAAAATAAAAATTTATCATAAATAATTAAAAAACAAGAATACAAAAATTAAACTCGAAATATATATATATATATATATATATATATATTTACGTGAAGATCAACTCACACATACAAGCGTACGAGACGAGGCAGGGAGCAGGAGGGAGGGCAGAGAAGCCGTTCGGACTCGGCACACACCGCCAGAAAAAACAGCTTATTGCATACCGCGAATGGAGACGAACATGGCCTGCAACGTGCAACGACGCTGAGCGGTTTAAGGAGGGAATAGTGAAAAAAAAGCACAAACACATACTGATGGTTTAAACTTATTAGAACAAAGTTCCTTATTGCGCGTTACACACGCTTGGCGGATGGGGGCTAGGCTAAAAAAAGTGTAAGATATACTATAGCAAAGTCGTCACGCTCAAAACGACACTATTGCTTCGTGCACTTTGATTGTCCGCAGTAGCTTATACGGATATAAATATATAGTATACTATGCCTCTCTCTCTCTCTCTCTCTCTCTCTCTCTCTCTCTCAGTAGTAAAATACTTTTTTACACTTGAGAACCCATAAACATCTCAGAAACACTACACTTTTTCATTCCCCCACTCTACATATATCTCATTCCTCATTCACTCTACATATATCATCTCTCATTCACACAGCTTATAACTATCTTTAATTTTTCTGTATTTTTAATTTGTACAACATAATGTACAGTAATAAAAACCAATTAATCTAATCTAATCTAATCTCTCTTACAGTGCTTGGAGAGGGGAGGCAGTAGCGTGGGGATGTATTAAGGTCCAATGCCTATCAGTACTTGGACAGATACTGAGACAAAAGTAGAAAGTTATTTATTTTGTACGGACAAATTGCAGTATATCAAAAACTTTTATAGCATAGTAACCTCAAAATGCCAACTTTATTGTCAATTTTAAGGTTGTTGTGCTATAAATCATCGTATGAGACTGTTGTGGGAGGTGTTTTTCTACCTTGCTCGATTTTCGCACTCGTTTCACTCGTGCGATAAACCTCGAGCAAGGTAGAAAGCCATCTCTACAACAGTATCATAATATACTATTAACATCAACATTCAACTAACACAATCATCTATCAATTAAAAAAGAACGAACATCGAACAATTAGTTTTTAGAATAAAATTAATGTTTCAAGAGTGGCATAAAAATACGGTATAGTTGGATACCGTTTGACGTGATTGTACCGGTACTTGGACGCGACTTTAAGCCAGTAGTTGGACACTGTAATCAAATGTGTCCAACTACTGCTTTATGAAAATCATGTGTTCGGTAAAGTTGGATAATCCTGAACAAATTTGCTCTTATGGGGCTTCAGAGCCAACTTTCAAATTATCCATTTAAATTTATTTTTGTTAAAAAGTAATCAAAATTACAAATATATTATTCATAATGGTGTTTACAATGCTGATCCGCTTTACTTTTTGAGGTTGAGTTTTTTATATTATCACAATAGCAAACATTTGAGTGTCCAAGTATAAGGCTGAATTTTCATTTTTTTTTTTTTTTGTTTTCATTTATTTTGTTTAATTTATCTCCGACGCTGTTGATTTATTTAATTGTGCTTCTTATTTAATACATAATATAAAAGGAACTTCGTTCCAACCGGGTGTCTCACCGACACCTCTCCCGTTTTTTTTTTATTTAAAACTTATTATTCGCTTCGTCTTTTATAACAGAAGATAGAAAACCTCGAAGTACAAAACTTGGAATCTCGAAGTACAGAATGTTCGCTTGCGTTAAGTGTTAACTTTCGTTGCATTTCTCCCTACCCGCTTGCTCTCTTTTCCAAGTCCCCGTCCTTTCTTTTAGATCTTTCCCCTTCTGCCAGCTTGAAATCCCCCTTCCTACCCGCTGCGGTCCCACTTCTATGCTTGCGCTGCCGGTCATATGGACTCTCCCTCTCTCCGATCTAAATGCATCCCTTCACCTGCGCTACCGACCACCCGAGCTCTTGTTTTTCCGATTCGATCGCACCTTTAAGCCAACCGCGTCCCTGCGCCCACGCCCGTGCCGCCGAGTTCTCCACGTTTTTCCCCACCATCCGCGTTCTCGCACAGGTGGTTACATCCCTCTGCCTGCGTATGACGCCCGAAGAATTTTCTTATGGCTATAAATATGCTCGTACAGACGATTACAATCACTCGCCTGTATACAATGCTGGCTGGAATTTCCCAAGTTCGCATAACGCTAATTGCACCGGCGCATGGGCGCCTGGCATCCCTAGAGTGTACTCGAAAGAAAAAGGAACGAAAAACCAAAGCCCAAAGTCTCTCGACCGACGATCCGGCCGATTGCTTTATTGCCGGCCTGCTAGCTGCACTCTGCCATAAAAAGGACCTCTTGATTAGCCGCATGGTCAGGTGCTAATTCGGGCCCTGGCTCAATTGCGCCCTGCAGGAAAACAAAAGGTCCCTTAATCCGTCGCGCCATCCGCTCAGCCAAGCGCTAATCTCCGTCCTTGGTTCGTTCGCATGCACGCTCTTTAATGGCTCTGAGGCGTTCGCTTCTGACACCGCCCGTACCGACGCGCACACGTGTCCTGACGGTCCCAGACAGACGCACAGGACCCGTGTACACGAGACCTTGGCTTTTACCCCAGCCACTTTAAGATAAAGGACACCTCGTTTATTCGTGGCAGATCCAGCGAGCGGCAACCGCATCCTAACACGGTCAAGGTGAGCAATTTAAGTGCGTGCATATCGATGCGAATACATTAGCAGGCGCCCATGACGTGACGCGAATCCGGACGAGAGTAACCTCTCGTATGGCAATTGCATGATCGTGAATTACAAAAATTACAATTCACTGTGAGGTGTCCTCACAGTGAATAAACCCAAAACCTTTAAGGTCATTGTTAGTTTATTCCATATGCTTAGTGTCTGCGCTGTCAAGCCCGGGATATAGCTGCAACGATCTTCTGTCGACGTCGTGAGCTAGTCAAGTAACGTGAAGCTGCTGCAGTTGATTTACATGGAACGTGTGAAAGCGCAAGTACTGCAGCACTTACGCACTTTGTTTACGGGACTTGCTGTCAAACGACATTGCACACGCTGCACTCTCGCGTAACTTCCGAGACGTACCCAGCCGCATCGAGGCGCGGTAGTATTGTGTTGGCAAGCTTACACCAGCAATTAATAAATGCAGCGCCACGAATTGTTACACGTCTCTTCGTAGAAAACCCCGTTACAATATGTTTAGGCTACCTTGTTTGCATTTTAAACCTTAAAATATAAAAAACTGAGTGTTTGATACGGACTCTGACTATATTTTTATAGGACATATTATATATAAATGTTTACATGATATGTTGGTACAAACTGAGCCCAGCTCTGGAAGTTGTAAGATACTTATACTGCTCTTTTACAACTTGAAACTAGCTGCACAACTGTATTGGTATTGGTAGACATGAAATGTACTGACAAGGAGAGCTACCAGGCTCCGAGAAAGGGATTCCGCTAAGACTTTCAGAAATGTTTTCTGGTAATTAGAAATGAGTGAAACCAGTTGTAGTTTGTTTGATCTCATAGGCCTTTATTCGGGAGTTTTAGTCAAATTCAACCAAAAAACGCGCGCGCACCGGAGCCGCGCATCAGCTGCCGTACGGCCGCAGCGGGAGAGAGAGAGATAGCGAGAGCCGCTCGAGGAGAGCACGAGACTCCGCGCCGCGGAGAGGGAGACGCGCGCGCAGGAGAGAGAGAGAGAGAGAGAGAGAGAGCTCGGCGAGAGCGGAGCCGACTAGTTGGGGACCCGCGCGTACACCACTAGCCACACCACTGATAGCGACATGTCGCCGCGCGCGAAGCCGTCCCGTGCACCGCGCGACGCCCAGTAACAATGGGATCGCGACCGTCCGCTCTCGCGTTTTCGTAATTGGCGCGCTCGTCGCGTGCTTGATACACGAAGTGCTCGCGTCGCGGAAGTCGTTATAGAGGGCGCAACGAGTCGTCCTTTTCCGGGACGCGCTGAGCATCGCGTCGCGAGGAGACTTCCTCCTCGTTCACTTTGTTTGCTGCTCTCAACCGCGTCGGACGCCTCCCTTAGTAAAATTAGCTGCAGTGTCGTTATGCTAAAATCGCGAACGTCGGAGTTGGGGTCAGTAGTTCAGCGCGAGAATCGAGTAGTTGCTTTCTCTTTTTCTGGTTTCGACCGTAATTCCTGCGGTCTCAAGGAGATATTGAGAGTAAGTCCTTGCGCCGACAGATTAGGTTATGCTAAATGTTCTAACCAGTTATTAGCGACGCCGTTGAGGTCAATGAGAACTCCGGCTTTTCACTGATTAACAAAACCGCGGTTGTTGCATGGTTGGCGCGACCCTTGAGGCAAAGTCTCGGGTTTTTCGACTGGTAGGTGGAAGCAGAGCAGACGGCGGTTGCGACTATAATTTCGCGAATATTTCAGGATTTGATCTACACGAGCAGGCCCACAGCAGAGCAGTATTCGTGGAGGTGAATTCCGTTAACGGTACGGGATCGCCATCTTGGTGACGCCGCGTCCTTTCGACCGACGCCACCGCCATTTTGATATAAAGCGTGGATGCGCTCCTAAAATTACGTTAAATACGGAGATTCGCGATTAACTTAAAAGCAAATTAGTATAATTAATTGCGCCTTGATTTTCGAGCGAGAGTAGACCGTGGTCGAATATATATTATTAGAGTAAACGAATTATAGCGCTTATACTTGAAATAATTATTATTATTATTATTAGTAGCGAGTATCGATTGGAAAATAGCGATCGAAAGGAGATTGTCGTCGAGCCAGTCTTGACGGTAATTCGTACAATATAATTTATATATATTTCAGCATTACATTTGATTGCGTTTTTACTGACTACACCCTCTGCCACGCCAGGATAATTCCTGTCCTTAAACCTATCGTGTGTCCCCCTCTTAGATGTAAGAGTCCTAGAGTCTAAGAGTATATAGACAAAAGTATTATTGAAATTCAGACGATTGCGAAGTTACGGGATTAGCTTTAAAAAGCGCAACGTCACACATTACGTTTTTAAGGGCCCTCAAGCATATCGCTATAGTCACTTTTTATATATATAGTAAATGAGGGGATTGTCCGTACGAAATTACCTTTCCAGAAGCTGTCGAATAGTAAGATATATATGTTATCATCGACATTTAACCTCGCGATTGTTGTTATCGTACGTAAACAAAAGCGCGCTCGTTTGAAATCCACCACTGCAAAATGTAACATATCGTTTTATGTATAAATAATGAAGTCACAGAAGCGTAACCCTGTTAATCAGCGTAAAATTTATTGGTCTGGACATAAACCACATTCACGGAAAATTATTTTTGATTGTATTATATTATAAAAGAAAATGTTATTGTTGTCCATATGATATCGAACGTTCGTGTTGCATTACCATGGTAGCAAGGTTAAGCGCTTTAATAGCTCCTGGAAAGGTAATTTTAAATGACTTTTTATAAATGTCGTAGCTTCCGGATACATCTCAGCTCGCTTCCGCGCGCAAAGCGGATGTTAAACAATATTGTATATTTGTCTCAAGGTCCTAGGTGCAGCAGTTTTTTGAAAAGTACATCGCAAAGGCGACCCTCCCGTATGGACGATTTTCTCGTTTACTATATGTATAAAAGTTGACTATAGCGATATGCTCGAGGTCCCTCAATGAAAAACAAAAAACAAAAAATGGAATAAAAGAAAAAAATTGTTTGAATCTATTATAAGTAGAATGTATTTGTAAATCCAAAAAAAACGAGAAACATTTTTTACGTCTTCTATTACTATTATTACATGTGCTTGGTGCTAAATCATATAGAGATATGCGTACTGTGAATAAAATTGTTTATAGTACTGTGTGGCATAAATCCGCATCTATTTCACGCCTATCCGTGGCATAAATAGTCCATTAATGCACCGTGCTGAGCTACGCTCGGGCGCTAACTGCGCGGTGCAAAAATGGACTGTTTAGGCCACGGATAGGCGTGACAGCGGATTTATGCTAGTCAGTGCTATAAAATAGCGTACGATACTCGTGGAATAAATAGTCCGATACGACACGGCGTTTAGCTCCCTCGCTACGCTCGGGTGCTAATACAGGTTGTGCCGTAATGGACTATTTATGCCACTTGTATCGTAATATACCATTATGATACATACAAAGAAGCATGTGTAAGATGAGATAATGATGCAGAATGGGATAAATGTTTGGAAGAAGTTTCGTTAGTTGAATTTCCGAAATCTATGTGTGAATTATTCGCATATATATTAGTCTTTCAAAATCCGCACAATTCCTCAGAATAGAAAATAGATTGAAAACTTGAATAGAGCATTAAAAAATATTGAAAATGTTTTGTTAATACATTGAATAAAATTAAATGATTTCAACATTAAAGATTATGATAAAAATTTGATACAAGAAGAATATGATAATATACCATATAATCATGTTGATATTGATGAGTTTATTGAATCTAGTGTTAACAATGTAACATGAAATCTTTGATAAATACCTTGAGTGTCGATCAAAAACAAATATTTGATTCAATTATAAAAAACACAGTTGACAATGTTGGTAATAAATTATATTTTGTTGTTGTTTATTATTAAATATGCTAAGTTTTCTAACAATAGCATGGACTGGTATTGCTGCAAATTTGTTGAGTAATATTTCTCTCAATTCGAAATATGGAATATTTTTAAAAAATGTTAAAATTATAATTTGGGATGAAATATCAATGGCATCTAAACTTGCTTTTGAAGCAATAGATACTTTTTTACGAAATTTATGTGGTAATTTTTTGAAATTAAGTGAAATAATGAAAATATGTTTATCGTTATTTGTACAGAAATTTATTTTATACAAACTTCATTTAAAATTACATTTAACTACAGTAGATTCACAGGCATCTTCATTTTTTGACTCAATAGAAGAAACAATTGGTTTGTGGTAATTTAATATGATATAAATGTTTTTGAATCTATCTTATATAAAAATCTTGAAAATACTGCATCGAATGTTGTGCCATATTTGGTAGTAGATTGTTGCGCATCATTATTCATTTCTAATTGAAATTTATCTTTTAGGAATGTAATTAATGGTTGTGCACTTTTGTCAGCAAAGTTAACATTAAAATGTCCAACTAAAATCCGTGGCATTTCGTGGTCATTTGTACCAAGCTCTCTTGATCCTACTTCAGCGTATGCCGACATGATACATATTTGACCGTCTTCTAAAACGCAGTACTTATGCTATGCGTGGCGAAGAGTGCGTATAGTCGAAGCGTAAGAGACTGTTTGATTGTTTTTCAATCTCTAGTGAGTGCGACGCTTTTCAGAGCCAGTATAGGCAAGAGGAGAAAACAAAATGTAAACATAATATAAATGTCGGACATAATTGCTAATAGAATTTTCGCATAAACAATAAAAATAAAAAAAAAGACAATGTTACTGCTTACAAAGTATAATAAACTCACACAGAATAAGCAATTGTATGAGCAACGCGAACAGAGTGACAGGAGTTTACATTTTTCGGGCTAAGCTCCACTGCTGGGAGTCATTTTTATTTTTCCTAAATCGGAAGCCGTGACAATTGACAATATTTCGGACGTGTCATTTTTCCGCGCGAATACCGTAGTATTATTTACCCAAACGTGTTTATAGCCTGCCTCGTTGCAGCGCGATCTAACTAACCGACGAAGGTTATGGATACCCTGGTGGAAGCATCTCGAAGTCGGTGACCTGTGTGTCCGAGCCATCATCCAGGAGGTCAGAGAGCAGGAGCTTGCCATATTGACGTTTTGCTTGGAGTACGTGTAGGCTGATGCCGTGCGATTTAAATTTAATAATAAGTGATTTAAAGGGTAGCTACGCTGGGCGATTTTCAGTACTACGTAGACTGCGGGCCGATTGCGTTGTAGTATTCAGATTATCCTTAGGTACTAGTTGTTTGACGTCCAAAATAATGTCATGCCGAAGTGTAGTTAGATTAAGTACAGTAAGGAATCGATTAGCAAGTTCGGGCAGCGGCACAGTACATGTTGTCGGAATTCCATTAACTTTAATTTCTGGCTTTGGGGTGCCGCGATGCCGTTGCTCCTTGAGCTGCTCCATCTCTTGATCGGTCTTGCTGGACGCTTCTTTGAGAGCAGCTATACGTGTATCGTGATCGCTCAAGGTTTGTAGAGCTTCGTCTATTTTGGTGGCAAGATCTACTACAACAGTTCTACTTTCAACGAGCATTGTGTAAATTAGCCCGTTTTGCTGAGAAGTCGGCAAATTATTCCAATCCTGCCGGAGGACGTTGGTGTTCGGTGGAATTCGCGCTTTTTGAGATCGTGTTTGGACTAAACGTGCTTAGCTTCTTTGAAGGCGATGATGAAAGCGATTCTAGAGAGGTATCGGACAACGGGGTTGCTGGATCAAGGCCTCGTGCAGCGTCGAATGCGTTTTATCGGAGTTCAATCGGTGGTTTAGTCGTTAGTGACAATTGTTGGGCAGCTGGATGTGTAGCGCCGGATGTCGCGTAAATGATTTGGCATAACACTCATTTAATCTACACGTGGCAAGATGTTTTTCCGCACAAACAGGATGCGCACAGACCGAGCAGGTTTCGCACTTTAGGCGCCGATCTACAATGCGGTGCTTGCAGCGTAAACAGCTTGGCATGATAAGAAAGCGCTTTAGATTAACATAACGCGAGTTTCTCGCGATATGAGACTTTCACGAGTGATCGATAGATGGTAGCACTGATAGATTTCGCAATAAACGTGTATATAGCAGAGAACATAACCTGTTGGGATTTTTGCTTGTAGGCATAAATCAAAGGTTTGTGGTCAGTCGCGATCACAAATTCTCTGCAGTCGAGTTGGTGCTTGAAATGTTTGATTGCTGCGAAAATGGCGAGCAGTTCTCGGTCGTACGTACTGTACCTTTTTTCTGTGTCCGACAACTTGCGAGAGAAAAAACCCATCGGTACCCATTTTCCATCCACGTATTGCTCGAGAGCTGCTCCGATGCAAGTGTCGGAGGCGTCCGTGCGCAAAGCGAGTGGAGCGTTTGGAGCTGGATACGTTGTCAAAGCGATTGATGCGAGAGTTTCTTTTGCTCGTTTAAAGGCGTCATCTGCTTCAGCTGTCCAGTTGACTTTGCGTTTGTTGTTTTTTCTTGGCTCCATTAGGTAGGCATTCAATGGCTTGAGCAATTGGGCTGCTTGTGGAATCAAGGTGCGATAGTAATTTATCGTGCCAAGAAATCTTCTCATGTCTTTGATCGTTTGCGGCTTAGGGTAGTCTGTGATCGTGTCTACTCGATCTTGTGGAGGTTTGTATCCGGCTTGACTGATATGGTAGCCGAGGAAGGTTAACTCCGATTGTGCGAACTGGCATTTGCTAAGGTTTATTGACAGCCCATATTTGCGTAGTTTCTCGAAGATGGTTCGCAGGTGTTGCTGATGTTGCTCATGGGACTCAGAGAAGATGAGTATATCGTCAACATAGCAATAAACAAAATCGAGGTCTCTGAAGACCATGTCCATGAACCTTTGGAATGTCTGTGTGGCGCATCGAAGGCCAAATGGCATGACCGTGAATTCGTACAGTCCAAAAGGTGTAGTTATTGCCGTTTTCGGAATGTCCTCTTCAGCCATTGGAATGTGGTAGTATGCCTGGACGAGGTCTATGGCAGAGAATACCCTTTTTCCGTGAAGCATGGGGAAGAGGTCTTGGATTCGCTTGAGTGGGTACTGGTCGTGTACCGTAATTGCGTTTATGCCCTTGTTAACGCCGCATGGTCGCCATTCGCCATTCTTCTTGCGAGCGAGATGAAATGGGCTTGCCCAGTTGCTTTTTGAGGGCCTTAAAACGCCTTGCTCCAGAAGCGTGTTAATGAGCGTTTTGGCTGCTTGCAGTTTTTCGCCCTGCATTTTGTGTGGTCGTTCAGCTACAGGAGGACCCTCGGTGACTATGTGGTGTGCGATGGAAACCTCCGTGAGCGGACGACGGTGAAAGGTTGGTTTAAACCGATTGGTGATGTCGATATACTCTTGGAGTAGGTCAACGTAGAGTTGAGATGTGAGTGTCTTGGAGTCCATCGTCGAGATGCCGTGGCAGTCAACTTGTCGAATCTCGCCGTGTCGAGCCCTCTTGTTGATCACTGGATCGATGAGCTGCTTCCGTTTTAAGTCTACAAGAAAACCATAGTGTGAGATTAGGTCAGCTCCGATTATCGCGACTTTCACATCTGCAACTATGAATGGCCATTTAATTTCTCGGTGATACCTCAACAAAAATCCTAGATTAATGTTTTGCAGTTGCTCTCCGTATGTGTTGATAACAGTGGAGTTTGCGGCATAAAGTTTTGAAGTTTTTTGTGTGACGCTTTGTTTGGCAAAGGTTCGTGGCATATAACGGATACAGTCGAGCCGGTGTCGATCAAGAATTTCTTGCAGTTCTTTATGTCTACAACATGGAGGCGGTATTCTTGTACTCCGTCGGTAAGGCTGTCAATCGCCGCCTCGTTCGACGACAGCGCCATTAGTTTCCCGAACTCTTCTTGAATGTGCATGGGTCACGACAATTGCGCGCCTTTTCTCCGAAACGGGCGTGGTAGAAACAAAGGTCCGAGTCGTTGTTTGTGGCTCTGTTTCTGCTTTTGGATCGAGCACGTGATCGGTTGTCAGGCTTGCCGTCGAGTCTTCGGTGAATGGCGGCGAGTTCACGTGTGATGTCAGACATGCGATTCTGGAGTTCCGAAAATGCTGCGGTGGATTGCGCATTGCCTTTGTTGATGGCGCAAATGTCGAGCGATCCCGGGCGCATCACATCCATGATTTTGTCCGCTTGCAACGCGAGTTTTGCCAGATCAGATGTCTGGTCTATTACTAGGTGTGTACGAACCTGTTCCGGTAGATGCTCCATGAATATGGTTCGGAGAATTGAGTCGCTGCATTCTCCTCCCGCCAGATTTCTCAATCTGTGGAGAATGCGCGTCGGTTTTTCGTCCGAGACGTTTGTTCCGCGTAGGAGGTGTCTGAGTTTTGTCTCGGTGCTTTCTGCGAAAGTCTCGATTATGCGTGTTTTGACTGCGTCGTATTTACCTTCTGCCGGTGGTCGATCCACGAGGTCTGCGATGTAAGGTAGCATGGCTTGGTCCATATTCACCACTACGTGTCTGAATTTCGTGATGTCGGCTGTCACTTTGTGCAGCGCGAAAGCCATTTCCACTTGCCCGAACCAGAGATTGGGGTTTTCTTTCCAAAATGGAGGTAATTTTAGCTTGTTGACCGTCGCAACTTCATCATCCGCCTGATCCTCGTTGTTGGGTGGGGTGCCGAGAGTGTTGAGACGTGTTTGCAGCTCCAACAGCTTGGCTTGTAGCTCAGCCTGTTGATCAAGAAGAATCTTTGCACCTTCGGCACTCAGCGATGAGCCTTCTTCGTTCGTCATCTTGATTTGGGGTCACCAATGTGGTTATTATCTCGCGTCGCTGGGAATTAATGCGGGATATTTACACTTGTATGAGTATTAATAATCTTTATTCACTATTACTTATTCTAGGTTTAGATACACTAGTCATGAAATAAACAATAATTGGTCTGCAATTGGAAGTCGCTACAGCTGCGGCGGATCGACGGAAGAACGTCCGGATCATGCAAGTGCTCGCGTCCAAGTGAGCGGTCAGAACAGCTCGCGGGGCATGATGACTTGTTTGCGCCGTCGTCGAGAGGTGGCGTTAGGCTCGGTGCTGTTAGGTTGTGCGGAGAGGTGGCGTCGGTCGGCGTTTGCTGTTGACGAAGCCTCCGGAGCCGTCACAAGTGCACACCATAGTTTTTGTGACGCATGGATTTTCGCGTTTTTTATGGCTATAAAGCGGGGGTAAATTGGCTGTTTTTTATATACGGCCACTACACAGCCATGAATATTTAGAAAAAATAGTATTAATGTTTATTAATATATATTAATACTTGTGTTAATTAATATAAATGTTAATAAACATTAATACTATTTTTCTGACGATATTTATATATAATACTATTTTTTTAACAAATATTAAAAATCTTAAATATTTTAAATATTTTTAAAATTTCAAAAATTTCAAATATTTTAAAAATTTTAAAAATTTTGAATATTTTGAAAATTTTGTAAACTTACCAACTCAAAATCTGCAGTTTACTGCAAAATTTCGTCAGTAGGCAAAAAAATGAGCAACGGGCAAAATTTTTTTTGCTAACTGCTCACTTTTTTCGGCCGCTGACGACTTTTTTGGCCCGCTGCCAACTTTTTTTGCCCACCGGTAAAAAGACTGGTACTTTACGCTCGCTTAATAGGTACGGAAAACGCAAAAATCGTGCATGTGTTACAAAATAGTGTATTGTGCAACTAGGGGGGGAAAATTGGCTTTTTCTAGCGAATTCTGAAAAAGCCACTCCCCCCTTGTTGCACACCGTACTTTTTATGATAAGTGCATGAATGCAAAACTTATCATGCATATGAAAAGAATGGGAAATTCGAGGACTTCTTAAAGTATAACAAATTTGTATTTTTTGGTTATTCAAGACACACACACGCGCGTGCGGTTGCCCAAACTTGGGGAATATGTTCTAGAGGTCACTACGATGTCAGCTGTAAATTTTCAGATCGATTCGATCAATTCTCTTTGAGTTATATGAGTTCAAAGTTGGTTATTTAAGCATTTTTTGCATTTTTTGTCTATTTTAAATGATTGATAGCTCTTAAACAACGCTTCTCCCACTAAAAATCCACTAAATGTATTTTATGTAAAATTTTCTCAACTTTTTAACAAAAGTTCCCTTATAGCCCTATGTATATGCTATAGCTGACTTGTCTGCAATTTATACATTAAAATGTGAAAATCCAAGCTGTGGCAAAGGACGTATTTATCCGAATCATTCATAAAAATATTACATTGGTAGGTTATGTTGGTAAAAAAGAATCTTACGTCCTTTGTCATAGCTATTATTAGTCATTTAAATCATTTCTGAGAGTTTTTCACTACTATGTGTCTCATGAAAACAAAAAACAAAGGCCTCTGCCATTCTGACTCTTGTACAGGTACTTTTGCACTATAAAAAGGTATCTTTTGACCGTACAAAAGTAGTCGGAGTGAAGATCACATCTTGGATTTTCACATTTTAAGGTTTAAATTGCAAACAAGTCAGTTATATCATATATATATAGGTCTATAAGGGAACTTTTATGAAAAAGTTGAGAAAATTTTAAAAAAAAAAAAACATTTAGTGTGTTTTTAGTGAAAGATGTGTTGTTTAAGAGCTATAAATTATTGAAAATAGGCAAAAAATGCAAAAAATGCCTAAATAACAAACTTTGAACCCTTATAACTCGAAGAGAATTGATCAAATCCATCTGAAAATTTACAGCTGACATAGTAGTGACCTTTAGAACATATCCCCCAAGTTTGGGCAACATTTTTTTTTGTCGCGCACGATTTGTCAGAGAACCAGCTATATATATGTATGTGTGTATTCGTGCGATTCAAGTATGACTTATAATAAAAAGTTTCATTCCAAACTATATTTTCTATATCTTAATTGTTTTCACTTTCATTTTGAATAAACAATCGATTAGGATCTTTGCATCTAGATAATGATACATACAATTGTCTATGAGAAAATAACGGTTTTTTAAAGTATATTTCTACATTATCGTAACTTTGTCCTTGAGATTTATTAATAGTCATAGCAAACGCTAAGACTAAAGGAAATTGATTTCTGAATAAAATAATTGACAATTAAGATAAATTTCCGGTATTTAAAGTAATTCTAGGCATGAAAACTTTATTTCCAATTTTTTCCCCAGTTATAATTTCAGCTTCAATGTTATACTTGAATAATTTAGTAACATTTAATCGTGTGCCATTGCACAAACCCTCTGTTATACAGTACTTTTACTTCCAGTAACGAATTTTCTTTTTATTTTCTTAATTTGGACAAATATTTAATCTTTTTTTATTATCTATAAATTTTATATAGAATATGATTGTAAAATAAAAATAAAACAGAAACTGAAATGTGGGGGTTGGCGAGCGGAGCGAGCGGGGCATATATGCATACATATATATATATATGTATGCATATATATATTATAAAAAAGTTTCGCCGCCGCCGCCCCCTCAATTTTTCCACTCAATTTTCCCCCTCAATTTTCCCCCTCAATTTTCCCTCTCAATGCATATCGTCTCAAATGTAGATCTTAGAATATAGATCTTTACTATAGATTCGTAGTGTCTCTATATTATCAAAAAAGTTTCGCCGCTGCCGATTCAAAAATTGTGCTCCTTAATTAGTGCCCCTCAATTACTGCCCCTCAATTACTGCCCCTTAATTCTTGCTCCTTAATTACTCTCCAATACTGCCATTCAGCTATTACCTCTAAACCACTGTTAATACTTATTTTGTAATAAGTTCTAATATTACACATACGGTTAATTCAAACTTTGAATTCCGGAAATTTTGCCAGTGCCGGTCGCTTGTTAACTGTGGCCGACGCGCATGCGCTCTATATCAAAATGCGGACACTCGCGTCCAGCGCATGCTTGTCGGCTCTGGATATCCCCAATGGGGAACTTGCATGAAAAAATTCATTAGGTCCGTCATGTAGAATATCGAAAAATAATCGACACATATTTTTTCTTTTTTTAATTAAACGATTATTAACAAAGATGTAGAGAGTTGAAATGTATGACGTCACTGATTCGGACTGTGTATAGTATATCTATATCGTCCGATTCAGTGACGTCACACGATATTTCAACCCGCTGTACCTTTGTCAATAATGGTTTGATTGGAAAAAGAAAACATACGTGTCCATTATTTTTTGATATTCTACATGACGGACCTAATAGATTTTTTCATGCAAGTTTCCCATTAACCTGTGACCAGCACTGGCGGGAGTTTCCCGAATTTCAAATTTCCATTAACAGTATGTGTACTTTTGCATGGGGTAATCGGTTTGTTTCCTTCTTACACAATAATGAACATACATGTCTATTCTATGATTTCATACAAATACATGAAACAGAATATAATAATCGTGCACGCACGTTGTTGTAAAATTCGAAACGGCGTAACTTTTGCAACGACCGATTTATTGCGACAAATCAATACTGAACAATTAAGACGTATTTGAGCTCTTGTAGGTAAAATGTTTTCTCCACATACACAGAAAGAAATAAATGTATTGTTTACACGTACCCTATCATTTTAACTCCTTGGAAAGGAAAATTCAACACACATGCGCCGAAACAATCATATATCAACTAAAAATCTCGACATTATACAAGCGTTTACACTAAATTTAGCAGTGGCTCGTAATCAATATAGAATAATAATTTTATTTTCTTGTACCGGTATTTTGTCTCTTAGCTCACTTTTTCATTTCACACATCGAAAGTATAAATCGAAGCAAAACAAAACAGAGAATAGATTAATGTGATGACTAAAAGAGATGTCTCAATATTAAGGCCGGCACAAGAACTGTCCTAAGTGTCGTACGACATGGCATAAATATCGTGGATGACGGGGCTTTCATACGAGTCTAACGAAGTGTCGTTACTACGCTGCTCCGGCATTGTTTTGGCTCCTGGAAGTGTCGCTACTGTCGTGACAAAAGGTAACGCACAAGAAACAGACGTAGACATTGAAGTCGCACATAAATTGTCAAAGGTAATTTAAAATAAATTTGGTGGCTTTTAATTCATTGTACGCCATTCGAATGTACTATGTTTCATTTATTGTTGAGCAAGCCTTATCTTTTAATTATCTGGCTTAACGTGACACATTTTTAAATTTCTTACAACTTTTTTTCCGAAAAACGCTTCACGCGATGTTGACTTTCCGAATAAGAAGCACTCTTGAAACTAGAAACTTATATGCAAGTAAATAAGAGTTGAAATTTAGAAAATTAATAAATTAGATGAAACAAATAGTGTCAATTGTAATAATCCTAATCATCTTTGAAAGTAATGTGATTATTGCCGTACCTGTACTTATCATACTATTATGGCGCTGTAAGTACTATAATACGTCCTTGTGCACGTGAGAACTGAACGCTCTTTCTCTCTCGCTTATATTAAGGTGCAAAAGGAGAGGGTAGCATATTAACAGAGGAGGGCAGTGTATGTTTAAGCATGACAATTTTTCCTTGTTTAGTCAGGAGTAGAGCTACCACTGGGGCAGAGCAACCACAAATTTTACCTAACTATTTTTAGAGCTCTGATACTCTAAAAATGTATTACAACAAGCATTAGTTACATCCTTCAAAGACAAATCACAATAAGAAATTCCTAAGAATTTGTAACGCCTAATTATTAAATACCGCATAAGAATAGATGCAGTAATTTTTAAATTTCTACACGGGACTAATATGATATATATTAGACTGCTCCTTATTTTCCACATTGCTCAAAACCTCGCTCCAGACTCAGAAATCGATGTGATATCACTAAAAACTTAGAAAAATATCCGAAAATCTTGTCGGCATAGTGATTTAACCTTGCCACTTTTCAAGAAACCGTTTTTTCCCATTTTTTCAGCATTTATCATAATTATACTGACGTAAGTCGTCAGAATAGTTTTTAAAATCTTCAAACACACTTATAATTTTGGTTTGAGTGAAACATAACATTTTTGCATAGATGTTGGATATAAGAAATGTTATTAATGAAAAATATCTTTTAAAAACTCGAAAAAGTATTCAAAAATTTATTTTTTTGCATTTTTGGAGGTTATGGATGCTCTATCACTATGCCAGGTTAAAATAATATATTTTATCAGATACTGGAGCTCAAGGCCATTAATTTAGTTTTTTTATTCAAGTGTCTAGGTGTTTCCAGCGCCGAGATATGCTCATTGTAAGTGGACAAGTAAGGCACGACCGCTGATATTCGCGCTTCGCGCTCATCATGGCCCCCGACACTCACACTTCTTGCTCGCCATACCTCCCGACGCTAGCGCTTCGCGCTCGCTGTCTAACCTTTGTTGCTTAATATCTAGTGTTCATAGTAGGTAGAGCGACTCGCAATCGAGCGGTTTGTTTCGAGCCGCCGCCGCTAGGCGGCTCCTCGTTTGCTTCTCCCGTACTAGAAGTAGGCGTCCGGGAGGGGTATAGGCAGGTTAGCGCATTCACGTGTTGCGCGTTCTCACACACAATAACTAGAGCGAGAGGCCAAGTCATCGTGTCGTGAGCGTTCCCTTACTCTCGACAGCCTGTGCGAGAAGCCGAGTTGCCGAGCAGTAAGCTCTCTCGAAACTTTCGTGCGTCGTGTACGCGAACGATTTCACTCGTGAGAAATTATAATTTACCCGTACAAAAAGGAAAAATTAAATTCGTTTTGTTTGTTTTTTGGTATGCATCGTTCCTGCGAATATAGTGCGTCGCGTATGCATTAACATTGTAATTCGCTCGGGCGATAGCGAACAAATCCTTTTTTTATTTGTATTATTAGCATAATCGAGGAAATCACTAATAATTAAATATTTGAGTCAGCGCATTGTTGAACTTGGTTGTACAACAATTAAAAGAATTATTGTTAATTTGAATAAACGGTATCTTTGTATTATCTCTAATCACAAATAATTGAGTTGTAATTTGAGAAATCCAACCCTTTCATCCGCATCGAGTAGCCCTTTAAATAAAATCAGCGGTGTTTAAGTTTGGCAGTAAAATACAAACATCTAGTAAAAAGTAAACAATGAAAAAACATTGATTTTTCATCTGTTTCGTATACAAAAATGTGTTGGTCAGGCATATAGCTTGAAAGTTTTTAAATTATTTTAGTTTTTGACTCATTATTTTCAATATTGTTGATTTTCAAATAGACATACATATAAATTTATCATGTATTCTTTTATCGCAACGAAATTTATTTTGAATATAATTAAAAACCCATTATTCTTTCGGAAAATTAAAAAAAAATCATCTTTTTATAGAATGTACATACTTTAATTCAAATTATACGCGCGGAATGCCATGAGGTGGCGAAATTCGGAACTATCCTATTGATGGAAAATACATTGGTTTACATGTAAGCTGTGACGTCACGCTTAACAAAGTGAATTCCATCCCATTCCTGGAGTCATGAATTTTGTGCAAAAATAGTTTATTACATAGTTTGAATAGACAACGTATTAATTTTATTATCAGCTAAGCAAAGCTGAACAGCTGTTTGTTGCCTCTGTCGAAGCGAGGCAGCGAGCTAGACCACTGTGCATACATTGTGCGCATCGATCTGGCGACTGGTTGACGACATTCTCACGCAGCCGACTGCCGTATGTTTTGACGTTTTGAAACAGCCTCCCGGCCTTCGCTAGCTGCAATGTTTTGCTCTCTTTAACTTTTAGTCCATATTATTAGTAAGTGCGTAGTGAAAAAAAAACGGAAATAACGACGCGATGCAGCCGTGTTATAAGTAGTTTTAAAATCAGAACAAAAGTGCTGCTATGATGCCTGTATGTGTTTACAAGCAACTTTTGCTCACCACGATCCTGCTCGCGGATTAGCTGCTCGCGGTTCTTGATTTGTAAAACAGGGCAAGAAGTATTCAAAAGTGATGCACCCGGAATGGCACCGACGATGCGATGTGTGAGTGTCAGTCTATCGAAGAATGCTGCAATATGTGAAGATATGTAACTCTAGCAAGAAATTTGAGTTTTGGCTTGGAGGTTATCTTTTCTATTCGTGCCTACTCCTGCTGCTGCTCCTGCTGATTCTATTGCTGTGCTGATATATTATTCTTGTTAGATACTGTCTAGGTGACGATTCACCACCACACAGAGCCACAAAAAGTATGTGTTCTTGTGTTCATCATTTTCAGAACAGACATTTATTGTGTTATTTACAGTGATATCAGTAACTATGTGATTATGTGATCTGTTTTTAGAGTTGAATCAGTGTTGCCATTCTGATGTCTTCGACTGATCGCTATACGGCATCGGTATCAGAGGACAGACAGAATTTACTATTTATCGTTGCCAATTTAACCAAGCAAGCACTATCCTGGTGCTGATTCGCCTGTCTAAGTAGTGCAAGCTGGTGTTGCTGACTTCTTCAAACACCTCAAGGTATCTGGAGCTGATTCACACTATCTAAGCAGTGCAGGCTGGCGTTGCTGACTTCTGCAATTACATCAAGATGACCCTGGAGCTAGATTTACTCTCCCTGTGATAGTACTGATTGGCGTCTCTATGTACTTCAACATTATCTGCTCATGCTGCTTGGTGTTATTATTATTCTTCTTATTATTATTATTATTCTTATTATTCCGCGCGGGGAGCCTGTAACCCTGTATGCCCCCGATGAGATGCTATCGCTATCTAGGATACGGACACGTGAAAGCAAGATGTGAAGGCCCCGACAGGAGCTCTAACTGCTGGAAGTGTGGCGCGGATGGACACAGGGCAGCAGAATGCACTGTGACGATCCAGGAGATGAAATGTTTCTGATGTATAGACGATAAGATACCCAAAGAGAAGACGTTGTATGCTCCAGGCACTGGTGCAAGCGCGGTCTTCCGGGCAGCCCTGAACGCGAGTAAGAACATAATGGCGCGAATACTTCAAGGCAATCTGCATAGAAGTAGGCTGGCTCACGATCTGCTAAAACAATTCGTAGTCGAGCAGAAAGTGGACATCGTTTTAGTCAGCGAACAATACACGGACCGTGACATACGTGGCTGGGTGTCTAACAACGTAGGGATCGCCGCTGTCTGGGTGCCCCGGCGTGGGGTCGCGGAAACAACGCTAGGGCCATGGAATGGGGCATGCCGACAATTAACAGCAAAGGTAGGGCCATCCTCGAGATGGCAGCTAGATTAAGACTCGTAGTGGCAAACGAGGGAAATACCCCTACTTACCGTAGACCAGGTTTTAGAGAATCCATACCTGATATAACTTTCGCGAGCGAAGCGACGATCGCCCAAGTTAGGGTTTGGCACGTCACGGAGGAATATACTGCGAGCAATCATCAGTATATCCTTTTCAACATCCAGAACGATCGCGGGAATAGGACTACAGCAAGAACAAAGCGGACACTGCGCTGGAATACCCAGCGTGTGAACACAGAAAGACTTGCAGACGTGATTCAGGAGGCTGAACTCCCATCAAACGGGCTCTCACACCAATTGATAGAACGCGAAAAAGCAGAAGCGTTGGTAGAACACACTACGCGACTCATAACGGAGCTCTGCGACGCTGCTATGCCACGGGTGTCTTGCAGCCATGTAAGACGCCCGGTATACTGGTGGACGGACGAAATTGCGGAGCTTAGAAAGGATAGCTTTCGTGCTAGGAGGCAAGCTCAGGAAGCCCTGAAACGACTCCGGCCTGAAGCTCGGGACCTGTGCACGAGATACGACGAGGCACGAACAAGGTTATGGGACGCGATAAAAGATAATAAGCGTAACTGCTGGGCAAAGATCCTCGACGACGTGGAGAAAGATCCGTTCGGAGACAGATACGCGATCGTAACCCGAAAGATAGGAGAAATTAAACAAACTGAACCCATGGAGGCAGAGGTGATAGAAATAGTAATCGATGGACTATTTCCTACAGACCTCAAACAGAAACGACAAACGCGCCGTCAGAACAGATACCCCTTTTCACTGATGGCGAACTGATCGCGGCAACTTCATCCCTGAAAAGCGGCAGAGCTCCGGGACTGGATGGCATTCCTGCAGAGGTGCTCAAGGCCGTTGCAATCCAGCGACCGGAGCTGCTCCTGGAAATGTATAACCAGTGTCTAGTGAAAAAGGCAAGACTAGTGCTTATCGAGAAACCGAAAGGGCAACAAGGAGCGGACCCATCGTACCGACCATTGAGTCTCCTGGATACAATGGGAAAGACAGAAGAGGCCCTAGTCAAACCTCGAATATTGGGAGCCATTCAAAAAGCAGGTGACCTTCCTGACAAGCAATATGGCTTCAGAAAAGGGCGGTCAACAATAGGAGCGATTAGAGAGGTTACTGACACGGTAAAAAGAACGGATTTAGCCTGCCACGCGGCAAGACCAATTGTCGTACTTGTGACATTGGACGTCAAAAACGCGTTCAACTCGGCTAGGTGGGTAGATATACTAGATGCTCTTTGGTCGTTTGAAGTACCACCGTACATCATGCGACTAGTGGAAGATTATCTGAGCAATCGAGTTATCGAATACGAGACGATGGAAGGGAGAAGAAGCAGATCCATAACGACAGGGGTGGCACAGGGCTCGATCTTGGGACCGGATTTCTGGGGCATACTGTACGATGAGCTGCTTAGACTAGAAATGCCAGAGGATGCCATACTTGTAGGGTATGCGGACGATGTCACGGCGGTTATTACAGCACGAAATGTAGAGACTGCGCAGGCAAAGCTAAACCCGATAATGTGTAGGGTACTAAAGTGGATGACAGACCACGGACTGACCTTAGCACTGAACAAGACGGAAATTGTTCTCCTAACTAGGAAGCGTATACTGACCATTATACCGATGAAGGTAGATAAAGAAATGATTATGTCTAAACCGGCGGCTAAGTACCTGGGTGTAACGCTGGATACGAAGCTGAATTACGGGGCGCATTTAGATCGCGTATGCGGAAAAGCGACGATAAGAGTAGCGCAGCTTAGCCAACTAATGGCCAACGTGCGTGGGCCGAGACCAACTGTTAGGCGGCTTCTAATGGCTACCACTAATTTCATTCTACTATATAGATCGAAGGTGTGGGCCAGCGCTATGGAAGTAAAGTAAATATCGACTATGGCAACAATCTCATCAAGTTTAAGAACGAGGAGGAGGTGGAAGCCATTGAACCGACATGGTCCTGGAGATCGGCAGCGACAAAAGCCCCACCAGCTTCAAGCTTAGCATACCCGCCGTAACATCTGATAAAAAGTCCTATACCCTACTACGCTGCTGCTGTTGGGCCGATATCAATATTTAATAATTCCAACGAAGACTAGCGCAACTCGATATTTGCCGTTTTCCTTACAAAAAATGACTACTAAAAAAAGAGCAAAAAATTTGAGTTGTGTTAGTCTTTGTTGGAAATCATAATTCTGCTAGACTTCGTAAAAATCGACAATATTGCAACAGCCCCTTGAGGGATTGTTTCTGTCGAAAACATTTCCATTATAAGTTTATTCAATTAAACTCATTAAAAGGTTGTGAAATCAGTTCAAAGAACACCTTTTACAAGGTAAAATGTTGGCAACTATAAGTTATGTGCCCATCCTAACGAATCTATCTTAGTATTATAGTTATAATTCCTCCTCTAAAAAGTTATAAAATCCTTAAAGAAATTATCAAATCTTTACAGCTTACAAAAGTTTTTCTGTATTTTTATCATTATACGCTAATGAATGTAGTGAAATCAGTTTTAAAAATGTCAAGTGTTAAAAATCAGCCCCTTAACAAAAATCATTTCTTACTCGAAGAAGAATTAATCTGAAAACTAAGCCGAATCATCTTGTGCAAAGAAATGAGCAAAATCATAAATATACAAAACAGAGTTTCATCTTGAAACTATAGTGAGATTAATTCTTCTTATAGTAAGAAATGATTTTTGTCAGTGCAGGTAAGCTAGAATCTGTTGACTAGTTTAAAAAAAATAAGATGATTGTACTTTTCCAAATTATTCTTATAATGCTTACTTGCCGCCCCGTAGAATCTGTTAGATAATATTAATTCAAATCACAACAGTTTTTATTATAATCTAAGAAGCTTTACTACCAGCATGTTGTCGCAAAAATCTTCAAATATACTATGTTTGTTGCAAAAAAAAAAAAAATCTCAAAACTAAATTTAATAATTGGAATAAATAGTAAGTAGTTTTGGAATCATAATATTATTTTTACTTTGATAATCTTGCTTTACGATCTGATCTGTCTTGATTGAAAAGGCGATAAATTTTCATATTTATGTGGGTATCGATCGTTAAGTAATCAATAAGTTGTTTTTTGTAAGCATATGATTTACTCAATGCATTTAAATTCATTTAATTTAATTAATGTAATTTTTATTTTTTCAGATGCAGTGTTTCTAAGCTGCAGGTTATACGTATGTATAATTATGCATTCAGTGCATAAATGGTTTTACTTAGAATATTATGCACACTGCAGAGGTTATTTTTTGATTTTAATTTTATTCTTTTTTTTAGGTGAAAAAATTAAATATAATAGCAAGCAGTTGCAGCAAGGAATACTAATTTTAAGAGGATACAATGAAATGAAACAGAAGATTTTTATTGATTAGCCCAACCAAGATTTAATTTAGTTATAGGGCTTAATTTGATAAAATTAATCATTTAGAGTATAGCCTTAATTTAGAGGGACGTGCCAGGCTTCACGATTAAAGTCTCTAAGAGATAATCGTGTAACACCAAAATTTTTATGTAACAATACGTGTAAAAATCGAACAAGTTGTGCTCGCATTTCAAAATTATGTAGAGGATCGGGATAAAAAAAATAGTTTTTTAGTTTTTGCGAGAGAAGACTCCTCCTAAAATTTCAGCCCGATCGGTCCAAAAATTGCGTGAGATATCGCATCTTACACATTTTTCGCGCACGAAACTGTAAGGTACTTTCGTGTCGCGGTCATGCCTAATAAAGATCGAGTAGAACATAATAGGTTGTTTGCAATAAAATCTAATGTCATGCATAGAATACAGGAAATTAAATAATTTAAATTTAAAATGAATTTTGTAAATAAGTTTAACGAGTGAACAAATTAACTACCCTGCTAGAAAATTCGCCAAAAAACTATAGAGGACGTAAGACCATTTTCATATGTACAAATGCTAGGTGCAACATGTCTCCAAAGGCTAAAATTCATAATTTTCATTTTTTACTTACCTTAGACTTACTTAGCACTAAACAAATTTAAAAAATGCAAATATTTCTTTTAAATTGAATTTATTTTCAAATCCCTACACTAATATCAAAACCATGTGTATTTCAAACATGTTTATAAAGTTTTAGTGCTCTTGGATGCCTAGAACTGAAGTAAGTCTGCGGTGAGTGAAAAAATGAAAACTGTGAATTTTGGCCTTTAGATACACGTTGCATTTTGTATTTGGTACATATAAAAATTATCTTTTGTTCTCTATAGTATGTTTGAGTTGATATATTTATTCAATACATTTTTTAAACAATTTAAAATTAATATAAAAATAAAATCCCATTTCTCATTTTTTGACAATTCAAGGTCATCTGTTAAGAGGTTAGGATAATCCCCAACTAATAAATCAGTTTAGTTCTATCAATACTTTAATTTGCTATATTTAATACAGTTCTGCTTTACCACCTGGACAGGGTTTATATGACACTCATGCACTGCACTTCATTCCACTTGACCGAACCAAGTCATTAACTTTTGTATCATTGTATTATGCTGTCTAATTGAATAAATTAATAGATATTGTTTATATTAGTATGATAATAGCGCAGAATATTTTGCTTAACAAAACTGAACCTAAAATGAATCCATTCGAACATTCATTGTGGCTTCGAGTACATGAGATAAAAATTTCACATTTTGCTTGGCATTGGTGATTTGGGTCATAATATCAAATCAGTCAATTGAAGTAATAACACTGTCACAGACGCAACGTCTGCAACGCGAGCCGCGAGACGAGTCAGCGATAAGAGTCGAGCAGCTAAGTCGTACTACGATGCATCGCATCTGAATGTATCGTAGACGTTAGCTCAGTGGTTAGAGCACAGGCTTCGCAACCTCGGGTCCGTGAGTTCGAGTCCCGTCGTCTACTCTTTTTCGCTTTCCGACTCGTTCTCCTCCTCGTTCGTAACAAACACAATACAGATTATTTAAACGTATTTATCAGGTTTTAGCATTTTCAAAAAGATTTAGTATCGACACTTTTAGATTAATAGTTCAAAAGCTATTAGAAAAATTCAAAATAATTTGAAACATTTGCTCGTGTTGTACAATTTTCAAAGATACGAATGCTCTAATAGTCTCTGTAAAGCTTGTAGAAAGTATTATTGTGTTCCAAGGGCGTGAAGTGGGCTATTTTAGGCTGAGTGCGGAGTTTGCAGTACGAGTCAAAGCGAATTAGCCCGAGCCAAAGTTGAGGGCATTTACGAGTTGCAGACAAGTATTGCAACCACACAAGGCCGAAAAGCCCACTTAGCCCTTGGTGCACACCATATTTTTTGTCACGCAAGTACTGATTTTTGCGCTTTTCTGACATATTAGGCGGGACTCATGTAACATTTTTTAGATGCAGCAACCACACTCTTATGAGACTTATTTCCCATGAAGATAACATTTTATTAAATCGGATTCTAGATTTTGAAAAATTTTAAATTATGAAAAAAAACAACATATTCTAATCTGAAAATCTAAAAATCCTTATACATTCTTGCTGATGATGGTACGAAAAATATTATGTTCTTATACGGAATAGTAGATATTTGTGCATACAAACATTTTTTTATAAGCGATTCATAATACAAAAATGTAAATGTCCGATATATATGACTAACAAGTCTTATATCGGTCAAATTTTGCATTAAGGAATGTCGAAATAATTTCTTCTACATTTTTTTAAGGTATTCCATAAGAATTCCAGATAAAAGTACATATCATATTAATAATATTTAAAGAGAACAATAAAAACATTGATAACAACATCAAGAGCAACAACGATAACTGAGCAGCATTAAAATTTTATTGAATGTACTAAAGCCGAAAGTTGACGCATATCATATAATTAAAACACGTAAGAAAAAATAAGCTAGGCTTATTTACGAGGACCCAGAGTACACATCACGGTCACAAACCTGTAATGGCGATCTTTGCAGACCATTTGCTAGTACCGTCCAGAACCGATTGCTTCACTGATGTCATGTGTTGAATATGAACCTTCTTCTCGACCCCAAACACTGACCTAAACTCTCACGATATTTCATATGTAATGTACCATATTATTTACAGTATCTCTTTTTTTAACATGCAATGTAGTATTATAAAATAGTATATTGTGTGCCAAGGGCGTAAACTGGGTTTTTTTAGGCCGAGTGTGGAGTTTGCAGTACGAGTCAAGGCGAGTTAACTCGCCTTGACTCGTACTGCAACCACACGAGGCCAAAAAGCCCACTTAGCCCTTGGTGCACACCATATTTTTTGTAACGCAAGTACAGATTTTTGCGTTTTTTTTTTAGATATTGAGTGCGACTGGTGCAACTTTTTTCAGCATCGGCGACCACACTCTTAGTAGACTAATTTTTAAATTTATATATATAAATATATATATAT
Source organism: Pteromalus puparum (assembly GCA_012977825.3). NCBI lineage: Eukaryota > Metazoa > Arthropoda > Insecta > Hymenoptera > Pteromalidae > Pteromalus > Pteromalus puparum. The sequence goes on from CM053171.1 coordinate 29,967,095, forward strand.
ATATGTGTGTGTGTGTGTATATATATATGTATGTATATATGCATACATATAAAACATTTCCCGAAAAATGTTAGCGGGCGTTTTTCAGTTTTTTTGCCCGGCGGGCGTTTTTCAATTTTTTTTGCCCGCCGGTCTGAAAAAAGTTACTTTAGTCCCGCTTAATAGGTCAGAAAAACGCGAAAATCGTGCTTGTATCACAAAAAAGAGTTTTTATTAATTTACTATTTTCATTATCGTCATTAATGTTTTTTGTTGAAATTAATAAATGTATCTTCTATAAATAATAGAGTTATATCTATAAATAAATAAATAATTAGATTGATGCTAAATTCTTTCTAACTTCCATTATCAATAAAGACAAAATTCTTGTATTGTTAAACAATTATTTTATTATTTTTGCATGAATTAATTAATCGTATTGTGCAAGTCGCAAGCATACTTTATTATTTTTATCTTTTGTTAAAAATATGGTAGATTTTATTAGTTTATACAATGTTAATAAATAAATGTTTAAAATGAAGACAAATTTGTACGATTAAGACCACAATTTTCAGACTTTTGTATTGAAAATACAATATATGGGTGGTTGTCTGTCAAATCAAAGATGAAATAATTTTTATTCCACACTCGACCGAAATGGCCACTTTTTATCCCTGTAATGCGGGGCAAAAGTAGCACATTTTTTCCGCAAATCAGATTAGCGGGAAAAAGGTAAAATTAGCGGGAGAAAAGTTAAATTTTGCGGGAAAAAAGTTGAAAAAAATTTTCAAAAATTTTCAAAATGTTGAGACTTTAACGTGCTCGGACCATGCATGCTTGGGGAGAAATAATGTGTACACAGGATTTCACAATAAAACACTATTTATTGATAACACCTCAAGCTAATCATCCATTGATGATACAACGTAGTCAAGCTATTATATGAGAATATAATTAATATAACAAAAGTAATCGAACAGACAAGCTAAAACGCGTGTTGACCGCTCGAGTGCACAAGGCGAAGTAAGCGCGACCGTCTCGCGGCATAGAGAGGGGAGAGTTGAGTCGCGTAGCTCTGCGTTGGGCCTGCCGACTCTAGCAAGCAGACATTTGCTCTCTTATATCCAACACTCCCTCCCGAGCAGATTTCTCTTGCTCGGAATCGACTGCATCCAGCCTGTGCAGTACTATTTGTATTGTCTTCTGAAAGGAAGCAAAAGTCATGGTTATTTGAGTTTATGATATAGCAATAAGTCAGCCTTGAATACAATTCAAAAGAAAAACCCCTTGTGAATATGCTGGCTATTTATTTCTTCCAGCAATCAATCGGCTTCTTTAATTCAATTCAAACCATCCAGCTAATTTTAATCAAATTTTTGCCAATACGTTCTCGAGCATAGTATTAAACTTGATCAAATGTCTCAGCCTTGCAATACAACTCACTTGTTGATAAGCCTCAGGGACATCATCATCCTAGAGAGTCATGGGGAAGAAGAATAGTAAAAAATCAGATCAAGCATATAGAATATTTCAAATTCAAACTTAGAAAATTGTAGATATAATATCTCCTGGCAAACTTTGCTTATACACACTAGGGCTACGCACTCTGCTTAACAAGTTTACAGAGCTGTGTGAGACAGTGATGCGTTCTCTACTTATCACTAACTGTATTACCATACAATTTGATCACAAATCCATTTGTAAATTCGAGCAGATACGGACAGTAAGACTAGCATCTGAAAGTCCTCGTAATTGTCAAACTTTTCTTCAACCTTCAAGACCCAGACCTCTGATGTGTTTTGATCGTTGATAAGCTTGTTTCACTCCAAGCGTTCATGGTATATACCATGTCAAATCGAAAACTTTTGGTAAAAGTGACTGAGAATCTACAACTTTCCTGTAGAAAAATCAGCTTGTTCAATATGCTCTCGAGCTAAGTATTGTTTACGCTTCTGTCTCAGTTAAGTTCAATACCCACATAAGTATCTAAGTTATCCATTTCTAGCTCAAACTGCAATTTAATTCCATCCAACTTAATTTTGTCATTACTGGTTGATTTAAAACTTTATATTAACTTTATCCAACTTGTTTATGTCATTTCTGGTTATCACTATCATCTTGGTAAATCAGTAGTTCAAATACTTGTCTCTTTAATCAAGAAGATAGACAAGATTTTTACATGAAGCTTTCGGACTTGAATCATTTCATTGAATGTTACTAGGCACATCTAATCTTACAAACTTAATTTTACCAAGTTTCAGTTGAATAGTAAACACTCGCAGTATTTCTATATCACTTCACTACTAATCGTTTACAAAGTGGTTGCTCAAACATCAAGCTGCTGTATTTTGAAATCAAAGTTCTTTGGTATAGGTAATACTAATCGGAATAGTTTTAAACACTTGATTTTAATGCATATGTTTGACTTCATGTATGAGTTTTTATCTTTGAAACCGTTTATTAGAAACCGAACGATGTCACTGTCACTATTGTTCAATCCAACTTTCTTTTTAAGCTTTCATTCTGAAACAATGATATTTGGCTTTTGCCTTTCGAGCTTAATGATACATCAATGACAAACCAACTTTTATTTTTCCTCTGTTAACACAGATTCATCTCCAACTATTTTTTTTTTATTTTCCTTATTCAAGCTTGTTATCTGCACTAATAGTCAGTTCATATGAGATTGGATCATTTTATACAGTCGCAACTAATACATTTGCCCTGTTTTTGTTTTGTAGTAAGTTTAAGTTTACTTCAACCTTACGTGACGGTATCAATTGTCCGATTTCGTTTCTAATATTTACCATTTTCTCCCTCCGTTTCTAATATTTACCATTTTCTCCCTCCGTTTCTAATATTTACCATTTTCTCCTTCCGTTTCTAATATTTACCATTTTTTCCCTCCGTTTCTAATATTTACCGTTTCCTCCCTCCGTTTCGAGGATCAAAACCTCATTTTCCGTATCGAACTTATTAAATATTTTGTATTTATCCCCAAATACAAATTTCTGTCAGCTCAGATTTGGATTGTACAACTTTTACGTTCCAGCTAAAGTTCAAAATTTGAATTACTGTTATAAGTATGATGTCATCTCAGTAATGCCGTTATTTTCAGGTATATATCAGGGATGGTGAACTTTAATTTAATTTCAAACTTATTAATACATCCGACATATAGCTGCACCGAAAGTAACACATTTTGCAAGCTTTTGAGAATAGTTGATTCTTCTAAGAATGTGCCAGAGACATTGCAAGAAATTTTTGACAAGAACTCTGAGAACTTGAATCAAGATCAACGACGGAGTTTTACGAATCTTCTTCACGAATTTCAAGAGATCTTTCAAGATGAGGACGTTACTGGAAAATGTAATTTGGTTGAACATAAAATTCAATTGCTCCACAATCAACCAATCAAACAGCTTATTCGAAGACCACCTATTCATCAAGCTAAGGAATTGGACGAATGCATAGCTGAGATGTATTCTCAAGGAGTTATTGAAGAATCAGACAGCTCTTATTGTTCACCTGTAGTTCCCAAGAAGAAGAAGGATGGAAAAATTAGTTTTTGTATTTACAGTTATGCCATTTGGTTTATGCAATGCACCTGCAACTTTTCAACGTTTAATGGAAAAATTACTCAGAGATTATCTTTCGGATTTCTGTTTAGTTTATTTGGATGATGCCATGGTATTGGGAAAGTCATTTGATAAAGTAATAATTAACCTGAAGAAAGTGTTTGTTCGTTTTCAAGAAGCTGGATTACGTCTTAATAAGAAGAAATGTGTTTTCTTCAGCAGGCAAGTTGAATATCTTGGACACATCGTTTCAGGAGAAGGAAAGACGGCTGATCCAAAGAAGATTGAATCTGTTGTGAATTGGCCGATTCCACNGTTTCAGGAGAAGGGAAGACGGCTGATCCAAAGAAGATTGAATCTGTTGTAAATTGGCCAATTCCACATAACAAGAAGGCTGTTTTGAGTTTCGTGAATTTCTGTGGTTACTATAGACGACTTATTAAAGGATTTGCTGACATAGCGAAACCTTTATATGAGTTAACTGAAAAATCGACTAAATTAATATGGTCAGAGGATTGTCAAAAAGCTTTTTCAAAATTAAAAGAGGTTCTTACAACACCTCCAATCTTAGCATTTCCTTCTCTTTCATCTGAATTTATTTTAGATACTGACGCTTCTGATCATGGAATTGGGTCGGTTCTTTCTCAGAAGCAAGATGGGATTGAACGTGTGATTGGTTTTTATAGTAGGGTTCTTTCAAAACCAGAGAGAAATTATTGCGTCACTCGACGTGAACTTCTTGCTATTATTGAGTCGTTAAAAAATTTTCATCATTACCTTATTGGTAAACCTTTTGTCATTCGGTCTGACAATTCTTCTTTAACTTGGTCATTGTCGTTTAAGGAATTGGATGGACAATTGGCTCGTTGGTTAGGGAAATTGGATCAGTATAACTACAAAATTATTCACAGAAAGGGCAATTTACACGGGAACGCTGATGGACTTTCAAGACGCCCTTGTGAAGATTTTTCTTGTAAATATTGTTCTAGAGTAGAAGAAAAATTCAATAATGTGGAAACTATTTGCCGTATTATTTTTGAAGAAAACACATCAGAAGAATGGAAAAAGAGTCAAGCAGACGATGAGGCAATTTCTTTTATTTGTCAAACGAAAGAATTACAGAAGAAACCAAGATGGCAAGATATTTCTTCGTTGGATGAATTCATCAAAATCTATTGTTCACAATGGGATTCGTTGGTACTAATCGATGGACTTTTGTATAGACAATGGGTTTCAACGAATGTAGATGACAAAATTCGTCATTTAGTTGTTCCTCAAAATAAAATCAAAGATATTTTGGAAGAAGCACATGATTCACCGTCTGGAGGACATTTCGGAGTAAATAAGACTTTAGATAAAATTAGAAAAAGGTTTTATTGGGCTACTTGCAAAAGAGATGTGGAAAATTGGTGTAAATCTTGTAAAGTTTGTATTTCAAAGAAAGGTCCTCCAGATAAGGGTCATGGTGAGTTGAAAATCTATAATTCAGGAGTTCCATTTGAAAGACTTCAAATGGATATTTTAGGCCCATTTCCACTGTCTTCTTTGGGCAATAAATTCCTCTTAGTTGTGACAGATTGTTTTTCAAAATGGGTTGAAGCTTTTCCTCTCTCAAACATGAGAACAAAAACCATTGCTCAGATTTTCGTTGATCAGATTATTTGCAGGTATGGAGTACCTTTGGAAGTAAATACTGATCAAGGAACGAATTTTGATTCGAAATTGATTAAAAATTTGTCTGAACTGTTAGGAATCAAGAAGACAAGAACAACACCATTACACCCACAGTCGAATGAACAAGTAGAAAGACAACACCAAACACTTCTACACTATCTCACAAAATACATACATGATAATCAGAAAGACTGGGATCGTTGGGTTTCACTATTTTTGTTAGCTTACAGGTCCTCCAAACATGCGACGACCGGAGCTACTCCAGCTGAAATGTACACCGGTTTTGATCTGAGGCTTCCTTTGGACTTGATTCGAGGGTGTCTACCAGAGGAGGTTGATATTGAAGGAGACAAGGACTACGTACGTACACAGGCTTCGGAGGAAACTCAGCGAGATCCATAAAATGGCACGAGACCGGATGAACTTACAATCTGAAAAGACGAAGTCTTGGTACGACAAACGAGCTCTCAACGTTGAATATTCCCAAGGCCAAAAAGTTTGGTTCTTTAACCCTCGAAGAACCAAAGGAAAAGCACCAAAACTTCAGTCGAATTGGGAAGGACCTTGGGAAGTTGTAAGAAAAATCAATGACGTCGTTTATTGTATTCGTCGTTCACCAAGACACAAACCCAAGATAGTCAACATCAATCGTTTTGGGACTTACACTGAGGGAGACACCCGATAATGAAGACTGCTCTGCTCACGGTTCTTTTGAGCTGTGGTTTTTCCCGTGGGCGTGAAGGTGGATACCGGAGCAGGGACTTGAGGTGAGGTTCCACGGCATGTCAATTTTCCCCCCTTTTGTCTGAAGATGGATTTTTCGACCAACCCTATGTTGAGTAAATAAGATTNTATGTTGAGCAAATAAGATGGATAATTGGAATGAAAAGGAGATTGTTCAAGAGACGGGTCCGTCTTAGTCCTGCAAGTGATGATTGGTTCGCATCTGTAAGCATTGCTCGGTATCTTGATGCCTAGGATGGGTCAAGGTAGAGGATGTTGATGTCGGTTCCTGTAAGTCATCATTGGATTGTAAGAGGATCAACCCGCTTGAAGGATGGATGGTTATGATTGTCGGGACGACAATCTGAAAAGGAGAGGGCAATGTTATGACCGAGCTCGAACGTTGCGCGATTCGAACGCTGAGAATCGCGCATAGCGACCCCTAGCAACGAGATCAACGACGTCACGGATGTTATTGTTTATGTTCAGTCTGATCGTGACAGCTGATGAGAACAGTTGCGCTTACGTTCGAATAAAGAGTCTGAGTTTATGTGTGCTTTTCTATAAATACGTGTTGACATCTTTATTAGCCCGAACCTGATCTTAACAATATTATCAACTTATCTTCTAAAGACTGAGTCCTGTTATACCTCTTTTCTCGAAACTCACACATAATGCCAATACCATTTTCTTAGGAGGACTGTATTTGAGAATTCAACAATGTCACTTTGTTTTGTTAGTTTGAGTTTATCAAGCATATGAGACAAATCGACGAATGTCTACCAACTCAAAGTACATGACATCAATTCTATTTATAATAAATTTTTCGAACATAATCCAACTTAATTCAGTCGAACTTTTTAGAGCACCTACCATGACGGATAAATTGCATAGAATCAATTACAAGTAGTCAATTTTAATATTAAACAATTTAAGAAAGAAAGAGAAACGCGTCCAACTTAACTGTTCATTTTTACTCTTTACAGACACATTCCCATGAACTGTTTCTTATTTAATTTTTCCTGGACTATTTTTAAACTATGTAATTTCTACTCACGTTATCCAATCCGTCATTGTAATTTGAATTTATGCTCGTTACCAGTTCAATCCGTTGTGCTCCTATTTTTGTTGCAGTTGTCCTCTCGACAGGCCATTTTGTTCCACCAAAAAGCGAGCATTCGACAGTCACTCAAGGAAGTTATTTTGGGCTGAATGTATTCGTACGCTGACCTATTCCTTGAAATCAGCAATCTCTTCCTCATTGGAGCTTGTTCATTATATCTAAAAATTGAACAATATTATTAAAATGTGATAAATTGAATTTTCAATATCAGTATCATTCCTATTTAATACATAATCGAGCTTTCGTTTTCCAACTTGAACAAAATTGTTAAAAACAAAATTTCGTTTTCCAATCTTGAACAAAATTGTTAAAAACAAAATTTCGTATTCCAATCTTGAACAAAATTGTTAAAAACAAAATTTGCTGAATCCAAATGATTGCTATCATTTTGTTTCTTGTCCACACATTCCAACTTAGACTTTCAAGCTATTTTTCAACAGAACTTATTATCATGTTCTTCTCTAACTAAATGTTCCAACTATGTGTCCTCAGCCTTAGACGAATTTTTAATTAAACAGATCCAAATCCAGTTTTATATTTTTATGCAATTATAACTGGGGTGGGTTTTACACCTTGCAATTACAATACAAGTTTTCCAACATTTCGAACTTATTGTTTTCAACAATATCGAACTGATCGCCGGCACACCATCAGGCTCAATTATATTTCATACTGGACCGAGTTTCTTTATACTCTTAAAGAAAACTCCTCAGCCGAAGCCACCTCTTCGGGTCCTTTTCTGCAGATTTCGTTTCACACTTCCTCCAGCTGTAACTCCCTTACGGAAAAATCATACTTAAGCAATTTCAATTTTATGGGCAAATGTTCAGTTAACGAACTACAATTAAAAGAACAATGCTGATTGCTTGGATTTTCCACGATTAAATGCCCACTCCTCTGACGAACGACAATCAAAAGAACAGTGCTAATTGCCTAACTCATCACGTGACCTGTGATTTCACAGCACACATAGTGTAGCAGCAACAACATACACTACACTACAAGTACTGGCCAGCACAATAATTTGGATCTGATGTACACACGTTTACGCATATACATGTACGCAAATACATATATACACGCACGTATGCACATAAAGCATGCTATTTGAATTTCGATATGTACATATTTATTTGGAAACGTTTCAATTTTTCAAGCTGTCAAATTTATTTTCTTCGAGCTTTGATCGATCTCATTCTCGTCCTTCTGGGCATCACAAAACTTTCTTATAATTCATCTGTGAAGATAATTATATTGTTTTCTCTGAATGTCTTTCAGAAATTCCCAATTCAATATCCTGAATTGGCAGTTATAACTGTTCTTTATTTAATTCATTAAATCAAGCATAATAATAATTATTATTAAAATAATTTTAAATCAAACTAATTTTCATTTCAATTTCGCCAAACTATTGACTTTGACAATTTTGTGATTTTCCAACTGATTTAAACTTTAGTCAAGGCATCGTTTGTTTTAATTTCACAAATTTTCCATAAACCATCAGTGCGGCGCGACACGATTCGAACAGCGTGCATGCATATATTGTGCATGTATACTAGCAAATTGTCATAATTTTACTTAGTTATACAATAGCACATTATCAGCCTAAGCGCGGTTGCGATCAAGCTATGGTCAGGGAGCAACGCTCACGCTCCCTCCGTCAAGCTTATAGGAACACCGTGGACACATATACCAGCATCGAGTTCGCTCCGCATCTCTCTCGCTCAGCCTGTTCCAGACCGACGCGAGCGCGCGCGAGCGTCTATATCACGCTGTCTTTCTCACTCAAGGAAAGCAACATGGCGCCCGCCTGTGTTAACGGCTCCTCCTTCACGCGCGTTCTCGCGCACTCGCTTACCGCCATCTTGATGACGTCGAAAAATAACCGACGCCACATACCGATATGCACGTCCGAACCTGCTGCTCAACCGCGCGCGATTTCTTGGAACTTGGCAACGCTATGCTCATGTTCCAACAAAAATTTCGACGAGGCGATTGCACATGAAAACGAACACAATTTTCCCGCAACACTCGCGATCGCGCACTTTTAAANCTCGCGATCGCGCACTTTTCAGAAATCTTGATTATTCGAGCTTTTACCTGACTAAAATATCACAAAACTACTCGAGCTGTTGGCCATTTTTAACATTGTCGAACTTAGAATCGAGCTGAAATCAAGCTTAGAATCCACAACAAACTCTTTCCTCGTCAAGACGCCGTCCGCGTCGAGGTTCAAACTTAAAATCGGGTTGCATTGGCCGAGATATCGAACAAAGATAATGCCACGCCGGTACGCTCCACAGCAAATTTCGTCCTCGTCGAGACGCTGTCCACGTCGAAGTCCACGTTGAACGTAGTACTTCGAACTGAGAAACTGGCTAGCACTTACAACACTTTTCACTCGCGAGTTATTTCAACCAAGCATACAAAAGTCCAGCAAAGTCTCAGCGCGCAGTGGAAGCGTGCTGGGCCCATAACCTCTTGAGTCTTTAAGGTGCTTGGACCATGCATGCTTGGGGAGAAATAATGTGTACACAGGATTTCACAATAAAACACTATTTATTGATAACACCTCAAGCTAATCATCCATTGATGATACAACGTAGTCAAGCTATTATTATATACTATTATATGAGAATATAATTAGTATAACAAAAGTAATCGAACAGACAAGCTAAAACGCGTGTTGACCGCTCGAGTTGTAACACCCCACACCGGCTCCGCAGGGTTTTCAATTTTAAACTATAAAAAACTCAAGTCTCACGACCTGCTTTTTAGAAAAAGTGCACGCAAATAAGCGTACTCTCCCACTTTTCTCACTGACGCAACGGGCCACAGCTGATCAGCCAGCTGCAAGCAACAACAGCAGCGCCATCAGGCAGTAGCGGCGGCAGCGGAAGTCACCACGCGGCAGCGGCAGCAGCGAGCTCGATATAGATATACCCAGCGGTAGCAACGAGCGCGTATATCTATATGTGTAGCGCAGCGAGCGGTGCGGCGTGCACAGCGTGAGAGTGGGAAGATGTCGTAGCGGGAGCGTGGCGCGCGCATCTCCGTATGCTTGTATGAATGGTTTTTGTATTGTAACGGCGCTTGAATTTCCCGCGCTCGTTTGTCGCGCGAAACGGAGTGGGCCGTAGCAGACGACGTTAGCGGTCAACGCCGACGGGTTAGAACCGTTCGGAGGAGAGTCCGAGCGGGCAGACTCGTTTTCGCAACCGCACAGTACGCACGTAGATTCATCATCGACGCACACCGAGAAGCCAGCTACGCGAAACCGCTGTGAATCCGTCAGCCTCTCTCCGCTCCCGGCGTACAGGGTGGAACCGTCCTCACATCATCACCTGGAAGGATGCCTCAGGACTGCGAAGGACGAGAGACCATTCACTCCCGAGGGGCCGAGTAAGGGACGAGTGTGAGAAACCCCGCGTTCAGCAGCGTCGAGCGAGTAAGTGTTCTAATCGAGAATCCGGACCAAGCCGTCGCAGGCCGAGACTCGCTGCCACCGAGTCTTTAGCCCGGCTTCGTCCGTAATCCATGCGTGTTCATCTCGCCATCACTCGTGCGAGATTTGTATCCCACTTTGTATTTTATTAGAGTCACAATATATGATTCACCCTTTTCTTACTAATTCGAGAGTAGTCATTTGTGTTCGCCCGAATATCCTTCCGCTAGTAGACTCACGATCACGCGGATAAGCGTGGTACTTCGGGTGTACCACGCATTTAACGGAAGTTGGCAGGCAACGCACCGGTGATAGTGATTGCACTACGCGGCTAACGTCCGCGCACTATCACCACGCCGATCACCGAGGGATCAGCCAAGCGGTATCAGAAACCCCCTACGTGGTGACGTGCGGCATTTCCGTGGCCGCACGGCGTTGTCGAGTCCACCCCGTTACATGGCGCCCAACCGCATACAGCGACGGAAAATCGGGTGAATTATTTAAGTAGAGTCAGCATCGAAAAACTACTGGAAAATTTTAAATCCACGCATTACAGCCAGTGCGGCTGATTTCAAGCTAGCAACAGCGCATCAAAACAGAAAAGTGGGCGAGAGGACACGGCGAGCGAACGGCGCGCGACGTAAACAAAGATAGTTTACGCCGCGCGAAATGTCGTCGAGCAGCGTACAGCTCAGAAACGACAAGTGTAGAAGTGCGAGTGAGAGAGAGAAACTCCGGAGCGGAGAGCGGCTCGGCAACAAGTTTTGTGAGCCCAGGCAGGCTCACGCGTAGAGCGTATAGCACACGCAGTAACAGGCAGCCGAACCGCACCGCACCGGAGTTAGGCCGAAGACGAGCGCGGAGGGAAGGAGCCGCGCAGCACGGAGACACTCAGAATACGGATAAATTGCTCTAGCTGTAAACCAGGCCTCTCACACTCGCACGATTGAAAGTGTCGTGCGCGCAGCGTTTAGTCAAGATTTTCGCTATTATTTTCGTGACGTAGCAGCAGGAAAACTTCTGTAAATGAGAACAGGAGTGGCAGTGCCGCTGCGTACAATTTTAATTTTACTTAACGAAGCACTGCAAAAAGGGTTCGGAAAAGGTGGAATTTCTGGATTTTTTATTTTTATTAGTAGATTCGGGAAAATTTTGCAGAGGTGAAATTTTTCTTTATCGTTTTAATTTTCTTCGATTAAAATTCCAACCAAGCCCGAGAACCCTTGCAGGAGTAAAAATTTCGGCTCTTTGTTTAGAAATCGGAAAAATTTTGCAGAGGTGAAATTTTTCTTTCCCTCCTTTACATTGCAAGTATTGTTTTATTTTTTTTTTTCGGGATAATGACGACCGGCGGCTCACGTATTGAATAATAAGTGAGCAAACAGGCGGAAGCGAAGGAGAGTCTCGTAGAATAGGGACTGCGAGATACGCATGCACACGACACGCGTAAAAATAATTGTAAGAACGTGCGATATACAAGACCAGAAGAAGAGTCGGTGATAGGATGTTCGACGCGAAGGAAGAAGAGATCAACGACTGGATAGTAGATTTAGGGGAGGAAGGAGTGAACGCAGCACTGAGTAGGTTAGACTTACGGCAGAGCGGGGATGCCGGTGCGAAGGTAGAGAGGATCCACAAATGGATCACGGGGGAGTACAGCCCCCGAGACTTCGTGCCATAAATGTACCTCGACCCGATGGACGTCAAGGCCGAGCGAGTGTCGTTAAGACGAAACTTCATATGGTCTGTGTGCGAACAACACCGACAGCAGACGAGCGGCAGCCAGGCTGCTCCGCATCTGTTTGAAGGTGCCCTACAAGATCCAGCCATATGCGACCGGCTACAATATACATTACAAAGGTCCGAAGANATACATTACAAAGGCCCGAAGACGAGGACGAAGCAGAGCGCCCTCGAGATACACCAACGCCAGTAGTCAAAGCCGAGCCCGAGCCGAAGGCTGAAACGATAACGGGCACCGATGGCCGAGAGTATGTCATGCCACCCGGCATGCTAAAGTATGTAGGGGATCTGCAGCGCTCGATACCCGAACTACAGGAACAGGTGCGGAACTCGCGAACGGAGGCCAGAGCATCGAGCACACAGATCGGAAACGCGGCAAGACAACCGCCGGCCAAGGTCACATTCGCGGAGGACGCGACGACAAGTGCGCCCTCGACACCCAAGAGCAGGCGAGGAGGTCTCGCTAGGAAACGAAGGCCGAGCACACCGGATACCGCAGAAGATAACGGCAGAGTTCGAGACATCGTGAGCACTGTGCGTAAATGGGACCTACGATTCGGAGGGACGGATGCAGAGCGAGTGGAGAGATTCCTCAACCAACTAGAGAAGAACATGAGAGCAGCAAAAATGTCGGAGGAAGAGAAGATGGACGCGATACCAAACGTGCTGACTGGATTAGCCCTCGAATGGTACTACAGCAGCAACGCGGAGTGGGAGACGTGGGAGGATTTCCACACCGCACTGCTGCGCTGGTACGGCACTAACAGACAATTGCAACAGCGTCTAGCCGCCGACATTGAGAAGAGGTTTCAGGGCGGACAGGAGTCCGTGCGAGATTTCATGACCTGCCTGCGAGGGATGATGGACGAACAGAAACCGCCTCCGCCAATGGAACAAGCCTTGAATATCCTCCACCGGAACCTAAGACCGGAACTACAGAAGCTGACACCCCGTAGGAGCTGCTACAACTGGAATAGCTTCCGAGAGATAGCGACGGAAGCAGAAACCGTGATCGTAACGCAGGACAACTATCGCGAGCCCCCTACCCCTGCGGAAACGTTGTTCTCTAACCTAGCGTACAACACGAGTGGTCAGCCGCACGCAACGTTAACAACAGCAACGAAAAGGGCAACAGCAGCAGTGGAAACACCGACAGACCTCACTGCACAGATGGCAGCCGTGTTCAGTAAACTGCTGAACGAACGGCTGAAACGATAAGAGGAAAATAGAGGAAGCTGGGAAGAGGGGGGAACCCGTGAAGGCCAGCACGCGTATAGAAAAATAACCCCGAACAGCAGCAATGGCGAGTTGGAGCATAACCCCGAGGATCATCGAGAGTAGCTGTTTGAATCCTGGCAGAGGAGGAGACGCGTAAAGATGGCCACGCGTCGGAAAATTTTCGGAGCCTCCGCAGCAACGGTGAGTCGGAGTGAGTCGGCAGTCTGAGCAAGGAAGTACGTGTTGCAATAGTCCCGGATCCTCCTACGGGCTGCATAAAGACAAGCCCGACATTCGCCTAGACTGCGAAACAGAGGGGGCGGAGGGGGCTGCAGACTCCAGAATATGGTGTGTCCATATGGTGCGTCCACGGTAGGCGCACGGCGAGCAGAGTCTCAGAGATGAGGCCGGACGAGCTCGGCGCATTCGAAACATTCGATGCGGGACTTCTCCAGCGAGGGAAGGGAAGCGCAGGAGACGGACTGGAGTGCACAATGGTCCGCTGCGCGAAGTCCCCGGTCGGCAAGGCCTGTCGGCCGAAAAGGGGGACCTAGCAGGCATGTGCGAGCATCGGCACGAGGCGCCTGCAGGGCCGTAAAGAAGGCCACGGACCCTGGAGAGCCGAAAATACCACGCAACAGCTAGTGATAGCTAGTGATAGCTCGAGCCCGATGCGTACGGCTCAGAGCTACACAGAGAAATCCAAAGACGAGGACCACTCCGAAGCAACGCCGACATTCATTCCCTAGAAGGAGACGCGACCCGACCACCGAGGGACATCGAACGGAGCAGGGCGATGCGCGACCCGCCTGAAGCGAGCGGCCTCGAGCACCAGCTCGTGTCAGAGTGTAACATCTCGAGCGACCGAAGCGCGCGAGGGTGGGACGCGTTCGTGAGTTGCGCGAACATACGGTGTGACAGGTCTATTAGAATTTCGCGCGACGGATTGTAGAGCTGCTTCGTGAACTACGCANATATTGTAACGAGCGCTTGAATTTCCCGCGCTCGTTTGTCGCGCGAAACGGAGTGGGCCGTAGCAGACGACGTTAGCGGTCAACGCCGACGGGTTAGAACCGTTCGGAGGAGAGTCCGAGCGGGCAGACTCGTTTTCGCAACCGCACAGTACGCACGTAGATTCATCATCGACGCGCACCGAGAAGCCAGCTACGCGAAACCACTGTGAATCCGTCAGCCTCTCTCCGCTCCCGGCGTACAGGGTGGAACCGTCCTCACATCATCACCTGGAGGGACGCCTCCAGACTGCGAAGGACGAAAGACCATTCACTCCCGAGGGGCCGAGTAAGGGACGAGTGTGAGAAACCCCGCGTTCGGCAGCGTCGAGCGAGTAAGTGTTCTAATCGAGAATCCGGACCAAGCCGTCGCAGGCCGAGACTCGCTGCCACCGAGTCTTCGGCCCGGCTTCGTCCGTGATCCGTGCGTGTTCCTCTCGCCATCGCGCGTGCGAGATTTGTATCCCACTTTGTATTTTATTAGAGTCACAATATATGATTCACCCTTTTCTTACTAATTCGTGAGTAGTCATTTGTGTTCGCCCGAATATCCTTCCGCTAGTAGACTCATGATCACGCGGATAAGCGTGGTACTCCGGGCGTACCACGCATTTAACGGAAGTTGGCAGGCAACGCACCGGTGATAGTGATTGCACTACGCGGCTAACGTCCGCGCACTATCACCACGCCGATCACCGAGGGATCAGCCAAGCGGTATCAGAAACCCCCTACGTGGTGACGTGCGGCATTTCCGTGGCCGCAAGGCGTTGTCAAGTCCACCCCGTTACAGTATATAGGTGTGAATGTGTGTGTATATATTTGTATGTAAGCGTTTTTTCGGCGGCTCGAGTCCCACTCTCTCCGTGGCCTATATAAGGACCTGCCCGGCCTATGGCCAGTCACTAGCTCCAGCGCAATTTAAGCGAGGACTAGTCTCTGCCAAGAGCAACCATTACTCCTTGGTAGATCAAATACTTAGAATATTTTCTCACTTTTGAAGGACTTATAAAATTTTCTAGTCAAGCAAGATATCGCAATTTAAGCTTATCAGTCTTGGACTTAGAAAAATTGCAGTTCCTTTCAAAAAGACTTAGAGAAACTTCCGAAAATTCATACACTTATAAAATTTACGAGTTAGGCACGATAACGTAATTTAATGCGTATCTGTCCTAGACTTACACAAATTTCTCTAATTATCAAACATTTGTAAAACTTCAAATCAATCAGATAACGCAAATTAAGCGTATCTACGTAAAACTATTCTTTGTAAAAATACGACTTTGATCTGAGATCCTATCAGATAACAGATAACGCAATTAAACGCGTATCTGTTTATATTTTCGTTTGTAAAAATCAAAAGCGGATTTACTAATTTATTTCATTTTGTGATATTGAATATATGCAACAATCAATGCAATATTCTTAGTTTTATTAATAATTTGAATATATTTATGTTGATAAAATCATAGTCTTATTATTGTGTTAATTTCCACTACCTCGTATCTCGGACCTGACTAAAAAATATATAAATATTAAATAAAATCATTCTATTTAGTCTGCTGTCAGAAAGACGACACAGACTAGCAAACATTCACTGCTTTTCTCTAATAAAATCATTAAATTACCTATTTTTTGCATAAATCTACATTACTACAGGACCGAGAAAAGTCGTGACCGTTTCAGAGTGCACAAGGCGAAGTAAGCGACGTCGGCGGTGACCGTCTCGCGGCATAGAGAGGGGAGAGTTGAGTCGCGTAGCTCTGCATTGGGCCTGCCGACTCTAGCAAGCAGACATTTGCTCGCTTATATCTTATATCCAACACAAAATTTTCAAAAATTTTCAAAATTCTAAACAATTTAATAAATTTGCAAATAAATAAATTAATATACAAATCGTATACAACCCGGTTTTTAGGCTCAAATAGTGGCCTTTTGGGCAAAAGTGGAATAAAATACAAATGCAACACGAGGCGAAAGTGGATTTTTCCTCGGGTGATTACTGCCCTCGCGAGAATAGTTTTCCCTCGGGTGATTACTGTCGGGCAGTTAACGCACCCTCGCGAAAAATCTACTCGCTCTGGCAGTAAACCCACCTGCGGGAAAAATCTGCTACTTTCACCCCTTGTTGCATAATGTACTATTTTTTGTTGAAACTATACATATATATATGTTATATAGGATGCCCCTGATATCCAAAAAACCGCTGCCAAGTCATTGGCACTTAGCTTCCTCCTATTCTGCTAGTGGAAGATAATTACATGGGACAATCAACTCATTCTTTGATTTAAATATTCGCTACTATTCGATACTAAAAGGATAGGTTTACTCGAATTCAGAATCAGAAAACATATATGCACGTCCAATCTTATTACGATCGATCACGTAGTTCCAGAATTATAACAGTATACGTACGCACGCATGCACGCACGCACGCACGCACGCACACACACACACACACACACACAGACAAAACCATCTGCACGGACATTTTATAAAACCATGAAAACTCTCAAAATATACTAAGCTTTAATTATCAAATTATATGGTTTAACAAAAATAATAATGTTCAGTCACACAGAGTATACAGGGTGAGAGTTGAAGAATTTGAATCTTAATATCTTTTAATCTAAAAGGTTTCATAAGCTACAAAAAGAACCTAGCCGAAGTGATCAATCTTTTCCTAAAATTTCAACTCAATTAACTAAGTTTATCTTTGACTTAGCTTTGATCCCGGGCTTTAGCAGGAGCTTGTTGGCGTCATTAAGGTTGCTGCCGACGTTAACAGGGACTCATCATGGCAGGCGATTTTAATCTTACGTCTGTTATTTGGAGCTCTGATCCACTTCGGTTCACTCAAACCGGTTAGGTGGATCCTGGACACAGGCTAAATGCTGAAACTACCAGGGATGGTTTCTCTATACATGGCTTGACTCAACACACACCACCATTCCCTACCAAAGGCTATTTGCTTGACCTGATCTTCGCGCCTTCTGGACTGATGTCTCCGATGGATCTTTAGAAGCAGCTGGTTTTTTCGACGAGCATCATGTGCTTTGTTTTTATGAACTGAAGCTGTCTAGTGCGTGTAACTTTGTTCCTGTTTCCTTGTCACCCTGCTTGGTAGTCTCCTCAGTTACCGTTTTATTTGAGGCGCGATTGAACGCCCCCTCTATGTCTAGGAATGCTTCCACCATAAGATCTCCCTTTTCCAGCTGCTCCTCGATGTGATAGACCACCGAGTGTAGTGCGGTTTCCGTAGATTAACCCGCCCTATACGCATGCTGGTTGGGGTATAGTGGGTTGATGGTAAGGATTCCACCTTGCATATTTCTGTCCACTAACCTTTCGAGAGTTTTAAACACAAAGGAATTCAGACTGATGGGCCTAAAATCCTTGACAGTCGTGTGACTAGTTTTCCCAGGTTTTGGGATAAATACTACCTTGGCTCTTTTCCAAATTTTGAAGACGTAAGCCAGGGCAACGATAGCTTTGAAGAGTTTGACCAGGGGGCCTATTAGGTCTTCCAGTCCCTTCTGCAGAAAGGCCGGGTATACGCCATCCGTACCCGGAGCCTTGAAGGACTGAAAATTCCCGGTGGCCCATCTGACAGTTTCTGGGGTGACAACCTTCTCCGCTAGCTCCTATGCTGTATTCCATTGTATATTCTGCGGTCTATTCCTCTGAGAGGTGATCGGCGACAATTCATTTACCAGCTGAAAGTCTGGAAAGTTAGTTTCTAGAAGAAGATGAAGACAGTCTTCTTCCAAAGCCGCGTATTCTTCTGTCAGTATTTTTATTGCTTCAAGCCATACCTCAGGATTCTTTGCGAGTATTCGGATTAGCCTAGCTGCATCTAAATATCTTTCAATTCCCTTACAGTAGTCCCTCTACCCTTTTATTTTTGCCAGAATTTAAGTGGTTTATATACCGCCTGTTCCCGACGTGTGCGCGCGGATCGAGGCGAGAACAAAGATCGGCGGATGAGTGCTCCAGCGCGACATGCTAAGTGTCGCGTAGGCCCCGTGGTACGGGTGGCCACTTAGTTTCTTCCTCTCCCTCGGGTGGATACACTCGGTAATTGGAGAGACTGCGGGGCGAGGAAAAGCCGAGATTTTCCTGCGCGGACGCACTTTAGGCTAAGACAAGCACATGCGGTGTTCTGTCGGGAGCATGTCGTCCAGATCGACTCCATGAAGAGAAAGCATGGAGTCATTGTTCTGCGCTTCGGTCGAGCGAGCGCACTGATGGAATATTATAAGCTAGATTTATTGGTCGACAGCGAGTTTGCGTGCGTTTACTTTAAGTTTTTCATGTATAAGCACTGTTCCTGGCGTGGGTTATTTTCCCAAGAGGTTTTTCCTGCGTCGCAAATTAGAATGCTACCGAGCATAGAAAAGAAAAGAATAGGTTTGATTGAATTCGCGACTAGGCTACGAAACGCCGTCTTGGCTATAAAATTTCAGAAAAACAGTAAGGGATATTTAGACAGCCCCGAGCTCGTAGATAGCTTTATTAAAAAATTACCGAATACAATGGCATATAACTTCACGGATTTTGCTGCCGATGGAACGCGTAAAGATGATGAAACGCCGGCGTTAGAAAAGCTCGCGCAATATGTTTTCAAAGAGACGCAGAAACATATTATCGCCAATATTATTACTTGCGAGGTCGACGAGGCAGATAAATGTTGGGCGTCTGCATGTTTATTTCAATCACTTCTTTTACGAGTGTTCTTGGCTCTATTAAAGGATTTCCTCGTTTTAGGCAAAGTTCTTCCAGCGCCTAATTCCACCAAAGGGACCTTTTAGTTCCCTTTGATGCTGACCAGGGGCAGTTCCTTTGAAACGCTTTCTCGATTATTCTTTCAAGTTCTTCAGCCCAGAAGTCTAATCCGTCCGTCGTTCTAAAGTTTGGTTTGTAAGATTGGAGATTCTCCTCCGATTCTTCTCGGGTTCTTGAAAGCCTTAGTCCGAGTGCCTCATTTCTTCCATTCGAAAAAGATATACCTGCGGTCCAAAAACGAAGGTTCGTTGGAGACCCTCTAGTTGCCGAGCCACCCCTCTATCCTTGTAGAACACAGGGCCAAGTCAATAATCTCATTTCTGACAGAATTGTAAAAGGTGGGTTCTTTTCCCCTGTTCATATACAGATATTTGTAGTGACAAGATATTGTAGCAGTGCATCACCCCTGCCGTTAATATCTGAACTACCCCAGACGACGTGACATGCATTGGCATCAGAGCCCAGGATAAGCGGAATTATTTGAATTCGGCAATGCTCAACAAGTTCTTGCACTTCTCTCGGCGGAGGCTCTTCCCGGGAGTCGTAAGGAAAGTAGCCTAAGGCTACTACCACTTCTCCTTCAAAGTCTCCCTCAACTGGAAACCTTATCCTGACCGCCGTCAACTCCCCACTGTACTGCGCTGGCAGTAGCAAGGCCTCTGTCCCTTTAACAAACATAGTAGGGTCCCTGAAGATCCGGCCCGACCCACTAAGACCCCTGACTCTCCCTGCTACTACCCAAGGTTCTTGTATTAGGCAGATGATTTAAATAATCTCTCTATATTATCAAAAAAGTTTCGCCGCTGCCGATTCAGAAATTGTGCTCCTTAATTAGTGCCCCTCAATTACTGCCCCTCAATTACTGCCCCTTAATTCTTGCTCTTTAATTACCCTCAAATACTGCCATTCAGCTATTACCTCTAAACCACTTTTAATACTTATTCTGTAATAAGTTCTAATATTACACACACAGTTAATTCAAACTTTAAATACCGGAAATTTTTGCCAGTGCCAGCCGCTTGTTAACTGGGGCTGACGCGCATGCGCTCTATATCAGAACGCGACAACTCGCGTCCAGCGCATGCTTGTCGGCTCTGGATATCCCCAATGGGGAACTTGCATGAAAAAATTCATTAGGTCTGTCATGTAGAATATCGAAAAATAATCGACACGTATTTTGTCTTTTTTGAATTAAATGATTCAGGTAAAACGCCTAGTACATGGACAGATTTTGAGGAACGTTCAGAAGCTCACTTATTTCGCATGGCTAAATTGCATAATATCAAAAAAATTTTACACCAACGTTTAGTTGACACAATTGCCTTTCAATCGAAAAAACCCGAACCTCAAACAATCAATTTTCATAATAGTAATAAATTTTGAAAATTAGTATCAAAACACAGTGTAGTTGGACATCATTTGACACGATCAAATCACTACTTGGACGCGATTTTAAGCCAGTAGTTGGACACTGTAATTAAATGTGTCCAACTACTGCTTTATGGAAATCATGTGTTCGGTAAAGTTGGACAATTTAAAAAAATGTTGCTCTTATGGGACTCCAGAGCTAACTTTCAAATTGTCCATTTGAACTTATTTTTATTCAAAAGTAATCAAAATCACGAATATATTATTTGTAATGGTGTTTACAATGCAGTTCCGCTTTAGTTTTTTAAGGTTAAGTTTTGCTTCCTCCTAAGAGGAAGCTTTGTAATAGTAAAATTTTCAGTTTTGCTAATACTTCGTAGAAACGCATTTAGAGGTGTGTGTGTGTGTGCGCGCGCGCGTATACTGCCATAATTTTGAAACCACGCGACGGATCGTAATAAAATTTGATATGCATATATGTTTCCTAATTCTGAATTTCAGTCATTATTGTATGATTCTGGCCATTTTATGGCCATATTATAGCCATTTTTCTATTTTTGGAAAAATATTTTTCTTTTTTTTAATGATATGATTTATACAATATATTCAACAATAGTGTATCTGAAAGAACATAAAATTATCTATTTTTTCCCGCAAGATTCTCTAGATTGACCGATCTGTTCATTTTTTTATATATAAAAGGTAATTTTTCGAAAAACATATATAACTCAAAAAATAAATAGTTAAATGTTTTGAAAAAATTAATGACAATAAAAAAGAACGATATCTACTAGTTGTAAAAATTTTAGTTTTTGAGATAAAAATCAAAAACTAAAAAAAATGGTTTTTTTATGTCGTACGATTACGGGAGTAAAAAGGTTTAAATTGAGTTGAAATTTTAGGAAAAGATTGATCTTTTGATCACTTCGGCTAGGTTCTTTTTGTAGCTTATGAAACCGTTTTGTTTAAAAGATATTAAGATTCAAATTCTTCAACTTTCACCCTGTATACCTTGTGTGATTGTACATTATTTTTTTTGTTAAACCATATAATTTGATAATTAAAGCTTAGTATATTTTGAGAGCTTTCATGGTTTTGTAAAATGTCCGTGCAGATGGTTTTGTGTGTGTGTGTGTGTGTGTGTGTGTGTGTGTGTGCGTGCATGCGTGCGTGCGTGCGTGCGTGCGTACGTACACCGTTACAATTCTGGAATCACGTATTCGATCGTAATGAGATTGGACATGCATATATGTTTTCTGATCCTAAATTTGAGTACATTTTATTTTAAGATTTGGACTATTTTATGACCATTTCATGGCCATTTTTCAATTTTTGAAAAAATATTTTTGTTGTTTATAATGATATGATGAGCGGATCTCCGGTGAGACCTTTCTCCCAGGAGCTATTCTAACGTCTGGTGGATCTCTCCCCGGGCTGACGCTCCGGAAATGGTGAGACCCGCTTGGTCGAACAACTCCCGGGCTTCATCTCCGGTGATCTTATGCGGGGATTCGAACGGTGGCGTGGGTTCGGGATATTTTCGGGCTTTGGAGGTTTGGAGGTTTTTGATCCCTCGGATCCATAGAGTCGTGAGCGCACGGCTCTACAGATCGTGGTCGCTCGTCTCGTTCTTCTCCTTGTCCTGTGTGCTCACAGTGACCAGGCGAATCTTGAGATGTCGGCGTGAGATCGGTTTTAAACAGACAGGAATTAACCTCTGGTTCACCAGAACGTGAGCGCACGACCTGGGGAATCGTCGGCGGGGCTATAGTTATTTCCTCAGCTCCGTGTGCTCACGGTGGTGGAGAAAACAACAAGTCCCTTGGAACGGGGTTCAGAAGCAGGTGGCGACGTCGGGTAGCGGCTACGTGTGCTCACGTAGCTGAGACTCGGCGTTGTTCGGCTGTTCCAGGTTATCTCGTGTGCTCACGACGGCAACTCGGAGTTCCAGGTTTCGCTAACCTGTCGTTACGTGTGCTCACAAGGTCACTTCGTCGGCGTCGGTCTATCTCTGGCCGTTCCTTACGGTAACGCGTGCTAACGATGCCGCCAGGAGTTAAGCTCGAATAGAACTGCCCGCTGTTCCGCGCAACCCGCCTTATATAGGTGTGTTCGCGGCGCGCCGCTCGGGCCGCCTGGCGCGTCGCCGTTGAGTTGCTTGTTGGTTCTCGTGCTCGTGCGGACTTGCCCTTCAGTTGGTACGCGTGCGCGCTCACTTCGCGTCGTGCGGATACGCCTTTGTTCGCTGCGCGCGCGCGCTCGTTGGCGTCAGCTGATTGACTCGAGACTGCGTTTGCTTATTTATGTGCGAGACTTGCGTCTCGTCACAGTTGTTTATATATACATTTGAATTAGAAATATTTTTTATTTTACATTCAGTCAGTTTGTTATGTTCCTTGAAGTATTCATACAAAATAACACTAATGGCAAAATAATGCTTTTATTTTGGCCAATGATTATTTTAGTTTTGGTTTTCAATTTGATCTTACAACTATCACAGTTTATATCTAATGTTTTGGAATGATCTATATTATCATTGATTATGTCTTGCAAATAGAAATTTTTTTGAGATGAAGGTATAGTTAATGCAATTATAATATTATTGGTATTTTGCTGTTGCATATTTTCACAATTCGGACAAATATTTCAGTAATAAGTTCATGTTCTATAACGCTCTTTAATAATTTCGATTTTAGACAAATATCCATGATGAATTCAGCTACATCTTGTTGCAGGTTTCATGCATATTTTTCGTTTATAATTTTTCTAAATGTCAATACATCGAACTGTTCTGTTATGTATAACGTTAATATTTTTTTCATACAGTCTTTTTCTTTAAAATTATCGGCATGTTTTCTAAACGTATTGCAGTGTAATAGTTATTGTACTGTTGCATTAGTATAGTTTTATTAGTATACGTTATCTTTATTTGATAAACCAACAATATTTATAATGTAATTATTCATTTTGTCAACATCAACAAATTTATTTTTAGTTTTGTTGCCAGTATGGTTTTTATTTTCTGTTGTCATATTTGTATTAATTTCAACATCATCAAATGTATCATCTTTTTTATTTTTATTATGATTTATATTTTCTATTGTGATATTCCTATTAATTTCGTTTTCTTTATTTTTAGATAAACCAATGAAAATTGGTTTGTGATCTGAAAATTAAGTTTTGTAAACACCAGTTTCAAAATTTTTAGAGTCGTTAGTTATGAAAATTATGTCTATTTGTGTATTAAAATTTGTGGTCAAAATTTTTGTTTGAAGAGCTCTTTTAAAATTTTGTTTATTTAAATAATTTTTTATGAAGCTGTTTTCTAAATAAGCATCATAATTAAAATCTCCAATTACGATGAAGCTATTGTTGATATATTTGTTTATTTCAAATATTTCAAAATGGTTTGAAAATGTTTGTTTGTCAATTGCAGGTGATTTGTAACCAGTTAAAATGTATGTGTTATTAATTTTTAACATAACCATATCAAGATAATGTAAAATGTTATTTTTATTATAAATGATATATTTTATAATAATACAATGTTTTTCTTCTTTAACAAAGCAAATAATTCCTTTGGAAGATTTTACATAATTATCTGATCTATGTATTATTTTATATCCATTTATTTCAAATACATCTGATTTACTACTTACTTTTTCTTTAGTACATTTGTGATGCTAATATATTTAATAATTACTATACATTGTCATTGACGTGCGTCAAATAACGAATAATCCACGGCTAGTTGATGCACAAAAATGCATGCACCAAAATGCATCATACCTCCCACTCATGGAAAAGTAGTAAGTGCAACTTGTGTGGCGTTAGCACAATCTACTATTACATTTAAAACAATAACAAAAAACGGAATAGGAAGAAGCTAAGTGCCAAGGACTTGGCAGCGGTTTTTTATATTATCACAATAGCAAATATTTGAGTGTCCAAGTATAGGGCTGAATTTTCATTTTATCCAAGTACTGGGCGTTTTACCTTATTAACAAAGATATAGAGAGTTGAAATGTATGGCGTCACTGATTCGGACTGTATATAGTATATCTATATCGTCCAATTCAGTGACGTCACACGATATTTCAACCCGCGGTATCTTTGTCAATAATCGTTTGATTGTAAAAAGAAAGAATACGTGTCGATTCTTCTTCTTAATA
Organism: Pteromalus puparum; assembly: GCA_012977825.3. Lineage (NCBI taxonomy): Eukaryota > Metazoa > Arthropoda > Insecta > Hymenoptera > Pteromalidae > Pteromalus > Pteromalus puparum. Next base: position 29,991,910 of record CM053171.1, read on the forward strand.
GATTTTTTCATGCAAGTTCCCCATTAACCTGTGACCAGCACTGGCGGGAGTTTCCCCAATTAAAAATTTCAATTAACTGTATGTGTACTTTCGCTTGGGGTAGTCGGTTTGTTTCCTTCTGACACAATAATGAACATACATTTCTATTCTAAAATTTCAGACAAATACATGAAACACAATATAATAATCCCTTCAAATTTTAAAGACACAAATCACATTCATTTTTATACATAACACCATTGGTAGAAACGTAAGCCAACCATTTACCATTAGAAAGCCAATTAGACAATGTTGGTCAATGATTTACAAACACTTGGATACAAAATCGTCACACAATGAATGGACGCCTTGGCTTATGGATAGCTTATCCAGATCTTAAAGAAGAGGAGCACTCTGTTATTTACTAGCATTCCAGCTTTTAGTACACAGATGTAAGTCGTGCTTGAAGATTATGAGCCTGTCACCTGGGACTCCGGTAGACGATGTCCAGGTGTCTGGCAGAGAAAAAAACAAAATCTCGGTACGCGCTTCGTGGCGTCCCTAGTGGAAATAATTTGATGTGCCAAACTGTGCCAAATAGTGCCAGCGACTGTGCCAAACTGTGCCAAACTGTGCCGAACTGTGCCAGGACTGTGCCACATATATACCAATTCGAACATTTGGCAATAGCTTGGCATAGCTTGGCATAGTTTGGCATAGTTTGGCACAGTTATGGCACAGTGTGGCACAGCCCTGTTGGAAAAGGTCGATAGATGTCGATTAGATCACTTATCGACTCGAATAGTGAATCTTAATTCCACTTTTTGCATTGGAGCTTGATAAAACGTGATACAATACGATAAAAATCGATATAAGTCGATAAAACTCAATATGAAAAATTACAATTGCAATTGATAGAATTTCAAGAAGATCATGGTCTATCGATTTTAATTTTAATTTGTTATATTGAGTATAGTATCGACTTATATCGATTTTTATCGTATTTTATCACGTTTAATCAAGTTCTAATGCACATAGTGGAATTAAGATTCACTATTCAAGTCAATTGAAATCGTTTCGACTTAAATGGTGAATTCTAATTGACTTCAATCGATTTCTATTCACTTTTTCCAGCAGAGAGTGTGGCACAATACCAATTTTAAAAAATAAAAATATTTTTTTGTGTATGGTTTGAGAACTGACACAGTCCTGGCACAGTTTGGCACTGTTTGGCACAGTTTGGCACAGTTTGGCACAGTGTGGCACAGTGTGGCACGGTATGGCACAGTGAGACACATTATGTCTCTTACAAAAATATTATGCAGGATTAATTAAAAATAAAAAAAATTGACCTGAGGTGGGATCGAACCCGGGTCTCCGGCGTGCCAGTCAAACGCCTAACTGCCTGAGCTAATTTCTTATATGTCCATTTAGATATATTTATTTCTTATAACGAACGCCGCAAATATAAAATTTTAATTGTATAAAATATTCTTAAGTCTCATAAAGTATTAATTGTTGATATTTATGCAAAGTTAATACATATAATACATATAATATTTAGGACTTATACAAGAGCTTATATATATACTTGTCATAAACAGGAAAGAGCCTCAGTGTGGAACACCGTGCCACATTATGCCAAACCGTTCCACATTGTGCCAAACTGTGCTAAACTGTGCCAAACTGGGCCAGGACTATGCAAGTTCTCAAACCATACACAAAAAAATATTTTTATTTTAAAAACATGGTAGTGTGCCACACTGTGCCACACTGTGCCATAACTGTGCCAAACTATGCCAAGCTATGCTAAGCTATTGCCAAATGTTCGAATTGCTATATATGTGGCACAGTTTGGCACGGTCCTCGCACAGTTTGGCACAGTCCTGGCACAGTATGGCACAATTTCCACTTCCACTAGGGGTTCGATATAAAGATAGATGTAAGTTGTGCTTGAAGATGATGAACTCTCGAAAAAATATGTCCTGTGTTTGACAAATTTTAACCTTAAAGTCTATAATTATAAGACTAAAGGACATAAGGCAATTTTTTTTTAACGTATTTACTGAAGCCACATAAATAATTTATTGTTTTTACGATCACATAACCTCCCAAATGCTTGAAAATGCGTTTAAAAGCAATATTGAAAATAAACAAAACCACGTCCCAGAATAGTCGCGAGCACATGAAATTCAAGTAAAATAAGGCTGCAGTTAAGAATAAGTATATAAATATACAGTTTACGATTTAAGCAAAAATAAGAATAGTTTTTCTTCGTCATAGCTAGATTAAACAAAATATTTAAAAGATTATTAAAAATCAGTATGACCAGAGGGTAGGCAAAAAATCCGTTGTTTATAATACAGCTATTAGCCGTGTATGTAGCAGCAAATACAAATAAGTTGACATTCAATGAGTAGAAGCTGTTATGTGCATTAACGGTCAATTCAATACCCGACGATGAAATATCACAAAAGTCTTTCTTCATCTATATTTTTTCATCAGCTTCTTCTCGCAGACAGGCAGACGATTTTTAAGATGGTGAAACTCAAGATGTTCAAGGAAATGGGATTTACTTCTAAGTGGTTTGATAAGGGTTAGCAAGATTGGAAATATACTAAATACCTTTTACAAGAAGAAGTCAAGAGATTTCCTGTTGTGATAAAACTCCTTTCGACAAGAAAGCGATCTCATTAATACAAAGTTCTTGTATTAGCAGAATGATTTAAATAAATAAATAAATTATTTTAAAAAAATATATAAATATATGACTTTAAAAGTACTTTTATTAAACAATTTCAAAAATTTGATAAAAATAAGTATCAGGGTAGTTTTAATTAAAAATGCATCCATTCTGAGCTACAATTCATTGAAAATATGCCGTGAATGCAAAAATTGCTTAAAACACCAACTTTGACTAGCTGTAACTCAATGCCAAGTAAAGGGATCGCGCTAAAAAATCGCGTTGAATTTCCAAATTGCCCGGGTAATTATATTTATTTTATCCATTACATATCATAACAACAAAATTATATAAAAGTAATAAAAATGTAAACTGTGCGTATAAACACAAAGCATGAATGTAATAGACATTTTATGTGTTTTGGCCAAGTTCGTTGCGCAGCTTTGAAACCCCTATGGTTCTTATTAAGGTTTTAATTTTTTTTTGAAATTTTTTTGATTCCTTATATCTCTAAAACAATGTAGTAAATGCTTCAAAATTTTATTTAGCGATTTACCATAAAGAAAGCTATTTGTTGTTAAAATTTTACACGATTTTGTTGAGCGTTTCTCAAATACAAAGCTGAAATGTAAAAACCGATTTTTCCCAAAAATTTTGCTTCCTCTTATAGAGGTGTCGTTGCAGGTCGAAAAAAGCATAGATATACTGTATAATAAAACAATATTTTATTTATTGGACCTGCAAATTTAGTTGGAGGAAGCTACATGCTAATGAATTAGCAGCGGTTTTTTTAATTGCTTTCAACATGCTTTAAAAAGCCACTAAAATATAAGCATTAGAAGAAAAATTGAGAAAATCATAATTTTTGATATGGCTATAACTGCTCTAAGGGCACTTGTAGGTCTGAAATTTTTTTTGTTTGTTTATTGGGGGCTATTTTTGACTAATACAAAATTTTGACTGAGATTTAACAAATTTCTGCACGGGTTGACATAGAACAGCAACACAAGCTGTAATTTTGCAGGGTGTGCATTACCAAGACCTTGTGTAAACAGCTTGCAGGGGCGTTAATTGTTCCTTATCTCGACTATTGTTCAGTTGCCTACTTGGATGTTTCCAGAGAACTACGGAACTAATTCCAGCGAATTTAAAACTTGTACATGCGATATATTTGCTGTGTAAGCAGATACAAACGTATTACTCCCTACAGAACGAAGCTTGGATGGCTTACCGTCGAGCAGCCGGTAAGCTATTTTTCTACATTGCTGCTTCACCGAATCATACGCATAAGAAAAACTGCTGCCAATTCCTTGGCACGTGCTTCAACATTATGCATTGCTTAATATCAGAATTGTTTTTACTTTATGTACAATTCTATAAAGTTTTTGTATTTTTTTGTTTGATGGATAAAATTATTTTAAATCAATTACATATTTATAATAAAATCTCTCTCTCTCTCTCTCTCTCTCTCTCTCTCTCTCTCTCTCTCTCTCTCTCTCTCTCTCTCTCTCTCTCTCTCTTCCTATCTTTTGCTCGCATAGCTCGCATTGCTGATTGTTAAACTGTCCAAGATACATCACCCTCCCTTTTTACCTCCCTTTTTATAGATTAAAATCCAATATATAGAAGCTAAGATATAAGCGATTCAGTTATTAATTATGCAAAGAATACAGGGTGCGAAAACAAATTTTGAAGCTTAATATCTGTGAAACTAACTGGTATCATAAACAACCCAAAGAGAGGCTTCAAGATGCTGTATAGTGCTAATTAAATCCAAAACTTAAAATTGACTGTCGCAATTTTACTCTAGTTATCGCGTCACGTAGAAAAAACGAATCATAGTATACAGGGTGAGAAAAAAAAATTTTGAATCTTAGTATCTTTGAAACTTTCTGGTTTTATAAACTGCTCAAAAAAAGGGATCATGGAGCTATATAATGCTAGCTAAATCTAAAATTTGAACTTGATTATTGCCATTTAACTCGAGTTATCGTGTCAGGCAGAAAAACAACTTTTGTTCAGTTTTTCATGTTTTTTTTAAGGATCTGATTTATAAAATAACTTAAAATTGAAGTGGTGTATGGTTCTAATAACCTTCAATAATTAGTTTTTTTTGGAAAGATTTCACATTTAGTTTTCGATTTATAACGATTTCAAAAAATTGCACTTTAAGGTGTGTAATAGAAAAACGACCAACAGTAATATACATTTTCCGCGGTAAAAAGATAGGTAATTTTATTCTCTTTCAAGTACATATTAAGTAATTTACTTTTATCAATTATTCCAATAACTTTATTGGAAAAAACTGAAATATCAAAACTAAGAATCGCTATAAAAAAAAACAGGTTCAGAAAATGTAAAAACGTACTGTTATCTTGTCGAGTATTCGTAAAAACTAAGAAAATAAGACTTGGTGGACTAAAATCCACTAAGTAGAAGCTGAGCTAGGCTAACGTTGTTGGATCACGATCCTCCCATTCTTGTATCTGTTCATTGGTTGTAAAATATGATTTTAAATCCATATTTATACAGTAGTCAACAAATTTTTATTATTAATTAACTATTTTCTTAAAGGATTTGTTCATATAACCCTTAGCGCCGCTAACTGCCGAGCCACTATACATACAACATGTGAGCGAGCAATGCGGAAAACCGATGAGAAAGCAATACCTATCTGCATATAGCTGTGCGGCCAACTTCACGGTCCAAACATTTCTGCGGCTAACTTAACGGTCCAAACATTTTGATGGAAGAAAAAAACGGATTTGATTTGAGCATTTCCGAATGGCACACTCGTATATTACATATAAAGGGAGCTTTTCTTATCAATGTTTTTGTTGAAAATTATAGTTAGGCATAATGATAGATGATATAAGTCAAAATAACTTGGAGATAACAAAGAAAAGCATTTATTTCCTTATAATGAGAAATACGAATCCCAACATAGAAGTAAATAGTAGCGCGGCGCCGCGGCTTCGTCTGCTTCTCAAACTCGCCTTCGTGGTGCTGCCGCGCCACTTGATAGTCATTTGGAATAAAACGCTGAAAATTTCGCCTGACAGGGGTGATAAAATATATTATAATTTTTGGACAGCATGAACAAAATATTATGTGATAAATTATTGAATTCTCTGCTATATCATGCATTCCGCCTATTCCTCAACCTAGCGCCTGTCCCTTTCATGAGACCAGTAAGGGTCCGAAGAGGAAATTAATGAAGTTAGAGTAGAGTGAACGTTTGCCTTCGCTGTATAAGTCCGTTAAATATTGCAACGTCACAGTTTTTTAAATTGTTTATTATACAGGAAATTCGACAAACAAATTAAATGAAAATATCTATGTCCTTGCATATCAATTTTATACCTCTTTAAGGTTAAGTTTAAAATAGGTTCAAAATCGACAAATTAAGAGAAGACCTGTTATGAAACTATTATGAAACCTATTAAAATTATGAAACCTATTGAGATGAATTACAACAGGATAGAAAGGGCTAAAAGTAGCTGCTGTAATAGGTTGACAAATTTGAAATATCATAAATTTCAACACAATACAACGTTAACTATGGGAGGAATTCCAAGGAGGGGCGTGAAAAGCAGGAGGGACTTATCGATTTTACGACCAGATAATATAGAAAGATTCTGGATTAGAGTGGTTCACAAATGTGTGCTGTGTTAGCACTTAAAACTTTGCACAAAGCAATGAATACCGATATTTCAGAACAGTTTCCGGAATTGTGTACGGTGATATACAGATAAGAAGCAATCAAGATTATACTTTAGAGTGCAAGTACAGATTAATTACGTGTTATTTTATGTACAAGAAAAGATCCGAGTATTACCGAAATTCCATGATGATTGTAAATTAATTAAAAAAATATTCTGTACATTAAAATTTTTTCCGTGACATTAATATAAAATTATGATGCTTTGAATAAGCATGAGACTCTTATCTGTGACAATCAAAAAGGTATGGGAGCGCCCTGATGGCAAGCATAAGTTTTGTAAAGCATGCCGCCGGGAAGCAGCACGACTCCTATATACTTTGAATTTGCTTTTTAATCCATATACGTTCTACGAATCCATCTACTATATTATTTGATCCTTTGTTAATGCTGTCGTATGAGTATCGTATTTTGAAGATATTAATACCATATTTTCTAATCACCATAGTATTTTGCTCAAAAAATTGCTTCTTTAGCAAAATACTAAAAATTGAAAATTGATTTATGAATTATTTCTTAATGTTTGTCTTCTTTATTCTCTTTTTCCAATTCAGCCAGTTCAAATTTGGGAAAATTAGGTTATATAAAGTTAAATAACATGTACTATGCCGAAAATATTTTCAGCGAATAGAGTCTTCAGAGTCTGCTTCGCATTCTCATAATTGGAAATACGCACTTGGACATGTTGCTCACACAAGTTTGAGTAGAGTATTTTGCTTTCTGCTGCGGTGCCACGGCCACTTGAATCAACAAGTTATTTTGGTTTTGACCATTTATGCTACTTAAAAACATATGTCACAAACTTATTCATAACTCAAATATGACTTATGTACTTACAGATTTTTAGTAGAATTTTTTGAATTTATTGTAATGGGATGCTCGGTAGAAACATAACTGTTTAGCTGTTGGAATCGATTGTGCAATCCGCTAAACAGTAACGGTTTGCATTTCTGTATTCTTAAACTCTTAGCAATGCATTTAAGATTAGGCTTATTTTGGCAATTTAAGGCTTAATGTTTGTGCATTATACAGTTAAAATATAGTTGTATGTAATTCATGTTAACCTGTTGTAGCTAAAAAGTAACATCATTTCAGCTTTTTTAAAGCTTTTTTATAATAACTAGCTATAACTGCAATGAGCACAAATTCTTAAGTGATATTTGTATCACTCTAAATTAGTGTGGTGAAAGCCTCGTGGGTGCAGATTAATAAATAACACGTTAATATAAAATCTACGATTTTTTTACAGTAGTTGCAGAGCAAGCTCTGTGCTAATGTACTCATCGAATGTCTCTCTCAGAATCCTTAAGTAATGTAGCCAGACTGTGCAGATGACAGTCAAGTACACTTATCATGGGAAAAGCTGAACGGCCTCCGTTGTGCCTAAAGACATCTCACCAATTGACATTTCACCTAAATATATTTTACAAAGTCCGCATTTTGCCGATACGATATTTTGCCAAAAAACTTTACATCAAAAAACACTTTGCCAACATTTCACCAAAAGATATTTTGTAAAATCGACACTTTGGCAAGTGATTGCAGTAGATTGCAGTAGATTTAAATTTTTAAAAGCTATTGATTTTTCAATGTATTAAATATAAGGCCCCGTTAGTCCCGTAAAAAGGTATAATTTTAATATAAAAAAGGCCACTCATCATGTTTCAGCAAAATCCATGACCAGCAGAGCTTGGTCTCCCTTTGTTACTAGTAAAAGCAACTGTAACACAAGCTAAGGGCGGTAATAGAATTAGTATGGTTATTTTGCTTTTTCAAAGAGAAAGCTCTTCAAAGGCATGCGAGTCATATAAGCCACTTGGTAATGGCGTATACAGATTTTTTTCAAAGGGACTCTTTTAGAATTTTGCTTTCTTCCAATACTTGGAGTTTGTGTAAAAATTTGTAAAAATACGTTTTCATGCATTTTAACCGGACACACCACTTTTAAACTCTGAATAATTAAATTCTTATAAATGATTACAAAAATAAATTATAATTGTTATATAATTTTTATACTAATAGTAGGTTATATTACCTGTATTTTTACCATGGTAAATTCTTATTAGCACTTACTTACCCATAGTGACTCTCCATATACTGTTTTGAGCATTTTTACACTGTCCGTAGGATTCTATGTGACCACATGATTTGATTGGGCTAAAATTTTACGAGCATGCTTTGTACACTTGTAATTTTAGTATGAATAAAGGGATTTTGATTTGAATGCTTAGAAAATGTTTAACAATGAAAATACTGAATTTTTGGCCTTTTTTAACCTATTTATGTTACATTTTCTTTCATAAAAGATTTTCTGAGCATTCAAATCAAAATCCGTTCATTCATACCAAAAGTACAAGTGTACAAAGCATGCTCCTAACCAAACCATGTGGTTACATGGAATCCTACGGACAGTGTCAAAATGCTCAAAACAGTTTACGGAGAGTCACTGTGGATAAGTAGGTGCTAATATGGTTTTATCATGGTAAAAATACAGGTAATATAACCTACTATTAGTATAAAAATTATATAGCAATTATAATTTATTTTTGTAATTATTTATAAGGATTTTATTTTTCAGGGTTTAAAAGTCATGTGTCCCCTTAAGTTGAAAAACACTGTTTTTAGAAAATGTCCGTATGGATGTATGTGGGTGTGTATGTGTGTGTGCGCGCGCGTGCGTGTGTGTGTTCGTTCGTATCGCTTGTAGCTCAGCTTCTACTCAGCAGATTTAAAGCCACTACGTCTTATTTTCTTTGTTTTTACTTAGTACATAGACGGATAACATTCCCTTTTTACATTTTATGGACCTACTTTTTCATAGCGATTTTTTAGTTTTGAGAATTTAGTTTTTTATAATAAAGTTATTGGAAAAGTTAATGAACGTAAATTGTTTATTATGTTTTTTATTACACACCATAAAAAAGCAATAATTAAGTTTAAATTCTGGATTTTGTTATAGAATTATATAGCGCCTTTATCCCTTTCTTTTGGTTATTTATGATACCAGTTAGTTTAAAAGATATTAGGCTTCAAAATTTTTTTTCTTACCCTGTATACTTTGTATAATTGAAATCTGCATCGCTTATATCTCAGCTTCTAGCTGAGGGGGATCTTAGGTAATTTTACGGAGTTTATTTCTTATCTCTAATCACTACTAAATTTTTAACACTAATGGTAATTTATTACACAAAACTGATCATATACAAAAAGTTCCTTGCGCATACCTTTTTCATTAAACCTTACCAAAAAATTCTAAAAGACTTTTGAACCCTTGGTTAATAAAAGTTGGGATTTTATATTGCAGTTAAGCATTTCGTTTATGTATATAAAATAAAATCAATTTTCTATATAAAAATATTAATAAAAATAGCACATTTTAGCAATTATAATTATTAATACAACTTTTTTAATTCTATTCATCTTCTAATTAGACCGGCGATAGCTCCGTGGTAAACCACCTGCCTCCCGGTCAAGGGGTCGTGGGTTCGAGCCCCCATCATCGCGATCAGTTTTTTTCAGATCCTATGGAAATCTTACTCACGACACCTGGTTTGAGAAAGGCGTAGGTGTGATGAGCCTATACCCTGGAAACTTTCGAACGCTAAAATTCATCTAGAAACACAACACGATACGTTATGAGGCCATGAACTCTCGAGTTCGAAAAAGCCACCCATTTATTTATATTCATCTTCTAAAAAAATCCTACTTTCTATTAGTATAGTTATAACTATATGTAAAAAAAATTGAGAAAGATTTAGAAAATAGATATGCACCACCAACACTTTTAAGGTTTAAATATTAAATGTTGAAAAAAAATTAAATAATCACGAAAAAACGGAAATTAGGAATAAAAAATATGCAAAGGAAATTGAGTGTAACTCTTAAAATACATTTTTTAACGTACAAATCGCATTGGTATGTTATTAAACAACACGTATTCTAACTTTTTTCTTATTAATTCATGAAAAGCAAGATTTTTAGGTACGCATTTGCGTATTTTTTTCTTTGACAATCGACGAGAGAGAGAGAAATAGATTTAATTATGTATATGTAATTGGTTTAAAATAATTTTATCCATCAAACAAAAGAATACAAAAACATTTGAGAATGATATCTTGAGTAAAAACAATAGGGAACAGACATGGTTTTGCTATATACATATAAATACTTACATACAGTAGAAAATAGCATAAGAATACGTTATGTATCAATTTTTTACTGATTTAGTAACTCTAGGCCCTCATATGATTAATTAAAAATTCATATGTTTGAGTAGTTTTTAAAACGGCAGCTCTCCGATATGGCGACTCGAAGGATAAAGACCTAACCTAACGTACGGGCATTTGAGTACATAAATGCAGTCATCATGAATCTATTTTAATTTTCAAGCATTATCTCTCATCTCTATTATGATTTTGGAGGAAACAATAGGGTGATTTTATGTATTAGAATTAACATGCGTTTATACATCTACACGTATTTTCATCCTTCGCGTCGCCATATTGATCACATGAGCTCTCAATCGTTTAAACGTATCATTAGCAAACCAAATTTTCAAAACAATATTACTTAACAAATATTGCAGTAAAAATCGTAACTCTTGTACTTTTGTGTAAGATTTGACCTCCTTTATTTTAAAAAAGGTTTTAAAAATCATGTCTTTTCCCTATTCTGATATTAAGCAATACATAATGTTAAAGGTAACTACGTGCCAAAGAATTGGCAACAGTTTTTTTATAATACGCTCATGAAAAAGGCCCTTTTTTACGCATGAAAAACGAATAAAAAATCGAGTTTCCTTTCGCAGCAAGAAAAATTTTATTCTAAAGTTTATATTTTGTTTTTTAAAATAATATAAGATTAAATAAATAAAAGTTTACGATATTACGATTTCCACTCTCATGAACTACTAGGAGACAATATAGCCCTGTATATCTGTGATAGCTACAAAGCAACTATCCTATGCTGGTTCCGAACAGGATTAGACGGAAAACCAGGCATTTCGGAGTATCTATTGTGTAGCGTACAACATGGCGAAAAGCTATGAATATTTTTTGCCGTAATCTATATACGACCAAGTGTCGTACGTTGAAGTTGACTTTTGGGTGACAGAGCCCCATTCTCTCAACGGTTTTACATACAGGGACTCTAAGTCGATCAAATCAGATGAGCTTTTATCCTTTTTAACTGCTTGCGACTGGTTGTCGGCTAATTGTTCCGAAAGCGAAGTTAACACCCGACTAGAACAACTTAGTCAAAAAATCGTAACTGCCATTGACCAACTCGTTCTGCTGAAATAATTTAAACCGAGATAGAAAGGTTACTCTTCAAGGGTCGACGCCGAATTAAGATATTGATACAGCCAGCGAGAAGCTTTAAAAAAAAAACAATACAAACATGCTCGACAAGGCACTAGATGACGTGACGACCTGTAGGCGGAATATCAATCTATCGCTGCTGGGACTAAACAACGAAATAATCAATCGCGAGAGGAGTTTACTCAAAGAAGTGTTTTCGATACTTTAGAAAATAACAAGAACGTCTAAAATGAATAACGGAGTCTTGGCCTTAGTTCAAAGGATAAAGAGGACTTACATGGCGTAAATTTAAAAAATGTTTAATCTGTTAAAAAAAAAATGAATTAATGCTCGGACTTGCACAATACTTGTAGTACAACCTAAGGAACTTAAATTTATCACATTACTTTAAAATTTTAGTTTCTTAAAGATTTACACACTAGGAAATTTATACAGTCTGCAAAAAAAAAAAATCTGTCTAAGGTTATATTCAAACTTTTGTTGTATTGATCACAAATTACAACATCAAATCAATGCTTACCGAATCAATTCAAAAATTTCAGGTTTTTCCACCTCTCGTTGTTTCATTCTTTCCTTCATGGCAGTAATTATACTGTTCGCTTTGTCTTCTGCACCATGCTTGGAACTTTTTTCAGCAGCCCCTAAAAAGATCATTACCATTACTTTGTGCAAATTTTATTGTTTTCTGTTCTTTGGTTGTGGACATCAAAGAACAATTTTAATGTTTCCAAACTATATTTAAATACATGCTGATTAGAAACGCTTAAGGGGGCACACCACCTTTAAGCTCTGAAAAATAAACTTCTTATAAATAATAACAAAAATAAATTATAATTCATATATAATTTTTATACTAATATTAGGTAGTATTACCTGTATTTTCACCATGGTAAATCCATATTAGCACCTACTTACCCATGGTGACTCAACGTATACTGTTTTGAGCATTTTGACACTGTCCGTAGGATTCCAGGTGACCACATGATTTGATTGGGCTAAAATTTTAGGAGAATGCTTTGTACACTTGTACTTTTGGTATGAATAAAGGGATTTTAGCTAAACATTTTCTAAGCATTCAAATCAAAATGCCTTTTTTCATACTAACTTACAGTGTACAAAGCATTCTCCTAAATTTTTAGCCCAATCAAACCATGTGGTCACATGGAATCCTACGGACAGTGCCAAAATGCTCAAAACAGTATACGGAGAATCACCATGGGTAAGTAGGTGCTAATATGGATTTACAATACAGGTCATATAACCTAATATTAGTATAAAAATTATATAACAATTATAATTTATTTTTGTTATTATTAATAAGAAGTTTATTTTTCAGATTTTAAAGGTGGTGTGCCCCCTTAAATTGTTCGCGTATCACATTTGGTTGTCACAATATAGTTATATTAGATTATTAAAAGATTAAATTCATTCAAGATATATCTTTATAGTTAGATATGAGTGATTAAATTGTTCAGTTTTATTTAAATTTATGAAATATAATTTACTATTTAGCATAAATTAAACCTATGTACATTTTGTTAAAAAATGTGCCTGTCTGGGTACAGGCGATAGAAGTGATTACTTAAATAGGTTTGTTGTAGACTATGTATAAGGGACTGTGCTACGGTCACAAAAACAAAGACAAAAAGATAGTTAATAGAGATTTTTAATGAAAATTTTTTCTAAAACTTGTTGACTGTATGTAAAATCATTGAATTTCACCATGAAAAAGCTGTATATATTATGAAAATACCATATTTTTGGTTATTTTGGTATATCTTGATGGATCGCCTCGTGAAAAAAAAAGTTAAGGACCTAACTTGTACCTTATTGACTAATCAATAAAAAAGTCAGTGTAGGTAACGTTCTAGTTACTGTTCCCGACCTACGTGAGTCGATCGAGGGTGAATACACCCGGTAATTGAAGAGACTGCGCGGCGAGGAAAAGCTAAGACTTCCCTGCGCGGACACATTTAGGCTAAGACAAACAAATGCGGTGTTTTGTCGGGAGCATGTCGTTCAGATCGACTGCATGTGAGAAAGCATGGAGTCACTCTGCGTTTTGATCGAGCGAGCGTACGCGTAAGAATATTATTAGTTTCTAGTTTAATGCTTGACAATAAGCGAGTGAATGCTTGAACAGTGTAGGCTTGTAATCTTGCAATGTAAAGACAGCTTCGACTGCGGAGCACGTGCGCGTTTGAAAAAAGGGTCCTTGTTCGCCTTGCGAGGTTTCACAACTCAACGCTGCGCCCGGTGCAGGGTCAGTTTTCGAGGCAGCAGAGGCGTGCACGTAATATGTTTCGGCTCAATTTTATTCTGATTAAATTTCATTTTTTATTTACGTGTTTTTATTTAAAGTTTCTTTCTTAATTCAAATATATAAATCCGCACAAGCTTTGAACGCGAAACTGCTGTGTACACTACAGTACAATGGTTTGGTTGAAAAATCAATGCAAATTATACTCTGGAAATGTAAAGTGAATGAAAGAATACGCCTTATTTTTAATATCGATGGCTGAGTGAAATAAAAACGTATCTCAATGGCAGCTTTGAGATCTCCGTATCCTGGTGGCGGCTTCGAAAACGTAGATTTGGCTGCAGATTCGAGAACGTCGTATCTCTGGGTTTGCTTCAAGAAGCACTTTTACTTTTGTAATTCTTGCTAAATAGGCACAATAATTTTTTTTTAAGAAAATAGAGTCAACTATTAACAAAATAAAGAATTAAGTCTATTTCTCGGCTTCGCCTGAGGAACAAAGAGCGCGACCCTGGAAACTAAAGTGAGGCGATGAAATTGATGTCGCTCTCTTTTTTTCTCCTCGGCGGCGATCAAGTGCGAACTTTTCGGTGGGTATGTTAAAAAATCGTATATTGTCCTCAGGAATAGAGTGGGGGTGTGCAACCCTACGTGTACTCACACCCAGGGGAAACACGCCCAACTTTATTCTCTAGATGCATAATATACTATATTGCGTGTAGGTAAACAATATACAACACTGTACAAGCTCTTGTCATGTGTTTCAGCATATTTCTGTCGTTTCAAGAATTTACTGCAACTTGAAGGTGTTCTTTGTTATAATGCTCATGTATATGCAAAAACAGATCATTGGGTATAGAGTATGTGTGTAGGCGAAATATACATTTTTTGTTGTATTAAAACGCGCATTGTCCATAATAATCATGTAAAGTTAACAGAAATTATAGTAGACACGCCAATTTCTGTTCAACAAGACGGCCAAAACAACAACTCGAACAATTCTTAGAATAACGGTAGCAATAATTAAGAGGTAATCAACAGTAAAACAACCAGTATAATAGAGGCAAAAATAATAACAAGCAAGGTAATTATCCTAACAATAATGATATATTAACAGTCAAGATGGCTAAAAGAATAACGACAGAAGTTGTTTTATAATAGTAATCAAGGCAGCGGCATTTTTAAGGATAACAATCCGAACAATAATAACACAAATCCGAACCACGGACCACCTACTAACCAGATGGATACCAAAGGAATAAAAAACAAGGAGTAAGGAGGTAGGAAAAAGTCTACAGTCTATAAATAACAAAGGGAGACGATAAAAAAACAGCAATACCGCGCAGCTCTGCATCAATTTACCACTATTAGTGTTGGGCGCGGGAAACCCAATAAAGCTTCTGCGATATTGGCTTTAATTAAGAGTCAGCAACACTGATTTCAGAGCGTAATTTACTTTAATTTAGAGTTTATGCTGTGCAAGACAAAAACATATTATGAGTCAAGATACACGTATACCTGTAACACAAATCGTATCATGCGTATTATGTGGATATAAGCACACCCAGTTATTTTGCTTCCTCCTAGAGGAAGCTTTGTGATAGTAACATATTCAGTTTCGCTAAAACATCATAGGAATTGTCCGTATGGATATATCTGTGCGTGTGTGTGTGTGTGTGTGTGTGTGTGTGTGTGTGTACCGTAATATTTCTGAAACTACTCCGTGAATATCAATCAAATTTGACATGCTTATCTATTTTTCGATTCTGAATTCGGGAAAAACAGTTATTGCTTCCTCCTCAAGAGGAAGCTTTGTAATAGTAAAATTTTCAGTTTTGCTAATACTTCGTGGAAACGCATTTGGAGGTGTTTGGAGTACGAATCATACGTTTTTAGAAAATGTCCGTGCGGATGGCTGTGTGTGTGTGTGTGTGTGTGTGTGTGTGTGTGTGTGTGTGTGTGTGTGTGTATGTACGTATACCGCCATAATTTTGGAACCATGCGACGGATCGTAATAAAATTTGACATGCATATATTTTTTCTAATTCTGAATTTAGGTCATTTTTTGTTTTATGATTCTGACCATTTTATGGCCATATTATAGCCATTTTTCTATTTTTGAAAAAATATTTTTGCTTTTTTATAATGATATGATTTATACAATATATTCAACAATAGTGTATCTAAAAGAACATAAATTTGTCTACTTTTTCCCGCAAGATTTTCTAGATTGACTGATCTGTTCATTTTTTATGATATAAAAGGTAATTTTTCGATAAACATATATAACTCAAAAAATAAATAGTTAAATGTTTTGAAAAAATTCATGACAATAAAAAACAACGATATCTACTAGTTGTAAAAATTTTAAGCAATTTTGGCGACTAGTTTTTGAGATAAAAATCAAAAACTAAAAAAAATGGTTTTTTTATGTCGTACGATTACGGGAGTAAAAAGGTTTAAATTGAGTTGAAATTTTAGGAAAAGATTGATCTTTTGATCACTTCGGCTAGGTTCTTTTTGTAGCTTATGAAACCTTTTAGTTTAAAAGATATTAAGATTCAAATTCTTCAACTCTCACCCTGTATACTCTGTGTGACTGAACATTATTATTTTTGTTAAACCATATAATTTGATAATTAAAGCTTAGTATATTTTGAGAGTTTTCATGGTTTTCAAGGAGTTCACGGAGCTCTATCCTTTTGATATCCACCTTAACCCCCAGTCCCCTGATACCCCTCCCCTACAAGTGTCTTCCTAACCTATCCTTTTAGTATCGAATAGTAGCGAATATTTAAATCAAAGAATGAGTTGATTGTCCCATGTAATTATCGTCCACTAGCAGAATAGGAGGAAGCTAAGTGCCAATGACTTGGCAGCGGTTTTTTTGGTTTTTCAATTACTTTTTTTATTATGGCCATTCTTTGATTTTTGAAAAACACTATTTTGCATTTTTTTAACCATCTCATTGTTACAAACAATTCAGCTAAAATGCATTTGAAAGATAATAAAATTATCTACTTTTCCCCGTTTGGTCCTCGGATCGACCGCTCCGTCCGGCAGATAAAATGAAAAATGTGCTTTTTTTTTAATTTATATCTCTGAAACTAAATATCGTAACCTCGTGAAAAAAAAAATCAAGTTGATGGGTCACGTGTTAAACTATATCCCAATAAAATTTTAAGTGTTTTGACCACTTATTGTTCCAGTAATAAATTGAAAACTGAAAAAAATGAGTTTTTTGTGCCACGATTACAGGCGCAAAAAGGCTGTATTACACTTAAGATTTTGGAAAAAGGTAGATATTTCATGTGTTTTGGCTAAGTTCGTTGCGCAGCTTTGAAACCCCTATGGTTCTTAAGATATCAAGGTTTGAATTTTTTTTGAAAATTTTTTATTCTTTATATCTCTAAAACAATGTAGTCAAATACTTCAAATTTTTATTTGCTGATTTAGCATAAAGAAAGCTATCTGTTGTTAAAATTTTAAACGATTCTGTTGAGCGGTTCTCAAGTAAGGAGCTGAAATGTAAAAACCGATTTTTCTCAAAAATTTTGCTTCCTCTTATACAAGTGTCGATAGACCGGCGATGGCTCCGTGGTAAACCACCTGCCTCCCGGTCAAGGGGTCGTGGGTTCGAGCCCCCATCAGGGCGATCAGTTTTTTCAGATCCAATGGAAATCTTACTCACGACACCGGGTTTGAGAAAGGCGTAGGTGTGATGAGCCTACCCTGGAAACTTTCGAACGCTAAAATTCATCTAGAAACACAACACGATACGTTGNCCCCCCATTTTTTTTTTTTTTTTTTTTTTTTATACAGGTGTCGTTGCACGTCGAAAAAAGCATAAATATACTGCATTATAAAACAATATTTTATTTATTGGGCCTATAAATTTAGTTGGAGGAAGCTGCGTGTCAATGAATTGACGCTGAACTGACACAACAGGTGCCTACGGATCGCCCGCTTGAATTTTGAGAGGGATGGGAGATATAGTTTTATGCAACCAGAAATGGAATTTCACTGACGCAAACCCTGCAATCAAATAATTTTAAGCTAGTGTTGCTGTTCGAGAACGGTATCGTGAATTCCCTGGCGTTGGTCCTGCTCGGAGTCTAAAATTGATTTTTGTTAAAGAAGACTTTGAGGTACGGAGGTTGTTTCATATTAATAGTCTTATAAAGCATTACCGCAGGAAAAAATGTTTTTCTACCCATACGATCAAGCCAGTTGAGTTCTCCGCGTACCTCACACATAATTTTTGCAATTTCTGCAGTTTCGTCTAAAGCCTGCCTAACTTATTAAGATATATTAACGAACAACAGTCCGAGTGCGATGAAGCCAGAATACTTGCCAGCTGTTTGTGCAGAGCCTTGGTGGTACAGAATCGAAATGATCTAAGACCATAAAGGGTCTTATGAACCTTTTGGCTAATAGCATCTACCTCTGGTTCCCACGTTAAATAAGAATCCATAATAACACCAAGTTTAGTTACAGCAGCGACAAAAGGGACGAAATCTTCATCTCGAACTTCCCTTACCTTATACCTTTCTTTTCGCAGCTCTAGTCGATCTCGCGGTAAGCTGGTGCAATAGCAACACAAAAAAGAAATCGCGCAAAACTAGGCGCGGAAATGATGATTTATGAAAACGCCTTAATGGCAAATGGCTATTCTGAGCCAATTGACGAGAAAATCACCGTAGCGTTAAGAATAGCGGCGTAAGCAAGAGAGGTTGAATTCTCCTGATTCCTGGGATCCCAAATAATTTTATTCTGAGATTAGACTGACAAATGGAGATTACGCTCTACTGGTCTTGGAATTGGCTAAAACTTAGTATATTTAATACTGGAATTGGAAAAATAACTAGTTGTTTTCTGAAACAACCTTTGAAATATCTCGTAACGGGTTAAAGAACAATATTTTATTGTAAATAAACAAAACAATGACCTGAAGAAACCTCCCACATATAGAAAGCTATTAAATTGGGCTCATATGTCGTTATGCCGAGCAGAAAGTCTGAGAACCGTACTTGTACGTGGACTTATTTGTTGGGTGTATCCTAGCTATAGGAAAATGTTTTAGCAACTCCTGTCATTTTTACCCGAAAAGGGTCTATTTAAAGATATGGAATCCAAAGCTTCTCCGATTTTCAAAAAAATGAACTCATCTCGATTTACCTCGGAACCACAGATTAAAGCTAAACATAACCACATCACAGTACAAAGAATTCAAGCTCATTGACAGTGACGCTAAATACTTCTTAGTCATTAATTGCATTAATTGCATTATATGCAATTAATGAACAAATTTTAAAAGTTTTAAGTTAGTTGTATTAAGTAAATTTCATATTCCGGACCGGCGAACAGGAAATTTTTCCCCTGCTGGATTACTTTTATGTAATGTTTTTTGTATAATCGATTTATATCTATTGTACTTACTCTGAATAAATAAAATAAAATGTTAATTATAAGCTACTGAAATGAAGTATCACTAAAAAATTATTAATGAATTTACGCAAATTTAACATTTTTTAACCAAAAAATATAATGACATTTAGGCATAATATAGAGTGAAATTTATAACTTAGATATATTCCAACTTTCAAAATTCTCATAATCACATTTGAGTTGATGCTAAAAAAGGACTCAATAAATTTACATTTTAACATGCGTGCATAATAATTTAATAAAGCATTAATAATATTATGTATACGCCTCCCACCACTCGATTACTGGCCTGGCAGTCACAGATCAGCCCATCGGCTTCTCTGCACCGTGTTGATCTTCAGAACTGCGGAGTAAAACTCCCTATGTGAGATCTGGCAGTCTAGGAGCGATTAAAAATCACTCCTAACCGTGTTGGCCTGACGCCACGAAAATCACCACCAATTCGCGCTCATATGGGTCAAATGGCTGGGAAACGTTTGCTGAACTATTACAAAATGAATAAATAAATATTCGTAAATATCAACGCGTCGCACTTGCTTTTTTCCCTGACTACCCCTTGTTACGTCCGGAACACCTTATTTATATCATCAATACCGCTGTATGGCTTTTATTTTTGCACTTAATTTTTTGTATCAAGTCTAAATAATAAAAAATATCCTTATTTAATAATTAATAGTTTTACTGCTTCTTAACCTTGAATCCCTTTGTTGTGCAGGTAGCAGTTGCTTTGTAGATTTTGGTTGTTCTAGTTTTGGTATTAGTGTTCGTGTTGTTTTATTCTTTGGTAGGCTTTGGGGTTTCTATTGTAGGTCCCTGCTCTTGGTGAACCCGGAGTACCATCGGTAAACGAAATCTCACCAGATAGTCAGTAGACTCTATGTACATGTTTATTTATAACTTGAAAATGCTGCATTGATTTGAATCACTAGGATCATGTTTGATGTCAAGATTTGTCTTGTTTATAGTTTGAGTATTCACAATTCATATTTTATAGTGTTATTCGTGTAGGTACTTGTCTTGTGATTTTCTGAACATTAAAGGCATACACTAGTGTTCTTGCATTTTTTGCTGTTATGTCTAAACCTTCCCGGGTTTTATGTTGATTAGGTTATGAACTTTACCATTCCGGCATCTCACAATAATCTTGCTCTTATTTTTATTATTATATTTATGTACATCAGCAGCAGCCTTCATTAGAACTGTTGTCAGATTATTGTATCTATTTTTATACATCTGTTATATTTAAACGTAAACATTACATG
Organism: Pteromalus puparum; assembly: GCA_012977825.3. Classification (NCBI taxonomy): domain Eukaryota; kingdom Metazoa; phylum Arthropoda; class Insecta; order Hymenoptera; family Pteromalidae; genus Pteromalus; species Pteromalus puparum. The sequence continues at coordinate 30,012,581 of CM053171.1, forward strand.
GTGACAGAAATATCAAAAAGAAATTAGCCCCCAGTAATAAAGTAACAAAATGTTGAATAACCTAGCGACAACATCCACGGCCACAGCTTCAAACGGCGCTGTAGCAGAAATTAAACTACGAAATAACCTTATAATAATGGCGGACAAAACAGCAAACTGGAAACAATAGATACAGTAAATTTAAATAATATGCAACAGGTATTCAACTATAATAAAATAACCTGAAGTACGAGAACATTTTTCAGCAGTCATAGGCTCAGAAGCTATTAAAATATTTAATAATTTCAACTTATCAGAAACAGACCAAAAGAATCTCACAAAGATAAAGGATAAATTCAGAAATTAATTCATATCAAATGTAGACGTATCATTCGAGAGATTTATGTTTTTCAAAATAACTCAGATCACGTATATATTCAAGTCCAACTTATGACAGTCTTAGCCCGAAATACTTACTTTATCGGAAGGACAAAGGTAAACTCGACAATTATATAACCAAACTAATACGGATACCCCGCATAACTCGGCGCGTCTCAGGGCTCAGACAATAATCAGTGCACATATTCAACAATCAGCTCTCTCTCTCTCTCTCTCTCTCTCTCTCTCTCTCTCTCTCTCTCTCTCTCTCTCGCTGTTTGCTCTCTCTCTTTCACACACACGCGCCCGCCGCACGGTCAGCGCTCTTTACTTTCGCTTTCTCTCCCACACACGTAAGCGCGCGCTCACCGACGACTCTCGCAAGTAGTCCCGGCACAACGATGCCTGTACCGAAGCTTGTTACATCCTCGCCTAACGAGTAGGGGGGAGAACTTGAGGGTTAGGTCCTACGTTAGACGATTTGGTGCCAACGGGTCTTCGTCGCATTTCTACGCCTCGTGCACGATGTTCGTCGAGAGCGGTTTCGATGCCTCTTAGTACGTCACTTAGGACGAAGTCACCAGGCGGGCGATTCGGATGACGCCGAATGCTTCTCGACGTCAGTGCACGAGCGGGGCGCAGCTCGCGAGTCGAGGAACCGGTGGTCTTCGAGGGAGGTCCAAGAAGCTAGACTTCGTAGGTCGACTGCTCGCTTTAGCGACTCCATGCATACTGAGCGAACGAGAACGGAGCTCGCTCAGTAAGGCGCGAAGCGTGGACTTTATAGATAGGACGCGTGTTAAACCGCAAGGCGCGCAGCGTGGACATCAGAGAGAGGTCGTAGGTAACTCGCTTGTTAACTCACTAGACTGCGTGAGGTGCCCAGGAAGCGGAGCTTCACCGGTCGACCTTTCAGCTCGGGGTCTACACGAGTACTGACGGTTCGGGAGCGTAGCGCGCTGCTAAAGCCGTGGAGCGCGGATCTCAGAGAGAGGGCCCAAGATGCCGACTTGTTTGTGAGCCCGAAGAGTACTGAACGGAGTCGAGGAAGCAAGGCTTTTCTGGTCAAACGGCCAGCGTTGCGACTTCGGGAATACTAAGCAAGCGCGAGTGCTCGTCTCAGTTTTGACTGCGGAGCACGGACGTCGAAGAGAGCCCGGGGTCTTCCTTTCTTTGCAGCTTCGGAACTGTGTTAGTGCGGACGTCGGAGAAAGGAGAGGAAAAATAATAAATCCACGGTATTCAGTTAGTCCGTGTATTCTTCTTCAAGGTCCCTAGGCTGGCTGTCCTGGGGCTGGGACTGCCAGACTCGAGAGTCGAGAGATGGCAACGAGGAGATGCTCACCGGGCAGGGACCGGGAAGCGCTTCCGCTTTTATGCTCTTTCGCGGAGCAGCACCGACGGTAGTGATGGAGGGGGTAATCGTGCGCCAGCGACTTTGTAGGTGGCGGTAACACGCTGGCACAGCTATGCCCTCTCTCTCTTTCTCGTTACTCCACACGCAGACTATGTTTCACGTTGGAAGGACGCCCGTCCTGCTGCTACGCACAAATACTCGCACTTTCCTGCGCTTATCTCACTTCTTGTATCTCTTTCTCTCTCGAGCGCTGGCTCGACGCCTCACGCTGACGTTGTTTTAGTGTGCGCCCACATTACACACCAGCACTCTCGTCTCTCGTGCTCTCTTTCTTTTTCACTCACTTTTACGAACGCTGGCTCGTGTTGAACCGACGAGATCCAGACGAAAACTGCTGAGTCACGACGCGTTCGCTCGCTCAGCAACTCTCTCCCGGCCGATAAAAAAGTCCGGTTAGCCAAGCAAGGTGCGAGATGTGCTCATTGGCTACTCTTGGACTGGCAGACTTCTTTCCAGAGCTCCCGACGGTTGACGATTTCCGCGAATTTCCGGGACGTAGCTCACGTCCAAGTAACGTAGGCTTTCACAAGCCGACTGGCTCTTTCTCAGCCTTCCACGTTAACGAGTGTTTGCTGCGCAAAACAGCAACACACGTATTGCGCGGGTTCGACGTGATGAGAAACAGTGAGGTAGACGGGAGGATTGTTTATAATAAAGGTTTATTTCTAATATATACTGAGCATGCCTAGCATGCGTGTGCTCTCCAAGAGCGTACAGCAACGAGTGTGTAGTGTCGTAGTCGCACAGTGAATATATGTCGTACGACTCACATATATATAGTACTGGTGGGGAGTCGCACATGTGTGTGTCTATCCTATATGCTATGCTGAGTAGTTGCGCACAGCGCTTCTGCGCATCCTATCTCTAGATGCCATGGTATAGTGTACATACAAATGTACTACTCATATTCTAACACGACGTTTGTAACGTCACATATGCGCAGGTATGATATCCAAACACTGCTCGCGATAGGTAAAACTCCTTCACTAAAGAAACCGAGCGGCAATTTACCTTTAATAAGATGTGAAATACTCTTGTGAGCGAAGCTGGAAAACGGTCATCCAGAAGCAGCCAGGGTAGGCGAATGCCATCTCGAGGGCTTGCGCCTTGAGACCATCACTCTTCTATTTCCAGCCACCGATATAGGCACTTGCCTATTGGTCAGCACTGTACGGCCCGACGGCCCGCTTGCTCGTTTCAATATAAGCTCGCACGCTGCCGCAAAGTCGCGTGATCGCGCGAGCGTGCTGATCACCCCATGGATACACTGTTGGAAAATAATTAAAATAATGTAAATACTAAACGGTTGGGGTCCTAAGATCAAGCACTGTAGGACGCCCAGGTTGGTTGTTAACCAAGATGATTTTTCTTTTAATTTAGTAATCACTCTTTGGCTACGTCCTGATAAGTAAGACATGACCCACAGAACCACTGATCTGGAAAAGCCCATCCTGATGAGCTTACGTAGTATTCTCGAGGGGGAGATTGAGTCAAATGCCTTACTGAAGTCAAACAGTAGTAAGATGGTGAGTAACTGTTTGTCACTTTAAGTACCAGTCTTGATGTCTTCTGTCAGTTTTAGCCAAAAAAGATGACGCGACTAGAATTGATCACTCTTTCTCTCATTCATACAGCCCTGAGACGCTTTACTTCGGCTGCTCCGGTTTTCGTTGTTGCAAGGTGAAAATTCACCGTATTACAGAACAAAAAACAAGTAAGTATGCAAAGAGAAAGCGAGATATTCAAGTGCAAAAGGTATAGCATAAGCCATAAACGGCATGATACCCAGCGTTTAATAAAAACACAACAAGTGAAATAAAGTAGGACATGTAGGCCTTGTAAGTTGCAGGATAAGAAAGCATGAAAAAGTAGTGCGGTGCCACACGTGCTTAGGCTTTGGGTCTTAGAAGGATAAGTGCAATGGAGCAGATAGGCTGACTTTCTGCTATAAGTGTGGAGGCATCGGTCACCGTATGGCTAAATGCCAGATGGAACATGTAGCTGACTCCAGTGGCTGTAAAGTATTCAGGCGCTCCCTGGACACGGCGAAGAAAAATAAAAAAAGAGCCTTAAAAGATGTTAATAGCGGGTAAAGTCTTAAATGTATTAGCATCGAGAGCATAGGGACAATGGCAGCCGCGTCTGCAGAGGTGGGTGGAGGGCTGTGCGACGACGAAATGTATAGCAAAAGGAAAAACGATTTTGATCCTGAACTCTAAATCACCTTGGTGAAATGTACGTGAATGTTAAACTTTAAATAAGAAGACAACTAGGCTAATTAACGGGCCCCACGAAAGCATTGTTTAACATAGCATTGATGGCGCCTGTGGGAATCCAGTGTCTAAGGGCCACTTGCGCAGAGCTTGCTCTGCATATACTATATAAAAGAAAAACATGCATGCTTTTTTAGAAACCTACGATTAAGATTCAGGAACTTTAAAAACATCAAAATCCAATAAAATCTTTGATTTAAAAAATTGCGTTGTTACACAGATGTCTCTTTGAGAAATGCAAAATGTAAATATTATTTTCTTTGTCTAAGCAATATTTCTCGAAAATCGTGTAATCGTGACATAATTCTTTAAGAATAATATCAAATCTGATGCTACTAACATAACAGAGCTATACAGAATATGTATTTCAAATATTTTAGAAACATTATATTTCATTACAGTATTAAAAAGCATAAAATCAAGTTAATTCAGTGATTTTGGTATATACTTAAGATAATTGAAATATAATATAAATAAACTTAGTTACTCCAACAAATGCTAAAGAAAATTATATCTTTACACATAACTTACTTTGCAAACAATCAGCATTAAGGAGGTCTTTACACTTTTCGTGGCATTTAACACCGCATTCGACACATCGGACACCTTGTCGAGCTATCCCCCAAAGAAGGCCTTCACATTCATAACAGTACGTTGGTGATGTGGCAGTCCATGTAATAAAGTTGTGTGGTGTTGTGGATGAAATAGGGTATATCATTGCTTGCAGCGTCTTCTTATAAACATGCATTTTCTGTAAAAAAAGGTTTCTGTTATTTCATGTTAATTTAGCTTGCAATAATTAAATAATAAAAATAATTTTGTATTAACAGAAGTACTGTGCATAAATTGAACTACAATTTAGGAGTTCACGATTAGAGTTTTGGTGTCATCATTCGGATAAAACACCTAAATAGGCACTCATTATATTAATTTTTTGCTTTTAAGAATTTTCTAGAAATGAAAAGGAGACAGTGCAATTTTTATGCAGAGATCTGTCAAAACTAAATAAAAGTAAATCACAGAATATGTACTCTAAAGATTATCGTTTGTCTTTTCGAAAGTACAATTTCCGACTCTAAGATTACCCTCTCCTTCGCAGATGCCTAGTTTATCCATGATCATATATTTCGTTTTCGATTCGCCCACTTCCAGACCCGTGTCCTCAGCCGCATTTATGAGAATTTCCGCGTTTCTCGCCACCCGTGCACCATTATCCCCCAGTATGACCAGGTCATCCGCATATCCTAGAATTTGTGTTTTACCGTTAAGTATTGCACCTAGCCCGCTAGTCTGCATTTTTCTAACAACATACTCTAGCGTTAAGTTAACGAGTACCGTGGAAAGACCGTCACCCTATTTCAGACCGTTGCGAATCATGAATGATTCGGGTACATTACCGCCTACTCGGACATTTCCCGTGCTTCCGTTCAGATACATTTGAATTGAGGGGACAAGCCACTTTTAAACCCTGAAAAATAAAATTCTTATAAATAATTACAAAAATAAATTATAATTGTTATATAATTTTTATACTAATATTAGGTTATATTATCTGTATTTTCACCATGGTGAATCCATATCTGCACCTATTTACCCATTGTGACTCTCCTTATACTGTTTGGAGTATACTTTCGGTATGAATGAAGGGATTTTGATTTGAATGCTTAGAAAATCTTTTATGAAAAAATATGTGGCATAAAAAGGTTTAAAAAGGCCAAAAATTAAGTATTTTCATTGTTAAACATTTTCTAAGCATTCAAATCAAAATCCCTTCATTCATACCAAAAGTATAAGTGTACAAAGCATGCTCCTAAAATTTTAGCCCAATCAAACCATGTGGTCACATGGAATCCTACGGACAGTGCCAAAATGCTCAAAACAGTATACGGAGAGTCACCATGGGTAAGTAGGTGCTAATATGGATTTACCATTGTAAAAATACTGGTAATATAACTTAATATTATTATAAAAATTGTATAACAATTATAATTTATTTTTGTAATTATTTATAAGAATTTTATTTTTCAGAGTTTAAAAGTGTCTTGTCCCAATATTTGAGATTTAATTTAAACTTTAATAACTTGAGTTTTGAACTGTAGAACTCCTCCCCAAAAAATCTGGATTATTCAGACCTATCAGAATAATTGTTTGTACAAAAAATTTTTATTTTACAAGATTAAAATTTTTTTTTGTTTAAATTAAGTTATTGAAAAATAAAAATTTTGAAGTCTCCAACCAGAGTTTTGTGTTATCATCTAGATTGTAACACCCATATTGGCACTTAATATATAATTGCTTCCTTCCTAAGGAAGCCTTGTAATATTAATTTTTGGAGTTTGTGTAAAAACATGTGTTTTGATGAATTTTTAGTCGAAAAATGGTGTTTTTAGAAAATGTCCGTACGGATGTGTGTGTGTGTGTGTGTGTGTGTGTGCGTATGTATACGCCTGTTTCTCAGCTTCTACCTGGTGGATTTTAACCCACCAAGTCTCATTTTCTTTTTTTTTCCTAGAAGATAGTGGGACGAAAGTCTGTTTTTACAATTTATATACGCGTTTTTTTTTTATAGTGATTTTTTAGTTTTGAGATTTCAGTTTTTGCCAACAAAGTTATCGGAAAAGTTAATAAAAGTAAATTGCTTAATATGTACCTGAAAGAGAATAAAATTGCCTATGTTTTTACCGTGAAAATTATATTATTTAAATTATATTTTATATTATCGTTCGTCGTTCTTTTATTATACACAATACAGTGCAATTTTTTTAAATCGTTATAACTCAAAAACTAAATAGCGAATCATTCTAAAATAATATATGATTATTGAAGGTAATTAGAACTATATACCACTTGAATTTTAAGTCATTTCATGGGGCAGATCCTGAGAAAAACATCAAAAACTGAAAAAAATCGTTTTTCTACGTGACGCGATAACTGGAGTAAAAAGGCAATAATCAAGTTCAAATTTTGGATTTAGTTAGCATTATATAGCACAATGATCCCTTTCTTTGGGATTTTTATAAAACCAGTTAGTTTCAAAGATATTGAGCTTCAAACTTTTGTTTTTTCACCCTGTATACTATGAGTCGTTTTTTCTACGTGATGCGATAACTGGAGTAAAAAGGCAATAATCAATTTAAAATTTTGGATTTAGTTAGCATTATATAGCACCTTTATCTCTTTCTTTGGGTTGTTTATGATACCAGTTAGTTTTAAAGATATTAAGCTTCAAAATTTTGTTTTCTTACCCTGTATACTCCCTGTATACCTGTATACACCCTGTTCGATCTCAGTTTCCATTAATGGATTTTAATCTATACTTAGACTCGTTTTTTGCTGTTTTTGTTTTATTAATTCGTTAAAAATAAGATTTTCAGTTACGCATGTGCGTATATTCATGGCGATTTTTCGATCACTGGTGATTTTAGATACGTTCCGCGAACTATATCCTTATCATTATATCTCGGAAACTAAATTTTGAACTTTTCGTTAAAACATCATGATTATCGGCTAGTTTTTTTCTGTTTTTTGTTTTATTAAATCGTTAAAAACAATATTTTCAGTTACGCATTGATTATGTAATATAATTATTTCGAAATAATTTTATCCATCAAACGAAAAAGCATAAAAACTTTATAGAATTATATATGAAGTAAAAACAATTTAGATATTAAAGCGATACATAAGGTTGAAGGAAGCTACGTGCCAAAGAATTGGCAGCGGTTTTTTATTTAATTTTTTATTTAATAAGATTAAAAGGAGACGGTCCAAATTTTGTGCAGAGATCTGTGCAGAGATTTTTGCACAATATTTTCGTATGGGTTACTTATTATAAATAAATATGTATATTTTCCTTTTAGCGCAGGTTTTCTTAAGAGCAAAATAAATCTTCTGGTTGTAAAAAATTTATCAAGCGACACAAATGAGCTAAACTATATACCATGAGTTTGCATATCAAGGTTCAAGTGTATACTATGCACCACTTTTAAGACATGCAATTATTAGTTAAATAAATCTTTAAAAACTAAATTTATACATAAACGATGAATCGTATAAACTTAAAACTCAATATGCAAGCCCTTGGTATGTATTTTAAGATATTTATACATTTTAGTTACTTAAATGTAACCAGAAGATCTAGTTTGTTCTAAATATACGCTTTTGGTGCGAGTGTTTTCGAATAAAGTAGATCATCTGGTTTTAGTAAGTGCATTAAACTACAGAAATATATTGAAATACATCACAAGGGCTTGCAAAGTATAGTGAATTGTCCACCTACAAGCAATAACAATATTATACACGAAAATACTTAGAAATGATGATGCTATATAGGCAGCAGCATAATAGAAGCTGCTGAATCAGCCGCGCAGAAGAAGATGCAACGTAGACAGCAGCAGCAGCAAAGGAATCTGAATGCACAGATCCGTAGATCCTCAATGAGTAGCAGTAGTAAAACTTGTATGTGAGGCAGCAGCAGCAGATTTTAGATGAACACATAAGGTATAAATGTACCTGCAGGGTTGTCTCTGGTAGGTTAAAGCTTGTCAGATAGTGTGAATGCAGGTCCTGCATGGTCTCCATCTGGTTGAAGTAGCCAGCCACGCCAATCAACCCTGCTGAGACAGCCTTAATTTAGAACCAGGGTCGTCATAAGGTAGTAGCCAGCAATACCACAATCACATAATTTTCACTGATTTCACTGCACAGCAGAAGAAGCAGCAAGAGCAGTCAAGCTTTCCTTTACCTGTATCCAGAACGAAAGTCTCAGCAAAGCAGCTTTATAGCAGCCGAGACAATAGTGCAGGAAGAGTGACAAAAACCAGGAATAACCTCTAACCGAAAACTCTTACTGGTCTCTCGCTGGAGTGACACATTTCGTGGACTGATTACACCGTTTCAATGCATTTTCACTTTTGTATACCTAGTAAACTTTTATTATTACCACGAGCAGCAGATTTGCTAGCTAGATCGCGAAGGCTGCTCGAAAACATACGCAGGAATCGTCGTAGCGATTTTGATTATTAAACTAACACTGCTGCTTAGTTGTTGGCATTCTGTGATAATTTTCTTAATTTATTTATTAATACTAAAGGAAATTTACATGGTTTTATATTTTATACCTAAAAACCTGCAGAGGTAAATATAATTATTTCGAAGTCTGGTTAGAACGAAGAAAAAAAACCACTGCCAATTCATTGGCACGTAGCTTCCTCCAACGAAATTTATTGTTCCAATAAATAAAATATTGTTTTAACATACAGTATAATGTGAATGCGATTTTAATATTATCAGTATGACATAAATTCGTAGGGAAGGACTTTAGGACGTGCAACGACAACCCTATAAGGGGAAGCCAAATTTTTAGAAAAATCGGTTTTTACATTTCAGCTCTTTACTTAAAAACCGCTCAACGAAATCGTTTGAAATTTTAACAGCAGATATCTTTGTTTATAGTGAATCACCAAATAAAATTTTGAAGCATTTGACTGCATTGGTTTAGAGATATAAGAAATCAAAAAATTTTCAAAAAAAAATTCAAACCTTGATATCTTAAGAACCATAGGGGTTTTGAAGCTGCAGCTTTTCCCAAAATCTCAAGTGCAATAAGGTCTTTTTACGCCCGTAATCGAGACTCAAAAAAACCTCATTTTTTCAGTTTTCGATTTATTACTGAAAAAATAAGTAGTCAAATCACATGAAATTTTAATGGAATATAGTTTGACATGTAACCCATCAACATATTTTTTTCGTGAGGTTATGATGTTTAGTTTCAGAGATATAAATTTAAAAATAAATCACCTTTTTTGTAATTTTATTATCTTTCGAATGCATTTTAGCTGAATTGTTTGTAACAATGGAATGATTGAAAAAAACAAAAATAATGATTTTCGAAAATCAAAAAATCGCCATAAAAAGAAAAGTAAATGTAAAAATTAATGTTTTTCCCGAATTCAGAATCCAAATATAGATATGCATGTCAAATATGATTGATATTGACGGAGTAGTTTCAGAAATATCACGGTACACACACACACACACACACGCACACACACACACACACACATTCATATGGACATTTCCATAAAAATACGTAATTCGAATTTTCTAACATCTATAAACATGTTTCTATGAAGTTTTAGCGAACCTGAAAATTTTACTATTACAAAGCTTCCTCTACGAGGAAGCAAAAGGGGGATAAGACTGACTGTAATAACTACCGGGGAATCTCACTTTTAGCTACATGCTACAAAGTTCTATCAAACATAGTACAGGCCAGACTCACGACCTTTGCGGAAGATATAATAGGAGATTATCAGTGTGGATTCCGGCGTAACAGATCGACGAGCGATCAAATGTATACTATAAGACAGTTGTTAGACAAAAAATGAGAACATTGCGAAGCAATACACCAGCTATTTATAGACTTTAAAAAAGCGTACGACTCTATCAAACGAAGCAAAATGTATCGAATCCTTGGGCTCCTCGGAGTACCCAAAAAACTCGTGAAATTAAGGGGACAAGCCACTTTTAAATACTGAAAAATAAAATTCTTATAAATAATTACAAAAAAAAATTATAATTGTTATATAATTTTGCTTCCTCCTCAAGAGGAAGCTTTGTAATAGTAAAATTTTCAGTTTTGCTAATACTTCGTGGAAACGCATTTGGAGGTGTTTGGAGTACGAATCATACGTTTTTAGAAAATGTCCGTGCGGATGGCTCTGTGTGTGTGTGTGTGTGTGTGTGTGTGTGTGTGCGTGTGTGCGTGTGTGTGTGTACGTATACCGCCATAATTTTGGAACCATGCGACGGATCGTAATAAAATTTGACATGCATATATTTTTTCTAATTCTGAATTTAGGTCATTTTTTGTTTTATGATTCTGACCATTTTATGGCCATATTATAGCCATTTTTCTATTTTTGAAAAAATATTTTTGCTTTTTTATAATGATATGATTTATACAATATATTCAACAATATTGTATCTAAAAGAACATAAATTTGTCTACTTTTTCCCGCAAATATTTCCAGATTGACTGATCTGTTCATTTTTTATGATATAAAAGGTAATTTTTCGATAAACATATATAACTCAAAAAATAAATAGTTAAATGTTTTGAAAAAATTCATGACAATAAAAAACAACGATATCTACTAGTTGTAAAAATTTTAAGCAATTTTGGCGACTAGTTTTTGAGATAAAAATCAAAAACTAAAAAAAATGTTTTTTTTATGTCGTACGATTACGGGAGTAAAAAGGTTTAAATTGAGTTGGAATTTTAGGAAAAGATTGATCTTTTGATCAATGTTCTTTTTGTAGTTAATGAATAACCTCTTTAGTTTAAAAGGATATTAAGATTCAAATTCTTCAGACTCTCACCGTGTATCTCTGTGTGACTAAACATTATTATTTTTGTTAACTAAACCATATAATTTGATAAATAAACTTAGTATATTTTGAGAGTTTTCCATGGTTTTTATAAAAGCCGTGCAGATGGTTTTGTCTGTGTGTGTGCGTGCGTGCGTGCGTGCATGCGTGCGTACGTATACTGTTATAATTCTGGAACTACGTGATCGATCGTAATAATATTGGACGTGCATATATGTTTTCTGATTCTGAATTCGAGTAAATTTTCTTTTAAGATTTAGACTATTTTATGACCATTTCATGGCCATTTTTCGATTTTTGAAAAAATATTTTTGCTTTTTATTATGATATGATTTATACAATATATTCAACAATAGTGTACCTAAAAGACTGCTACCCACAAGGTTGAAATATTTTCCCGCTTCTCCGACGCCCGCGCTCTCTCGTCTTAAGAGAGCTCGGGGCTTCAGTCCCGAGCGGATCTCCGGTGAGACCTCTCTCCCAGGAGCTGTGGAATACAGAAAACTATTACGAGGGTCTAAAAGGCGACTGTGGGAGTACTGAAATGAGCTTTTAAATTTTAATAGGCGATTATGGGAATATAGAAAACAACGTCAAGGGTCTGAAAGGCGGCTGTGGGTATGTAGAAATCTATTGCAAATGTCAAAAAGGCGACTGTGGGAATACAGAAAACGATTACGATGGTCTAAAATGCGACTGTGGGAGTGCTGAAATGAGCTTTAAAATTTTAAAAGACGATTATGGGAGTATAGAAAACAACGTCAAGGGTCTGAAAGGCGGCTGTGGGTATGTAGAAATCGTGAAAAATAATTTTTTTGTAAAAAAGTTATTTTTCACAAAAAAAATGAAGCCACCCGCAATTTTGTAACTTGCAGTTGTGAACGTTATTAACGATTCCGCAATTACTGGTATTTTTTTTTATTACGATGTATGTAAGTTATTTTAGGAGTTCACGGAGCTCTATCCTTTTGATATCCACCTTAACCCCCACTCCCCTGATACCCCTCCCCTACAAGTGTCTTCCTAACCTATCCTTTTAGTATCGAATAGTAGCGAATATTTAAATCAAAGAATGAGTTGATTGTCCCATGTAATTATCTTCCACTAGCAGAATAGGAGGAAGCTAAGTGCCAGTGACTTGGCAACGGTTTTTTTTCCTATACACTTATTGAACGAGATTATATGTATAAAAATGCTAAATAAAAATTGTCAGATGTGGTCCAGATTACATGATGCTGGGGATAATCTTGATAATAAATATAAAAGATATATGATATACATATGTATATAACAATATATTTCAGTAAATAAGTTGATATTTCTGGTTTTTGTAAGATATATTCATCTAGCGCACTCATTCGTAGAGGCTGTCTCGTCATCTTAGGAATCGTCCTGACACTTGGACCTCGTCTACGAGAGATATAGAATATTTGACGGTAATTTCATGTGATATCTAATGCTCTCATTCGTAGACAATGTCTCATCGTCCTAAAAGTCGTTTTGGCATCTAAACATTTGTTGAGGGTTGTGATTGGGCTAAAAATTGTTATATAATTCTTATACTAATATTAGGTTATATTACCTGTATTTTTACCATGGTATATCCATATTAGCACCTATTTACCCATAGTGACTCTCCGTATACTGTCTTGAGAATTTTGGCACTGTCCGTAGGATTCCATGTGACCACATGGTTTGGTTGGGCTAAAATTTTAGGAGAATGCTTTGTACACTTGTACTTTTGGTATGAATAAAGGTATTTTGATTTGAATGCTTAGAAAATCTTTTATGAAAAAAAATGTGGCATAAATAGGTTGAAAAAGGCCAAAAATTAAGTATTTTTATTGTTGAACATTTTCTAAGCAATCAAATCAAAATCAATGTATTCATACCAAAAGTATAAGTGTTTAAAGCATGCTCCTAAATTTTTAGCTCACGAGTCATTCTAGGTAGTTTTTTATTCTATGACTAAAGCTAACTGGAGTTTCGAGCGTCGACGCTAGCAGAGAATATAGAAATACTCTTCCTAGTATTTCTATATTCTCTGACGCTAGAATCTGAGGCTAGAATGCTAGAAAACATAACCTCTAATTTCTCGTGTATTTATACGCTAGTTTGTTGATTAATGATAGACATCATATCAAGTTAAAAAAGTTTAGACAATAAGTTCCAAAAAGGAAAAAAAAAATTATGTACATGCATAAATATTACGCTTGGATTATGGAGTGTGTGAGAATAATTGAAAAGGAGAATGAACGACAGAGAAATATAAATACAGTAGTTATATTGTCAATGTCAACAATTGTCAAGGCAAAAACGAAGAAACCGTATACTCGAAAACGTGTATGGATCGATGAAATTTATTTAAAATAAAGATGCAAATAGCCGCATAGCGTGAACGCCAAAAAGTTCAACACTGTTGAACTTTGTAGCATCGAGGCTCGAACGGCTCGAAACTCCATGTTTTCTTCAGTCATGGAATAAAAAACTACCTAGAAAGGATGTACATCACCACTGTATTCCGCGTTTTGGCGTTTCAGCGTGCGCATGAAAAGGGCCCTTAAATGCTTTACATCACTTTTTTAAGAGAGAGAATACGTTTTAATAAAATCTCCCAACCCGTGCAACTACGCACCCCAAGCTCATATAAATTATTAAATTATCTTATTTAATAATAATTAAAATTTATTTTTGACAATTTTCTTTATAAGAATATTCTTTGGTCAATCTATTGATATTTATATTTTTTATTCTTCATGTGTCATAATTATTACATATACTTTAATGATTCAATTATTATTATTATATTATTACTAACACTTTAATTATCTTTTATATTATAAACATAATATTATTAATTATAAATATAAATAATCATTAAGCGAAATATTATACAAATTAACAAAACCAACAAAAATATTATAACATTTAATTATAAAATTAAAAAAAAAATTTCGCATTATCTTTATTATTTTTATAAAACATATTTATCCACACGAATATAATTTATAAATCTTCCGTAACATGCTTTACAACAAAATATTTTAATTGCGAGCGAAACGAGCGTTTTTTGCTAGTTTTACTATTACAAAGCTTTCTCTGGGAGGAAGCAAAATGCAGCAGCATTTTAATTGTTTTTATGAGAAATAAATATCTATAGCTAAGTGTTTTGTAAATTTAGGAAGGCAGGAAATTTTGTTAAATTTTATCTAGGATTCTGTAAAGTTAAAATAGAAATAAATTGATTGATAAATAGTTGTTCTAAAAAAAGGTACAGTTCACCAATTTTCTGAGCCAAAATATTTTTGGAAACATTAAAAAAGAATATTTTTTAATTTTTGTACACTAAAAATAAATATTCAATGATTCGAAAGTATTTATAATAGTTTACATCACTCCCTTTATTACAAAAGCTGTTTTGTGTGAAAACCGCTTTATTGCACACATTTTCCGGGCCGGAAAATTTTGTATAACCTCAATTATAGTTTTCCTCCTATTTCTTGGCCAAACAATAAATATTCGACGATTTGGAAGTATTTATAATAGTTTGTAACGAGTAGCCAGAGGTCCGGCAATGATACGGTCCGCGCCGTGATACAGGCAACCCGGCGGTCATCCGAAGCAACAGCAGTACACGAGGCCGTAGATAACTGCGCAATATACGAGCGCAGCCACTCTCGTGTTTCAATTACCTCGTATTGTTTTGTAGCATTAGCTACGACACGGTACGATAAAAAAAAAGATAATTGTCCGTGATCGAATTTTTATTGTTTTCCTAACAAGCAGCGACGGCTTGCATCTGTAACATGTTGCCAGATGACGATCTACGGTGTACTTATCTGTCGCGCATGTGTGCACCGTTGTCATACACGGATACACGTCGTTTCTTCGACGTTCGCAGCTAAGCAAGTAGTAGGGGTACGTTATCGCCAGACGCCGGGGGCGGGACCTATGGCTCTAGACGTCTGGTGGCGGGTATTTTCGGCGGAGGCCCGGTATCGCCCGATGGGGGGAGGTGCAGCCCTGGGGCCTGGTGGGGGGGGGGGCTGTGTGTCGGAGGCGCGGTATCGCCCGGGGTCTTTGTTTATTGCAATTTTGTTGAACAATTCATTGTAAATAATTTTGAGTGTGAAATACGGTAAGTAAGAGAGATTGAGAGGCGATTTTCCTATAGTAGATTTTATTAACAATTGAATGTTTATTTATAATAATTTATTTGTAAATTTCGAAAGTTGTAAATTTTTCGTGCGGATTGCGGAGTTGAGTATAAGAGACGTTGTGAAGAGGGTGTAATTGCGCAATTGCGGAATCATGGGGCCTACTATATTAGGAGAGCAGAAGTCTGACAGAGGTAGAGGGTATGGGGAGAGAGAGCGGGAGAGAGAGAGAGAGAGAGAGAGAGAGAGAGAGAGAGAGAGAGATATTTTCAAGTGTTGCCGGTTTTCCCGCGTCGTATTAGGGGTATAGGAAAATGTAAGCGGTATATAGGGCTTGGGTCCGTGGGCCTTGTGCTGAGAGCAGAAATGTGGGGGCTTTTATTTATGATCGCCCGCGTGGCGTGGCGAGCTTTCTCAAACATATGTGCTTATTTATGCAGGAACGCGTGTCGTAGAGAGTGCGGGGGGTGAACATTTGTTGGACGACATTGGCTCTGCAGCGGAAGCAGATTTTCAGATGGTGATGTAGAAGGTCATAGATTCTTTGGAATTGTTGTCTCGGGAAAAATATAGCAATATGTTGGTTTTTAAATAAAAAAGATTGGTGTTTAAGAGTAAAAAAATGTTTATTGAAGCAGACGATATTTGAAAAACTTAAACTTGGTTTTCGTACATTTTTACAAGTAATTTTTGTAAATTATTACATACTTTTTTTTTTATCCCTATTTAGTATCCCTATTTTGTGCTAACCCTATCCATTTCGCACCGTCCTGCCCGATTTCAGTTAAGTCCGCTTTTACATTGTCCTCCCACCTGCGTCTAGGTCTACCTAGAGGTCGCGACGTATTTGGCTTTCCTTTCATTATACGCGCTGCCGTGCGATCATTTCCCATTCTTGCAACGTGCCCTGCCCATCTTAGTCTTCGGGATTTAATTATTCTGTTTATATTCGGTGACGCGTATAAGTTATGTAGCTCGTCGTTGTGCAGTTTCCTCCACTCCCCGGTTTCCTCATCTTTCTTTGGCCCGTATATTTTTCGCAGAACTTTATTTTCAAACACCCTAAAACGGTTTTCCTCTGCTTTAGTGAGCGCCCAAGTTTCGCATCCGTACAAGATTACCGGCATTATTATAGTCCTATATATCCTAATTTTTACATTTTTAGACAGCAGTTTTGATTTTAGTAGTTTGTTCACGGCGTAGAAGCAGGCATTACCCGAATGTAGTCTCTTATTAATCTCGGCTTTGATTTCGTTTCGATCATTTATAGTTGTGCCTAAATATCTGAATTCGCTAACCTTTTCGAAAGTAAAATTTCCGACTCTAAGATCCCCCTCTCCTTCGCAAATGCCCAGTTTATCCATAATCATATATTTCGTTTTCGATTCGCTCACCTCTAACCCCGTTTCCTCGGCCGCATTTATGAGTATTTCCGCGTTTCTCGCTACCGTTTCGCCATTATCCCCCACTATGTCCAAATCATCTGCATATCCTAGAATCTGCGTTTTTCCGTTGAGTGTTGCGCCCAGCCCGCTAGTCTGCATTTGTCTAACAACATACTCTAGCGTTAAGTTAAAGAGTACCGTGGAGAGCCCGTCCCCTTGTTTCAAACCGTCGTGTATCATGAACGATTCAGATACATTACCGCCTACTCGTACTTTTCCCGTGCTTCCGTTCAGACATATTTGTATTAATTTCACAAGTTTTTTTGGCACGCCGAGGAGCACAAGGATTTGATACATTTTGCTTCGCTTGATAGAATCATACGCTTTTTTAAAATCTATGAATAACTGGTGTATTGTTTCGCAATATTCCCATTTTTTCTCTAACAGCTGTCTTATAGTAAACATTTGATCGCTCGTCGACCTGTTACGCCGGAATCCACACTGATAATCTCCTATTATATCTTCCGCGAAGGGTGTGAGTCTGGCCTGTATTACGTTTGACAGAACTTTGTAGCAGGTAGCTAAAAGTGAGATTCCCCGATAGTTATTGCAGTCTGTCTTATCTCCCTTTTTAAAAATCGGTATGATGATGGATTCTTTCCAGTTTTCCGGCATTGTTTCATTTTTCCAAATAGAGCGTACTAGTTCAAAAATTTTCGATGTCAGCGCAGTGCCCCCATATTTAAGTAGTTCCGCTGGTATAGAATCGTTTCCCGCGGCCTTATTGTTTTTTAGTTTTTTGATCGCGGCTTCTACTTCTTTGTAGGTCGGTTCTTCCAAATGGAGTTCAGCAGTGTGGATTTCGTCTCCCGTTTCCTCGCAGTTTTCATGTACGTTTAGCAGCTTATCAAAATAGCCCTTCCACAGCTTTAACAGTTCACCTTCGCTTGTGACGAGATTCCCGCCCTCATCTTTCATTAATTGTGATCTACTCTGGAAACCCTTCCTAATAGCGTTAATTCCTTTGTACATCTCGCGCGGGTTATTTTCCTTACTATTAGTTTCTATTTTTCTAATCTGATTCTTTTGATACTCGCGTTTTTTGTTCCTGTAAATCGCCCCCACTTGCCTTCTTATTTCGTGGTACTCTTCTACGGCCCTATCGCCCCCATTGTGTACGCTGTCTAATTTGGCCTTTTTGCGTTTTTCAAACCAGAGTTCGCACTCTTCGTTCAAACCATGTTTACTCTTGGCTTTTTCTTCTCCTACGTACCACTTTACTTCGCGGCCTCTTTTATCGTTTTTGATATCCGCCCCAAAGACTGTTGGGTGCGTCATCTACCTCCGTCGTGCCATCCGTTCCTCGAGTACCTGAAACCGATTCTTTATATCTACTGACTTAATGTCGTTCTATCCGCTTCCGTAGCATTGCAAATATCGAACGTTCTACTTTGTTCACCCGTTTTACTATTGCCCAGCTACTAATTTGGCTCCTTAATTGGCCACTACTTAGAAAATGATCCGAGTCGCAATCCGCCCCCCTGTAGGTTCTTACGTCAAGCACTTCGGGCGCCTCTTATCGCCATAAGAAAAGTGATCGATTTGTTTTTCGTGGCTCCGTCCGGACTCCTCCCGTTGTCCACGTTACTTGTGTTAATCCTTAGTCTTTAAAGTATGTACTCTTTAGTATAAGATCTTTTCCGCCGCCGATAATTTATGACTCTAATATCCGTTATCGTTGCTGGTTTGCTGCAGACTCCTTGCCTATAGTGGCCTAAACCTTTCCTCTTGTCCCATTTAGCGTTAAATCCTCCACTACTATTTTGGTGCTAATATTTTGGAGTGTCGTAAGACGCAATTGGTCGATTAATTGCCTCCAAGGCTTCTATATTAAAGATCCTTCACTTCTTCCTCTTATGTCCTCCGTATAGACAATGCACTGTAATAACCATCCGTAATGTACGCACGCTCCTTCGATGGACGATATACGAGAGTTGTCGTTACGAATTTGAAACTTTTAACCGCGTGTATAATTCTTTTGTTAATCGAGGAAGCCGTGTTACCAGGAAATGTCCGCTAGCGCCCCCGTACATAAAGTGTGAAGTTTTCCGCTCCCAACACTACCGCTATTTGCCACCCGGAGTTTCTTGTTAGCTACTAAGTCTAGATTGTACCGTTCAGCCTCTTGTAAGATTCCCGGTACGCGGCTGCCTCGTATAAAACGCGCACATCCAACGTCTACCTTTAAGTCCCTATTGATTTTTCGGTTTGGTTTGATTTTGAGCCATGATAGGATGTAGAACCCACCGTTTGATCCGTTTCCGATCGCACAGGTGAATCAGTCCGGCCTCCTGTTCTAGAGGTTGATAACTCCCATACCTCTCTAGAATTAAAGTATGAGCTTTCCGACTTTTGATGAGAACGAGATCAGCTCATCGCTCGAAGCACACTACGGAATCACGCTTTCGTACCTCAACGCCCCCCTGCAAGCAGCCGCCTACGCTGGCTTCCGTGCCGGTGTAAGACCAGGTGGCGAATCATTCTACACATCCCCTTTTCGGGGCGTCCTGTCCATCGCCACCGCATTCCCCACGACAGCAGGATTTTTGTAATGTGTGCTAAGAGATAGATTATAGACATAGTTAGGTAGGAAGAGAAATAAATAAGAATTATTGTTGAGTGTTCGTGTTGTGGCATATGTTTTATTCTGTGCTGCGTACGTGGTTTCTAGATGAATGCGTTCGATCGCCAGTGCGGGCTCATCACACCCACGCCCGGGCCTATCGGCTGTCCGCGGCTGCTTATTCGATTTATTCGCAGCTAACCTCTTTCTCAGGGGCCGTTCCTCTATCCGCAACCTGAGGACCCGCTGTGTAGTGGTGATAGGCACCCACCCGTCCGTTCTGGACGCACAGAAATTATTACATAAAATGTTGTTAATTCTAGATATAAAATATCAAAGTAATATTTTAAAAAGTAAGTGTCTTTTGAGGCATCAAACTGATTTTGAACATTTTGTCGTATAGTTTTTGTATTATTTTCAAGACGGAGTTTAAAAAACATTTTCGTGTTCGGTGTCGAAAAGATCTTCTTTTTTAACAAAGCATGAAAACTCTTCTATGATGTAATCTGCGCAGTTGTTGAATGATGATGCGATGCGTTCCAAGCGGCGATAGCGTTCGTCGATACAGATGATTGCTTTTTTGAGTCCGTCAAAAGTACGTTTTTGTAGCACAGTTGCGGGCGTGAAAAATTTTTTTCTCTTGTTAGAAGGTTCTTTTAAAATTTTGTCGAAAAGAATTTATTTTACGCCGTAGGCAGTTGTGAAACGTGTCTCCGTGTTGTCATCAAGAGCGATTTTTTCGGGATTGTTGATGTGTAACACCCCACACAGCTCCGCAGGAAACTAAAAAATAAATTAAAAATTGCTAAAAACTAAAGTCTCACGACTCCTTTTTTAGCGAAAGTACACGCAACAACGCGAGTTCTCCCGCTCTTCCCACCGACGCTACGGGTCCACAGCTGGGCAGCCGGCCCCAACATCACGCCAGCAGCGCCAGTAACCAGTAGTGGCGGCAGCGAGAGTCGCAGCGGCAAGCGACGCAAGCGCGCGTCTGTATACATATACACTAAGCAGCTGCAGCAGGCGACGTGAGCGCGTGTATACGCGTATATATCTATATAGACGCAGCAGCGATCGGTGAGGCACGCACAGCGTGAGAGTGGGATAATGACGCGGCAGCGGTGCGGCGCGCGCATATCCGTATGCTTGTATGATTGATATTTGTATATAGGTATGAAAGTAAGTGTGATGTGTGAATGTGAGAGTTTTTTCGGCGACTCTCCGTAGCCTTTATAAGGACCTGCGCGGTCTATGGCTAGCCACTAGCTCCAGCGCAATTTAAGCGAGGACTAGTCTCTGCCAAGAGCAACCATTACGCCTTGGTAGATAAAACACTTAGAATATTTTCTCACTTTTGAAGGACTTATAAAATTTTCAAATTAGGCACGATATCGCAACTTCAAGCGTATCAGTCCTAGACTAGAAAAATTTCAGTTCCTTTCAAAAGACTTAGAGAAATTTTCGAATAATATTATACTTATAAAAATTTCTAGTCAGACAGGATAACGCAAATTAAGCGTATCCGTCTAAGACTTATAGAGACTTACAATCATTCTCTAAAAAACTTAGGATTATTGCGAATCGTGATAAAACTTGTATAATTTGTGTATCCGATCAGATAACGCAATCAAATACACGCAATATACTAGTGGGGCTTCGCCCCCCTGCTCGCTCCGCTTGCCAACCCCCCATTTCAGTTTCTGTTTTATTTTTATTTTAAAATTATATTCTATATAAAATTTATAGATTATAAAAAAAGATTAAATATTTGTCCAAATTAAGAAAATAAAAAGAAAATTCGTTACTGGAAGTAAAAGTACTGTATAAGGTTTGTGTAATGGCACACGATTAAAAGTTACCAAATTATTATTAAGTATAACGTTGAAGCTGAAATTATAACTGGGGAAAAAATTGGAAATAAAGTTTTCATGCCTAGAATTACTTTAAATACCGGAAATTTATCTTCATTGCCAATTATTTTATACAGAAAACAATTTCCTTTAGTCTTAGCGTTTGCTATGACTATTAATAAATCTCAAGGACAAATTTCGATAATGTAGGAATATACTTTAAAAACCGTTATTTTCTCAAGGACAATTGTATGTATCATTATCTAGATGCAAAGATCCTAATCGATTGTTTATTCAAAATGAAAGTGAAAACATTTCAGATATAGAAAATATAGTTTAGAATACAATTTTTTATTAGAAGTCATACTTGAATCGCACGAATACACACATACATATATATAGGTGGTTCTCTGACAAATCGTGCGCGACAAAAAAAAATGTTGCCCAAACTTGAGGGATATGTTCTAGAGGTCACTACGATGTCAGCTGTAAATTTTCAGATGGATTTGATCAATTCTCTTCGAGTTATAAGTGTTCAAAGTTGGTTATTTAGGCATTTTTTGCATTTTTTGCCTATTTTCAATGATTTATAGCTCTTAAACAACATATCTTTCACTACAAACACACTAAATTTTTTTTTTTTTGTAAAATTTTCTCAACTTTTTCATAAAAGTTCCCTTATATACATATATATATGTTATAACTGACTTGTTTGCAATTTAAACCTTAAAATGTGAAAATCCAAGATGTGATCTTCACTCCGACTACTTTTGTACGGTCAAAAGATACCTTTTCATAGTGCAAAAGTACCTGTACAAGAGCCAGAATGGCAGATGCCTTTGTTTTTTGTTTTCATGGGACACANAAAAAACAAAGGCCTCTGCCATTCTGGCTCTTGTACAGGTACTTTTGCACTATGAAAAGGTATCTTTTGACCGTACAAAAGTAGTCGGAGTGAAGATCACATCTTGGATTTTCACATTTTAAGGTTTAAATTGCAAACAAGTCAGTTATAACATATATATAAGTATAAACACATTAAAGTGTTAACAATACAAAAGCAAAGAAAAAACGTTATAAGAATTATTGTTTTCTTTCAATAAAAAAAATTAAACAATAAATATAAAAAAACGCACCTTTATATTTACCTCCTGGGTGGTGTGGAAAAAATATAAATTTATCAAATAACAAATATAAATTTATATTTACAAAAAAAGTCGCTGGGGGCTGCGGGGAGGGGGGTGCGGAAGGGGAGGCTTTCAAATTATTCAAATTACATGGA
This sequence comes from Pteromalus puparum, assembly GCA_012977825.3. Classification (NCBI taxonomy): domain Eukaryota; kingdom Metazoa; phylum Arthropoda; class Insecta; order Hymenoptera; family Pteromalidae; genus Pteromalus; species Pteromalus puparum. The sequence continues at coordinate 30,035,314 of CM053171.1, forward strand.
AAACGAAAGAATTTTTTAACTCTTATTTTGCGGGGGGGGGGATTGCGGGGGGGGGGAGTATACACAAAATAATTATATAATATGGGAAGATATATATTTTGTAATAAATTAAAATCTTATCATTGTGTTAAAATTTCCACTACCTAGTATCCCGGACCTATCTTATTATTAGTACTAATACCTATATAAATATTAAAAATATTTAGAAACAATATAAACTCATTATATTTGGCCTGCCGTCAGAATCACGACGCGAAGCAGTAAATGTTCACTACTTTTCTAAATTAAAATTAATAATTATTTATTATCTAAAAGCACCCAGGACCAAGAAAAGTTCAGGTGATATCTCCTTCAAAATATGCGGTAATTTTTTCGAGATTATTCAAAAGAGTGATCCATGCGGTGAGGCTTAAAATCAAGCCGTAGGAATACTGATGGTTGAGAAGTTGAATAGTTGGATAAAAAGTGTCGGTGGTATCGTTGTGTTGCAGGCCGACGCTGATTCTTTTTGAATTTGAGGTGTTTAAGGCGTAAACTGATGTTAATACACTAAAGTTCGGTGTTGTAACTTCTCGATTGTGTGCCGCCTCCAACATGACTATTTTTTTCTTTCCAACGGCTTGACAACGGCGAATAGAATAGAGCACAGGGATATCGAGCAACCGCTTATCACGCGTTTTCACCTACTAAGTAAGTATTTAAAAATATTTATTATTGACTAATTCTAATTCAATAGAGGTATTTAAAAATAATGTGTAATTTTATTACAGAGGCGCTGCCTTTCTCAGATGTAAAAGAAAACGAAACGAAGGAATTTATTACGAGAGTGACAAGCGATCTAACAAAACAAATTCGATATATTATTGAAGAAAGGACGAAGTGAGATAAGTTAATGGAACAGAAGCTGCAGGTAGAAGCGGCACGTCTGAGCAAAAAGGATGCTGAACAGTGACAGATAGTTGGATAAAAAAGCTAGTAAAGTAAACAAAATTGTTGATCTTGATGACTCTTTTTTTATTAATAGACGGCTTCATCCACGTTAAATTTTTTAAGGTAAAAGAAAATGCGAAAGTCGCACTAAATATTCTTATAAATTCATCAGTATACGTGTATATCCGATGAGTGTTTCAGCACTTCTTGATGTAAGGCGTCTACAGTGAAAAATGCTAACAAATACGTTCATATTACACGTGCTGGCGCGTATTTTAGGCTTTTGGTAGTTTTAAGAAAAAAACTTTTGTTTCTAGGGCAAAATTGTACCGAATTTTTCGGAATAGTTTAGTCACGTCAAAACACCTTTGCCATTAGCGTCAATAAAACGATATAATGTCAAAAACAAATTTGGTTAAAAATAAAATTACTGTGACTGCACATGTGACGAGCCTATTTAAAAAAGAAGCGGTTCATGCTGTATTGTAGAATGTTGGGGCTCCTCGTGTCTCCTAGACTGTATTTGAAAAGATTTCTGTACAGAGATGTTCATGTGTCGGTTGTGCTGTATACAAAAGAAATTTATCTATTAAGTTTAGGTGTTCAACTATTTAACGAGTTATAAAGCAACACAGTTGGATGTAGATTTTAAATGTAAGATACATAGAAATAAATAAATGATTCTGATTTATTCGTATAAATAAATTTAAATTAATATATTGTGTTTAAATTATTTTAAGTCTCCTTTCGAAGCAAAAATTTACGAGACGCACAGCGCTATAAGTGAGAAAACAAACACAGGGTGTATTTATTGTCACGACGTCAAGGCAATAAACTTTCTGGCTAAATTATTCCAAGTCTTCCTTCGAAGTGAAAATTTAGGAGACTCACAGCACTATAGGTAAGAAAACAAACACATGGTGTCTTCATTGTCACGACGTCAAGGTGATAACTTTCTCGGCATCCCTGTAAACACCTAGCCCTTGGTAAAGAGAGCTTGTGAGTAGGGGTGAAAAAGAACGAAAAAGGGATAAGAGAGATGACCAGAGTTTGAGATGTATATAAACTGAAGGCCTTAACAACGAGATACACACTCGTCGCCGAACAGACTCTGCCACAGTAGTGGCAGTAGTAGCACCATCAGACTGAAGTATAACGTAGCAGTAGAAGCATTTAGCAGTTTAGTATAGGCGTAACACACAGTACTCTACCATGAACAGCAAACGCAGAAGTATTGCTATGACAGCAGCGTAGATTTTTTTAAACAAGGTAGATATATATCGCAAAATATTTCTTTAAATAATTACATTCTTTCAATTTAATTTAAACGCATCATCATAATTTAATCGACAGACTAGGTTGGGGCTACAGTTTTCTAGCAAACGAAATTTTGTCTGTCTGTATCAAGAACAGTATTTTTAGAACTTACACAATGAAAAATATACGTAAAACGCGTGCTGCTAAAGAAATTGAAGAGATCCGATTGGACAGAAGGTATGAGGCCCTGCATGCTGACGACGACGAGTTACCTTGTGTAAATACGATAGATATTTTCGATTTGCGCGACCTTTACGATGAGGAAGAAGTAAGAGATGATAGACAACGTCTGATCTTTGAAATGAATGACGATGTTTTATATGAAATTATCCGCACCGACAATCAAGGTAACGTGATTTTCATGAGATATGTCCCTAGAGGTGAGGAAGAAGCCGATCGTTTTCAACGGGCGTACGAAGGAGACGAAATGAACGACGAGGGCGATGAAGAGTATTGCCTTCCGCTGCATTAGCCGTGGATTAGGCTGGAGAAGATCAAGTCCACCTTCAAGGTGAGCCATGGAAACTTGACCAGCATCTACGCTTCCAGATGAGAATCGGCTGGATATATCCGTACGCGTACGAAAGTGGCCACGACCAGCCTCTAGGCAAAAGCGAAGAATGCTCCCTTGCAAGAGGAGACCGAGGAAGATTTGCTTAAGAAGGCAGAGTATGCTAAATAGATTATTCACGCTGGCGTACAACGACGGAACGAATATCGAGCGGCTGTCGCTGTCGAGGCTGTGGTTGCCAATGCTCTTCAGGCTGAGAATCATTATGAAGAAGACCGATGAACGGTGGGAGTATTTCCACCGGATCAGATCCCGGATGTGTGGGAAAACCCTCGTGCTCTTGTATTAAATACCGACGAAAGCAGCAAGCAAGGCTCACACTGGGTAGTCATATACGTCGACACAGATGCCACCGGAATCTTTTTTGACAGCTATGGACTCCCGCCACACATGCCGTATCATATTGACATGACTGCGAAAAACCTGTAACATCTACGACTGCGGAATATATTGTACAAAAACTGCAAAGTATCGACTTAAGAGTGTGCGGTCACTATTGTGTCCATTTTTTGTTTTATATGTCTAGTGGTTATTCTATTGAGCAAATAAAATTACTAAAATTTGTAAGAATAAGAAAATTATATGTACTCAATGCGAACAATAATGTAAACCGAGAACACATACTTATTACGAACACGAATTCGATATATAATCTGTAAAATAATGTACACATCTTACCTATATCAACATTAAATACATAAATGTAAATACACACACGCGTTAAATTGTTTACAAACCTACTCCCACATACCCCTTAGAAGGCATGCGCATCACAACTAATCACTAGTATTTGAGCGCGTTCTAAACATTTTTACTCTCAGTCGCTTTTCTACTCAAGATGGATAACACCAAAGCAGCAGCAGTAATACAAAAAAAAAAAAAAAAATGGGGGCTATACCCGTTTTGATCAGCCCAAAAAAGAAGAAAAAAATCTACTTGGAAAAAAATTACTGGAAAATTTTCAACCAACACCAACTCTTTTCCACAAAAACAAAATTATAAAAGATTTTAAATATATTTATATACATCTAAATTATGATTGTTTTACAGTTTATTTACGTAACCCATAATCCATTCCTTATCCATACATATATACACATACCCGCACTAGATATAATTATAAATAATTGATATTCTTAGTTATAAGTTTAAATAAATTTTTAATGAAAATCAAAATAAATAAAATTATATTTATTTGTGTCCTTCACGAGTTTTTATTAAAATATTTATAATCATTATATTAAGAATGAGTGAGGTAGACGGGAGGATTGTTAAGAATAATGTGGTTTTATTATTACTGATATATACAAAGCATGCCGAGCATGCGTGTGCTCTCTTTGAGCGTACAGCAACGAGTGGGATCAGTCGTAGTCGCGCATTGACTATATGTCGTACGACTCACATACATAGTACTGGTTGGGAGTCGCACATGTGTGTGTCTATCCTATACTCTATGCTACCCACGGTGCGCAACGAGACAAGACTCACTGTCGAGTAGTTGCGCACAGCGCTTCTGCGCATCCTATCTACAGATGCTATGATATAGTGTACAGACAAATGTACTATGCATATTCTAACACATTATAACGTACAATATGGAAAATGTTGGATTGTGTGGATCAATAAACAACACCGCGAGGTTAATATTAATGATGAATATATTGTTTAATATAACAGTGGCCATGCCACGAGTCGGCAGTGCGTCCGCTCAGCTTGGAGTCTTACAGGCAAGAGAAAGTGTGGAGTACAGTATAGCATAGTCTGACTCCACGAAGTATAGTATACAGTATAGTGTGCGCTTAGAGTATATACGCGAGACATGCGCACTATGCTCGCGTTCGCTAGAGTTTGGCTTGTTGAACGATATCGTCGTCAATCAGTAGATGGCGCGACGAGTACCTCTTATATATTACGACTTTATAAATTCACATATTACAACAGAAAATTACATGTTTTTTTCATAAATAGTAGTTTGCGGTTGTTTTAAACTTTACCAGGTTTGTCGTACATTAATATCGGATGTCTTAGTCTCGACTCTGCATACGCCGCGACGTTAAAAAATACGAGTTCCGTATTAACATAAATTATATTCTCTTTAGGGCCGAAACTCTTGAGATAGACATAGGCCGAGTTTTTCAGAAGACCCTTAGTTGTAAAATTTCCGCGAATATTGCAACCTAACGTCTGGAGCTTAAAATAGCTACATGCCATTTTTGTCCAATAGCAGCCGCCCGGACGTCGATGTGGAGTAATGTAGTCTAAATCACATACGATTGCTCGCGGTGGCAACACCCGAAAATTGGCCTCCAAAGCGTAGATTCCACGGTCTTCGTGCTCTTCTGTCAATATGTAGCGCTCCCCAGTATTCAGATCTTGACACGCTCGCCGATACAGCCTGTGACCTGCGTACCGATTTTCTGTGACGACGCATCGTGTGCGATTCCCTCGCTTAAGCAGAGAAATGATCATGTTTGCGTACATACATCATGTTTTTATAAAAAATTACTGTTTACGCATTACCTGTAGCTCCTTTAGAATTAATTTTGTGCCAGAAGCTGTTTTATTATAATCCAGCATCGCTTTTTCGAGCTGGCTGTATACAACATCCTCCTCAAGGAGGATAAGGAGGATAACAAGTAGTTGCACATAAAACGACGAGGGGGTGTTGAAGTGGGTGATGCGTAAATCCTTGGTTTGCGATAGGAGCGCATCGATATCTCGAGGCCAATTACCAACACTCATTTTGAAGCATTACCCTTTATAACGGATATCTTCACTTTATAGCTTCTCACTCGCAATACAGATAGCTACGCACTGCTGGTCCACTGTGGCGAATCCCGTCAAGTGGCGCAGTCTAGGGAGGGGAAGTCTTTCCGCTAGAAACACACACATTTCTGCGCGAGGGGAAAGCATTGGGGACTAGCGGTCGATGTTGTAAGCTAACTATTCCCGCCGATACAAGCTCTTGTAAGCAGTCGGTAAATTAGCTTACCACCGCACCGCTGCCGCCGCCACCCGCCGCTGAATAATATGCTCGTTTTTTTTAAAACAAATTTAGTTTGTATTGTGTGCTTATCCCGTCAGCATCATCATCATCATGGATACTCGTTGGACACATCCTTGGACAAGCATGATATGCGGACCAATATCATGTGGAAAATCTTCGTTTATAAAGCGCATTTACCATTTTATCGATGAAATGGCAGACGTGACATTTGACCGAATCTTATTTGTTTACGCCGAGTGGCAGGATGGCTACCAAAGTGAGAAATTGCTAAGAAACGGCAAGACTATAGCTTCGAGAAGGTTTGCGTATGGCCGAGGATTACTCAAACGATCCGCAACTGAAAAAACTCTTGATAATCGACGATATGATGCGCGAAGCCTCGAATCACGTTATTGTCGATCTCTTTACTAAAGGCTCACACCACAAGAACATATCTGTCTTTTTCATCACACAAAATCTGTTCCACAAAGGCGCATATGCTCGAGACATTAGCCTCAATGCATCGTATATTGTCTTATTCAAAAATCCACGCGATCGTGCACAGATTCAACATCTAGCCCGACAAGTCTATCCTGAAGATCCAAAATTTGTCAAAGAGGCGTATCAGGATGCTACAACAAAACCGTTTGGCTACTTGGTGATTGACTGTAAACAGAGCACAGCGGATGAGTTCAGATTTAGAACGTGTATTTGTCCAGACGATGAATATCAATATATTTACTTGCCAAAGTACACCACCAGCGCTTGGGAACACTCTATGTAATAAGCTCGTGGCTTTCGTCGTCGTCGGTTAAAAAGAAGAATGCTACTCGGGTATTCTTTAGTCGCCCGTCAGCCATGCCGAAGCACGCATCGCATACATCAGCTGGCTAGGATAGCATGAGTCGGAAAAAACTACCGTTTGAAAAAAAATATATCGCTCTCTTGGATGCTCTTAGACATTCTGACAAAAATCAGCGTATAGCTCTCTTAAAATCGGCTGACGAAAAATTAATCAAGTATATTTGCGAGTGCGCGTTAAACGTCCTTTATGGAACAGTCTCGTTAAAAAACCATCAAAAGAAGTAGCTTAAAAAACATAAACAAATTTTAAGAAAATTGTCTGTAAAGAGTCGTAAAAATTCTTAGAAAAGTAAAAAACGTGTTACTGTTCAAAAAGGCGGAAGATTTCTACCGTTTCTTCTACAACCTATACTGGAGGGTGTATTATCAATTTTACGCTGAAAAAAATGTCGAGCATAAAAAAAATGGTTCTTATATCCAAAGATTAGCTAGATAGAATGCAACGAGAGCGGCAACCAGCTACGAGCAGCAGCAGCAGCAGCAGTAATGCTGTGACAAGGGACCTCGACAGTGCACCAAGTACACCAAGCCTCGGCACTAGCCAAACTGTCGGTGACAATCTCAGTCGTCTGGATGATGAGATGAAAAAAATTCTCGAATCAACAACATATACAAACGGTCAAGATCGTTTAACAAAGTATCTTAGTGCTTTGCGTCGATACTTATTCTTTATGGAAGAAAAACGTAAACCACAGACAACATCTAGTGAAAAAAATCCTCTACACTCGGAACCCATGCAAGACGATTTAATTGTACAAAGCGTTCCAAAACTTTTCAAAAAAAGCACACAGCTATTATTAAACCATTTAAAATCACACACTGAGCGTATATTTTGGGATGCTTGCGGTACAGTATACATTGACAGTGAAAAAATCCTCAATGCAAACATTATAGATTTATAGACAACGAAGCCGCACGATCTAGAAAAAAATACAAAGCCACTGAAAGAAAACAATTTGTAAGATTTCTCCGTGCTCTTAACGTGCCTAAAGAGTTTATTGGCAATACGGAACTCTGGAGTATCGGTGGTGCTGCATCTACGAGTAAAGACTGGAGTAAATTAGACAGTTACCGTAATCAAACAATCGCTAATCTCGGAAAGTCAAAGTCTGAATTTGCATCAGCCATCGACGGCGACGAGGACGAGCTGCTGGATGATACCGGTTTTGAATCTACCAAGGACGATACTGCATTACTTGGCTCTAGTAAAAGTACAAGGAGAAGGCGCGGCACTACCGTGTATAGCTCGACACCTGAAAAATTACCTAAAAAATGGCTAAAAGCACTATGAATCAACGTTTGAAAAAAACAATACTTATTCGTGAAAATAAAGATACATTTTCTGCAGAGAAGATCAAAAAGTGGCTCACAAAACACGATACCTACACTCTTCACAAAGCTATTCGACGAAAATTCCCGCGATTATTTTACCAAGTAAATGGCATAGATCATGTTTGGGAAGCCGATCTCATTCAGCTCACATATTTACAGGCGTACAATGACAATTTTGGCTATATTTTAGTGGTGATCGACGTTCTATCAAAGTTTGTCTGGGTTCAGCCCCTACCCGATAAAACAACACTCGCAGTTTCAACGGCGTTTAAAAAAATTATCGACACCAGTCTCCGGAAACCACACATACTACAGACAGACCGTGGAAAGGCATTTGTCGGTAGCACTTTTCAGAAGTTACTCAAAGATAACGATATTTATTTTCGTGTTGTAAGCAACCCTTATGTGAAAGCCGCTATTGTTGAACGATTCAACAGAACGCTCAAAGAACGCATGTACATATATTTTACACATAAAAATACAAAACGATACGTTGACGTATTACAGTTATTGATTGACGCTTACAATAAAACACCGCACGCTACGATTAAAATGGAACCAGCAAGTGTGACCATATATAACGCGCACAAAGCGTGAAAAAATTTAGTTAAACACGGTATGCGGAGACAGCCTCTTCGTAAAAGACCGAAATACAAGACTGGCATGTATGTGCGCATTAGTCGAGAAAAGAATATTTTTGAAAAAGGTGCTGAAAAATCATGGAGTGAAGAAGTGTTTAAAATTACAAATGTTTTAAAAAGACAAGCTCTATTTATCTACAAACTGTGCGACTTACAAGGTGAAGAAATTGAGGGGTTTTTTTATCCCGAAGAACTGTCTGCTGTGCACAAGAAACGAGTCAAAGAGCAAGAATTTAAAATTGATAAAATTTTACGCACCAAAGGCAAAGGCAAGAAAAAACAGTATCTCGTCAGCTGGGTCGGTTATCCCGAAAAATTCAACTCTTGGATACCAGCTGCAGATTTGAAGAATATTTAAAAACAATGAATCAAACGGAATTTAACATCTTTCTCCCGAGCAACAGCAGTGCAAAGTACTACCCTAATAACACAACTACAAGCTTTTCAACACGACTGCCCAAAGAAATTGAACTTTACGGGCGATGGTTAGTTGGTATTTCAGAAATATACATTCCCTGCACGACATTTCATCTACGCCACGAGGACTGCATTCTCAAGCATGACAATGGTGATGAAACACCCCGATACTTTCAACATGGTACATACACTACTATGCAATGTCTCGTTGACACAATAAACGACGCATTGACACTACCCGGTAGAAAGGAACTATGCATGAAATTGTTCTACAACGAAAGAGGCGGCTTTGTATCTATAGGCTTTCTCGCGAAAAATAATCTTGTAAAGCTGTGCAGATCACCCGATTTGTCGCCTGCTGTCCAGCGCATACTCGGCTTTGAGTTTGGTGTAAATCCCACAGAGACGCGCGAGCAAATAGATAATTTATAATTAAATTATTTATAATTAATTTATTTTCGCCTCGTAGGCACACAGCCTGCAAGTTTTGCAAGAGCCGTGCCAGATCAACTATTTGTCTACTCTAATCTCTGCGAGCCCATTATCGTCGGTGACACACACGCACCACTTTTGCGGATAGTCAATATAGAGGTCCGAAAATTCGATTTTGGAACCACCGTCGTGAAAAATTTTGCGCCAGTTCACTATGTGCCTATGCTCGTAAATAGATTTCAAACAATCGACATAGATATAAGAGATCAACTCGGCAAACCCATACCATTCGAGTTTGGAACGCTGACCATAGCACTGCATTTTAAGAGAGCAGACTAAGTGATTTTTCTACAAAATGAGTTTTTACACCGTTTACGATTATCAAACGGGCCGTGGGGGTCGTGGTGTAAATCAATCGCCGGACACTGGAATCTCGTGAAAAACGGATCCATTAGAATCGAAGTTCGCTTTGAAAAAACATTAACTAAAACTATAAACTGCATACTATATTCAGAATTCGACGTTTCAGAAATAGATGCAACAAGGCAAGTCGTCATTATAACTCGTAAACTCACTCACACACACACACACACATACACACACAGCGACACCCTAGAAAGAGGGAGAGGGAGATAGCCCTCGAAAGAGATAGAAGTGGAAAAAGCGGAAGGGGCTACAGCCTCCGCAACATCATACGACAGCCCACTCGCAACTCTTGCCCCAGCGCTTTGGTACTCTAGTCATCATGGACAAAAACGGGAGCTTCCTACCCAAGGAGGTTGCCGTATTGGGAATTGACTGAAATTTCATCGTACACTGGTTCATAAAACCACCGTCATACGATTGTGACATTATACAAAAAGGCATACTTGTCACAAACACATATCTGTCGTGCTACCACCATGGTATCGAATGGTTCGATGGTGAGGCGGACATGGATCGTGTTTACAAAGTGCTTCGTGAAGTGGCTAGTAATGCGCTACGAATATATTTGGAATTTGAAGATTCTATTATTTGTATTTCGCGCTCGCGAGTCGCGTAGGCACGGATGGAGTTGGGAGAAATGAGAAACTCCGGGTTACTTAAACTCAACTATGACGACTTTATTTAAGGTTTAATAATACTGCACTACAGAGCACGAGCGGGTGCTCTGTTCGACGGCCAAACCCAGAATGGCGACCGGGGGCGCGCTCCCCGCTCGCCACGGCGTGGCATCGGTCGGAAGACATCTTGAGGCCGACTCCGGCGGCACTGCGCTAGTCGAAGTCGGGCCTCGGCAGCAACGTCTGCTTGCGCTGGCGGCGACGCTGCCCAGTGCGTGGCGCCACAGCTACTCCCCCACCAGTGCCGGGCGTGGCCTGAGTCCGGAACGATACCGTCTTCCTGGTTTGCCTATTGAGGGATGAACTGGCGGGGAGGGGCGGCGGCGGAGGTGTTGGAGGCGCTGGGGCAGGAGACGGCCCAGCCGGTGAGCCCTGCAACTGCCCTGCCTCGGGCGATGATGGATATGGTGCCTGCGCCGGGGCCGCTGCGGATGGAGAGGCCCGCGCGGGAAGCGGGGCGTTGCTAGGCGGCTGGTCGGCTACCTCCAGGTACGCCGGCTTGAGGGAGCTCGTCGACGGTTTTGCCTCGCCGGTAACCCGACACGGTACCGCTGGTCGTCGATCTCGTCTATCACCGCCTGTGAGGCCCGTGTAGGGCGCTGCAGCGTCGTGCGAACCGTGTCCGACCCTCCTGAAAGAACGTGTGTGCATTGCGCAGTCAGCGTTGGAAGGAACCGGCGTGCGAGCGGTAAGTGCTGGAACCTGGGGCGGCCTCGTAACGGTTGATTGAGTTTCCGCCACTCGAGCAACAAGAGGCCGGAGCGTTGCACGTCTGGTACTGCTGAAACAAAAAGTCGCCCGGACGCGAGAAGTTGTCCCAACTGAACATCAACCGCAGAGAGGCCTTGAAGATCGTTCTTTGGTAGTCGGTCTGAGACCCAACAGGATCGGCTGGAGAGCCTGCGGCCAACGCGTTGGAAGCGCGAGCACAAGGGCACTTGAGGTGCGGTGCATCCTTTCCACCAACCATTGGCTCTGCGGTGGTTAACGTGTTGTGTGCAGCGGCTGCGGCCGATGATGTTGGTGAAGGGCGGCGAAAAGGCGCCTACGAAAACTGCGGCCCTGGTCCGTGGAAAGAAGCTGATGCTGCTGAAGAGCTCCGCGCGACCGTCTCCGGCCTGCTGTCCGGGACGGGAATGGCGTGCGCCACGGCTTCGACAATGGGGAGGCAGTACTGCAACCCGAGCCAACGCGGGAGCTTGATGAGGTTCCAGGTGCAGTGTCGAAACGTGTATCCGGGGCCGCGAAGTTCCCAGAGCGCTCGTTGTGCCGGGGCAACCTGCATGCTGGCATGGCACGCAAGGACGCTGCGAGCGCGTTGATCTCCGTTCGCATCCCGTGGCCAAATAACTCTGCGCTGATGATTGTCGTCGTAAGAGCGGCACGCCTGGTGCGAAAGTCCATGTAGGGCCTCGAAAACAGCTTTTCTCAAAGTCCCTTCGGAATATAAGACGTTCCGACTTAATAGATAAGCTAACATCACCACGCGGTAGACTATGATCATCGAATAATCATGGGGATTGAATGCGATATGCGTCGCGCTTCAAGACGCGAACTTTATTAACAGACCTTGGCCTGTGAGTTAATCTCATTAGTTTGATCATGGCGCGAACTCACCACGTTGGGGAATTCACACATGATTGACTTGCATTCTTCACTGATGACCAATGAATCAGTGCTCGATGCAACACATGAATGGCGACCTTTCAAGCAGACACAACATCATTGACTTCACAGATTAGGCCCAAAATCAAACCCCAGTTTTGAGTCCTTTTCATTATAGAAACTTTATAACAGCCGTTAAGCAAGAAGAGCTTTGTTCTCTCTCGAGGCTTGCGACTGTCGAACCATCAGTGCCCGAAAAGACTGTCGAAAAGTAGTTAGATTCTCTACCACAACATCCATAGCTTGTATGATGGCGACCTTTCCAAGCAGACACAACATCATTGATGTCACAATTAGGGCCCCAAAATCAAAACCCCCAGTTTTGAGTCCTTTTTATTATAGAAACTTTAAAGCCGTTAAGCAAGAAGAGCTCTTGTCTCTTCTCGAGGCTTGCGACTGGTCGACCATCAGTTGCCCGGAAAAGACTGTCGAAAGTAAGTTAGATTCTCTTAGCCACAACATCATGGCTGTTATCGACAGGCTTGCCCCATTAAAGCAATTTAAACCAAAAAAGAAGGGATCTTCACCATGGGTTAACGCAGAACTTAACGATCTATATAATAAACGTGATGCCGTTCGACGGCGTTATAAGCGTACCCGTGATGATAGGCTGTGGTCGGAGTTCCAAACTCTCGCTGCTCGAGCAGAACAACTCACAGCTGAAGCGCGAGAGGCTTTTATCCAAAATAGAACATCTGAATCATTAGATAATAAAAATAACATCTGGAGAGAGCTTCGAAATCTCGGGCGTTTGCCGGAGTCCAGGGAGGAACTACACGGCTTCTTACCGGATGAACTTAACACTCATTTCGCTGGGGTCTCCGTTTCTCATGGCCACCTGGAGAACCTGTCGACGATGGTGAGGCAGTACTGAAAACCCGAGCACGACGGGAGCTTGATGAGGTCCAGGTGCAGGTGGTCGAAACGTGTATCCGGGGCCGCGAAGTCTCCCAGAGCTGCTCGGTTGTGCCGGTGGACCTTGGCATGCTGGCATGGCACGCAGGAGCGCGCCGAGCGCGTGATCTCCTTCCGCATCCGTGGCCAGAAGTACTTCTGCGTGATGGATTTCGTCGTAGAGCGGACGCCTGGGTGCGAAAGTCCATGTAGGGCCTCGAAAACAGCTTTTCTCAAGTCCTTCGGAATATAAGAAGTTCCGACTTAATAGATAAGCTAAGATCACACGCGGTAGATTATGATCATCGAATAATCATGGGGGATTTGAATGCGAATATGCTGTCGGCGTCTCAAGACGCGAACTTTATTAAAGACCTTGCCTGTGAGTTAAATCTCAAGTTAGTTGATCATGGCGCGACTCACCACGTTGGGGAATCTCACACATGGATTGACGTGATTCTCACTGATGACAATGAAGCAGTGCTCGATGCGAACAACATGATGGCGACCTTTCCAAGCAGACACAACATCATTGATGTCACAATTAGGGCCCCAAAATCAAAACCCCCAGTTTTGAGTCCTTTTTATTATAGAAACTTTAAAGCCGTTAAGCAAGAAGAGCTCTTGTCTCTTCTCGAGGCTTGCGACTGGTCGACCATCAGTTGCCCGGAAAAGACTGTCGAAAGTAAGTTAGATTCTCTTAGCCACAACATCAT
>CM053171.1:30050839-30081754 GCA_012977825.3 Pteromalus puparum
CGACTTCACCACGTTGGGAATCTCACACATGGATTGACTTGATTCTCACTGATGGACAATGAAGCCAGTGCTCGATGCGAACAATGATGGCGACCTTCCAAGCAGACACAACATCATTGATGTCACAATTAGGCCCCAAATTCAACAACCCCAGTATTTGTTGAGTCCTTTTTATTATAGAAACTTTAAAGCCGTTAAGCAAGAAGAGCTCTTGTCTCTTCTCGAGGCTTGCGACTGGTCGACCATCAGTTGCCCGGAAAAGACTGTCGAAAGTAAGTTAGATTCTCTTAGCCACAACATCATGGCTGTTATCGACAGGCTTGCCCCATTAAAGCAATTTAAACCAAAAAAGAAGGGATCTTCACCATGGGTTAACGCAGAACTTAACGATCTATATAATAAACGTGATGCCGTTCGACGGCGTTACAAGCGTACCCGTGATGATAGGCTGTGGTCGGAGTTCCAAACTCTCGCTGCTCGAGCAGAACAACGCACAGCTGAAGCGCGAGAGGCTTTTATCCAAAATAGAATATCTGAATCATTGGATAATAAAAATAACATCTGGAGAGAGCTTCGAAATCTCGGGCTTTTGCCGGAGTCCAGGGAGGAACTACACGGCTTCTTACCGGATGAACTTAACACTCATTTCGCTGGGGTCTCCGTTTCTCAGACGGAGCGCGATACGGACTTACATGATATCTTAGCGACGGCCAGTGATGATGGTTTCACTTTTCGTGAAGTCACTTTTTCAGACGTGGTCCTGGCCGTTGCACACTTTACTTCGCAGGCTAAAGGGGAAGATGGCATTCCCCAGAGTATCATTGCTAAGTCCCTTCCGGTTTTAGGTCATCACCTGGTCTCCATTTTTAACTCCTCTCTGTCTTGTGGAGTCTTCCCCGAGGTCTGGAAAAGGGCCCATTTGGTGCCTCTCAAAAAGACGGTGATTCCATCATCCGCCTCGGACTTCCGTCCGATTGCTTTGTTGAGCTTTCTTTCTAAGGTCCTCGAGAAGATTGTCCATGAGCAGATATCCGAGTATGTAGAGTCTAAAAAACTACTTGATCCCCGCCAAACGGGTTTCCGGACTAATCATAGCACGCAAACAGCACTGCTGAGTCTGTCAGAAGACATTAGGGCTGGTATCAATAGCAACAAGAACCTGCTCACCATCCTCCTAATGTTTGATTTCAGCAAGGCGTTTGATACCATTTCGCCCTCAAAACTTCTTCGTAAGCTAATCAAGTTGGGATTTTCTAGGGCTGTTCTTCTGTGGATTGCGTCGTATATTACAGGTCGTAACCAGCGTGTGGTTACGAATTCAAATGGCAATTCAGATTGGCTCACTACCAATCTTGGCGTTCCACAGGGTTCAGTCCTGGGGCCTCTTCTGTTTAGCCTCTACATTAATGATATTCAAGATTTCTTGGCTGACTTCAAAGGCCCTGAGGGGAAATTGTCGGACGGTGTCGAACATTTGCTGTACGCTGATGACCTCCAAACCTATACGCAGGTGACCAGGGACGATCTGAGTGAGGGTGTGGACCGCATGTCGGCTGTCGCGCGTGCGGTGTCGGCATGGGCATCTGAGAACGCTCTCCGCCTCAATGTTGGGAAAACTAAAGCTATTATTTTTGGTTCGGATTACAACATCAATAAAGTGCAAAGTCTACAGCTGCCTGGCATTGAGGTTTCGGATGGCGTTTTTGTTCCCTTTGTTGACACTGTAACCAATCTCGGTGTTATAATGGATTCAAAATTGACGTGGAAACCGCAAGTGGATGCGATTAGCCGAAAGGTTAATAGAGCTCTTTATGGGCTTAAATCTTTCAGATCCTGTACCACCGAGACACTGCGTAAGCAGCTGGCTGGCGCTCTTGTCATCTCGCACTTGGATTACTGTTCTCTTGTATACCTTGATGTATCAGGTGAACTCAACACCCGACTTCAAAGATTACAGAACTCATGTGTGAGATATATCTGTGGTGCTAGAAGGCACGAGCACATCTCCCCATATAGGAGAAGGATAGGCTGGGTTTCGGTCGAGGCAAGAAGGGAGTATTTTGCGGCGGTACTGCTATACAAAGCAGTTGTTATGGGACAGCCCCCGTATCTCGCTGCCCTTTTTGAGAGGAACCAGTGTAGAACCTCTTCTAGGGACCCCAAAGAACTCGTAGTTCCTGCGTCGCGTACTGATACTGGGCTGAAATCATTCAGTGCACAGGGTGCGCGTCTTTGGAATTCGCTCCCTCGTAATTTAAGGAACCTTCCGTCACTAAGTTGGTTCAAAACGGCAATACATCGACACATCTATCAGTGCGACGATGGTGGTGTCGATGAATGACAAATGTACACTGTGATACAACATGCGAAAATGTGATAAGCCGTCCAGTATCGTACCATGTAAATGTATTGTATATTGCGTCGACTTTATAGATTTAAGCGAAAATGAAATTTAATTGTACTTGATATCTGTGATATGATCTGATTCTGTGATATGACAAAGCATAACTCTATTGTGATATGTCTGTATGTATTTTTTGACTAGTGCAAAATAAATCTATAATAATAATAATAATAATAATAAGACCGGATGACGTTTCCATCCACCGTGCAGAACAGGGAAGCCCCCTCGAGGTCGAGAGGCTGAAGTTTTCCCTCACCAGCTTCAAGCAAGTGAGGCAGTTCCGCGTCTTCTGCTTGCTTCTGAGCGAGGATGGACAGGTCTAAGCATGCTGGCATCTTGATCGAGTTGATTCTGGATAAGGCGTCTGCGGCAACGTTGTTGGGACCCTTGACGTAGGCTAAGTTGATTGGAAACTGGAACAGATAGTCGAGTTGTCTGGATTGGCGTGGCGAAGCCTTCTCTGGAGGCTGCTGGGCTGCAAAAGAGAGCGGTTTATGATCCGTGTACAGCGTGAAAGGACGCCCCTCAAGGATACTGGCAAAATGTTTCACCGACGCGAATGCGGCGAGAAGCTCCCTGTCATAGGTGCTATAACGCCTCTCTGCATCCGAAAGCTTCCTGGAGAAGAAGCCCAATGGTCTCCAGATGTCATCGTGGTCGTGCTGTTCAAGTGCAGATCCGATGGCGACGTCAGAGGCATCGGTGTACAGCCGTAGACGGGCGTCGTGGCGCAGAAACGTAGTCGTAACGGAGTCAGCGAGCGCCTGCTTCGTTTCCTTGAAAGCGTCCAGGGCTTGATTTGACCAGGTGAGAGGCTGTGGTTTCTTGCGTTGCGGTAACATCTTGAGCAGGTCGTTGAGGGGTGCGAGGAGGCGTGCAGCTCCAGGGATGCAGCGCCTGTAATAATTCACCAGACCCAGAAATCTACGAAGTTGCGTTGAGTCTGCTGGCTGCGGACATGCCAGAATTGCCTCGACCTTGCCCGGCGGTGGACTACAGCCTTCTTTGGAGATGCGGTATCCAAGGTAAGTTACCTCTTCCTTGGCCAACACGCACTTATCTTGATTGATCTTGATTCTGGCGTTGCGAAGCGTGGCGAAAAGTGCCCTGAGATGCTCTAGATGTTGCTCTCGGCCCCAGGATACGACGATTATGTTGTCCAAGTATGCTCGCGCAAACGGTAAGTCGCGCAGAAGATGATCCATTGCGCGTTGGAGAGATTGCGCCGCGTTGCGGAGCCCCATCGAGGAACGAGTAAACTCGAAAAGGCCGAAAGGTGTAATAATCGCCGCCTTGTGTGCGTCTTCTGGTGCGATAGGAACTTGATAAAAGGCTTTCTTCAAGTCTATGACTGAGAAAGTGTCGCCGTGTAACTCTAATAAAAGGTCTTCTATGACTGGAAGCGGGTATCTGTCCGGGACGGTGCGACTGTTAAGTTGACGATAGTCGCCCGTGATGCGATAAGAGTCATCGGCTTTCTTGACGAGTTGCAGAGGGCTCACCCAGGAGCTGTCTGATAGGCGAACGATGCCCATCTCCAAAAGTATGCGAAACCCTGCGCGTGCCGTCTCGAGGCGCTCTCCGTGAAGCTGGCGCGGCCGTGCCGGCGCCGCTGGTGGGCCATTCGTGACAATGTGGTGGAGAGCGGAGAGATCTGGTAGAGAAATGGTGGTGCTGCCTGGAGTCGCTAGATCTTGGTAGTCTCTCAACAGGTCAGCAAACACACCCTCAGCGACGTCGGCGGAGATGTTCACTGCGACGGAGAAAACTCGAGCTGGGAGCATTGCACCGGTGGTATGGTGAGAGTGGTCTGCATCGAGTAGCTGTCTGTGATGGAGGTCGACAGCTAGGCCGAAGTGTGCCAGGAAATCCGCGCCTAGAATAGGATCACTGACATCGGCTACGATGAACTTCCAGCTGAGCCGTTTGTCGAGAGCGAGGTCCAGCGTCAACGAGTGCGTGCCGTAGGTGAAGATCGCTGAAGCGTTGGCTGCGCTGAGGGTGAGTGGACTGCGTTTTCTTTCCTCCTTGAAGAATGAGAGCGGCAGCAGTGAAACGGCTGAACCGGTGTCCACCAGGAATTTGAGTTTTGAGGCCCGGTCGGTGATGTGCAAGCATCTCTCCGTGACTGCGCCTACCGCCTGAGCTTGCAGGGGTGGAGGCGCCTCTAATTTCCCTGAGCTGGAACGAAGGAGCATGGCTGCTTGCAGTTTTTAGCCGCCTGGCCGTGTTTGCGGTGGTACCAGCACACGACGTTGGCGTCCGCTGGAGTGTTGGCTGGACGGGAGCGTGACCGAGAGCGCGCACGACCTCTGCGGATGTTATTGCTGTTGTTGTTGCCACTGCTGTTGCTCTTGCTGTTGTTGACAAGCGTCTCGAGCAGCTTGCTCTGTTTCTGCGAGGTGGTGAGGAGCTGCGCCAGCGTGGACTGCAGCGTGGCCATGGCTGCGGCGATGCTGTTCGAGACGAGACTCCGCTCGACGAAGGTGTTGGCTGTCGAGCGGCAATAGCGTGGACCTGGTGTTCTGGAGCGTTGGCGAGGTCGGCCATGCGGGCCAGCTCGTCCAGCGAGGCGGCTGGCAGCACTCGGCACAGGCGGCTGGTGCTGGGTGGCAGCAGGTCGAGCCACTTAACCCTTAAAGCCTCGTCGGAGATGGCGTTGTGCGACATGCGTCGCATGTATCTAAGGAGCTGTGATGGCGTGCAGTCGTCCAGCCGAAGTTCGTTGAGCACCTGGTGAAGCTGGATCTCCGCTGAGGTGGCCAGGCGCTCCAGCAGCGTAGCCCGAATAGCACGATAGCGGTTGACAGCGGGCGGGTTGAGGATGACGTCTGACAATTCCTGAGCGACGTCCTGGGGGAGGCGAGACACCACGAGGTTGAATTTGTGGCCGTCGCTCCGCACCCCGTAGGTCTCGAGTACTGCATCTACCTGTGCGAACCACAAAGCTGGATTAGCATTCCAGTAGGACGGCAATTCGCAGCGCATGACCTCGTTCGTTGGCCGCGGAAACGGAAAACGCCCATCGATGGGCATAGGCGGAGGAGGTGGGATGCCGTTTGCATTCTCCGCATTAGCCGGATTGCCTTGATTTGGCTGCGGGGGTGTGTTAAACACCATGTCGGAATTTTTGGAGAGTCGGTACGAATAAAATTGAGAGCGCGGCGCGCGGCGATGCGCTGCGAAATTCGAGAGCCCGAACGCGGCACGCTGTGTGCGCGGCGTACCGCCGATGCTTGGCGGGTGGCGCCTGTGCGCTTCACGCGTGGAAGTGGCGGAGCCAGCGGGACGCGCGCGAGAACGGAACGCCAGCTCTACCCGGCGCGCGACGCTACTAAGATGGCCGCTCGCGCGGGAGGGCCGGGGCGGGAATGCGAGAGACGCGGGAGATGACGCGAGTCGGCAAGATGGCCGACTGCGTGAGCGCGGCGTCGGCGCCGGCGACACGCAACAGGTATGGCGCGGCACTTGAAAAAAAAAGAGCGACTCAAGGCCGCGAAAGAACCATACCTGTTACGTTGTGAGGAAAAACCTGATGTTGGTGGTGCTGCCGCCGGCGCTGCCGATGTCGTTGACACGATGGAAGTTGATGCCGCGCTGCCGTTGCTGTTGCAGGCATTTCGCGCGGGTTCCGTGATTTTCAGCATAGCTCCTGTACCTGGAACACGATCATCACCGCATATGAGAGACGCATCAACGATCCGACGACGACCTTGAAGGCAGAACACGGGTAGCACAGCAGTCCACGATTTCAAGGGCATTGCGTGTGCGTGCGGCCAGACAAAGAGAATCTTCGCATCGTATTAGTAAGTACGTCGTTTCCACTATTTGGCTCTCGGAGTCTTGCAACCCGCAAATTATCGAGAAGGAATTTATAATTCCTCTTGGCATGTACGCTCTATCCTAGCGTAATCCATCAAAAGTGACGTCGTCACCTTCTGTCCACTGGCGTGTTTTGCGTCGAGTTTACGCCCACTACAACGTGGTAAGAAGGGGTGGATTACATCAGCAAGGACCATTCACCGCACACGTGAAAAAATCGATCGGAACAACGCGTAGCGTATAAAAATAATAAAAATACAAGCGAAGCGTCGTATCGCAATTAAATTTAGTATATCCTTCACTACTAGAACGTATATTTCATTTCTTTTTAATTTCTACGAATTACTTTATCGTTAGTTATAATTCAATCTTTAATTCATAGGTGCGTGCACACTACCGATCGCTATTAAGCGCGTCTCTCTTTAATTATTCAGCAAGATATCCGGGATACAATTTCGTTCTATCGTTTAACGACAAGCGACAAATCCGTTTACTTTGTTTCCCGCACGTACAACTACACTGATATTCGTACGGAAAAATTCATATTCAACATTTACTTATTTACTTATCAATAAACACATACTCTTAATTAGCATAAACAAAATAATGGTGTTTTCATTGCGTATACCCGATACCCTTATCCCTTGACCACTGGTTCTAAAAATTAAGCTATTAATTCACTCGAATTTCGTATTATCGACTCGCGTATATATAGATATATAGAATCATATTAACGAGTCTTACGATCAAATATTTATGAAATTTATTGCCATCGAGTCAAGCTAAACTTGCAAGCACCCACCTTGCACAAAAAGTTTACATCACTTCCTTTATTAAAAAAGCTGGTTTTTCGTGGAAAACCGCGTTTTTGCACTCATTTTCCGGATCGGAAAATTGTGTATAACCTCAATTATAGTTTCCCTTATATTTTTCGGTCGAAAACATGAATATTTAATAATTTGGAAGTATTTATAATAGTTTATATCATTCCCTTCATTAAAAAGGCAAGTTTTTCGTCGACAATCGCTATTTCCTATGTTTCTACTTACGACCTGAGCCACAAAATAGTACATTACACAACTAGGGGCGAAAGTTGGCATTTTCAAGCGAAGATACTGATTGAGCATAAGAAGTCGAGGGCGCCGCAGGCTGCATTTTAATGATTTTAACGTTATTTCCAATTTTTTATTCACAATGTTGGTATGGCAAAAAAAATCGGTCAGATTGGTCGCCCTTGCTGGAAAGTTAAGTAAGAGAGTTATATTTTAATAAACTTTTTTGAAAACTGCAAAATTTTGCATCAAGGGTGCTCCTGACTGCAAATGTTTATTAACGACTTAATCAATATTATAACCCCAGAAGCAACATTTAAGGGGACCTAACCACCTTAAATGTCAAAAAATAAAAAATCGGATTTTATTTTTATATTAACGTTAAATTGATAAAAAAATGTATTAAACAAACATATAAACTTAAAAAAACTATAGGAAACAAGAGACAATTTTTATATGTACCAAATACCAGGTGCAACATGTCTCCGAAGGCCAAAATTCACAATTTCCATTTTGCTTCCTCCTAGAGGGAGCTTTGACATAGTAAAATTTTCACTTTCGCTAAAACTTTGTAGAAACGCATTTGGAAGTGTTTGGAGTTCGAATCACACATTTTTAGAAAATGTCCGTCGGATGTGGGTGTGTATGTATACCGCAATATTATCGAATCCAGGTTATGAATCTCTACAAAATTTGGCATGTATATCCATTTCTGGATTCTGAATTCGGGAAAAGAAGTTATTTTCAATTGTGCTAACTAAATTTCATTTTATGGTCGTTTATTGAATTTTGCAAAATTATTTTTGACATTTTTCGTATAATCCTTATGTTACACGAAAATACAGCTATAGCGCATTTAAAAGAGAATAAAATTAACTTCTTTTCCCTGCTTAGCCCTCGAGATCGACCGCACTGTTTGGCAGCAAAGGCGAAACAGGTCATTTTTGCGAATCAAGGCATATCTTTGAAATTAAATATCATATCCTCACAAAAAAACCGCTGCCAAGTCATTGGCACTTAGCTTCCTCCTATTCTGCTAGTGGAAGATAATTACATGGGACAATTAACTCATTCTTTGATTTAAATATTCGCTACTATTCGATACTAAAAGGATAGGTTAGGAAGACACTTGTAGGGGAGAGGTATCAGGGGAGTGGGGGTTAAGGTGGATATCAAAAGGATAGAGCTCCGTGAACTCCTAAAATAACTTACATATATCGTAATAAAAAAAATACCAGTAATTGCGGAGTCGTTAATAACGTTAACAACTGCAAGTTACAAAATTGCGGGTGGCTTCATTTTTTTGTGAAAAATAACTTTTTCACAAAAAAATTATTTTTCACGATTTCTACATACCCACAGCCGCCTTTCAGACCCTTGAAGTTGTTTTCTATATTCCCATAATCGCCTATTAAAATTTAAAAGCTCATTTCAGTACTCCCACAGTCACCTTTTAGACCCTCGTAATAGTTTTCTATATTCCATAGCTCCTGGGAGAGTGGTCTCACCGGAGATCCGCTCGGGACTGAAGCCCCGAGCTCTCTTAAGACGAGAGAGCGCGGGCGTCGGAGAAGCGGGAAAATATTTCAACCTTGTGGGTAGCAGTCTTTTAGGTACACTATTGTTGAATATATTGTATAAATCAATACCCCTATAGCACCGATAATTTTGGCAACATTGCCAACATAGCATTGCAAGACTAGCTAGATTCGGCAATATTGCCAGAGCTTAGAATAACATTGCCGCAACCATTAAGGAATGTTGCCACGCACCAAAATGTCCGCTTTTTCATTGCAAGGTTGGTTGTCTCCTACACACGTCCCAATATTTTGGGAACATTGCCTGAAGATTGCATTCCTAGTTGTCGCAATATTGCACGAATCCTCATTAATATTGTGCAACTATTTAGGGAACATTGCTACTAGATTGTACAATATTTAATTAATATTGCGATAACTTTAAATTATTTCCGCATTAGTATAACAATTTTTATAATGATGCAAAAATAATTTAAGGTTATCGCAATATTAATTAAATATTGTACAATCTAGTAGCAATGTTCTTTGAATAGTTGAAGCAACATTAATAAGGTTCCGTGCAATATTGCAAAATCTGGTAATGGAATCTTTAGGCAATGTTCCCAAAATATTGGGACCTGTGTAGGAGACAACCAACCTTGCAATGAAAAAGCGGACATTTTGGTGCATGGCAACATTGCCTTATGGTTGCAGCAATGTTGTTCTAAGCTCTGTTAATATTGCCGAATCTAGCTAGTCTTGCAATGCAATGTTGAGGCAATGTTGCCAAAATATCGGGTGCTATAGGGGATAATTACGTGGTTATTAATGTACACTGCCCTACGAAGGACAAGGAGGAAGACGTCAAGGATCTTTATTACGAAGATTTGGAACAATTAATCGACCAATTCGCGTCTTACAACACCAAAATAGTAGTAGGGGATTTTAACGCTAAAATAGGGAAAGAGGAAATGTTAAGGCCCACAATAGACAAGGAAAGTGCACGAGATCAGCAACTATAACGGTACTAGAGACATAAATTTCGCGGGGGCAAAAGATCTTATAGTAAAGACTACGTGCTTTAAGCACAAGGATATACGCAAAGCAACGTGGACATCGCCAGACGGAGCCACGCCAAATCAAATTAATCACATTCTTATCGATAAGAGTCGCCACACGAACGTACTTAACATATGAACCTATAGGGGGGCGGATTGCGACTCGGATCATTTTCTAGTAGTAGCCAAATTAAGGGCCAAATTAGTAGCCGGGCAAAATAGTTAACAAGCGAGTAAAGTAGAAACCTTCAATATTGAAAAGCTACGAAACGGGATAGAGCGAATTATCAAGTAGAAATAAGGAATCGGTTTCAGGTGCTCGAGGAAACGGATGTACCGACGGAGGTGGATGACGATCCGAACAGTCTATGGGAGGATATTGAAAAAACGATAAAAGAGGCACCGAATAAAGTGCTAGGTAAAAAGAAAAAGCCAAAGAGCAAACCATGGTTTGACGAAGAGTGCGAACTCTGGTTTGAATGGCGCAAAAAGGCGAAATTAGACAGCGTACGCAATGAAAGCGATAGGACCGTAGAAGAGTACCACGAAATAAGAAGGCAAGTGGGGGCGATTTACAGGAACAAAAAACACGAGTATCAAAAGAATCAGATTAGAAAAATAGAAACTAATAGTAAGGAAAATAACCAGCGCAAGATGTACAAAGGAATTAACGCTATTAGAAAGGGATTCCAGAGTAGATCACAATTGATTAAAGATGAGGGCAGAAATCTCGTCACAAGCGAAAGTGAACTGCTAAGGCTGTGGAAGGGCTATTTTGATAAATTGCTAAACATACATGAAAACTGCGACGAAGCGGGAGACGAAATCCACACTGCTGAACTCCATATGGAAGAACCAACCTATAAAGAATTAGAAGCCGCGATCAAAAAAATAAAGAATAACAAGGCCACAGGAAACGATTCTATACTATCTGAACTACTTGAATATGGGGGCACCGCGTTAAAATTCAAAATTTTTTAACTAGTATGTGCTATTTGGAAAAATGAAACGATACCGGAAAACTGAAAAGAATCCATCATCATACCGATTTTTAAATAGGGAGATAAGACATACTGTAATAACTACCAGGGAATCTCACTTTTAGCTACATGCTACAAAGTACTATCAAACATAGTACAGGCCAGACTCACGCCTTTCACGGAAGATATAATAGGAGATTATCAGTGTGGATTCTGGTGTAACAGGCCAACAAGCGATCAAATGTTTACTATAAGACAGTTGTTAAAGGAAAAATGGGAACATTGCGAAGCAATACACCAGCTATTTATAGACTTTAAAAAAGCGTACGACTCTATCAAACGAAGCAAAATGTATCGAATCCTTGTGCTCCTCGGAGTACCCAAAAACTCGTTAAATTAATTTAAATATGTCTGAACGAAAGCACGGGAAAGGTCTGAGTAGGCGGTAATGTATCCGAATCATTCATCATTCATGATTCGCGACGGTCTGAAACAGGGTGACGGTCTTTCCACGGTACTCTTTAACTTAACGCTAGAGTATGTTGTTAGAAAAATGCAGACTAGCGGGCTAGGTGCAACACTTAACGGTAAAACACAAATTCTAGGATATGCAGATGACTTGGATATACTGGGGGATAACGGTGCAGCGGTGGCGAAAAACGCGGAAATTCTCATAAATGCAGCTGAGGACACGGGTCTAGAAGTGAATCGAAAACGAAATATATGATCACGGATAAACTAGGCATCTGCGACGGAGAGGGTGATCTTAAAGTCAGAAATTTTACTTTCGAAAAGGTTAGCGAATTCATATATTTAGGCACAACTATAAATGATCGAAATGAAATGAAAGCCGAGATTAGCAAAAGACTTCATTTGGGTAATGCCTTCTTCTACGCCGTGAATACAATTGATTACTAAAATCAATACTGCTGTCTAGAAATGTTAAAGTAAGGATATATAGGACTATAATAATGCCGGTAATCCTGTACGGGTGCGAAATTTGGGCGCTTACTAAAACGGAAGAAAACCGTTCGAAGGGTGTTCGAAAATAAGATTCCGCGAAAAATATACGGGCCAAAGAAAGATGAGGAAACCGGGGAGCGGAGGAAACTGCATAATGACGAGCTTCACAATTTATACGCGTCACCGAATATAAATAGAATAATTAAAGCACGGAGACTAAGCTGGGCAGGGCACGTGGCAAGAATGGGAGATAATCACACGGCAGCTCGTATAATGAAAGGAAAGCCGAGAACACGCTACCTCTAGGTAAGCCTGGACGCAGGTGGGAGAACAACATAAAAATGGACTTAACCGAAATCGGGCGGGAGGGTGCGAAATGGATTGGATTGGCACAAAATAGAGACACGTGGAGAGTTTGTGTAGATGAGGCGATTAACTTTCAATTTCGAAATGTGTTAAGTGACGAAGTTTCTGGATAATTATTCGGAAACATCATGTAAAAATTACACTAAGCCAGTAGATAAAATCCAGAAACTTCGACGCTTAATTAAGCCTCGAAGGAATGTACCCGAAACCAAAACAAACTTCTCCTCCCTCGGCTGAAGCGCGCGTGCACAGCCGACGCTGCAGTTTAGCCGTTGACCATGGCATGGGCCCATAAGGCCTAATGCGTAAGAGAGAGAGCGCGGCTAGGCTGAAGTACGAAGAGAGAAGAAGTAAGGACCCTGCGTGGGAGAGAGCTTCAACTCTCTCTCATTAGCGTCACCTCCCCATGCTTCATTCCTTTGTGTGCGCTCCTAGAGACAGGACGCTTTTTCTTTGAGTTTAACACTGAGTTTAATTTGAGTTGATTGAGTTTAAAGTATCATTTTCTTTTGAGTCTAGACATTTGGTTAGTCAAATTTTCTTCAGTTTTTCATTCTATTTCAAATTGTGTTTCGCCAAACAATTATATTGGATTTGATTGTACTGGACGTCATTTTCGAAGGAAAAAGAAAACAAAGAATTTTGAAGGGAAGCCTACCGCACTCATTGTTTTGCCTGCTACCAGCATCCCATTTATCTATTTTCCCAGTCAGCCATCAGATACAAGTAA
Organism: Pteromalus puparum; assembly: GCA_012977825.3. Lineage (NCBI taxonomy): Eukaryota > Metazoa > Arthropoda > Insecta > Hymenoptera > Pteromalidae > Pteromalus > Pteromalus puparum. Next base: position 30,063,732 of record CM053171.1, read on the forward strand.
GTCGGTTTTCTTAATAATTTAGTTTCAACATTTTCCAACTCAAACAGTTCTGCCTCGACAAATTAGTGCTTTCACTGATCTCCTCCGTAAGGGAGAGTAGCTGAGCGCCCACGTTTCTAATAATATTTCATTGTTAGTTTGGTAGACTCAGTGTCATCCTAACAAAATGCCACTTAAAAAAAAATATAAATCAATATAAAACGTAATTCTTTCAAAAATTAAAAATAATTTGCGATTTTGCAGAATTTTGCGGCTTTTCTTAATTTACAAGTAAACTAATTCATATAGAGGAGTGCGCTCGCAGACATTTTTGTAGATAATTTAATAAGGAACAACTTTTGTGTTAAACTTTTTCCGCTTAAATCTGAAATTTGTAAACCGCAGAGACAAGTATGAAAAAAAAAAATGCTCAACCACCACTCTCATTGTTTATTGCTGATTCATCGTACAATATTCGTGGTTTTCCTATAAATATTATCAGTCTACATACTTTTTGAAACTATTTTACCTAATAACATTTTGCTTTGGAATTTTTGCAAACAATAATTCCAACATGACTGGCCTACTGCCTGTAGGGCGCTCGAGCAAATATTGCTGATTTATAGCCCAGACAATTTATCATCTTAGTTTATACTTATACAATCATATCGATTATCTATCTATATTCACATACGTACTGTCACTAACGAATTTTGCCAGTACTTTCTCTATTATTGACGACTAACTATTGTGACTTTTTATACTCCAATCAGATAGAATTATAACAATCATAAATATTTGTATGCAATATAGACCGTGATACATTCCAAAATAAATAAATACATGTCTTACCAACTCTTCGTCCTTTAGTGTTGCTCTTGGCACAGCTGATAATCCAGCATTTCGTTTTGTTGCAGCCATTGTCTAAAGAAACAAACTGCTCTTACTATGATTTCTAAATATTTTGGAATATTTATGTATTTTAATCATCATACTCCCTCACTCACTTAAGGTGGCTTATCACTTAATTAAAAAATGAGATACAGAAAAAACTTTAAGAGGTGATATTGACTAATATTGTTGTTATGTTTTAAAGACTTTATTTAATGATTTCAACTAACCGAGTTAGTGATTAGCCATCTTAAATAAAATCATTTGAAGATATAACTATTACAATTAGTCAGCTAGAAAGAACTTAATCACTGACAAGTTCGTAGTTTTCCATTTTATTAGGTATAGAACTATACAATTAAACAGCTAAACAAAAAATTATCTTTGTATTGTTCAGGAGCTCAAGCAGAAACTTTCTTGCTAAAAGAGCGATCTTAATTATTATTTTTTTAGAACACACACACACACACACACACACACATACACACACACACACACACACACACATATATATATATATATAGTTGGTTCTCTGACAAATCGACTAATCGTGCGCGGCAAAAAAAAAATGTTTGCCCAAACTTGGGGGATATGTCACTACGATGTCAACTGTAAATTTTCAGATCGATTCGATCAATTCAAAAGCGGAGGCTTCAAGATCGTCGTATCCCGGTGGCGGCTTCGAGAACGTCGTATGCCAGAAGAAGCTTCAAGAACGTCGTATCTTAGGATTGGCTTTAAAAACCACTTTTACTTCCGTGATCCTTGCTAAATAGACGCGATAAAAGATTTTGAAAAAAATAGAGTAGATGTTATATTGAGTTAATAGTTGACACTATCTTTTTCAAAATCTGTTATCGCGTTTATTTAGCAAGAATCACGGAAGTAAAAGTAGTTTTTAAAGCCAATCCTAAGATACGACGTTTTTAAAGCCTCTTCTAGGATACGACGTTCTCGAAGCCGCCACCGAGATACGGCGATCTTGAAGCCTCCACTGAGATATGGTGTCATTCCACAGCCGTCGATATGCTATAACTGACATGTCTGCAATTTAAACCTTAAAATGTGAAAATCTAGGACTCCGACTACTTTTGTACGGTGAAAAGATACCTTTTCATAGTGCAAAGGACGTATTCATCCGGATCATTCATAAAAATATCACATTGGTAGGTTACGTTGGTAAACAAGAATCTTACGTCCTTTGTCACAGCTATTATTAGTCATTTAAATCATTTGAGAGGGGTTTTCACTAGTATGTGTCCCATAATAACAAAAAACGAAGGCCTCTGCCATTCTGGTTCTTGAACAGGTACTTCTGCACTATGAAATGGTATCTTTTCACCGTACAGAAGTAGTCGGAGTCCGAATCGAATCTTAGATTTTAACATTTTAACTTTAAATTGCAGACAAGTCAGTTATAGCATATATATAGGGCTATAAGCGAACTTTTATTAAAAAGTTGAGAAAATTTTACAAAAATAAAACATTTAGTGTGTTTTCAGTGAAGGATGCGCCGTTTAAGAGCTATAAATCATTGAAAATAGGCAAAAAATGCAAAAAATGCTTAAATAACCAACTTTGAACCCTTATAACTCGAAGAGAATTGATCGAATTGATCTAAAAGTTTACAGCTGACATCGTAGTGACCTCTAGAACATATCCCCCAAGTTTGGGCAAACTTTTTTTTTGTCAGAGAACCTCCCATATACACACACACACACACACACACACACACACACATTATATATATATATATATATATATATATGAGTGGTTCTCTGTGAAATCGAAGATTAAAAATTTAATTTTGGCCCAAACTGTATATATATGTACCATATAGCACCCGATATTTTGACAACATTGCCTTGTGACGAGACGCAAGTCTCGCACATAAACAAGCAAACGCAGCCTCGAGTCAGCGCGCGCGCACCAACCGAAAGGCCAGTCCGCACGGGCGCGAGAGCCAATAAGCAACACAGCGGCGACGCGCCAGGCAGAGCGAGCGGCGCGCCGCGAACACACCTATATAAGGCGGGCCGCGTGGTGCAGCGGGCAGTTCTACTCTACTCGAGCTTAACTCCTGGCTGCATCGTGAGCACACGTTACCGCAAGGAACGGCCAGAGATAGACCGACGCCGACGAAGTCGCCTCGTGAGCACACGTGACGATGGAGTTAGCGAAACCAGGAACTCCGAGTTACCGTCGTGAGCACACGAGACAACCAGGAAGAGCCGAAAAACGTCGAGTTTCGCCTACGTAAGCACACGTAGCCGCTACCCGACGTCGCCACCTGCTCCTGAACCCCGTTCAAAGGGACTTGTTTTCTCCACCACCGTGAGCACACGGGGCTGAGGAAATAACTATAGCCCCGCCGACGATTCCCCAGGTCGTGCGCTCACGTTCTGGTGAACAAGAGGTTAATTCCTGCCCGTTCGAAACCGATCTCACGCCGACATCTCAAGATTCGCCTGGTCACTGTGAGCACACAGTACGAGGATAAGAACGAGACGGGCGACCACAATTTGTAGAGCCGTGCGCTCACGACTCTATGGATCCTAGGGATCCCTAACCTCCAAAAACCCGACAATATCCCGAACCCACGCCACCGTCCGAATCCCCGATACCGCGTCCGTAAAACCGACGAATGCAGCGAAACTGCGTAACTCAGACAACCTCGCGTTGATGTACCGTTAACCGCACTAGTATAAACTAGACCGATTGTAAAGGCGAAATATTCTAAATAAGCCGCGATCTCGATTTCTGTTACAGACGGAGACTAACAATTGAACGAACAACTTGTTATCTTATTTGCTTAAATATATCTATTTTGTTAATAATTTACATGAACAGTCTCATCTATTAACCATTCCGCTAACCAAATCCTGGCGTCCGGCCGACTCAACATCCGGGGAAAGTCGAACCGTTACAGCCTCAACATTGCATCGCAAGACTGGCTGGATTCAACAATATTACCAGTGCTTCGAACTACATTACTGCAACCATTATCCCCCACGTGTCTTAATATTTTGGAAACATTGCCTAAAGATTCCATTACTAGATTTTGCAATATTGCACGGAACCTTATTAATGTTGCTTCAACTATTCAGAGAACATTGCTACTAGATTGTACAATATTTAATTAATATTGCGATAACCTTAAATTATTTTTGCATCATTATAAAAATTTGAATACTAAACCGAAAATAATTAAAGGTTATCGCAATATTAATTAAATATTGTACAACCTAGTAGCAATGTTCCCCGAATAGTTGCAACAATATTATTGAAGTTCTGTGCAATATTGAAAAAACTGGGGATGCAATCTTCAGGAAATGTTTCCCAAATATTGGGACCTGTGTGGGAGATAGCCAACCTTATGTAAAAACGGACAATTTAGTGCGTGGCAACATTGCCTAATGGTTGCGGCAATGTTGTTCTAAGCACTGGCAATATTGTTGAATCTTGCTAGTCTTGCAATCCAATTTTAAGGCAATATTGCCAAAATATCAGGTGCTATAGGGGTTCTATATGTTGTACTTGCCTGCCAAAAATAATTCAGCGCGATTCCTCTACTTGGCTTCGAGTTCTATCTGGTTAAAGTTCGCGTTTTAAGCAATTTTTGCATTTTTTGCCTATTTTCAATAATTTGTCATTCATAAGGGATGCATTTTCAACCAAAACTGCCCTAATACTTTTTTTTGTGATATTTTCTAAATTTCACAATAAAAATATTTTTAAAGTCCTATATATATGTTTAGGTTATCTTACTTGCATTTTAAACCTTATAACGTGACAATCTGAAGGTTCGTCCCGAACTACGACTACTTTTTTATAGTAAAAAGGAGCTGTAAATTTTCAGAGTGGGTCTGACCTTCTGCTAGGAGTTATGTAGAAAACAAACATGAAATAATGTCTAATAAGTGGTGTTTATGCAAATTTGACACTTATAACCTAGTACATTTTATCTCTGTCAATACCAATAAAGTTTCTCAGCTAGCTTTAAATACAAGTAGAAGTATTTTACTGACTACCAGAGCTAAGCTTGGCTGATAACAACATAACATGATATAGTTTGAATTAAAAAGTAATGAAAATGAATATTTAAATTTTTTACCTATGCCTATAATATTAGATTCTTTTATCCAATCACTATCAAAATAGCCATAAAGATGGGTGCTAGAACTAGAAAAGTATCTACATAATTCTCAAAGTGGTAGGGGACATGCGTATGTTGCAAAAAATAAGAGTATCAATTAATAAATTAAGGGTATACGCATAATCTGGTATCGATATTTAAACTTTCGGGTCATCGTGTGTTTTTAAGCTTTAAATACTGTCTTGCAGCACAAAACATTATTAACTAACTCGCCACTTCTCGAGCCATCGGAAAATCGCGGAAAACCTTTTTCCGTGTACATTGCTGTACTGATTTTAAAGCGGTATTAGAATGGTTGTTAAGTAGCCACCTGTCTAGATGGCAGACGTTCGTTGCAAATCAGGTGGTCAAGCCAGCTCTCTGACTGTTGTGCACGCACAAGTAGCAATTAAAGAAAAGATCAATAAAGTACAAGATTCGCAGCTGTTGTCGTACCTGGGAAAGTTTTCAAGTTTCTTCGAGATGTTGCGAATTTTGGTATGTGTTTACAGATTGCGTTACAATAAAACAAGAACCAAGGGCAGCCGTTGTAGCTTTTACACTTTTACGTCTGACGAGATTGATGCTCTCGAATCGGATTGATTTGCTTTATTCTGAGTCAATACTTCTCAGACAAACTGTAGTGCCTCAGAAGTAATCAGCAGTTGTTATCTTGCAGTCACTTGCTGCGCCTTGTATTTATTTTTGCAATACAACGAGAGGCATCCAGTCGTTTTGCCTAGCTCCAGTGTCTTCGTCAAGACATTGATAGAAGAGGTGCATCTTCCGACCCTACATGGAGGTGTTCAACTTATGCTTAGTACCATCAACAGGACTTATTGAATTTTGCGTGGCTAAAGAACTGTCCAGGGAGTCTATCGACATTGTCAACTCTGTATTCAGCTTGCTGCGATATCTGTTCAACAACAGATAGCCTCTTTTCCGTCCTATAGGGTTGCTCCTCAAAGATCCTTTGCATACACTGGGCTGGATTATGCTGGGCTATTTCCGACTTTGTTTATATAAGGGCACAGGTGCTAAATCTACAAAACGGTATATCGCAATTTTTGTTTGTCCTAGTATACCTCTGGTATACCTTCAGTATATCCTCCGTATATTCGAAGATCATATCTTCGATAGCTTTGAGTACCGGAGGGCAGTCCATTCATATACCCGCACGTTGGAGTTAAAATAACTTAGCCCACCCGCCACTGTGAGGACGCTAGAGATATAAGCAATGCAGTTTTCAATTATGCAAAGTATACAGGGTGAGAAACAAAATTTTGAAGCTTAATATCTTTGAAACTAACTGGTATCATAAACAACCCAAAGAAAGGGATAAGGAGTTACGTAATACTAAATAAATCTAGAATTTTAAATTAATTATTACTTTTTTACTTTAGTTATCGCGTCACGTAAAACAACGATTCATAGTATACAGGGTAAGAAAAACAAATTTTGAAGCTCAATATCTTCGAAACTAATTGGTTTCGTAAACAACCCAAACATAGGGATAAAAGTATGATGACTTAGTATACAATAATAATGCTAACTAAATCTAAAATTTCAACTTGATTAATGCTTTTTTACTCCAGTTATCGCGTCACGCAGATACACAACTTTTTTCAGTTGTTGATGTTTTTCTCAGGGTCTGCCCCATGAAATGACTTAAAATTAAAGTGAAATCCCTATTGAAAAATCTCAGATGAGAATCAGATGTGATTTTGGCGTGATTTTCAGATAAGAGTCAAGTGAGTCTCATTTGATTCTCACCTGATTCTCATATTCTCATCTGATTCTCATATGATTCACATCTGATTCTTATTGGATTCTCATCTGACCAAAGTCAAATGTTATTTTGTCAAATTTTAATTTAGATTTGTCTCTTAGCAACCTTGCAAATCCTCACAAACTCCTTACAAATATATATATATATATATATATATATATATGGGTGGTTCAAGACCGGTGATAGCTCCATGGTAAACCACCTGCCTCCCGGTCAAGGGGTCGTGGGTTCGAGCCCCCATCAGCGCGATCAGTTTTTTCTAATCCGATGGAAATCTTACTCACGACACCGGGTTTGAGAAAGGCGTAGGTGTGATGAGCCTACCCTGGAAACTTTCGAACGCTAAAATTCATCTAGAAACACAATACGATACGTTGTGAGGCCATGAACTTTCGAGATCGAAAAAGCCACCCATTTATTTTATATTTTTTTATATATGGGTGGTTCTCTGTGAAATCGAAGATAAAAAATTTCGATTTGGCACAAATTGTATATATATGTTCTACAAGTTGTACCTGACTCCCAAAAAAAAATTCAGCCCGATTCCTTCACTTGGATTTGAGTTATAGCTGGTCAAAGTTGGGATTTTTAGCAATTTTTTGCATTTTTTGCCTCTTTTCAATAAATTCTAGCTCATAAGGGATGCATTTTTAACTAAAACTGCCAAAATACTTTTTTTGTGAAATTTTCAGGATTTTTCAATAAAAATACTTATAAAGTCATATATATGTTGAGGCTACCTTATTTACATTTTAAACCTTATAATGTGGAAATCTGAGAGTTCGATCCGGACTATGACAATCTCAATTCACCAAAAAGATACCTTTTCATAGTAAAAAAGTAGCTGTAAAGTTTCAGAATGGGTCTGACCTTCTACTAGAAGTTATCCGGAAAATAAACATGATATAATGGCTAATATGTGGTTTTTAGGCAAATTTGACACTTATAACCTAGTACATTTTATGTATATCAATACCAACAAAGTTTCGCAGCTAGCTTTAAGTACAAGTATAAGAGCACGGTGTATGTACAAGAATACAGCGTTAATAAATTATGCCAATAAATGCTGCCCTAGTCTGCCTAGTCAGGCCTCGACGATGAGCATCAAATAAATATATACCACTTGATAACACATAATCGATAGTATTATTAATAATTTTGTCTCTGATTGTTTTCTCAAACGTACTAATAATAATTTTTTGTGCTACAAGACAGTATTCACAGCTTACAAACATACGATGACCCGAAGGTTTAAATATCAATACCAGATTATGCGTATAACCTTAATTAATTAATTTATATTTTCATTTTTTACAACATACGCATGTCCTCTAGCATTTTGAGAATTTAGATATTTCTTTTTTTTAGATATTTATTGACCAGAAATAAATTACAGAATAAAATACATACTCTGCATTCCTGCAAAGATAAACAAAGTTATCTGACCGCAGGCCTGGCATTTAGTTACAAACTAATAAAGATATAAATATAAAAAAACACTTAAAACTAAAACTTATGCTATATTTACGCATGACTAGTAGTGGCCTTCTCACTACTTTACACATTATATGTATACATAAATTATTTCATGATTAACAATTTTAACAAGAGTTGAACATTTCAGATATCAACAGTTGGATTTTATCCATTCTTTAATTATCTCCTGTTGACTCGATTTGCTAATTTCTAGCACTTTTAGGTTATTCGGCAAAGCATTAAATGTTGAGATCGCTTTAATATAACAGTTCTTATAACTAATTCTCTTTTTATTTATCGGTACTATAATACTTTTATTTCTAGTAATGCTAGATGAGTTGAGGTATTGCTCTTTGAGATCATTATAGTATATCTTTAGTGATTCCAGGGTAAACAATTGTTCTAGATTGAGTGGTTTATTATGCGTGACAAATTTATTCTTATTTATTATCTTAAGAATTTTTTCTGTATTTTTTGTACTAAATCTCTATTATTCTTATAAGCTCCACCCCAAGCAATGATACCATAGCTCATAATACTATGAAAGAACGCAAAATATATTAACATCAAAGTCTCGGTTGACATTGATTTCGCAATTTCTTCAGTGGTCTTAGATTTTATCTGTGCAATTAGTACTCTTTCTGGTTCAGTCAGGCTTTTCTTCTCGATTTTAGAGGTTATGTTCTTCTTTGTGTGCTCGGGGCAGATTATAAGGTGTTTCCCCAGGTGTTTATAATTGTCCGATATCTCATTGAGACAGTTGACGTGGAAAGCCTCATCACAGATGATACACACCACTGTTTCCACTTTTTGTTCCGTATGGCATGCAAAAAATGCGGAACGCTTATCAGGAGGCTTGCGTCCTGGTGCCATGTTGGATGACGTATGAATTATGTAGATACTTTTCTAGTTTCAGCAGCCATCTTTATGACTAGTTTGATAGTAATTGGATGAAATAATCTAATATTACAGGTATAGGAATAAAAGTTAAATATTCATTTTCATTACTGTTTAATTAAAACTATATATCATGATATGTTGCTACGAGCTAAGCCCAGCTTCGGTAGTGGTGAACTACATGTTGTGTACTATTGCTTTTCTACTTGTACTTAAGGGCATGGTACACTCCTACTTTACCATCGGTAGTGTCATTGCAGTTTTTCAAACCACTCGATGAATATTGAACGCGATGCCTCAAACTTTTAGCATTGCCTCATTTAATGAAAAAATGAACACGGGATTACTCGAATTTTAAGTGCCGTAAGTGTGAAACACTCCGACTAAGCTTTATATTTTGTATTTTATTGTTTGGTCCAGGATGTCATGGTATTTGAATTTACTTTGTATATTAATTTTATATTTTGTGTTGGTTCTAGATATTTCGACCTTGGCTGACGTATTACAGCCAAGTCTAATATACCTGAAAAAGAACTTATGTTTGAATTTTTTTTTAAACAGAAAAAATGTTTTAAGAATTTCTTCCAAACAAACATATTGCTGTTTGAAATACTCTCCTTAATAGAACTTTCTTCAAGGACGTAATGCCTCGAAGATGTTCTATTTAAAATTAAAAATGTGTATAGTTAACCTTCAGAGGACGTATTGCCTCTGAAGTAGTACTATACGGAAAGCTGAAAGGTAAAAAATACAAGAAAAATAGATATATATTATATGTGAACAAATAGTTTATTGTTCCTACGTTTATATACAACTGAAATTTTATTTACTTTAAAAGCGCTGAGTACAAGACGACAAACATATTGCCGAAGTCTCTCGACTCGCGAGTCAAAAGAAGTAGGTACGAGAAATTTCTACTTAGTTAGGAGACTGAGTGCTCCTTCCTATTCGAGCTCTCTCGAGCGAATGACGCCGGGAGCTGTGCAAGCCGCCTATTTAAGCTGTGGCGCGCACCTGCGCCGAAGCGCTGCTGTTTCTTCACCTTCCAGTCCGCCGCTGCTGCTGCTCGCTGATTGGGTCAGCGCTGGTCCGCGTTTGGAACTACTCCCTTTTCTCGAACTTTCTTTGTGTGCCCTTTTTTCAGGGTCGTTACAAGTGCAAGTGAGAAAGGTTATAGCGTCGCGCAAAAAACTAGTCTGTGCATGCGCGGCTATGCCTCGCACTTACGGCAGATTGCCGACAAAGAAAAATAAATAAATTTTTAATTTCACTTAAAATTTAATTCATCTCGTGTTCATTTTTATTTAATAAAGCGATGCTAAAAGTTTGGACCCATTCCATTCAGTATTCATCGAATGGTTTGAAAATCTGCAATGCGGCTACCAATGGTAAAGTAGGAGTGTACCATGCCCTTAAAGCTAGCTGCGAAACTTTGTTGGTATTGATATACATAAAATGTACTAGGTTATAAGTGTCAAATTTGCCTAAAAACCACATATTAGTCATTATATCATGTTTATTTTCTAGACAACTTCCAGTAGAAGGTCAGACCCATTCTGAAACTTTACAGCTACTTTTTTACTATGAAAAGGTATCTTTTTGGTGAATTGAGATTGTCTTAGTCCGGATCGAACTCTCAGATTTTCACATTATAAGGTTTAAAATGCAAATAAGGTAGCCTCAAAATATATATATATGACTTTAAAAGTATTTTTATTGAAAAATTCAGAAAATGCAAAAATTGCTTAAAACCCAAATTTTGACCAGCTATAACTCAAAGCCAAGTTAAGGAATCGGGCTGACATTTTCTTGGGAGTCAGGTAAAACTTGTAGAACATATATATACAATTTGTGCCAAATCGAAATTTTTTATCTTCGATTTCACAGAGAACCACCCATATATAAAAAAATATAAAATAAATGGGTGGCTTTTTCGATCTCGAAAGTTCATGGCCTCACAACGTATCGTATTGTAAAACTTGTAGAACATATATATACAGGTTGGGCCAAATCGAAATTTTTTATCTTCGATTTCACAGAGAACCACCCATATATACACACACACACACACACACACACACATACACACACATGCTTGTGTGTTTCTTTTTTTTATGTGGCGTAGGCAGTGCAAGCTTTGCACAAGTGGCCCTCCGACAGCGGCATCTCACAGGCACCATTGTTAAACAATACTTCCGTAGAGCTCGTTTATTAGCCTGATTGGCTTCTTCTTTAGGGTTAGATATTTTCATACATTCCCCATTCATCGGAGTAATCAGGGGTTCATCTTGTGTGTGTGTGTGTGTGTGTGTGTGTGTGTGTGTGTGTGTGTGTGTGTGTGCGTGTGTGCGTGTGTGTGTGTGTGATTATGTACACTCGGCGGTAAGGAATTCTGTTAGAATGTTTTGAACCAAATGGCAATGTCGCATGGTTTTTGACGGTACCGGCCCATATAACCTCTGCAAATATAAAATCGTCAGAACCGTCAAAAACCGTCAAAACCCATCAAAAATTGGGCGACGTTGCCATTCGGTTCAAAGCGTTCTAACAGAATACCTTACCGCCGAGTGTATGTAAAGAAAATACGTTTAACAGCTGAGAATGAGAAAAATTTACAAAATATATATAAAATCACAGTTTGATTGTACAATCGATTTCGCGCTTTGTATAGTTTGTGTAAAAAAATAGTTATTTGCAGAAAAATTCAAATTTTTTGACCTTTAAATAACCTTGAAGTGACCCTTATAAAGCCAATCGGGCGAAATGTACACCGGATTCGGATTTCACAAAGTGTCAAACTCAATTCACATCGATACACCATGACGTGGTAGAGACAAACGAATCCCGGATTCGAATTCAGCGATCTAAAAAATATATAAATCTACCCACGGAATCTATTTAAACAATTTTTTATAAACAAAAGAGCAGAAAATGTAAATTTTTATACTAATTTCTTATTTTGGGGGTGAATTCTGAGGATGTAAATTGGGCGCTGGTGAAACGCGACTAATTTTTCCTTAATCTACTATTCTTAAGCTTTCTAATTCTGTTTTTTTTTTTATCTTATTTCTAAGAGGAGCCACTTAATTTTGTCCATACTGAAGTCAAAACAAAACATAGTGCGGCTGTAGGAACCAGCGGTTAAAAGCTTTTAGCACTATTTTAAACGGATCATTGAAGACACTTCACTCACATTTAAGGAGATGTCTACGATAAGTAAGCCTCCGCTGAACGCTTGGCTACGTTAATTGCAAGTAGTGATGTTCAATATATATCGATAAATACAAATATCTGTTTGTAATCAATATTTGTTTCGATATATTGTAATTTTTTATCGATATCTTGATGATCGATTATTGGGCGTATCGATATCTTACACGCCAATATCGATATTTATTTAACTTAATTTTTATATATAGAATTTCTCAAATTCGATTTCGAAATATGACGGTTCACAATGCAGCGTCCGGCGCCCGCGCATGCGCGTGAGTCTTCCTCCATATAACAATTTCTGATATCGACAGCCATTTTAGAATTCGTTAAAAACGCGGGCAGTCGGGCACAGGCACGGGAGTTAACTCGATCACAACAGTAAACCTGAGCAGTGTACTGAGCAGTGAGCACGTGAAAATTGCACAAGAACAAGACTACACACTACAACTACGACACAGCGAGAGAGAGAGAGAGAGAGAGAGAGAGAGAGAGAGAGATCTAAGAATTTTGAGATTTCGAGAAGAAGCTGAAAGCAGTGTGCACTGTGCAATTGTGCACTCTGCAGACTCCGCGAGAGAGAGAGAGAGAGAGATATAGAGATCCAGACATCCAGAGATCTAAGAATTTTGAGATTTTGAGAAGAAGCTGAATGCAGTGTGCACTGTGCAGTTGTGCACTCTGCAGACTCCGCGAGAGAGAGAGAGATAGACAGATCCAGAGACCTAAGAATTTTGAGATTTCGAGAAGAAGCTGAAAGCAGTGACTGTACAATCTGCAGACTCCAGCGACTACCGGCAACCGGCCAGTGCGGCAGTACACAGTGCAATCTGCGACGCGACACGCAAAACGTTCCTACAACTTTATGTTAGAAGTAGAAGGTAAAAAATATTCTTAAGGTTCAAATGTTTAATGACCGCCGAGGTTATGTTTTGTTCCGAAAAGATCCTCCTAATCTGAATTTTATTTTAAGCTCTCAATTCACAATTTTGCATTACTGTCTTGCATTACTGTCAATATAATTTTTTTTTACAGATGTGTACTAAAATAGCTGAGTTAGATAATTATTTACATAAACAAAAAAGTGTGTAATCTGCTTAAAGTATAAAATAGTTGAAAATAGCGAATTGACGTTAGATTATTGTCAAACAAGAAAACATTAGAATCAATTCTAGTTTATTTTGAAAATACAGAAACAGAAATACACGATAAATTCTGTAAATACGAAATTCAATCGAAAGTATTAGATAATTTAGAAATTATTAATATAATTTTGAGTTCTATCTTCGATTTTATTTTACAACTAGACATATCTGATGATAGCTTAGCAGACACTGTAATAATTAGTAACAGTCACTATACTGACGAGGACGAAGATTAAAAATTATTTTCGTCGTATTGTAAGCAATCAATTCATCATTCGTTGAATAATTCTATTTATGAGGGCTCATCATTGATATTACAATAATTTTTACAGCAATAGATGACTTGATTTTTTGTTAGGATAAAAGCAGGATCCTAACCTCAAACACAACATTCTAACACGCTCAAAACAGTATGCATTTACTAATTTCCATTATCCTACTGAATAATTACAAAAATTAAATATTATTTAATATTTTCTTAAATTATTTTAATATATAATTTTTGTAATTATTTAATATCATGTTATCCATTCATAAAAAAATTTTCATTTAAAATCATAACATTTAAATTAACTTATTGTTTTATGTATCGACATTGAACGTTGAATCAAATAATTTTCTAAATTTAGTGGGGAAAAATAAAAGCGAAATCTGGAAATATTTTGTGAAGACTGCTGATGGTGGTACATGTAAATTGTGCAATAAAAATGTCAAGTCTGGTGGTAATACCACAGATTTGAAATCGCATATTGTACACAATCACCCGGATATCAATATGAATTCTTCAAGGAGTCAAGCCACATCAAAAAGAAAATTAAGCGAGACTGTAATATATTATGCAAATATTTTATAAAATTATAAACTAATGTGAAGTTGCAAAATATTTGATAAAACATTTTTCTATTTTAGTTACAAGAAGCTGTTGAAAATTCAGACGGTGAGGTTCCCATGAGCCCTTTTACATCACTTGGAAAATGCAAGTCAGATAAAGTACTTGAGGTTGAGACCAAATCAACTGAAGATGATAATAGCGAAGAGCACATGGGTCCATCACAATCATCTCATAAAAGATTCAAGTCAGATCAACAAATAAAAGAATCGACGCCTACTAGTACATTGTCATCGACACCTACCAGCTCAAAAAAAATTCAGCCTAGACTTGACACAACATTTGCTTTACAAAAGTCATTTCAAAGTATAGTTTTTTTTTTTTATCTCCTGTTACCGCCGCAGCCTTTCAGGCCTAGTTGGCGGGGGCCTTCCACCACCTCTGTGTGGAAGTAGTGCCCAATCCTAATTTATNTCCTGTTACCGCCGCAGCCTTTCAGGCCTAGTTGGCGGGGGCCTTCCACCACCTCTGTGTGGAAGTAGTGCCCAATCCTAATTTATCCACCACTTTTTACCTCAATGTATCTGTACCTATTATTTTTTCCACCCTGAGAGACTTCTCCGATGAGGACCATATTTTCAGACGCACACCTTGCTGGTTAAGCCAGCACTCTCTGCCCCCGAGAGGGCATCGGGTCCGTCTCTCAGTGTAGCTTTCCCCGGAGAAGGTCCCGTGTATTAGACCAGCTCCACGTCGGTAAGGCCGGCGCTCCCTGCCTAGTGCATCGGGTTGGCTACCTTTTTAATTCCTGCCTTGCCTATGGTCCCTACCACTGTTTCGCATTCGCCCAGGCTTAACGCCTGTGAGGTAGGGAAAACCCGGAATTACACTGAAGGAAAATTCCGGGGAAAAACCTGCCTCGAAACAGCCGGTGTCTTGGGTACTTTTCCCGTTGAAAATAACTCAGAAAAAAATCCGAGTGACTTCACCGGGAGTCGAACCCACGACCCCTAGAGCGGACGTGTTTCGGACGGTTAAGGCGTGCGCCTTAGCCAACTGAGCCACGGACGCTCTCATTTCAAAGTATAGTTTTAATAAATATATTGGTACCAAACTGTATGCTATTATCAATTATTTTAAGTAAAGATATTTTATTTTCTTAATTTCTTGATAGTTCTTGTTATATTAAATATTTTAAATTCTGTCGATATTTAAAGGTTACTAATACAAAGTTAATATACTATAAATAAAATTAATGAATTGTTCTATTTGTTTAAGAATTGTTAATTTTAATAAAAACTACTATTTTTGTTTGTAGATGGCGGATGTAAGGCTGCTGAAGCTACCAATAGACTTCTTTTCATGCTAGCCAAAGACAAGATGCCGTATGACACTGTTCAAAAAGAAGGATTTACGACCTTCATAAAGTATATGGCTCCTTTATACAAGATACCTTCTAGACCAACCAATACCAGATTAATGGAAGACAAGTATGATGTACTTTCGACAATAATCAAAAATGAATTGTCCACTGTAGCAGACATATCGCTTACCGATGCTATTTGGACAGATACCTTGAATAATCAAAGTTATATTGGAGTGACAAGCCATTACATCTATAATGGTCAATACAAATCTATAATGATTGGAGTAACTGAATTGGCAGACAGTCATACAGCTTCTAACATACGAAACTGATTGTTGGATATTGTAGAAGAATGGCGAATAAATAAGGATAGTATCGTTGCTTTTGTATCCGACAATGCTGCAAACATAAAAAAACGTATAATTGATGCATTTGGTGCTGACAAATGGCTTCCCTGTTTGGCACATACGCTCAACTTAATTCCAGCAAAATTAATAAAATCAGAAATAATTAATCCTATACATATGAAAGTAAAAGCTATTGTGAAATATTTTAAGAAATCTGTTTCGGCTGTAGATGCACTTAGACCTGTATCGAATTTAATGCTTATAAAAAGTGTAGATACACGTTCGAATTCGACTCATGACAAGTATGACAGATTCAGTGTATTGTCAGATAAAATAGCAGCGATACTTTTAAAATGCCCAACAGCACCTGAAATTTTAACTGCATCTGAGTTGCAAGTCGTAAATGAATTCGTCAATTTGTTAAAGCCATTTAAAGATGCCACGGTAATAGTAAGTGGCGAAACATACGTGACTGGAAGTCAAGCTATTCCAGTTATAAAAAATTTGAGAAAAGCTTTAGATTCACGACAAGTTTGTACAGATTTAGGTCGCCAGATCAAAAAGATATTATCTGACGAATTCGCGTATAGATTTGAAAAGATAGAATACGTTTCACTTGTAGCTATCGCTACAATTCTAGACCCAAGATTCAAACGATTGTACTTCACAGATAAAATTGCGTGTGCAAATACTGTAAACAAAATTACGAAATCCCTTAATCATATTATTAACGAATTTTCAAAAGAAACATGTGAGAATGATGATCCAAATAATACAAAAAATGAATCTGTAGAGATCAATGACTTTTGGATACATCATAAGGAGCTGGTGCAAGAAAGTCAATCTAATAAAGTTCAAAATCAAAATCCGAATGAGATGCCCGAAGAATTTCGGTATTATTTAAACCAGCAGGTTATTAATCGCAACGATAATCCAATACAATTTTGGTTACGTTGTCCCAAATCGGAATTATCAAACTTGCGATCCGTTATTTGACGGCAATCACAACCTCAGTACCTTCGGAGCGTCTATTTTCTCGAGCAGCGTTGATACTAACTGAAAAACGGAATCGTTTGACGTCCCAGCACTTTCAACAATTGTTATTTTTATCCACACTTTCCTTCGATGACTGGCACTTTAGTTAGATTTTTGTAATGAAAATTTATAAGATGTAATATTTATTTTTTTATAATAAAACCTATTTTCTAAATAATTTAAAAATTAATTTATATTTAACACTAAATTGAAATTTTTAACAATATTTATAATCGATATCATACAATATTTTCAATATCAATACTTGTTATTCAATATATTGTATATATCGATATTTTAGATAACGATTATTATCGATACCAATCATCGATATTTTACACAATATTGCAAGGCAATCATAACATCAGTTATGTTTATTTTGGGGAATTCACTATTTTTGTAAAAAACCGCTGCCAAGTCATTGGCACTTAGCTTCCTCCTATTCTGCTAGTGGAAGATAATTACATGGGACAATCAACTCATTCTTTGATTTAAATATTCGCTACTATTCGATACTAAAAGGATAGGTTAGTAAGACACTTGTAGGGGAGGGGTATCAGGGGAGTGGGGGTTAAGGTGGATATCAAAAGGATAGAGCTCCGTGAACTCCTAAAATAACTTACATATATCGTAATAAAAAAAATACCAGTAATTGCGGAATCGTTAATAACATTAACAACTGCAAATTACAAAATTGAGGGTGGCTTCATTTTTTTGTGAAAAATAATTTTTTCACAAAAAAATTATTTTTCACGATTTCTACGTGCCCACAGACGCCTTTCAGACCCTTGACGTTGTTTTCTATATTCCCATAATCGCCTATTAAAATTTAAAAGCTCATTTCAGTACTCCCGCAGTTGCCTTTTAGACCCTCGTAATATTTTCTGTATTCCATAGCTCCTGGGATAGAGGTCTCGCCGGAGA
>CM053171.1:30088813-30233410 GCA_012977825.3 Pteromalus puparum
GCCCCCAAATACATCTCGCACCTCTAGCGCGTAACCATAGCAACGCAGTGCGCAGGACAATTACAAAGCGACTTTCTTAACCTACAATTGGACGGACTGCGCGAAATGAATAGGCATATAGCACAAAATAGCGATACGGTCGAAGGCTCGCTATGGCTTGGGTAGATGAGGCGATGAAATTTCGAGTTCGAAATGCCCCTTAAAAAAAAAAAAAAAAAAAAAAAAATGTTTATTCAAAATATTCTACAAGGCTTTTGGAAAATGATAAACAAGTATTATTTAAAAATGATTTTATGTAAACCAAACTAAAATTTTTATAACAATTTATGTACATTTTTAATCAAATATTTATGCAATATTATAGAATATTTTAAAATATTAAATCTTAAAAAAATATATCGAAATCTTGTAATTTAATATCCATTCAAAATATTATACAAAGTCTTTTAAAATATAATGATAGAGTATTATTTTAAAATGTTTTTAACATATTTTATAATATTTTTGTGAACGAAATAAAAATGTTTTTCAGACATATTTTATAGCATTCCTGTAAATATTTTGATACGATATTTCTTTAACATTATAAAATATTTTGATAAAATATGCCTCAAAAAACAAAAATATTGTAATGGGGCGCGTTTTTAGAAGAAAAACTCGATAAGACTTAGTATGCGATGCAGTGGAGAATGCTCTCGCTGCCAGAATACTGCCCGCGTTATCACCGTAGCTTGCCTCGAGAGCTGCTTTGCAAACTTCGTGTTCGCACGTGTGTTATTTTATCAGCACACTTGTGCGCAGGTCCGGCTTCTTTGATACGCGCTATTTTTGAGCCTCATTACAACTCCTTCCTAGAATCGAATAATCGTCCCGATTCCGATTCTACACACTAGGTAAAACGCGATGTAAATCGTTTCGTTGGTAGAACCTTTTCTACGACGCACCTGCCTTTGCACTGATTTATTCAGAGTTTTGTAGGTTGCGTCGTTCCCTTAAGGGGACAAGACACTTTTAAACCCCGAATAATGAAATTCTTATAAATAATTACAAAAATAAATTATAATTATTATATAATTTTTATACTAATATTAGGTTATAGTACCTGTATGGTTTTTTTTTACTATGGTAAATCCATATCTTTCCATATCCAAATCTTTCAGAAAATGTTTAACAATAAAAATACTGAATTTTTAACCTATTTATGCCACATTTTCTTTCATGAAAGATTTTCTAAGCATTCAAATAAAAATCCCTTCATTCATACCAAAAATATAAGTGTACAAAGCATGCTCCTAAAATTTTAGCCCAATCAAACCATGTGGTCACATGGAATCCTACGGACAGTGCGAAAATGCCCAAAACAGTATACGGAGAGTCACCATGGGTAAGTAGTGTTTGCATACACTTTTGTGCCTACACATACATGCCGCTTGTAACATGGTGGGGGGACGCAAGCCTCCCGATAAGCGTCCTGCTTTACTAGTGTGTCATCCTGAGGAAAAAGTGGAAACTGCAGTGTGCATAATCTGTGATGAGGCTTATCACATAAACTGCCTCAACCAGATATCAGGCACAGTTAAATACCTGGGAAAACATCTTATAGTTTGCCCCAAGCATAGCGTGAAAAACATAAACTCGAAAGTTGAAGAGAAAAGCCTGTCCGAACCAGTAAGGATACTGATTGCCCAGATTAAATCTAAAACGACTGAGGAAATAAGAGGAGATCTATTAGCCGAGACTGAAGGTATGACTTTTGATCTACTTGGCAAAGAATCGACTGTAAATGATAGTGAGATGCGATCTTTGAAAATAGAGGTTACATTATTGAAAAGACTAATTGAGGAACTAACTGAGAAAAACGATCTACTCAAAGAAAAGATACAAAGAAACTCGAATCAAGCTACGTTTAACACCTTTTCCTACAAAGACGCTGTTAAACAACCAAAACCTTTGCAAAAAAAAAAAAATACCCAAGATCAAGGTACAAAAAAGTGGAGACAGCCAAGTTGATATTATACAGTCAGTAACAAACTGTCTAGCAGCACAAAAAAACACACAAGCCAGGAATATCTACAAAAATAAGAAGGATGAAGTGATTATTAGTTGTGCAAGTGTAGATAGTGCAGAACTAATAGAAAGTGTACTTAAAGATAAACTAAAAGGTCTCTGCAGTGTACAAAAAGATGAACTGAATAACCCGAAAATAAAAATTGTCGGAATAGATAATTACACAAATATGAATATGGAGGAAATCGAATTGGATATTAATACTAGAAATTTTAGTGATTTTACGAGGAAAGGTAAAGTGCTACACATGTACATAAGTAAATTCAGCAAACAAAGCACAGTTTTAATGGAAGTACCTGCCGAAATATACAAATACATAAGAGAAAATAAAAATAGAGTTTTTGTTGGCTACCAAAACTGTAAAACCTATGACCTAATAAACATTAGCCACTGTAACAAGTGTGGCAGGTTTCAACATAATGAGAAAAAATGTACAAATGAAGTGGTATGCTTGAAATGTGCTGAAAACCATAAAACTAGTGAATGTACCAGTGAAACTATTAAGTGTGTAAACTATGCATTTAGTAACAATAGATACTCCACTAAACTAGAAATAAATCATGCAGCGTATGACGCTAACCTCTGTTCTATCCTGAAAAAGAAAATCGCAAAGTTCATTGACTCAACGGACTATCCGTTGAGCCCTACAGTACCATCACTCGACACAGTCTACAATAGTAGGAAGTCTACAAAACAGCATGTACCGACAGCTGATAACAGGGTTCCAGGAGAACCAAGTACGATACACCCACCTAGGGAACAGAATGCTACACAGGAACAGATAAAAGGCAAAAATCAGAATACGAGGACTCTCACAAGAAACCAGCTAGCGATCCAAAGACAGAAGCAACAACTAAATCTGTACACTACTTCACCGACGCCAAACAAAGAAAAGAAAAACAAAAATAGGTAAAAATGGCCACATTTGATATCATAGACATGATCCGAAAAGATTCTTTCCAAAAAGAAAAAACATGTAGTAGTGTTGATAGTTTTAACAAAATTAGTAGCAGTAAAAATGATACGATTATGCATATAAATATTAGAAGTATGAATGCTAATTTTGACAAAATTAAATTACTAATTGATAGTTTGGATACAAAGCCATCTATTGTTATATGCACGGAAACTTTTCAACTGATTAATTACAGAATATATGAATTGAAAGGATCTGACTATGAATACAAGTGTTATTATAACCATAGTTCGATTAACAAAAACGACGGCGTAATAGTTACTAGTAAATATTAATTTAGAACAAAACACTGAGGTGATCGAAATTCATAGGATTAAGTTTGTAAATACGAGTATCAAACTAAGTAACCAAAGTAACCTTGAGGTGTCAGCGTTTAATAGGTCATACGGGATTCCGAAATCTGAATTTATTCTAGAGATAAATAAATTTCTAATTGCGAATAAATGTGTTAAAAATCACCTAGTAATAGGTGATTTTAACATCGATTTACTAGAACATGATAGCCTTAGCCAGGAATTCCTATGTAATTTCCTAGAGAAAGGGTACACCCCCGGGTTTCTTGGTATCACTAAGCCGCCGATTGGAGTCGCAAAGGGTTCCTGTATTGACAATATTTTTATCAAAACAAATAATTTAACAACAACTACATATAAAATAAAACTTTCAATAACAGATCACTACCCATTATTTATAGCATTAGACAAGATTAAGAAAAAAATAAAACAACCGGAAACTTTTGTAAATTATAAAAAATTAATAAGCATTGCCAGGAATAAAAACTGGAGTGAAATATTGTCGATAGAGGATCCTAACTTGGCGACGGATGTGCTAATTAATAAGATTAAAAACTGTATAGACATAGCTACCACAAAGAAAAGAAAGATCAAGCAAGGTGGAAGAAAGAGTTGGATCACAAGTGCAATAATAAAATCATGTGAAACTAAAGAGTTTTTGTATGATCTATGGCAACAGGATATAAGCAATGAACAACTTAAATTACAGTGCAAAAAATATATTAAAATACTAGACAAAGTTATAAAAGACGCAAAAATCAAATATGAACAAAAACAAGTACAAAGTAATATCAATAACCCAAAAAACCCCTGGGAAGTCATCAATAGTGAAATCGGCAACAAGAAATCCTGTTNATCCTGTGAAACCATAAATCATATAAAAATTAGTGATAGGAAAATAACGGATAAAACAGAAATTGCAAATAATATGAACAGATTTTTCAGTGAAATAGGTCAAGAGTTGAGTGGACGCATTAAGAAACTGGATAACGCGGAACTCAAACTACCGGCCAGGAATCCAAATACAATATTCATTAAACCCACGAACACGAGTGAAGTAGTATCGGTAATCAATGCACTAAAAATTAGAAGTGGGGGAGTTTATGGGATTAACTCTAAGACGTTGAAATTAATAAGCAGCTACATAGCTGAAGCTCTAACTTATATTATAAACCTAAGCATTGAAACAGGTATATGGCCTAATACACTCAAGAAGGCAGAAATTGTCCCAATCTACAAATCTGGCGAAAAAAGTAATATCAATAACTATAGACCTATTTCACTGATATCAAACGTTGCGAAAATATTTGAAAAAATATTACACATTAGACTATATGATTTTGTAAATGAATCCAACATAATCTCTGAACACCAATTTGGCTTCGTAAAGAAAAAGGGCACACAAAATGCGCTTAATTATTTAATGAGCACACTGTACAACAATATAGATAAGAGTATTCTTACTCTGTCACTTTTCTTGACCAGGCAAAGGCTTTTGATACAGTAGATCACAGTCTCTTGCTAGAGAAATTATACTGCATGGGAATTAGGGGGCAAGCTCTGACCCTGCTCACTAGTTATCTTAGGAACAGATACCAAAGTGTAAAAATTTGTGAATGTGTGAGTGACGAACTTTTAACAAATACTGGGGTACCACAAGGTACGTTACTTGGCCCACTTTTGTTTATCCTATACATAAATGATATACTCCAAGAGATACCTATGGAAGCTATTTTGTCGTATGCTGACGACACTGCTATAATTGCAACAGGAGATTGTTGGGAAAAAGCACAAGATAATATGAATAACTACCTGTCACACATTCACAAATGGCTTGCGGTAAATAAGTTATCATTAAATGTTGATAAGACTGTATGTATGACGTTCGGCAGCTAAGTCGGCAGCGTGCCTAACCAAAGAGATATAAAAATACTAGATAAAAAATTAACAAGGGTTGAGAACTACAAATATCTGGGCATAGTAATAGACTACAATCTTAAATGGGACATGCATATGTTAAATATTATAAAGAAAACTAAATATCTAGTGTATATCTTTTACAAAATTGCGAAAACAATGTCAACTGAAACTTTGATGTTAATTTATTATGCCTTTTTTCATAGTATCATGAGTTATGGTATAATGGGTAGAGCCTATAAAAACAACAGAGATCTAATACAAAAAATACAGAGAAAAATACTAAAAATTATANCATAATAAACCACTCAATCTAGAACAATTGTTTACCCTGGAATCACTAAAGATATACTATAATGATCTCAAAGAGCAATACCTCAACTCATCTAGCATTACTAGAAATAAAAGTATTATAGTACCGATAAATAAAAAGAGAATTAGTTATAAGAACTGTTATATTAAAGCGATCTCAACATTTAATGCTTTGCCGAATAATCTAAAAGTGCTAGAAATTAGCAAATCGAGTCAACTAAATATAATTAAAGAATGGATTAAATCCAATTGTTGATAACTGAAATATATATCTACGAGTTAAAATGTTAAATGTTAAAATAATGAAAAATGTATATACAGATGATGCTAAGGTAGTAAGGAAGCTACTAACTATGCATCATATAGAATAAGTTTTAGTTTTTAAGTTATTTTCTTTTTTTTTCTCTCGCCAGGCCTGCGGACAGATAACCTGTTTATCTTTGCAGGAATGCAGAGGATGTAAATATCTCTGTATTTTCTTTTGGTTAAATAAATAAATAAATAAATAAAAGAGATTCGCTCGATGATCAGCGATACTATGCTTGCATCAGCTTGTTTGCTCGCTTCTAGGGGAGTACGAAAAAAATTCGAACTTTTTCTGTTTTGATTGCAAAAAAAAATCTAGGATGATAAACATCGACATAAACACAACGATTGTTGAGTTTTTACACATATCTAAAGAATATTATGCTTTTTCTTTTTTCGTAACAGTGATATGTTACTTCAAGCTTCGAGTACTTTTTCGAGTTTTTTTTGAGCTTTTGACTAAAAAATAACTCGATTAGTTATTATAACTGATTTTTCAACATCTTAACATTTTTTTGATTTTGTAATCTATATTGAATCTGTTCAATTAATATATTAACTTAAATTCTAAACACTTATAAATATTTTAAAATATTTTATATATTAAGTATTAGAAGAGAATTCAACGTTCGTAATCAAAATTTTTTCTTTGGATAGAAGTAAATGATTAACACGAACATATAAGCGAGGCTTGTTTATTTTTTACGTTTCAGAGATGTTGACTCGCAGGCCCTTGACGTTGATAGTTCCTCATACTGTAATGGACTCGCTGACTCTCGCCAGCTAGTTTTTTGACTGTCATATTCGACCTCAATGATTGCATTGGTTATGTCCTCTTAAGAGGGACGATAAATGCGCCCGAAACGTGAGAAATAACCAAGCCTCGCTCATATGTTCGTGTTAATCATTTACTTCTATCCAAAGATAAAATATTTTATACACATTTTTGGGGTGTTTTTTGTTTTAAGTTGGAACGAATCAAGTCATAGAAAGCTCAGAAGGACTCTTAGAACAATAATACGGATTCTGGAGGGAATTATCTACCCTGGAAAGAGTTGGACAATGATTGACACTGCTCAAATAGCGGTAGCAGGAACAAGATGGAAAGGAGGAAAAACGAACATTGTGCTATTACTACACTAGATGTAAACAAAGCAGTAAACTTAGCTTAATAAAGTAAAATACATAAGGCACTCAAAAAAAAAAAAAAAAACGTGCCTCTGTGTAAAAGAAGGATGATGTCCAATCACCTGAAAGACAGAATCTACTTGCTATATACAGACCTATGACTATATACTAAGGACTATGAGGTCACAGAAAGGGTCCATCAAGGCTCCAAACTTGGCCTACCGTTTTAGAACATTATGTACGATAGAGTACTAAGACTAAGACTACCCCAAGGGGCAACGGTCATAGGTTTTGCGGACAATATAGCTGTAGTGGTTGTAGCGGAATGCATAGAAGATGTTAAAGAAATAGCAGACAAAGCAATTCATATAATACATGAATGGCTAACAGAAACAGGCCTGGAGCTAGTTAGCCTCGAGACAGAAGCTATCCTTATTTTCTCTAGAAAAAAAAAACTATAACACTGACATTAGATGGACATGAAATGGTTTGTCAACCAACCATCAAACACCTGGGCATAACCGTCAATGCATGACTTACTTTCAAGCAGAATCTTCAAACAGTGAGAAACAAAGTAGAAAAAGTTGGCATTTCTTTATCACGATTGATGCCGAACCTAAGAGGACTAGCTCAAGAACAAAGGTTACTTCTGGCCAGTGTGACGTCAATTATGTTGTACGGAGCTCTAATGTGGGCAGACACCATGAAATAAAACAATTTACAAAAACTGCACTTTATGGTGTATAATAAAATAACGACGAACGAAAATATAATTTTTTGCATATAAAGATAGGTAATTTTATTCTCTTTTAGGCATATATTAAGCAATTAACTTTCATCAATTTTTCCACTAACTTTATTGAAAAAACTGAAATCTCAAAACTTAGAAATCGCTATAAAAAAATGCACCCACAAAATGAAAAAAAGACTGTTTTGGTACTATGTACAAGTAAAAACAAAGAAAATGAGAATTAATGGGTTTAAATCTACTGAGTAGTAGCTGAGATACGGGCATATATGAACAAACACACACGCACACCCATACATCCGTACGGAAATTTTTCAAAAACACTATTTTTCGACTAAAAGTGCATCAAAACACACTTGTTACGTGTTTTTACACTAACTCCAGAAATTACTATTACAAGGCTTCCTTAGAAAGAAAGTAAAAGAGCAAGCGAAGAATTGTGAAAAATGATAGTGGTCGTGTCTGAGAAGAAAGGCCTATACGACGATGCAATGAGGGGCATACGCCTGGACGATGCAGAAAGAAGAATACGAGATGACGACCACATCAAAAGAACGGGCAGCAGCCATACGCCTCCCCGCGAAGTATTCCTTGACGGTGGTAGCGCGGGGTTCAAGGGCACAGAATATAGAACTAGGCTATTTCTTACTTGTCTGTGTAACGCAGAGGATTTATGTGACGATCGGGTAATTAGTTTGACACTGACGTAAAAGAATTTTTAGTTGATCCGAATCCAACACATGGTACCACTGGTGCTGATGCTGTTTTGATGACCTTACCAGCAGGGACATGTCATAAGATTTTTGTTCTTTAAACCTCTTTCCATACTGAGAAAAAGAAACATATATACATACATACATACATACATACTTTAATGCATTTGTCAAAAACCACTTTTCCTAAAAATCTTGAGGACATCGATATCAATCAAAATATTTAATATCAAATTTTTCACTATTGCAGAGCTTTCTCTTGAAGAATGCAAAAAGTACAGAAACCGTTGCACTACCTCTCTAGTATTCCAGAATACACTTAAATACTGTAACAAGGCAAAATCTTGCCTTGTGACAACGAGGTCCAAGCAGTCGGGGTGGAGCGTCTCAAGGCCGTATAAATGTGTGTACGTATGATATTAATGTCGTTTATTTTTCGAGTAAACAACAAGAGACAGAGCAGTGGCTGCGACGGACGAAACGTACCATGGGCGTCATTGACTCAAGAGTGAGAGACATGGGGAGATGACCAACGTTAGTGCGACCCCAGCAACCGATTCCACAGGGCGTTCGCATCGTAAGACAACCGATGCAGGTGACGTGCCTTTCGTGGGGACTGATGACGTGACAGTCCGATGCTGCAGGACAAGCGTGACATCAACTCGCCTACAAGAACGTCGGGAACAACAATTACAGCGTCGCGCGTTCGTGGTGACAGATGCTACTCGAGTCCAGGGCCCGGACAACGGAGCATTGGAAGTCACCACGGGTTCCACGGCTAACGTTATCTTAGACGCCTGCGAGCGAGAGGTTGTCTGCGCGTTGCAAGAGTTTGAATTTCGCGGCTATCTTCTCTGACGATGTGTTCGTGGATATCTATACGCTTGCGCGGGCGCACGAACCTATAGCATTGCGAGCGAGCGGGCCGTCGCACAGTGGGACCAAATGCCTTAAAATGGTACAAATTCGTGATTAGATAGGCTATGCATGGAAAATAATTTTTTTTCGGTGGAAATGATCCCTATGTAATTAACTTGAAGATAGGATACCGCTTTCTTGCCCCCGAGGACAGGGGAAAAAAAATGTATATTATGCAAAGTTGAAGAATATTGCAATAATCATTTTAAACTTTTTGAAAATCATTCAGACTTGGAGATTGTGGTTTATTCTTTAGAAAAATAACTTAAAATACACTATGCTATAGTTTTCGATGTTTTTATCGATTCTTTATATGTTTTCAGACTTTTTAACACAGAGACATATGATTGTATGAGCGATTCTCTATAAATTCAGAAAAAAATTATTTTTTATCATAAACCCTGGTTAATATGTTCCTAATAAAGCTCCTTTATGTACCTCGTATTTTTTATATGTTCAAATTACTATATGTCAAAGTTTTTAGGTAGCCAAAGATGAAAAAATTGTCAATTTTTAGGCTTTTTAGGCTTTTGCACGAATAAATTGAACTTTTGCACCTTTGACAGCTTTTAATTGATTTTTTGAAAACACTTTAATTTATATATATAAATATATATATATATATATATAATGTTTTTTCTTCGTATTATTTACTTTATTAAAACAAAATAATTATTATATTGCCATAAAATCCAAGTATGAATGATTCTCAAAAAGTTTGAAATGATTATTGCAATATTCTTCAACTTCACGTAATATAAAATTTTTTTCCCTGTCCTCATGGGTAAAAATGCGGTATCCTATCTTCAAGTAAATTACACAATGATCATTTTCACCGAAATAAAAATTATTTTTCGTGCATAGTCTATCTATTCACGAATTTGTACCGTTTTAAGACATTTGGCCCCACTGGGCGTCGGGTCTCGCCGCGCTGACTAATAAGCGCGCGCGGAATCCGGCGGCTAGGAAGAGCAGAGTGACGGTGGCAAGCCGCGAGCGTTCGAGCTGACACTCGCTTGCCCTGACTGCTCCAGGACTGACGTGCGTTACTGTTATTTTGTGTTACCTGTTCCGTCCGAGGACTCTTCGGAGGATTAAGCTTGGTGAATCGTTTCTTCCTCTGGTCATTCCGTCTCACGGGTGAAGCGCAGTTTCACGTTTCGGTTTCGCGATCGTTCCGGGGCTACCTCGTGTGCGCGCATGATATCTGTATATCGCTGTCTTTCTCTCGCGAATCCGACTAGTGTAAAAGAGGCTACCACGTCGCGAAAGGTGTTATCTTAGCGTATGAAGTAGTGACATAGTAGAATCGGCATTATACCTGGCGCCTGCACTTGGACGCACGTGGCGTAGAGTGGCCGGGCATTTGTAGTAATGGTAAATCCCAACGTTGGCGGAATCAGTAATTATAAAGTTATCGTCTGTGAAAAGAGTGAATGAAAAGAGTGTTTCCAGAGTCTTGAGACGCGCGCGAGTCACGCGGGATATCTAGGCTTTGTTACGGCTAACTTTGATACCAAGTACCTTGATTAGTTCTATAATCGCGGATATCTCTATGTAGATGAGTAAAGTACAATATATAAGTTTATTTCACCTACATCCCGCATTTTGAATTCCTCGAACTGCCCTCTCTCCTATCCGTTCTCGGGGCTGCCGTTAGCCGAGCACAGTCACCGTAGTAAATACCTCGCACCGAGAAACAAAGAGACGCGAGACTCTGACGTTTGCGGCTGACGTCTGGCGCCAATCAGGTAAAATAAAGTCTCTGGCGAGGAGTATCCCATAATAACTGGACGAAAACTCCAGTTACAATACATACATTAACGCTCATATGCGCAATAACCCAAGTGCCTGAAGCGCTTACGCGTACTCCAGCACCCAAGCACCCTGCATTCTCCGATGCGGAGGGACATGTTTTTAATGGTGTCGAAGGCGCCGCGCGCGTGGCCTTGGGCGTGTCACGTACGATCTTATGGCTCTTTGGTGATAGCTTCGGTGACTGCTGCTGTTGGTGCACAAAGCGCACCGTATGCAGAAAACTCCGTGGTGTGAAAGTTCCGTTGCAGTCCTGCATTGGGGCCACTCTTCGTCGACAGATCACGTCGACAGGTGAGCGGAATGATCTCTAGCGACCGTTGAAATGAGCGAAGCTCTCTTTCTTTCGAACAATAAATAGACTAACGCACATCAGGACTTGGCTTTGCGTTCTGCTCTCAAGGAAAGTCAAGTCCCTTTTTATCACAATATCAAGCTTTTTCAACAATAAAATATCATCAATAATTACCTTTAAGACCTGATGATGAAAAATCCACATTTTGAAGAGGTATAGTCATTCATGCGTTGTTGAGGTGATCAGGTTGACGCAACGATTAGCACCACAGAGAACAAATAAAAAGCACAACGTTAGATATAATTAATATTGTTATTATACGTTTTAAGAGCTCATATTCACACATATATACAATTAATAGTAAAGCTTATGACCTAACTAGGGTTAATAAAGATAGAAAATATCATATTAGAGCAAAACTAACATGTTAAAGGGGCGTGAATAAAAAGGCAGAGGTTCAAGCAAAACCACACTGCTTTAGCATCAATTTGAACACATGCTACCTATTTCTCTTCTGATAACCGCCAATGAATAGTCGAGAAGCTAATTGTTCGAGCGCCGACAGTTTACGCCCCAGTCTGTGGAAGTGATTTGGGAGGACTGCTCCCACAGTAGTCCGTATAGAATCCATATATAGAGTTTAAACCAAAAAAAATTTCACCGTTGATTTGACAGAGAACCATTCATATATATATATATATATATATATATATGTGTGTGTGTGTGTGTGTGTGTGTGTGTGTGTGTGTGTGTATGTGTGTGTGTGTGTGTGTGTGGGTGGTTCTCTGAAAAATCGTGCGCGACAAAAAAAAATGTTTACCCAAACTTGGAGGATATGTGCTAGAGGTCACTACGATGTCAGCTGTAAATTTTCAAGTCGATTCGATCCATTCCCTTCGAGTTATAAGGGTTTAAAGTTAGGTATTTCAGCATTTTTTGCATTTTTTGCCTATTTACAATGATTTATACCTCTTAAACAAAGGATCTTTCACTAAAAACACACTGAATGTTTTTTTTTTTGTAAAATTTTTTTGTTCTCATGGGACACACAGTAGTGAAAAACCCTCAGAAATGATTCAAATAACTAATAATAGCTGTAGACAAAGGACGTATCCATCATAAAAATATCACAGTGGTTGTTTATGTTAGTAAAAAGGAATCTGACGTCCTATGTCATAGCTATTATGAGTTATTTGAATCAATTCTGAGGGTTTTTCACTATTGGTGTACCATGAAAACAACAAACAAAGGCTTCTGCCATTCTGGCTCTTGTACAGGTACATTTGCACTATAAAAAGGTATTTTTTATCGGATCGAACCCTCAGATTTTCACATTTTAAGGTTTAAAATGCAAATAAAGTAGCCTAAACATGTATATATGACTTTGAAAGTATTTTTATTGAAAAATTCAGGAAATTTAACAAAAAAGGTATTAGGGTAGTTTTAGTTAAAAATGCATCCATTATGAGCTACAAATCGTTGAAAATAGGCAAAAAATGCAAACATCGCTTAAAACACCAACTTTGACCAGCTATAACTTGAAGCCAAGTAAAGGGATCGCGCTGAAAATTTTTTTGGGAACCACGGGCATCCTATAGAACATATATATAAAGTTTGGACCAAAAAAAATGTTTTCATCTTCAATTTGACAGAGAACCACCCATATATATATATATTAATATATTGTTATGTATGTGGGATTCGAACATGGGAATTGCACATAGCAACGCCCTTGACAACGAGATCAACGATGTTCGAAATCTTATTGTTTTGATCAGTCTGGTTATGACAGCTAGTGAGAGCTGACGTGTATTAATAAAGGGTCTCAGTTTGTGTTCTTTTTATAATACGTGTGTTTTTATTAAGTATACCCGAACTCGCGTATAATATCTTGGGGGCTCGTCCGGGATAATTTATTTAAACCATGGAAGAAGTGAACACCATACAAAACGTTTTCGATTTAACACGGATCATTGAGCATGAAAGAGATACTCTGCTACGTATTGAACGAGAAGAAGCGATTTCCAAATTAACTCAAGAAGGGGATTTTGAAACTCGTTTGTCAAGAAAAGAGATCTATTACAAGAATCTCTGTCAACTGGATCTTAATATTGCAATTTAAAGGCAACTTGGAGAGGACGCAAAAGGAAGACTAAAACGATTGGACATTGAATGGATAAATCAACAACTGATGGAGGATCATGGACAGAAAATTGATCCGCAAGCTGAACAGCTACGGAATGAGAACTTGGCAAGGCAACATTATTCAGGCTTGCTGCTCATAAACGGCTGCGTCGATTTGCTTGAGAAGCAAAAGGATCTCCAACTACAATTTAAACAGCTAAGTCAATTGAACATAAACGTCACAAACACAGACATAGACACAGACATGATCATTGAAGGGTCAATTTCTGTTGAATCGAATTTAGTTGATACACATTTGACACACATCAACAATAAATTAGAATTACCATCTAGCCACACGATTAGGCATCAGTATATGTCATTGACGAAAACTTGAACGTAAACACACATAATGATAGGTTAGAATCAGGATTAGAATTATCAGTAACGAATGCCGTAGTTACTGATATTTCTGGTAGCGTAGTTAAGAAAACAACAAGATTAGAGAATGTCAGAAGAAATTCAGTAATAACTACATTAAAACTACACAAACAGAATTTTGACATAATTAGAAATCGGAGTGTGTTACCAACGAATGCCGCCGTTGATAACACTATTCCGACATGGGGTAAAATTATAGGTACACTTAGAAAAATTACAGAATCAGATCTAGGTTATTTTTTGAACAGTTCGGAAATGTTAATTACAAATGTGATACTGCAGTTGTTGGGTTCGTTCCGTTTCACACTCACAAGATCTGGTTCGAAAGGCTTATTGAGTGGGATGTCTGACTTTCTGATGTCGTCGCTGACATCTTTGACGTTCGACGGAGGAGATCGGATACGATTGATGACATCGTGCACATCCATGCCGTTCGATGGAGGAGGCTGGATCGGAATGATCCTGTGATGACATATACCGACAAAGACAAAAGATCCTAATTAAGACACTTCACCTGATTGAGACCTACCAACCCGAATGTGACCAATTAAACCGGCTTATAAAGATTGCTCTGCTCACGGATCTTTTGAGCCATGGTTTTTCCCGTGAGTATGAAGGTGAATACCGGAGCAGGGACTTGAGGAGAGGTTCCACTCATGTCCGAAGAATTCAACCGCTTGAAGCTTGAATTTATATAAGAAGAAAAACTGTCTTGGACAGTTTATGATTAACTAACTTAGATGGCTAGTTGTGTGTTTATCCAGTTTAGATGGCTGGGTATTTATTCCTGGAAGTGATGATTGGAGTCTACACCTGGAAGCGCCGCTCGGTAACTTGATAGGTCAAGGTAGAGGACGTTGGTGGGATCCTGGAAGTCAGGATTGGAATGGTTTGTTCCTGTAAGTGATGATTGGTGCTACACCTGTAAGCATTACTCGGTGTACTTGATTGGTGTGGGTCAAGGAGAGGATGTTGGTGTTAGTTCCTGTAAGTCATCATTGGACTCAAGAGGATTTAAAGTTTGAAGGATGACCGTTGGTGGATGGATGTTTTAGATTGTCGGGACGACAATCTGATGAAGGAGGAAATAATGTTATGTATATGGGATTCGAACATGGGAATTGCACATAGCAACGCCCTTGACAACGAGATCAACGATGTTCGAAATGTTATTGTTTTGATCAGTCTGGTTATGATAGCTGCTGAGAGCAGACGTGTTATTGTGTTATCAAATAAAGTCTGAGTTTGTGTTGGTTTTTTTATAAAAAAGTGTGATCATTGAATCAACCTGAACCCGAGTATAACAATATATATGGGTGGTTCTCTGACAAATCGTGCGCGACAAAAAAAAATGTTTGCCCAAACTTGGGGGATATGTTCCAGAGGTCACTACGATGTCAGCTGTAAATTTTTAGATCGATTCGATCAATTCTCTTCGAGTTATAAAGGTTCAGAGTTGGTTATTTAAGCATTTTTGCCTATTTTCAATGATTTATAGCTCTTCATCAACACATCTTTCACTAAAAACACACTCAATGTTTTTTTTTTGAAAAATTTTCTCAACTTTTCAATAAAAGTTTCCTCATAGCCATATATATATATGCTATAACTGAGTTGTTTGCAATTTAAACCTTAAAATGTGAAAATCTAAGATTCGATCCGGACTCCGACAACTTTCGTCCGGTGTAAAGATACCTTTTCATAGTGCAAAAGTATCTGTACAAGAGCCAGAATGGCAGAAGCCTTTATTTTTTGTTTTCGTTGGACACATAGTAGTGAAAAACCCTCTGAAATGATTTAAATGACTAATAATAGCTGTGACAAAGGACGTCTTCATCCGGATCATTCATAAAAATATCACTTTGGTAGGTTATGTTGGTAAAAAATAATCTTATGTCCTTTGCCACAGCTATTATAAGTCATTTAAATTATTTCAGAGGGTTTTTCACTACTAAGTGTCCTATGAAAACAAAAAACAAAGGCCTCTGCCATTCTGGCTTTTGTACAGATACTTTTGTACTATGAAAAGATATCTTTTCACCGTGCAAAAGTAGTCGAAGTCCGGATTAAATCTAAGATTTTCATATTTTAAGGTTTAAATTGCAGACAAGGCATATATATATATATATATATATATATATATATATATAGGGCTATAAGGGAACATTTATTAAGAAGTTAAGAAAATTTTACCAAAAAAAAAACGGGAGTGTTTAGTGAAAAATGCGTTGTTTAAGAGCTATAAATCATTAAAAATTGGCAAAAATGCAAAAAATGCTGAAATAACCAACTTTGAACCCTTATAACTCGAAGAGAATTGATCGAATCTGTGTAAAAATTTACAGCTGACATCGTAACGACCTCTANACCCACACACACACACACACACACACACACACACACACATATATATATATATATATATATATATATGGGCATTCCGAGTCAACTGAGACAGGGCTATACCAAAAAATCCTTTGGAACTAAATATTTATTAAAATTATTAGCAATAAGTATTTTGATGTCTTTTGTATTATTATTTACCAATTCTTTAAGCGTCTCTCCCTAACCTAAAATAAACACCTCAAATCGCAGTTTTACGTGGTTGTCAAACCAAAATTTAGAGAAAAATTAGTGATAAAGCCTATTCTTATGTATTTTGAGCCACTGAACATAAATAGAAAGCTTTTTTTGTCGAGCTCCCATGCATTTGTCCCTAAGCTCAAAAAATACCCAAATCGCATTGTTTTATTAATCGTGAGTAATTGACCACCTGGAGGTGCGTCTTGAACTATACGATCCTAATCTAAGTCATCTCAGAGTCAAATTTCCATTCAGATGAGAATGTTTATTTGGCTGCTTACTGTTATTTAGATGATATATTCAATCCGCAGGAAAAAGATGATAAGAGATAAGAGTTTCTTTGGCATGGAAACTAAGAAAACAGCTACGAGGCAAAGCTTGCGGAGTGCAGAAAGAAGAGCAGTGAAGAGTTACTCCGAGAAATAAGTTGTGAGCAATATTTTCTATTATTTAGCGCGCACGTGTGTGTGTGTGTGTGTGTGTGTGTGTGTGTGTGTGTGTGTGTGTGTGTGTGTGTGTGTGTGTGTGTGTGTGAGTAAAAGGGGTTTCGAATTTGAGTAAAAACGCGCGCGGATCCGCAGATAGCGACGGTGCGAGAAAACCAATCAGCGGTCTCCGATTTCGCTGGCGCGGGCCGCAAGCCCGAACGAGAAGTAGCACTCACTCTCTTGCTTGCTCGCTCCAGCCTGGGACGCACGTGTCTCTTAAAGCTCTTAATGACAAAGGCCAGTAGTTGCTTTTTTCCGAATATCTTCTTCGCAGTCAGGCGTGTTACGGTCCGGAGAGTTTCTTGTCGTGTACACTTATCGCTGTGTAAAATCGTGGTTTCTTTGTTTGTAACATAAGTCGTTTGCCTTTGTTTAGTCACTAGGTCCATCTCGGCGATTTCGAGGCCGTGCGGTCTACATTTGAGATTTAAGTGACGTGCCTGATATCGTGTGATCCGAATGGTTTATTGGTGTTGTTGGTAGAAATCGCAATACGGAAGGTTTATCTGGAGGTTTGGTGTCGGAAAATTAAAGTTCGTGGGCTCAGCGTTAGCGAAATCGTATTGATTTAAAGATAAAATTGTACGCGGCGTATTTGATTAAAGGGAAGTGTTCGGTGCGGGACTCCGACGGCCTGGTGCAAGCAAGAGCGACGGCGGTCGCTCGTTACAGGCTGTGCAGCGTAAAGTTTCGGTCGAAGCACAAGGGAGTTCATAAATGCCAGACGGCTGCCTATTATCTCCTGGTACAAGCGAAGATAACCGCGTTTAACGTCATGCGCAGTAGAGGCTCTACTGGCAGGGTCTATTTGGTGCGCGAGGTGTGCTTCAGGAAAGATAAAAGCAAGGTTTATTTAAGTCACAAGTGTGGAAAATTTGTGGAAATTGGGAGAAAATAAATAACAAGACCAGATAAACCACTTAAATACTTCTGCGTTGTCGTACTTTGGCTGCACCTTCTCTTCTGACTATACCCCTCCCGCTCTAAGATCACGGCTGAGCTGCGGAAAGTTTGGTGGCGCAATAGCGCAGGCAGAGAGAAAGAGACGGTTTTGACTATTCGATCGTCTGACACCCATTCAATTGTGAGCAAACCTGCACTGTCGCTAACCCGCAGAAAAAGCAGGATTAGCTCGAAAAGGGTGTTTTTTAAGGTTAGGAAAGAACGCTTAAAGTACCTGTAAAAAATACCGTCAGATTCGTGTTCAGCAGCTCAAAATACATAAAAATACTGATTGCTAATAATTTTCCTCATCCCGATCGCGGACATACGGCGTAAAACAGCCATCTTTACGGCGTAAAACAGCCATTTTTGGGGTGTCTTTATCTTTGAGGTTAGGAAAAACGCTCAAAGTATCGGTAAAAAACATTATTAGATTTATGTTCAACAGCTGAAAATACATAAAAATGTTGCTTCCTCCTAGAGGAAACTTTGTAATAGTAAAATTCTCAGTTTCGCTAAAACTTCATAGAAACATATTTTAGATGTTAGAAGTTCGAATTACGTGTTTTTAGGAAATGTCCGTACGGGTGTGTGTGTGTGTGTGTGTGTGCGTATACCGCCATAATTTTGGAACCATGCGACGGACCGTAATAAAATTTGACATGCATATATTTTTTCTAATTCTGAATTTAGGTCATTTTTTATTTTATAATTCTGACCATTTTATGGCCATATTATAGCCATTTTTCTATTTTTGAAAAAATATTTTTGCTTTTTTATAATGATATGATTTATACAATATATTCAACAATAGTGTATCTAAAAGAACATAAATTTGTCTACTTTTTCCCGCAAGATTTTCTAGATTGACTGATCTGTTCATTTTTTATGATATAAAAGGTAATTTTTCGATAAACATATATAACTCAAAAAATAAATAGTTAAATGTTTTGAAAAAATTCATGACAATAAAAAACAACGATATCTACTAGTTGTAAAAATTTTAAGCAATTTTGGCGACTAGTTTTTGAGATAAAAATAAAAAACTAAAAAAAATGTTTTTTTTATGTCGTACGATTACGGGAGTAAAAAGGTTTAAATTGAGTTGAAATTTTAGGAAAAGATTGATCTTTTGATCACTTCGGCTAGGTTCTTTTTGTAGCTTATGAAACCTTTTAGTTTAAAAGATATTAAGATTCAAATTCTTCAACTCTCACCCTGTATACTCTGTGTACTCTTCCACTAGCAGAATAGGAGGAAGCTAAGTGCCAATGACTTGGCAGCGGTTTTTTTTTTATTTTTTCAATTACTTTTTCTTTTATGGCCATTTTTTGATTTTCGAAAAACATTATTTTCGTTTTTTTTTATCATTTCATTGTTACAAATAATTCAGCTAAAATGCATTTGGAAGATAATAAAATTATCTACTTTTCCCTGTTTGGTCCTCGGATTGACCGCTTCGTTCGGCAGATAAAATGAAAAAGGTGATTTTTTTTTAAATTTATATCTCTAAAACTAAACATCATAACCTCACGAAAAAAAAAATATGTTGATGTGTTACGTGTCCAAATATATTACATTAAAATTTCGAGTGATTTGACTACTTATTTTTTCAGTAATAAATTGAAAACTGAAAAAATGAGTTTTTTTTTAGTCTCGATTAAGGGCATAAAAAGGCCTTATTGCACTTGTGATTTTGGAAAAAGGTAGATATTTTACATGTTTTGGCTAAGTTCATTGCGCAGCTACAAAAGACCTATGGTTCTTAAGATATCAAGGTTTGAATTTTTTTTTTTGAAAAATTTTTGATTCCTTATATCTCTAAAACAATGTAGTGAAATGCTTCAAAATTTTATTTGGTGATTCACCATAAACGAAGATATCTGCTGTTAAAATTTCAAACGATTTCGTTCAGCGGTTCTTAAGTAAAGAGCTGAAATGTAAAAACCGATTTTTCTAAAAAATTTGGCTTGCTCTTCTAGGGTTGTCGTTGCACATCGCAAAGTCCCTCCCTACGAATTTGTGTCATCCTGATAATATTAAAATAGCATTCACATACTGTATTTTAAAATACTATTTTATTTATTGGAACAACAAATTTCGTTGGAGGAAGCTACGTGCCAATGAATTGGCAGCGGTTTTTTTAATAAAAATACTCTCAATGTCTATATATATATGTTTAGGTTATCTTATTCGCATTTTAAACCTTGTAATGTGAAAATCTGGGGGTTCTATCCGGACTCCAAATACTTTTTTACGGCGAAAGAATATATTTTCTTCCTCTTAGAGAAAGTTTTGTAATAGTAAAGTTTTTGACTTCATTAAAAACACGTTAAAAACACGTTTTGAAGTTTACGGAGTTAGTATACGTATTTTTTAGAAAATGTCCGTATGGATGTGTGTATGTGCATGTATGTGTATGTGTGTGTGCGCGCGTGTGTGTATGTGTATCTGTTTGTGTGTGCGNCGCGCGTGTGTGTGTGCGTGTGTGTGTGTGTGTGTGTGTGTGTGTGTGTGTGTGTGCGTGTGTGTATGTGTGTGTGTGTGTGTGTGTGTGTGTGTGTGTAAAATGCTATTTTTTAGACCGAGTGTGGAGTTTGCAGTACGAGTCAAAGCGAGTTAGCCCGAGCCAAAGGGGAGAACGTATACGAGCCGCAGACGAGTACTGCAACCATACAAGGTCAAAAAGCCCACTTAGCCTTTGGTGTACACCATATTTTTTTGTGACACGCGGACGTATTTTCGGGTCTTTTCGTGCGTGTCAAGCGGAGCTG
The DNA here is from genome assembly GCA_012977825.3 of Pteromalus puparum. Classification (NCBI taxonomy): domain Eukaryota; kingdom Metazoa; phylum Arthropoda; class Insecta; order Hymenoptera; family Pteromalidae; genus Pteromalus; species Pteromalus puparum. The sequence goes on from CM053171.1 coordinate 30,109,654, forward strand.
ATGTGGCTATTGTTTGACACGGCAACCACGCTTTTGTTCAATCATTTTTTGAAGAAAATAGTATATTTTAAATTATAAAAATTAATGAGCGGGCAAAAAATTTTTTTAAGTGGGCAAAATAGTATATCGTGTACCAAGGGCGTAAAGTAAGCTTGTTTAGACCAAGTGTGGAGTTTGCAGTACGAGTCAAGGCGAGGGCGTATACGTCTCGCAGATGAGTACTGCAACCACACGAGGTCAAAAAGCCCACTTAGCCCTAAGTGCACATCATATTTTTTGTGACGCACGGACGTATTTTCGAGTTTTTTCGTGCGTGTTAAGCGGGGCTGATGTGGCTATTTTTTGACACAGCAACCACGCTCTTGTTCAATCACTTTTCAAAGGTGAATAAACAAATATCCTAAAGTCATCAAAATTAACTGACTCTTTTTTGCCCGCCAGTCAAAAAAGAGTCACTCTAGGCCCGTTTAATAGGTCAGAAAAACGCGAAAATCGTGCTTGTGTTACAAAAAGTTTTTTTTAATATTTTAGTATTCAAATACTCACTTGGACACACACACACAGACACACACACATACACACACACGCACACGCACGCACGCACACACACACACACACACACACACACACCCCGCGCGGGGAGCCTGTAATCCCGTAGCCGGCGCGTCCCCCGGGTGGCGGATGGGGGGGTGCTCGCCAGGGCGCCAGCCCTGGAGGGTAGACCAGAAATAAACTATGCTTCGTGGACCAACAGGCCGCCGTGTTTGCCGTGCGGTGCGACCCGAGAGCTGCCAAAAGAAGATCCTGGATAGGGAGGCGATCTGAGGTTGCGCGCCGAAGTGACCCGAACTATCTTTGGCTTCTGCTAACGGCAAGACGGGAGACAGGTTACCTAGCTAGTACCAGTCAATCGGCTTAAACGAGTGCGCGCTGTCGTGTGACGCCTGCCGGAAACTCTCCAGAGAGGCAATCACCTTGGTTCGGGGAGAAGGGCTCGAGAGAGCAGAGGTGGGCTAGCGCGACAGCGCGTGCTATATCCTGGTATGATGTACCCAGTCTGGCACCGCCTTCGGTCAGGTACCGGGGCTATGTCAGCTGCCTCCATAGACGGGGGGATCCAGGGGGTCGGACACATGCCGGGATGAACAAACACTGTTTGCAACATGGAGAAGAGAATCGAACATGAAGGAGAGACAAGGGGACTTGGAAGTGTACACACTAACGGGGACAAAATCGCAAGATGGTGGACTTGCTCAAGATAAGAGCAATACATTGGAAGGCAAACAGCAGATCGCAGGAAAGAGCAATATGCCAGGTGATGTGGATGAGGAAAAGAGGATGCTCGAGGCCTGGAATAGATTCCGGGCAGCAGCGGATACCGAGCAAAAGCTGCTTGAGACGATCGAAGGTTATTTGGAAAGCGCTTATGAAGTTGCGTACACCGCACACAATTTTCACAAGTTCGTGAAAAAGGACTCGCAACAGGTGCAACGGAGCATGAAACGCCTTAGTAGCGTAAGAGAAGCCACAAAAAAACTGATGGATAGCTTTGGGCTGATGGTGCAGAGCAAGCCCAGTCCCAGGCTGTGGACAAGCGCCCAGTCACAGGATCCACAGACATCTAGCGCAGATAGGAAAAGGAAAGAATGCTCACCTGAACAAGAACTTTCCTTGAAAAAGAAGAAGGACGAGGAACAGAGACTTGCGCCAAGCACGGGGACCCCAAGAGCCCTAGGAGCTCATCTGCCAACCGAGACACGCGCCGCCTTGGGAGAAGGTGGAAACCAAAAGGAAGAAAAAAAAAGAGGAAAAAAAAGAACAAACAGGACGGTAATAAGCCCATTAGAGCCTGGAACCAAAAGGGCACTGGTGGACAAAGACCACCAAGACCAAGACCTTCTCGACCAGACGCCCTCATTGTAAAGGCCTTGGCGGGCAAGTCGTACACTGACATCCTGAGAGAGATGAAGGCAGACCCCAAACTTGAGATTTAGGGCAGAAGTGTCAACAGGTTACGCAGGACAGCGACGGGAGACCTGTTACTACAACTTCACCGCAACGTGGATCTGAAGGCAGTGGAATTCCGACAAGCGGTGGAAGTGGTCCGTCAGGCAGGTACCGAAGTAAGATCCCTGCAAGAGCAAACGGTCTTCGAAATAAAGGACCTCGATATCCTAACAACCAAGGCCGATATAGTGGAAGCACTAAAGAGGGAGTTTCAAAGTAGTGAAACATTTGAAGTAGAGGAAACGTCAGGAAAGTCGGTGCGATCAGCTTACGGCGGTACCCAGATAGCGGCCATACAAATGCCAGCAACAATAGCTAAACAGGTGATAGGGAAGCAGAAAATCAAGATTGGATGAGTAGTCTGCAGAATCCGGGAGGTCCAACGAGGTACACGGCCGCTTAGATGTTATAAATGCCTAGGTTTTGGGCATATCTCCAGTAAGTGCACATCAACACAGAACCGAAGTAACTGTTGCTACAGATGTGGGAGCACAGAACACAAGATAAAGAACTGTAGCAGCCAACCGAATTGTGTTCTCTGTCGTGGGAAAGACGCAGAAGGAAAAGGTGACCATGCAGCTGGTAGCTACACATGCCCAGTTTACAGAGCGGCAGTAGAAGAGTTGAAGGAGAAAAGAAAATGAGGATAGTTCAGCTAAACCTTAACCACTGCGAGACGGCGCAGGACTTGCTTATCCAGTACGTCAGTGAGACGAAGACTGACGTGGCCATAATCTGTGAGCAATACAGAGATCTTAACGAGTCATCATGGGAAGCAGACGGCACTGGTAGAGCGGCGATCTGGGCATGTGGGAACGTCGCTCTCCAGGAAAAAATTAGGACTCAGGAGGAAGGATTTGTTCGCGCAAAGATAGCAGGTATACACGTTTACAGCTACTATGCCTCGCCAAATGCACCGATCGAACAGTACGAGCAGCAGCTGGATCGACTCGTACAGGATGTCGCGGGAAGAAAGCCAGTAATCATCGCAGGTGATTTTAACGCATGGGCCGTAGAGTGGGGCAGTCAAAGGACAAACCAAAGAGGACGGGTGCTATTGGAAGCATTTGATCCTCTAGACCTGGTGTTGGTTAATCAGGGTAGCACTCACACCTTCAGCAGAGGAGACACAGGATCTATTGTAGACCTGACCTTTGTTAGTAGTTGTCTAATTGGCTCAATTGACACGTGGACCGTGAGTGATCACTACACAAATAGCGACCACCAGGCCATAATAATGGAGGTAAGGAAATCAGAGCAGATAACCATCGCGAGTACAAGGACCAATAGAATCGGTTGGAAAGCAAAAAATTATGAGAAGGAGATGTTTCTGCTGGCATTGGAAGAAATGCAACCACAAGGATCAGCGAACAGCAAGGCCGAACAGGTAATGGAAAATATTACCCGAGCCTGCGACGCGGCCATGCCAAGAAGAGTACCCAACAATAGACGACCACCAGCATACTGGTGGGATAAAGCGGTAGAAAGTGCACGCAGCGAGTGTCACCGGACCAGAAGACGAGAACAACGGGCAGGGAAGAAATACTACAAAACTGGAAGAGACCAGGAGGTAGTAGAGGCCCGCAAAGAAGAAATGAAGGACGCTAAAAGGAACCTTAAACGGACAATCCGCGCAAACAAGCGACGGTGCCTTAAAGAGTTGCAGGACGAAGTCGAACGGGACCCCTGGGGTCGTCCTTTTAATGTCGTAATGAAGAAGATTAAAGGAAGCTATGTACCGCCTCCCAAATGCCCGGAATTGATGCACCGTATCGTCACTACGCTGTTGCCTCTCCAGCTAAATGAAGCATACGGAATCGAGGCAAGGACAGACGACGAAGCTATTCCTCCAATCACCAGGAGCTGCTGGCTGCATGCAAGAAGGTGGGGAACAACAAGGCTCCAGGCCCGGATGGCATACCCAATATTGCATTGAAACATGCTATCAAAGCCCGCCCCGAAGTCTTTGTAGATTTGTACAACACATGTCTCGAAGAAGGGACGTTTCCTACAGACTGGAAAAAACAGCGTCTTGTGTTGCTACCCAAAGGAGATAAGCCACCTGGAGAAGCCACATCGTACAGACCGCTATGCATGCTGGATACCCCGGGCAAGATTCTAGAACGCATAATCTGCGTAAGGATGGACCAGGCCATAGAAGGATCCAGTGGACTTGCAGAGCACCAATACGGCTTCAGGGAGAAGCGCTCTACCCTGGACGCCGCCGGCTTGGCGATCGACACTGCCCGATCAGCAATAAAAGGGAAAAGATGGAAAGGAGGATCCAAGAAGTACTGTGCTATCGTCACACTGGACGTAAAAAATGCGTTCAACTCGGCTAACTGGAGTAAGATACACGAGGCATTGCGAAACCAGGAGGTACCTGGGTATGTAAGAAGGATTATGGCTGACTACCTTAAGGACAGAATCCTACTATACGATACGGAGAACGGCACAGAAACCTATAAGGTCACAGGAGGCGTTCCCCAGGGGTCCGTGCTGGGCCCACCATTGTGGAATATCATGTACGATGGAGTTCTAAGACTAGAACTACCCCAAGGGGCAATGGTCATAGGATTTGCGGATGACATCGCAGTCGTAGTAGTGGCGAAGGACAAAGACGAGGTGGCAGAAACTGCTAACGAGGCTGTTCGTATGATACACGAATGGCTCACGGAGACGGGCCTAGAATTAGCCAGCCACAAAACGGAAGCTATTCTGATTACCAGTAGGAAGAAAATAGAAGAAATGACACTGCTAGTAGATGGACATGAGATCGTTTCTCAACCGACCATCAAGTACCGGTGTCTCACCATCGATGCAAGACTTAATTTTAAACAACATCTAGAAGTAGTAAGCGATAAAGCAGCAAGAGTTGGCGCAGCCCTATCACGATTGATGCCAAACACAGGGGGGCATTCGCAGAAACGTAGGTTGCTCTTAGCCAGTGTAATCACATCGATTATTCTCTACGGGGCCCCAATATGGGCATATGCCATGTTGGTGAAAAGTTACGCACGAAAGATATCGACAGTGTACAGGAGAAGTGCACTTAGGGTCGCATCAGCTTACCGAACGGTATCGGACGAAACGGCCTGCATCATAGCAAGCATTCCGCCTATCGACCTTTTGGTAATAGAGAGGAAGGACGTATACGAGGCAAAGAGACGGATTAACGACAACACCCATAACGAAATCTGGGATTCCGCAAGGAAGCAGACAATGACTGAGTGGCAAAAAAGATGGGAATCCGTCGATAAGGGGCGATGGACACATCGCCTCATACCAAGAATAGAGGATTGGACGCATAGAGGACATGGGGAAGTTAACTACTACCTCACACAGTTTCTGACGGGGCACGAATGCTTTCGGGCGTACCTACACAGATTTAAAATAGAGGACCGTCCAAACTGCCCAGTTTGTTTGGACGCTAACGAGGATGCGTAGCATGTCTTCTGTGACTGTTCGCGATACCAAATGGAGCGAGAAGAACTCGAGTGTTACCTCCAGACAAGTGTGACACCTGAATCTATGATGACAGCCATGTTGTTGACGGAGGATGGTTGGCACGCAGTAGACAACTACGTAAGGACCATCATCAAGAAGGTTAGAAATGACGAAGAGAATAGAAAGAAAAGATAAGGCAAAACAGCCAAGTTAAATGCTGCTAGCCGAAGGCCACTGAGTCACAAGTACAAAATGATCCACACACACACACACACACACACACGCACACACACACACACACACACTTACACACACAGACATCCATAAGGACATTTTCTAAAAACACTATTTTTCGACTAAAAATACATCAAAACACACTTTCTACATGTTTTTACACAAACTCAAAAAATCACTATTACAAGGCTTTCTTAGGAAGAAAGCAATTTTCATCTTTGACTTGACAGAGGATTACTCATATATATATATATATATATATATATATATATACTAGTGGGGCTTCGCCCCCCTGCTCGCTTCGCTCGCCAACCCCCCATTTTAGTTCTTGTGTAATTTTTTTTTCAAATTTAATTTCTATGATCTGATAATTATGTTTTGTTAGTTAAGAATGAAAATAGATTAATGATAACAATTAACAGTTGATAACGATTTAAAGTAAATTATATTGAATATAACTATACCTGAGCTTGGCTACACATAAGTTATTATTCAAAATTTTTTATCTGTATGGACATGTATGTATGGACATCGCCTGCCCCCGCGCAACCCGACAGACTCTCAAGTTCAACGCATACAAATACTTCCGCAATGTATATATACACACTCACTCCGCTCGCCAACCCCCATTTCAGTTTCTATAATAATTACCGTTATTACGTTATTATTTACGTTAGTGGGAAAAATAAATATTACAAAAGTTTACAAAAGTAATAAAATATATTTATAAATCAAATCAAAGATTTTGAGCATATTTCGCAAATATGTTTTTTTTCATTTGAATGAATGCGCTGATGCGTCATTAAGTATTCTTTTTTTTTAAATCCTGACAACAAAATAGTTACTTCTGAACATATTGATAAATATATATCTGCTGAAATAATTCAAAATAACGAAAAACTCAAAAAATTAACTATCAAACATATGCTACACGGACCTCATAATAATCAGAGTCCGTGTTTGAATAATAAACAGAAAGAATGCATAAAAAAATTTCCGAAACCTTTCGCTGATGTAACTACAATACAGAAAAATGGTTACCCAGAATATAAAAGAACAGATAACACCTCTGATAATCATGTTTATAAAACTCGATATAATGAGAAAATTCCAGTTAATAATTCAATGGTTGTACCATATAATAAATTTCTATTGATGAAATATTAATGCCATATAAATGTTGAATTTTGTGCTTCTATACAAAGCATAAAATATATCTTTAAGATATCCATAGGTAGGTGATAAGAGCATGATGTTCAAATGTCAAAAAGATCGTTGATTGTCAAACATGAAGAAAACTTTTGATGAAATTAAAAATTATGTGATGTCCCATACTTAAGCCCAATGGAAACAGCTTGGCGATTACAAATTATCCATTGTTTATTAAATCACATAGAAAATATGCCCCTCTACCATGATAAAAAACACCCCCTAACACAATATTAACCGGATATGAAGTAAATAAATTATACTGCAATAGAGAATTATCACACTCGACCTTAATATTTGCATTAGAAGATAAACTTGTGATTATTCAAGTTTACCTATGCCAAACAAAACTACTTTACAAAACATTTATGATAGTTGAAGAAATCTATACAATGCAATTATTTGTTTAAATAATGTTATAATAATTAACACAATGACCAAAAAGCGATTTTGAAACCGATATGCTTCACAAAACTTCATAAAAACTTATTTTAGAGACGTCCTGAGTTCAGGGAAAAACATTTTTGTATAAGACTTAATTATACTATTTTAATTTCTCAAAATAAAAAATTTATCAAGCATGACTGATCGCTCAATATTTTAGTACAAAAGGAATGACCAGTCATAGAACTTTTCGTTACCTTTAGTTAACTATATGAAAATCTCCATTCCTGCAGTTTAAATCTGATAAAGAAAGTTACAAGAAGCAGATTTGATATTGGATGAACTTCTATGACTCCTAAAAAAGCTCTGAATAGTATACAACTTTACGTGTTTATGTGATACTTAATTCCTCGGAAATAATTAAATAGTTTTAGGAGAGACTTTCGACAAATTTTCACCTGTTTTAAAATAGTAGTGAAACCAGTATTATAGGGAAACTATAAAATTCATATACCTTTGGTCATACTTCCATATTTTAAATTAATATTAAATATGCTTCACTCAATAGAAATTTTCAAAATATTAGTTAGAAGTTGGAAACGGCAGAGATAGAAAAGTTGTAAAATTCCTGAAGAATGGAAACAAATGATATATGTTTCAAAATTTTTGGTCAAAGTTTGATTTTTCATTAAAGAGCGTAATAACTTACTTCTCACAAATGAATATACTTATTTTTTGAAAATAAATTTAAATCAAATGGAAGAAAGATAAAACAATTATTAGATTGATACTGCAACTTATAAGTGTGATAAATCTGATGATAATATTTTACATTAATTTTCGAGCGAAATATTAAATGACCATTCGCTGAAGGATTGCCACCTCACGAACTTAATTTAAAAATTGGAGCCATTTTATGTTAATAAGAAACTTAATATAAGTGATGTCGTGTTTGTAATGGCACCGAGTTGAAAGTTACTAAATTATTTAAGATAACGTTGAAGCTGAAATATAACTGGGAAAAAAATCGGAAAAGAAGTTTTATACCTAGGAATTCCCGTTAAATACCGGAAATCTATCTTCACTGCCACTTATTGGATACAGAAAAACAATTTCCTTTAGTCTAGCGTTTGCTATGACTTCAATAAATCTCAAGGTCAAGTTTCCGATAATGTAGGAATATATCTTAAAAAAAGCCATTATTTTCCATGGCCAGATTATATGTAGCTTTATCTAGCATGCAAAATAATTTGGAAACCATCGAATTTCTAATATATTATTAAGAGTAAAAATGTTAAATCATTAATGGCATTAATATAATACAATGTTCCTTACATTGTAAAATTGGAAAATTAACATCCGAAATTCTTTAATATTATTAGTTAATAGTAAAATTGTTAAATCATTAATGCATTAATATATACAATGTTCCTATACATTTTATAAATAACAATTTCAGGCATGAATGGATCCGTTCAAAATTTATCAACACGTGAACAATTTATGGATTTACGCGAAGTAAATAGATCAAATTATAGAAACATGAACGCCGATGAAAGTAAATTACTGAAAATTATTTAATTAATTGGCAACAGGAATTATCAATATGAATTGGAGTAGACTCATGAAAAGATTTGAATTTATAAATGTTTTAATGATGAATATTCTTCAACATTTTCTAGTTTAGATGAAATCCTCACTAATATGACTTTAAAATTCAACGCTATTTTAAAACTACGGTAAAAAAAATCTTATACCTACATCTTTGATAAGTAACTCCTGATGTCTTATGGCTTAGTTTATTTTGTTTTGTTTGTGATTTTGTGTTCTTTTTGATTGTTTGTTGTTCTTTTTTTTCTGTCTTTCTTCGTTTTTTGTTGTTTTTTCTTGTTTGTTTTTTTTTGTCTCTTGGGTGTTGGTGGTTTTTTTTTGTTTGTGGTTTGTGTTGTGTTTTTTTTGTTTGTGTTTCTTGTGGTGTTTTTTTTTTGATTGTGTTTTTTTATTTTTGTTGTTTTTTTTTTTGTTGTTTCGTTTTGCCTTGAATATGCTAACAATATATATCACATCCAATTTTATCAACAAAATAAATTGAGCAAGACGTATTTATCAAGTTATTAAAAAAAATCAAAAATTAAAGCGAGGGAGCGTAGAGAGAGAGGAGTATAACAATCATTGATTTATCACATTATTAAATTCGATGTCAATTACGGGGGGCTATTAGTATGAAAAGTGGATTAGCCTATCGGGATTACCACTTTATTTTCTGTTAAGACTTTGATATATAATTGACATTTATGATCTATAAAGTTTTACAATGCTAAGTATAAACACGCAATAAGTGATATATATACAAAAGGCAAAGTCCAATGCCCTAAGTTATACGCACATCAAGTGTTAACAATACAAAAAGCAAAATAAAAAACCTTATAAGAATTATTTCTTCAACTAAGTCAAACTTTTAATCAAACTTTAACAAAAAATATAAAAAAAAACGCCTCCTGTCTATTTACCTCATAGGGGTGTGGAAAAAATAAAAATAAATAAGTATATCTCTTTATATGTTTATCCTACTGTTATAATATAATTGATATCTGATGTGCTATGAGCTGTTATTGAGGGCTTGTAAAAGTTTTACCCGGATGTAGATCTTCCCGAGGCCTTTTAGACATTATTATGCCAAAAAGTATTGTATTTTGGCTCGAGTCGTTCGGTGTAGAGCGAGAAAGTAACCTTTATATCATCTTAATATAGGCGATGTATTAGCCTAAATATCTTTTAGAAAATCGAATATATACCGCGTCCGCGAAGCACGATAAAAATGTCGTGAAGATGATTCAAAAGGCTGCGTGTCATAAATTGATCGATTTATCGATGTACTATACAATGTTTCTCTCTCTCCACAAAACTTAAATAAAAAAAATGTATACTAACAATTAAGTAAATTTTAGGGAAAAGCTGCTAATAGGAGGTGCGCGGTGCGTGGGGACCGCTGGGCGCTTGCGGGGGGGCTTTTCACATTATCCAAACTCACATGAAAATGATAAGAATTTTGATTATTGTTCGGGGCAGGTGCGGGGGGGGTGCGGGGGGGAGTTTCTCCAAAACAACTATATAATATAGGTAGATATACATGTATGTTTATGTGTATGTGTGTGTGTGTGTGTGTGTGTGTGTGTGTGTCTGTCTGTCTGTGTGTGCATATATATCATAATAATCTACTATATTTTTTTTCTAGTAAATTACCAAAGACTTAGAAGTTAAGCCGCTTTTATAATAAAATTAGATTAATATCATACATTAATTATAATATTATTATTTTTTGATAGATGATTTTCGTGAAATAAGACCTAAGAAATATACAATACTATAAAACAAAACTACAAACAAACTGCTTCTGCAATATTGGCACCTTGCTTCCTGAGCAATAACTTTTTTGCTAAATAATAATTTTAAGCTTTCTTACCAATTCTGACACTAATGGCACTGATTTCCTTCGTGGGCGTATATCTGGCTTGCTGTCGATATTGCTGTAGAACCCTGTTATCTCCCCGGAATGCCTGCAAGTATAATTCATGTATATAGATATATAAATATATGTGTGTGTGTGTATATATATATATGTATGTATATATGTAGATGTATATATATTAGTCATAATAAATATGTGTGTGTGTGTGTGTTTGCGTGTGTGTGAGTGTGCGTGGGTGTGTATGTGCGCGTGTGTGTGTTTACATACATATTATGACGGCTGAGTGCGATTTAAGCACTATAAAGCACGTCATGATATCTCTCCGGACGGATTGACATATGTATAAAACAATCTTTGTTTCAGCAAGCAACCAGCAGAAACGGAAGACAAATGAGAACGGGAGCTGAGGTAAGATAGAGAAAGAGAAAGATAGAGAGTGAGTAAGTGAGTGGTAACTAATTTATTTACGCCGTGGCCAAGGGCCGTATGGCGAGATAACAATGTATACATCGAATCAGTGATAACAAAAACTGGTTGGTACAATTCAGTAGAGGTAAATTTTTCGTCATAAACATTGGCAATCGTTGAACAGGTATATCTGGCTATAGACTAGCAACTGAAGTACATATTTGTCAAGCATACATCCAACAGAACAGCCTCTCACTCTCATTCAATCTATATGCTCATAACTATCCATTCTGCACAAAGTCGAGTAACTTAGACTACTTAAACTATAGGTAATTACAATGTATAGTTTTGAGGCAAGCTTATTAGGTAATTATGTAGGCGGCTTTTAAACAAATTCAGAGAGGTACTAAGCCGAATACTGACAGGTACCGAGTCCCAGAAATACATCGCACGAATGGAAAAGGAATTACGGTACATTTCAGTTGTAGCAGTAGGAATCATGAATACCGACGAGCTATTATTGCGAGCTGAACGTCTAATCTCTTCACTCGGTTTAGGGAATAAGTCAAGCAGGTACGCTGGTCGCCTAGTGTTGAACAATTTAAATAGAATAGACCCCAGAAAATAGTTCCGTCGGTGATCAAGTGACAACCAACCTAGCCTCTCATAATACGGTTGTAGCGCCACATCTTTACGCAGGTGGAAAATGAAGCGAACTGCCGAATTACATAAGCGTTGGAGTTTAACAGCCAGGTACTCAGGTAAATCGTGATATACTAAACAAGCATAATCAAAGTACGGTATAACTAAAGCATTGACAAGGTTCATTTTAACCTTACTAGATAGCGCATATCCCCGGTAACGCAGTCGATATAGTACATGGTGTGCCCGTACATAGATTTAAGAAACATGTGCATCCCAAGTAAGCGTCATGTTAAACATGACACCCAGATTCCTGACGACGTCCGAGAACGGTATGACAACCCCATCCACAGTGACCGGTGTAACCTGATCAAGATTAAGCCGCATTTGGTGCTGGTGGGAGCCAATAACCATCGCCTTGGTTTTAGCTACATTCAAGTGCAACCAGTTGTTGCGAGACCAGTCCACTACGCGCTGAGCATCCTCATTTAAGAGTCTAATGTGGGCATCAAGCTCTTTGGGCCGACACTGGACATATATTTGGAGGTCATCCGCGAACAACATACTAGTGGACTTGCAGTTAGCTAGTACCGAGATAATCTCGTTGATGAAGATCAGGAAGATGATCGGGCCGGGTGATGACCCTTGCGGAACACCAGATGTATTTGGCAGAAAACTTGAAAATGAGCCATCGAGACCCACTACAGCTTGTGCACGACCAAACAGATATGAGTGGAACCAGGCTATCGTTTCATTTGTGAAGCCGTAACGTCTGAGCTTCACGAGCAAAAGCTCGTGGTTAATAGTGTCGAAGGCTTGTTTAGAGTCAAACAATAATAGGGCAGTTACAAGTCCTTCCTCTCCGTCCTTTTTTATGTCATTGGTAATTTTCAGGAGTGCAGTCTGGGTGCTGTAACCACTCCGAAACCCAGATTGTTAAAGTACCACAAGCGACTCTCCTTCAAGATAATTGACCACTTGACCAACCAGGAGTGAGTCAAAAACTTTGGCAAAGTGAGGGATGTTGGCCACTGGCCTAGTATCATTGGGAGATTCAGGAGCCTGCTTCTTGTTGTGTAGAACAATGACCGATTGCTTCTATAGCGTAGGGTATGTACAGCTCGTTATTGAGAGGTTGAACAAATCAGTGAAGAAGGGAGCAATCAAACCAAACATATTCTGAAAATATGCCAGAGACAACCCGTCACAGCTAAGACTCTTAGCCTTAGGCAGACAAGCCACCATCATTTCCTGGACTTCGGCTCTATTCACCGGCCGAAACTGAAATTCCGTACGGACAGCACTAGCGCTCTGATCGGTACTGAGTACTCGATTTAGCGTTGCGGGTGAACACGGAGGATGAGTACAAGTGATAGCTGAATAGTGAGTCATTAACTCATCTTTCGTAAAGAAGTTGAGGGGCGAACTAGACTCACTTCGGATATGGTCCAACTTCCGCAAAAACTTCCAGCCAGTCCACTGATCTTTACAACCATTAATCAAAAAGTCGTCGCGGGCTTTGCGAATCACCTTCTTAACGACACAACACATGGCCTTGTAGGATTCCTTGCGGTTGGAGCTACCAGATTGCTTGGCACGTCTGTAGAGTTTGTNCGTTTCATTTGTGAAGCCGTAACGTCTGAGCTTCGCGAGCAAAAGCTCGTGGTTAATAGTGTCGAAGGCTTGTTTATAGTCAAACTGCTTTTGCAAGCACGATCTTTGCACATCCGACGCAGCTCAGGGGTAAACCAAGGCAATGGCTTACGTTTGAATCTGCGTGTTACAAGGGGAGCATGAGCATCGAACAGATTACATGCGACCTGTTGAAACTCTTCAAGCCTATCGTCAACTGACTGCAAAGATTCGAGCACGAGCATCTGGGGTAGGAAATCATCAAGGAACGCAGTCGTTGAGAACCGACGAAAGTCTCGAGATGTTATCTCATAGACTGGTCTCTCTGGCCTGGTCAACTGGATGTCAAGTATGACATAGACAGGACATAGTCATGGCCATTAATATATGGAGCTTCAGACTTTTCGAAGGATACAACTTTGTCGGATGAGTCGATTAACATAATGTCGATCCAAGTATCGGACTCAGCACAGTGATGAGTAGCGCCAGTAGGAATTAAATATAAGTTGTTTTCCACCATTAAATTTTTAAGGTGTTTGCCATAATAATTGTCAGGCAATAAGTCAGAGTTTAAGTCACCTGCAATAACAGTGTGATCATATAGATGTGATATTTCGTCTAATTTTGAAAAGAATTTCGACAAAGTATTGTCCTTAGGGCGCCGATAAATCCCCCCAACTAGTAACTTGCCACAACACTCGACATTAATTAGTAAGAACTCCGTTTCATTGAGTTGAGATATAGAAGACGCGTTCACAGTCGAATAGCGTAGATCCGAATGTATGTAAAACGCTACTCCACCGCCTTGAATATAGGTACGCTCGCTACTATTATCGGCGTGTCCACGAACCTTACTCGAAACCAAACCCCGGTCATTACGAATCAGATCATAGCCCGTAATGCTAAACGCTGAGGAGTCAAATAGTGGAGTAAGCCATGATTCGGTAATTACTAGTATATCAATATTTTTATTACGCAGCAGTATTTCAGTTTCAATAAGGTGGCACTTCAACGAACTAACATTTAGGTGCGCTACACACAACGGCTGAAGTGAATTCGAACGGCGATTGGTGTGACTGGAGTTCTGATTTAACGAAGCATTGAGGGAGTCAAGGTTGAGCGAACTTGGTTGTCATTGTAGACGGTCAAGGTCCTTAGTCGTAATAATCGAGATAACCTCGGAGCCATCTGACTTACGCACTAGGACTTTATCCCCGCGTGTCCATACATATTTATAGCCGGTCGCATTGGCACGTGCTTTGGTAGCTAGACGCAGTTTATGCACATACGGCGATAACATTTCGTGCAATTCGATTACATAATCGCCACCACCTGGGATGATCAGGCCAAGTTTTAGCTCCCCGAACGACCGTTTGGCCCTGAGCACATTGTCACGCACGCAGATACTCTTAAAGCGAATACAATAAACTAAAGACTTCGCAACCTCAGCGCTTCCAGCAGCGGCATTCTGAGGGAGGCCCTTCAACTCATGAACGCTATATACATCAGCTATGTCGCCCGCAACATTGAGTACCTTGAAGATCGACGTTGTAATGTCGTTTAAAGGGACTTGACACGCACGAGGAATACCAATAACCTTAATTTCGGCATACTTATAATCTCTGTCGATCCGTTCTTTCAAACTTGCAATCTCGGCATCCTTACTGCTGTTCTTACGCTCTAACTGCACGATACGTTGATCATGATCCTCAATTTTCACAGATAGCGAATCGAATTTTTTGCTGAGGTCCTGGGTAGCGACAAAGCCTTGAGAGGCCTGCCGAAAAACTTCGGCCAGTTTGTCGTCGATCGAAAGAGAAGCCCAATTGCTGGGCAGAGACATGTTGGTTGCTGATTTACCCGGTTCAGCAGCTAATTGTGGGTCGTTCAAGGTAACGTGCAGATTACCACACACACTATCCTCAATACGCGAGCTATGGCTAACACTACTAAGAGTGCTTATGTCCAGAAGAGACTCTGTTTCAAGGTCACGCACCTCGTCGAAGAAAATTCCACGTCCAACCCGTTCCTCCTGAGCCGTGTGTACGATCCCGACGAATTCTCGATATGTTCTACGACAACACGAAGTACAGCCCTTAGTTTCAGCGTACCGTGCAAGGCAGGCCTCGTGGAAAACTAAGCCGCACGAGTTACACTTTACGACTTTAGTTACAGCGTTTTTGCTGCACTTCTTGCATTCAGGCATAAGAAACGCGATAGCCTAGAAACAGTGTGGCGATACAGTAAGAAAAAACGCCAATATGGTACTAATTATGCTGTACACGCTCGTGTAGTATTTTACATTAGAAAACTTATTACGAAAATTATTACGAAACTACTTAACTTATTATTACTAACTATTACGACGTAGAAACTTATTACAAAAATAATTCTAACTCTCTCATGCACAGCGCCCTGCAAATTGACACTGTCAAACGGCCGCTTTTATTTAACTAAAATGTCGTAGCGAGTGTAAAAAGAGAAAAATTTGGCACGAAACGATCAAAACTCAAAAATAAAGATTATAAATGAAAAAGTAGACGTGCGGTCAGACGTCGATATTACAGTGTCCTATTGCACCCGTGTGCGTAGTGATGTAGGTAAGCGTGCTGTCAGGCGGCGAAAATTTTGCGAAAGTGACTTCTACAAGTGTATATGTAGGGTAAAAAATTCAATTTCGATTAACATAGCCGGCAAAAATGATATTGATGATCACAGCACTAGAAAACACAACAAAACTCAATCTGGATCACCACGTGGTCGGACAACCTAACCTCAAAAACACTTTCAAACGGCCGCCACCGACTAAGTACCACACTCCAAACAACACTGCTTAGCCAAAAAATTCGCTCGCTACGTGACACTCGATATGCGAAGATAGTAAAATAGATTTAATTAAATAATTAACTAGCAAACTAACACAAGGATTCGCTCGCACGTGGCGGACGCTTAGTCAATATGTAAAAGCACAGTCACATTCAGACACTTCACGGCGCTCAAACTTGAAGCTGGGCACATGCGGGGTCGCTGGGCAGCACTGGGGCGAAGAGATGACCAGGTAGTCCCAGCCGGAGCGACGATAAGAAGTCCAGAAGGAAGTAATGAGAGATGCCGAGTGGAGCCAAGATGACCGCAGGGGGTCCCACTCGCTGCTACTGTGCTGATACGACGTTTAGGCCAGATTATCGCAGCAAGCACCGATCGCAGGCCAATAAATATTAGCACGTTCGAAGCTTGCAAAAAAGTGCGTGCAAGACCTGTAAAACAAAACGCCCGAGGGCAGGTACAGGCAGAGAGAATCCGGTTAAAGCAGGAGCGATCAAAAACACGTCAGCTCATACTTACAGAGAGAGAGAGAGAGAGAGAGAGAGAGNAGAGAGAGAGAGAGAGAGAGAGAGAGAGAGAGAGAGAGAGAGAGAACAGAAGTAGCTATAGCACGGTTGCCGACTGCCTGCACATTCAGAGGTTTGCTGCGCGCGCGACACTGCAGTCAGTCCTGCTAGATCCGCCAGTCCATTTATTACTGAGCCGGCTACGCCGTCTACGTGTAGTGAGAACCACGAGCGAGCAGAGCCAAATATTAGAGCGTCCATCTGATTAGCCAAGACAACATCCACCGGTTAGAGCAGAAAAACATTCGTACGAGTAGGCTTAAACAACGTGCGTACAAGAAGGCTTGGACAGCGTCCGTGCAAACGCCTGGTACCGATTCAGGAAACTGTAAGTTCCTTCGCTCTCATATCAACAGGACATCTTCTCCCCCCTCTCTCTCCCTCCCTCTCTCTCTCTCTCCCTCCCTCTCTCTCTCTCTCTATCTCTCTCTCTCTCTCTCTCCCTCTCTCTCTCTCTCCCTTCCTTCTTCTCTCTCTCTCTCCCTCTCTCTCTCTCTCTCTCTCTCTCTCTCTCTCTCTCTTTATCTATCTCTCTCTCTCTCTCTCCAGGATGCAGGTCCTACGTCAGGGATGGCAACATTTTCATCCGGTCCACAGATGACTCGGACAAGGCCACCATCATCAGCAGCGAGGAAGACCTGGCTGTTTTTTTAGCCAGGATCCCACCACCACCCCCGAACAACAGCAACAACAGCAGCGACATCGACTGAAGATTCACCTCATTCCACCTACACCACCATCAACTTCATCATCGACCTCATCTTCAACTTGTTCCAAGGTAACTCTGTTCGAAGGCTTAAGGGCCTGCCACTTCAATGCTAACTCTCTTACGGGTCACATTGAGGCGGTTAGGCTCTTTTTGTCTACTCATCCCTTTTTTCACGTAATAGCTGTGACCGAGACCTGGCTTGACGACAAGATTAAAACTATCCCTTTACTAGACAACTGNACTATCCCTTTACTAGACGACTACATACTGTACAGACGGGACAGAAACCGAAACGGTGGTGGTGTAGCTCTCTACATCCACAACACACTTACTGCTACAATCATCTCTTCATCTGACGGCATTTGGTCGGGCAAGCCAGGGAAGCCAGAGTATCTCTTCTGCGAGATCTCTGCCAAGGGCATAACACCTATTTTTGTCGGCGTTGTTTATCGTTCTCCTCATGCTCCTTTCATTCAGGGCAGTGACTTCATACAAAGTCTTACCACCTGTCAAACAGGTTGACTGACGATGTCAGGCTTGGCACAAACAAAAAGAAGGTAACTCTTCTTCTCCTCTTTGACTTTAGCAAGGCGTTTGACACTGTGTGTCATGCCAAGCTACTCAGAATGCTAACCTCTTTCGGCTTCTCTAAGCAGGTTATCCGCTGGCTCGCCTCTTAACTCTCAGGCAGAGAGCAGGCTATCATTGGTGACGACAATAAGCACTCTACTTTTCGACTTCTTAACACGGGAGTACCACAGGGATCCGTCCTGGGTCCCCTGCTATTTTCGTTGTACATCAATGACGTCAGTTTCTGCCTGGACTCTGACGTATCTCATCTCATCTATGTGGATGACCTGCAAGTCTACAGCCAATGCCACCTTGAGGAGCTTGACTCTTGTTCCGTGAAGATGACAGCTAACGCTGAAAGGATTACAGGCTGGGCTGCACAAAATCATCTAAAACTAAATGTCAGTAAAACACAGGCGATCGTCCTGGGTTCCCCCTATTATATAAACGCTTTACCAACTGTAGCTAATACCTATATTAACATAGGGGGAGCCCGGGTCGAATACCAATCATCCGTGCGTAGTCTGGGAGTGGTGGGGCACTTCTATTTCCCATTATCGACTACTGTTCTCTAGTATACTGTGACCTTACACGAGAACTTGACACCAAGCTTCAGAGACTGGTAAATACAGGAATCCGTTACATCTATGGTATAAGAAGGGACGATCACATCACCCCCTACAGACGTGAGTTGCAATGGCTCACCACTGCCGGACGTAGGAGGTATTTTATGGTCTGTTTTCTGAGAAAACTCTTTAACACCGCTACACCATCTTACATATACTCTTGACGAGAACAAAGATATTTGGAAGGTAATGCGTCATCTCGGCCTCCTACCTGGGCGTAAGGAGGAGTTTTTCGGCTTTACGCCGGGTGAGCTAGACGAGCACTTCGCGGGAATATCAGCATCCACCCTTGAAAATATAGACGATGCAACGGACGCTATTCTAGCAGCAAGCGAGAAGGGTATTTCTTTCAGCCTCATTATTATAAGTGACGTTGTCCTTGCCATTTCACATTTCTCTTTGCAATCGAGAGGTGTCGATGGCGTTCCCTGCGGAGTGGTCGCCAAGGCTCTCGCAATCGTCGGCGAATATATTCCAAATCTTTTTAACTGCTCCTTTGTTCAGGGGATACTTTCGAAAGTGTCTGGAAGCAGGCACAGTTAATGAACCTAAGGAAGACCAGTACTCCGTCCGACGTCACTGACTTTCGGCCAATTGCACTGCTTCGCTTCCTCTCAAAGGTACTGGTGAAGATCGCACACACTTAGATCACGGAGTATCTTAGTAAAAATCAGATACTCGATCCCTTCCAGGCCGATTTCCGGAAACATCACAGTACACAAAGAGCGTTACTGAAATTGACCGTCAACATACGCATGGCCATTGACAAAAAAGGTGACTCTTATGCTGCTGTTTGATTTTAGCAAGGCTTTTGACACCATCTCACCTTCCAAATTGCTATCTAAACTGCGACAGCTAGGGTTCTCACGGGCGGCCCTCTTGTGGATTAAATATTTACAGGGGCGATCCCAGATTGTAATTTTAAATAAAAATTGGAACTCGAAATGGCTCGATACCAACCTGGGAGTTCCACAGGGTTCTATCCCGGGACCCTTGCTGTTCCCGGCGGCAAGGCTGGTTTCTGACTGAGCGGGGAACTCTGATCTGCGACTCAACTCTGGCGAAGTCCGTCTGTTTTGGTTCCATGAGAAATGTTAATGATATTCAGTCATGGAACCTGCCTGGAGTACCGTTGCCAGGCGAAGTAATTGTCCCTTTCAGTGAGGCAGTCGTGAGTCTCGGTGTTGTACTTAATAGTAAACTTACTTGGAAACCGTAAGTGGATTCAATCACAAAAAAGTCAAAAAAGTCCTGTATAGTTTGCGGTTCATCAGGGACTGTACCACCGAGACTCTCCGCAGAAGGCTAGTAGAGACTCTGATACAACCTCACCTGGACTACTGTACTGTGATCATCCTGGACGCGTCGAATGAACAACGAATACGGATACAGAAACTTAGCAATTCATGTGTCGGATACATTTTTTATGTCAGAAGGGATGAGCATATCAATCCCTACCGGAGGCGTCTAGAATGGCTACGCACCGATACCAGAAGGCTCTATTTTGAAGCCATTCTTTTGTATAAGGTGATTCGGATCGGCTTCATTTCTTAGTAAACACAAGCCAAGACCCTCCAGCGGGTAGCTCCTCTGGAACTGAGCATACCTGCAGTAAGTACGGAAACCGGGGCTAATGCTTTCTAGATCCAGGGTGCTAGTTTCTGTAACTTTCTCCCTTCTGCTCTGCGGGATCTTCCATCACGCGCCTCATTTAAGAGGGCACTGCGACCTATGGACCTGCTAGAGGTCAAATCGTAGCTATTCCGAGCACACTACTTTCGGCACTGGCACTGCGTATTTTATTCTAGTCTGACTTCACCTCTAGGCCGCATCCTCTTCTGAATGTGTAATTAAGATTTTAATATGTAATTTAGAGAGGTCTCTGACCAAACCTTATGTAAAAAGCGATAAAAAAGCGATATTCTATTGTGATCTCAATATGTGATATTATTTGTATATATGTGACGGTTTACCTAGCAAGGTTTTACCCACGAGTATTATGCTTTTCCGTACGACAAGTAATGTCCTTCTCTCGCTATATTTATATTTTACAATGTTTTCTATGCAACGTAGTTGCTTTTTGTAATACCTTAAAGTATTGTACTATGTTTGCTATAAAAATGAAAAGGCTATCTCTCTCTGTCTCTCTCTCTCTCCCTCTCTCTATCTCTCTATCTCTCTCTCCCTCTCTCTCTCTCTCTCTCTCTCTCTCTCTCTGTCTCTCTCTTTCTCTCTCTCTCTCTCTCTCTCTCTCTCTCTCTCTCCCTCTCTCTGAATGTGCAGGCAGTCGGCAACCGTGCTATAGCTACTTCTGTTCTATCGCGCGCTCTTTATCTCTCTCTCTCCCTCTCTCTCTCTCTCTCTCTCTCTCTCTCTCTAGAGTAGTCTAACCTCCAGGTAGCACTGACGCGTGTCGGATCGCTCAAACTTTCAGCAAAGTGTTCGTCTTTATTCTGACTGACTCCGTACGAGTCTGAGTGTCTCTAGTGAATCTGGCCTCCCACGTATCCACGCATTGGAGTGTTGCTGCATGGCTCTGTAAAAAAGAGCCGTGGAGGCCGTTCGAAATCCGAAGCTTCCTGGAGAGGTTAGGAGGGCAGCGAAGCATCTCGGCGGGTTTCAGCCATCTTTTTCTCCCAGTCGTTGGCTGCCCTGCTTTCTAGTGGTGACATCTGGTCGGTGCGCGAAAATTCAAACGTCGCAATGGCACCAGTTTGCTCAGTCTGCAATGACGCCTCGACACCACCAACGAGTACGTGCCCGTCTTGCAGTCTTCCCTGCCACACTCGCTGTTCAGGCAGAAAGAAGAACGCAGTGTGTAACAAGTGCCGAACGTCATCTGGCGGCAAGGTGAAACCGCTATCTTCCACTCCTGTCGCGGCGACGCACGCAACAAAGCCGGCCCAGCAGAGCAACAGGTCGACGCCAGGGAAGTCTTCCCCGCCTGCCATAACACCTCAGGTGAGTGCTCGTACCGGGTACAAGCTCGTGTCCCGAAAGACAACAACGGTGCCCCGTGTTTCTCCTCTCCATCTGACACGACGAGCCGCGTCAACACCGCATGCGAAGGCACAGCTGCGTAACCAAGGCCAAAACAGCATGCTGAACCGCTCCCCTCTCTGCACCAACGAGACGCAGCAGCGACAGGAGAATCACCGCTTGAGCCACAACACCTCTGTCGAGCGGGTTACTGACTCCCAGGCGCCGGCCTCGTCGGAGTTGCGGGAGAGTGGTCGTCTGAGCCTGAATCAATCTGTCAGGCGGGTCACGGACTCCCAGGCGCTCGTCCCACTGGATTCGCACGAGAGGAGTCAACAAAATCGGAACCTGTCTGCTGAGCGGGTTGCGGTTCCGCAGGCGCCTTCTCCCAATACATCTCTGGTGGCCCACACGCAGTTTGATGCCTCTCCACTGGCCTCGCTTGGCGATGATGATGCGCCTACGATGGACCTCGAGAAGCAACCCGAGAAGACTCGAACGACGAATGCGCCGTTGGGAGGCCATAATCTCCTCGGTGTCAAGAATGTTATCATCCCGGTGAGCACGCTGGAGCTTTTTTTTCAGCGTTTTGACATGCTCCAGGGTCAGCTCGACGAGCTGAAGACTCTCGCTGGCGGGGGTCCGGCGCCACGTGGAGTCTCCTTTGCCTTAGCGGAGGGGGGCGCCACAGTCGGGGCGGAGGAATTGAATACCCGTATCTCCGCTCTCGAGGGCCAGCTCGTGGATAGCATTAGCGTGTCTAATAGACTACTTGATGCTAACAGACTGCTCCTGGAGGAAAATAATACTCTTAAGGACGACTTGCTGCAAACGCAGCTACTACTTGGGGACCTCCAGCGTGCTCATCGGGATCACGACGCGGGCTCGCCATCGATCTCGGACGGTGGTGTGCTTGTCTCGGGTCCGTGTATATCTCAACCGGGAGTGCCGGCGGTGGCAAGTTCGCGGAAAAGCTCTCCGCCACTGATGGCACCCACAGGCAGCGGTCCGGGGTTCGGGGGGGACGCTGCTAAGGGGTGTAAAGTTATTATTCATGGACTGCTGAAAGACAGCGATATTTTAAATGAGGAATTCTCGGACGCAGCTGCCTTCGCACTTCTCAGCACCGTCCTTCCCGCCCTGGAGAAAAAAGACATCGTCGGTACTCGCATGTTGCGCCAGCGCAAACAAAAAGGGCCTCAGAGCGGCGATGCAGTCGTGACAAATTCGGCGTCGCCTCGGGGCGCTTTACCATCTCTCGTGGCCAGACTTGCCAGCTCGGATTTAGTCAGGGCCATCATGCGCGCGAAAAGCAAACTGGCAAACAACTACCTGACCATGTGCGATATCAAGCCCGGTGTTCTGGACCCGGAGGCTGTTGCCCGCTTGACTGGACATCAAGTTTATATCAATGAAATGTTGTCTCAAGAAAAATTTATGACGTTTAAAAATCTGAGGCCCATTGCACTGGGCCTGGGCTTCAAATATGTGTGGCATGCGGGTGGCAGGTTCCTGGCCAGACGCCGGGGCGGCGAGCGTGCGCACGTGTTTACATCTGCTGCCGATTTGCAGACCATAATCACAGCGTGTCAGGCCGGCTCGAAACAGCTACAGCGACTAAAACCTTACACGACTGTCACTAACAGAGACGATAACACTGACACAACTACACGTGACGGACATGAGTCGGACCTGGCTGGCAAATCGGCTGCAACCTCGCCACCGTCGACGACTGTGTCATCTGCATCTTCATCCCCACAGTCGTCTACATCTACATCACCTTCATCACTTTCGCCCTCGCCATCTACTATGCTCTCAAATTGACTGGCGAGGCCTCGTGACAATGCGCCGGGGGCGGAGAGTGGCTTAAGGGCAGGCTTTGTAAATATTAACTCGCTCAGAGCTCGCATCGAGATCGTCTGCGAATATCTATCGGAGCGCCCTTCCTTGGACATTTTCGGCATCGCTGAGACATGGCTGGGTCCGATTGTAGATGACAGCCTACTTAACATCAGGGGATACTCCATCATTCGACAGGACCGCAATGTAAACGGAGGTGGTGTCGCCTTAATTGTACGCAACGGTCTTAAAATTAAAAAATTGGCTTTCTCCGACACCACGGGACCAGGAAAACCTGGAATTCCTGAGTACCTCTTTTGTAGCGTACAACGGGGCGACTCACCTCCGGTACTGCTCGGAGTTGTTTACAGGCCCCCCAAAATCCCAATGCAAAAGGACTCAGACCTGTTCGACGTGTTACGGGACATCTGTAGCGAGTATAGTCACAAAATTATAATGGGCGATCTGAACTCGGACTTATTGTCCAATTCAGACGACGCTGTTACAATCAAGCGTCTGACCGAGGAGTTATCTCTTAAAATAATCAATCATGGCCCCACGCATCATACCCCATCGTCTCACACATGGATTGACCTGATAATGACTGACGAAAATGACGAGATCCTGGACTCTAAGAACCAGTGGCTGCCCGGCTTCGGCAAGCATTGCGTCATAGATGTCTCGATAAACATCTTCTCTCCCACTCCTGGGAGAGACTCTTTTTCTTACCGCGATTACAAGAGCATTAACACATCTTCTCTTGTCGACCTTCTGTCTTGCTGTGACTGGACAGCCATGAGTTCAATCGAAGCCGATCTGGAGGGCGCTTTGAGTACTTTAAATAACAATCTAAAATTAGCAATAGATGAATTGGCACCTATGAAAACGGTTTGCCCGCGTAAGAAATATGCTCCTTGGTCTGGTCCGGAGTTGAGGCTCCTCATCGACAAGCGCAATGCTACTCTCAGACGATATGAACGCACTGGAAGGGCGGAGCTCTTCGATGAGGTTCTTCGACTCACTAACGAGGTCGACATGCGTTCTGCTCAAGAGCGAGACTCCTTCCTTCACCAGCAACTTTCCGGCGCTCTTGATGAAAACAGAAATATATGGAAGGTTATGCGGCATCTTGGCCTCCTGCCTGGGCGTAAGGAGGAGGAGTTTTTCGGTTTTACGCCGGGCGAGCTGAATGAGCACTTCGCGGGAGTATCGGCGTCGCCTCTCGAAAATATCGACAAAGCAATGGACATAATTTCACTTGCAAGCGAGGAGGGTTTCACTTTTAGCCCTGTCAGTATGAGCGATGTCGTCCTTGCTATCTCACATTTTTCCTCGCAGGCGAGAGGTGTCGACGGTGTTCCGTGCGGGGTGGTTGTTAAGGCCCTCCCAATTATTGGCGACTTCGTGCTTAATCTATTTAACTGCTCCTTCGCTCAGGGAATCTTTCCGGGTATCTGGAAGCAGGCGCAGTTGATAGCTCTTAGGAAGACCAGCACTCCTTCGAATGTCACGGACTTTCGTCCAATTGCACTGCTCTGCTTCCTCTCAAAGGTACTCGAGAAGATTGCTCACACCCAGATCACGAAGTATCTCAATAAAAATCATATACTAGACCCCCTCCAGGCAGGTTTCAGAAAACACCACAGTACACAGACAGCGTTACTAAAATTGACTGATGACATACGCATGGCCATCAACAAAAAAAGGGTGACTCTTTTGCTGCTGTTTGACTTCAGCAAAGCCTTTGATACCATCTCGCCTACGAAATTGCTTGCTAAACTGCAGCAGTTGGGGTTTTCTAGGACGGCCCTCCTGTGGATAAAATCTTACATACAAGGGCGCACGCAAATGGTTATCTCGAATAAAAATGGTAACTCAGAATGGCTGGAAACCAATCTGGGTGTACCACAGGGTTCTGTCCTGGGACCCCTGCTGTTCAGTCTTTACGTTAACGACTTACAAGACGTACTTGATGGCTCTGCGGTTCAACATCTACTCTACGCTGACGACCTTCAAATTTATCTGCATACCACCAAGGATAAATTCCACGAGGGCCTGGCTCGGCTGGCTGATGCGGCACGATTGGTTGCTGATTGGGCGGGGAGCTCCGGCCTGCGACTGAACACCAGTAAAACCAAAGCCATATTTTTCGGCTCCATGAGGAATGTAAATGATATCAAGTCATGGAGCTTGCCTGGAGTTCCGTTGCGGGACGGCGTGATCGTCCCTTTCAGCGATACGGTCGTGAGTCTCGGTGTTGTGCTTGATAGTAAACTCACTTGGAAGCCGCAAGTAGATTCAATCACAAAAAAAGTAAATAAAGCCCTCTATAGCTTGCGGTTTATTAGGGGCTGCACCACCGAGACTCTCCGTAGGAGGCTGGTCGAGACCCTTATTCAACCACACTTGGACTACTGTACTGTGACTGTCCTCGACGCATCGAATGAACAGCGCATTCGACTGCAACGACTGAGCAATTCGTGTGTGAGATATATTTTTGGAGTGAGAAGAGATGAGCACATCACCCCCTACAGGAGGCGATTGGAGTGGCTTCGCACGGACTCTCGTAGGCTCTACTTCGAGGCCATTCTTCTGTACAAGGCAGTTCGAATCGGTGAGCCTGAGTACCTGGCCTCACTTTTCACGAAGTATAAGCCACGTGCCTCCAGTAGGGCATCCACCGGAACTCAACATTCCCGTAGTGAGCACCGAGGCCGGAGCTAGGGCCTTTCAAGTTCATGGTGCTCGTTTCTGGAATTCTCTCCCTTCCACCCTGCGCAATCTTCCATCGCTTGCATCATTTAAAAGAGCGCTGCGACTGCATCTGCTTGCTCTCGATCTCTGACTGCCCCAATTCGACCAGCGTTGCTAATTATATTCTAGTCTGACTCAGTTTTTGGGCTGTATATAGTATTTTATTCTGTATTTTATATATAATGTATTTACCTATATCTTTTCTATAATGTTACAGCGTATAATTTTAATGTCGTGCAATATGGATAGCTCTATGACAAAAATGTCGAAAAGTACTGATTTACTGTGATATGCGAAGGTGTTTTCACCTTATATATTTTATAATGCACTACTATCTGAAAATATTTTATTTGTGCCGCACGTAAATTCTATAACTGCGTGCGTAAACTAACTGTATCATGGTTACCATGTATGTAAGCTACTTTAGCAACCTAGTTGCTTCATTATAGTATTTTTGCTATTAAGCGAATAAAAGAGCATCTATCTCTATCTATCTCTCTCTCTCTCTCTCTCTCTCAATCACCTCTCTTTCTCGTTCGTCCGAGTGTACGGTGCTTGCATACCTCTGTAAGATTCAATACACAATACATATCATAATTTTTGTCCACTTATTTCTTTCATTCTCATCATTAAAAACATTCATTACGAGTATTCTTAGTCTTTATTACAGCCTACTACGGGTCTGTAACTTAAGCAAATTCATTATTTTACGGTGTAATTAATGAGCTATTGAAGTCACGGATAAGCGTGACTTAAGTGCGGGTTTAGGTCACGCAGTGCTATAAATATATGTTTTACTCTCTTCGGGCCCTATACACCCTCTTTTATCCAGGCGCTAAAATAAATATACACATAGCTATACTCTTTCTGGACACCCTTTCTCCGAGCACTGCAATACCTATAGATGTACCCTATTATGCATGTACCGCATTACTTTGCTTACTCTTTATATTTATGTCGCTTTCATTCTCTCTGTAATCCGCGTTAGTGTATCACTCTCTTATATCCAATTCAACTAAATATCTTTTGGTGTAAGAAGCCGACACCAGCACTTGGACTTCCACTACTGGTAACTTTCTCAAACTTTGAGATCCTCTAGTGGTCCTAACAGTTACTTAAAATTAAATATAAATTACAAACATGTAAAATTCTTAGAGAAACAATCTTTAGATGGAAACAATCTCCTAATTTTGACCATTAAAAAAACCAATGAGCCTCTTTTATTGCTAGCCCACAGTATAAGTTTTTAAAATTAGATTTATATTATTATATGGATACTCTGTTAATTTTATTATGAAACAAATTACATTTCTGTTTATGTTGAATTATACTCGCAGGGCGTCATTATTTGAAAAAAATAGTACACAAGCAGCACTCTCAACAGCGACAAAAATATGCTCCGAGTGTGCAATATTATGCGAAAGGGGGTGCAAGCAGACATTTGGGAAATAATACCAATTACTGCAATATTTGATTTTTCGACGTTGAACAAGTTTAACAAAGAATACTTTTCATTCACATTAATTTAAATTATCGCTTCTACCGGGCGTCCCGGGACGCACACTTTTTTTCAAAGTGGATTACAAATTATTATCAGAAGAACCCTACTGCAAAATCTCTTTCCTCAGATTTTATGTGAGTTTTAGCAGTAGAGAAGATGTAATCAAGGGGTGCGATAGCGCCGTGCTAGCAAGAAAAAGTAGGAAGTTTGATTCGGACAGCGTAACCCTATATATATCGTCAGATATTTCGGCAATACACTTTTTTTGGTTGCTTATTACACAACGAACAAAATGAGCCTTTAAAGAATCAAGAATTTTGATCATTTTTTCTTTGCTTTTCCGCCTACTATGCAACGGGCAACGATCCTCTCAGCTCACCGCAGCTCCGCGAGTCACTCGTCCACGCATGCGCGCCGATCATCATATATGCTATACTGGTTGGTGTATAGTAGTCGCCGACATTTCGCCGCACCCGGGAATTCGTTTGAAAAACAAGTGGTAGCTGCCGAGCTGCAGAGTGGGATTCTTGTTATTGCTATCATTTTCTGATGCTGCACGGGACTGACTAGTCGGCTAAATAATTCGCTCGTCAATCTTTGCAACCTTTTGGTATAATGGCTACTTCATTTTTTTTGGTAAGTAAAGATTGTACTTCTAAATATTGCACTTTTATGGTAAATTTATTGCATATATTTACATTATAAATACTGCACGTCAGATTATCAAATTGCGATGCCAACCTTGGAGAGACACGACATTTTTGCAACAAGCTCTTCTGATTTTGATAAGCAGTCGTTTAGAGAAGGCCCTGAGGACGGTCATTGGCTTGGGGATCGACGTCGAGGGCAGAAATGCCATTTTTCGTGCCATCACGAAGGACCTGAATCAAAGCCTTACTTTGTCAATAACTGGTATATATTTTCAAAAAATTCAATATGTTTTTGCACAAAGTTAATGACACTTTTAAATATTTCTATTTCTTTTTGTTATTTGTGTTACAAAAGCCGAGGTAAGGATAGTATGGGAGTACTTGGTCCAGCAGTATCACCGAATTGGCAAATTCTTTAAGAGAGGCTACATCAGGAAGGAGAAGTTGGAGCTCATTGATTGAAAGCTGTTAAAGGAAATGTGTGATCTATGTTGGAAAATGAGGTAAAGCAGAGGACTATAATAAACAATAATTGAGTATTTATTAGACTTCTTCTTCTACAGCTACTATGTATAATGCCGTAAAATTATTTTTCACAAAAAAATGAAGCCACCCGCAATTTCGTAATTTGCAGTTGTTAATGTTATTGACGATTCCGCAATTACTGGTATTTTTTTTATTACGATATATGTAAGTTATTTTAGGAGTTTNCTCTATCATTTTGATATCCACCTTAACCCCCACTCCCCTGATACCCCTCCCCTACAAGTGTCTTCCTAACCTATCCTTTAGTATCGAATAGTAGTGAATATTTAAATCAAAGAATGAGTTGATTGTCCCATGTAAATTATCTGCCACTAGCAGAATAGGAGGAAGCTAAGTGCCAATGACTTGGCAGCGGTTTTTTTTGTTTTCTTGACCTCCAGTCAATTACATTTTCGAACATTCTTATAACATAACCTGTCGTAGATTTCCTATCAATAATATTACCAGCCCAATCTGCATCCACGAAGCAGTCTATATAGTAGTCTGTATAGTATTATTACAATTTTCCTTTCTTTTATAGTTTAAACATAAGTCTTTTGTTAAATACAAATATTTTAGTACTCTTAAAGCATATTTCCAATTAGTCTGGTCACAACAATTTTGATACCTACTTAAGTAGTTTACACTAAAACTTATATCTGGTTTCGTATTCGAACTTATGTACAACAAAGCACCTATCAAGTTTCTATACTTAATAAATATTAAGTATAGAAACTTGATATGAAACTTGATATATCAAATGACTCGCAATTTTCTGACTTCTCAAGTTTCAAGTTTGTCTCCATAGGAGTACTGTACAATCTACTATCTATTATTTTATGTTTTTCAGCTAGAGACTCGATATATTTCGTTTGAATTAGCATCATTTCACATTTATTGTAGTCATAATCAATGTTTATACCAAGATATTCTTTTATCTCTCCTAAATCTTTCATTTTAAATTTATTCATTAGCACTTTCTTCAAACTTTGAATCTTTTTCTTGCTTTTACAGCAGATCAATAAGACATCTACATATAACAAAAGATATATAACATCATCTCATTTTCCATAGGTATACAAGCAATTATCAGCATTGCTTCTTTTAAATTTTAGTTTCGCTAAGTATTCATCAAAACATTCGTACCATGCTCTCGGACTTTCTCGTAGTCCATACAATGCTTTAAACAATTTACAAACTTTGTTCGTTCCGTCATGGTAACCTTTTGGTTGATTTACATATACCTCTGAGCTTACTTTACCATTTAAGGGGGTCTCAAACCCAATTTTTACCGACCGAGTCGATAGAACGAGTACTCGGTAGAAAATTGCTTGAAACTAAATAAATACGGTGAATTATCAAAAACCAAGACATAGTTGCCCTTCCTCTCGGAATCATCTACCACAATGCAAAGTTTCAAGTCAATATTTAAATGCGTTAACAAATGGCATTTGAACAAAAACCAGTAGCTGCAGCGTGTGCATGTTGAAAATTTCGTTCAAATGCCATTTTTATATGCGTTGACAGATCGACTTGAAACTTTGCACATAGGTATAAAATGATGAGAGAAAGGGCAACTATGTCTTGGTTTTTCATAATTTGAAAAAAAAAAAAATAGTTTTATTATCATCCAAGCGACGCCGAACAGCTGTTCGTTGCTCTGTCCGCGGCTCTGGCGAAGTGAGTACGACGACTGCGCATACATTGTGCGCGTCGATCTGGGGACCTACTGGCGTCTGCGGCGACAAGTTCACGCAGCCGCCACTCGCCAGCCGTGCCTTACTGCCTTGTGTTTTGACGTTTTGAAGCTGCATCCCGGCCTTCGCTCGTTCGGTTAAACTTCAAGTTATTCAAAGGTATTGATTGTATAAGTGCAGCATGTCGACGCAATACAGCAGTGTTAGTGTGCTAATCATAAGCGCATATATTTTCAAGCAGCCTCCGCTCAGCGCGATCTCGCTCGCGGATCTGCTGCTCACGGCGAGACTCGCCAGTGCTTCGTTTACTTCTAATGCAGTGCGAGAAGTATATAAAAGTGATGCTCCGGAATATCAGCTACGATGCAGTGTGTGAGTGTCAGTCCGTCAAGGAGTGCTGCAGTAGAGGAAAATACGCAACTCCAGCAAGAAACTTGACTTTTTGCGCTTGGAGGTTATCCCTTGTTTTGGTGTCTGCTTCTGTTGCTGCTGCTGGTGCTCTTGCTGCTTCCACTTCTGCGTATACATTCAACTTTCAAGATGCATTCTAGATGTGGATCGACTATCACTGTTTGTGCTGCTACTTCTACGGCTGTGCTGATACCTTCCTCCGACATACTATCTGAATNCTTCCTCCGACATACTGTCTGAATGAAGATTCGTCGACACTAAAAATTCACAAGTATTTCTTGTGTTATGTGCAGTGAAATCAGTGATTACGTTGTTTTATTATGAGTAAATGACTCTATAGCTGATTTACACTGTCTGTGCATTATAGGTTTGCATTGACGGCTACAAACAAGATGACTCTGGAGCTGGATAAAACTGTCTGCTGCTACTGATGCTGGTTGGCGTTTCGAGAGGCTTCAGTTATCTGGAGACGACTCTGAAACCAGGTTCACGCTCTTTGGTGGTGATGGCTGGCGTTGCTGAAGGCTTCAAGCAGCTGAGGAGGACCTTGGAACCATGTTCACACTCACTGGTGGTACTGGCTGGCGTTGCTGGAGGCTTCGAACATCTGAGGACGACCATGGAACCAAGTTCACGCTCTCTGGTGCTACTGGGTGGGGTTTCTGGAGGCTTCAGTCATCTGAGGATGACCTTGGAACCAGATTCAATCATCAGAAGACAGCCCTGGAGCTGAAATCACGCTGTTTGCTGGCCTGGTTAGCTTTGCTGACCTGTTGCAATCATCTGTAGACGACCCTAAAGTTGGAAGTTGCTGGTATACATTCTACAGCTGTACATCAAGGATCTACAGTATCAAGGTCCTCGACCAGGGTTTGCTGTTACTAGTACGGAGTCCAGTGCTGCTGGAGTTACTGGTCCACAGTGTACTCCAGCTGCATATTCAGGGGCCACTGCTGCGACTGCTGTGTGTGCAGCTTTTGCTGCTTATATTCATACAACTTTTGCTGCTGCTGCTGCTACTTGAGCTTGGTCAACTGCTGCTGCTGCAATACAAGCAACTCCTGCAACAGCTGTATGTTCAGGATTCCCTACTGGTCCTCGACCAAGATCAACTTGCTGCTTATACTAGTACATCTCCTTTTATACGGCAGTAGCTTCTGACGCTTCTTGTTCCTTCCAAAGCTTTTTGCAGGCCAAAATTTTGTCGCAAGTCTATATGATGATATAGCACATCTATATAAATTTAAGTTTTTAAGATTTGTGTGGTTAAAAATTGTATATCTCAAACCTCATGTAACATATACACTTGAAACTTGATATACAAGCCTGTGTTATGTATTTCAACATATTTATACAGTTTAGTGACTTAAGTGTAACCAAAAGATCTATTTTGTTCGAAAACACTTACGCCAAAAGCGTATAATTAGAACGAACTAGATCTTCTGGTTACACTTAAGTCACTATACTGTATAAATATGTTGAAATATATAACAGGGGCTTGCATACCAAGTTTCAAGTTTAAACATTGCATCACTTGTACATAAACTCAATTTTTTTTTTAATTTCTTTGACTAAAATTGCATATCTCAAAAATGGTGCATTGTATACACTTGAAACTTAATATAATAAGTCCTCGTAATGTATTTCATTATATTTCAGCAGTTTAATGCACTTACTACAATCAGATGATCTACTTTGTTCGAAAACACTTGCGCTAAAAGCGACAATTTAGAACAAACTAGATCTTCTGGTTACGCTTAAGTCACTAAACTGTATAAATTTGTTAGAAAGACATAACAAGGGCTTTATAGCCAAGTTCACTGTATAACAATGCAAATCTATTTATAATATAACTCATTTGTTCAAATTTCTGGCGAAAAAAAATAGCACATCTCAAACAGTATCTGTTTTTTGTCGTAAGAAAAGGCGTGTATTCGAAATACGTGTTTATATGCGAAATACACGTAATTATTTCATTATATTTTATAATACACAAAAGCGTGTCTTCGAAACACGCGTGTATAATGCGAAATGACACAAGACTTTAATTTTCCACTAATAATAAAATCCATGACCGTTGAAGTAAAGAAGCACAGAAGATGCGTCAATATGATGGATCTGTGTATGTGCATGCGTCAAAAGTATCGTTAGAATATATTGATTGATTTCTTGATTTCTAAAATTGATCCTAATAGAAAAGAATGTAATAACTTACTATAAAACATGTATATCAATAATCGATTGATGTTGTGTATTAAGTAATATTCTATTGTAAATATTATCATTGTTACAAAAAGTGACATGATGTGAACGTTGACACGAACTGAGTTGAGACATAACCTTAAAATTTTAAAAGGTAGTTGGTGACACGAAACCGCGGCAATTTTGAAATTTACATGAGCGCGAAATGAATCATATATTGTAAAGTTTGATATATTTCCGTAATAGAAAACAAATATTAAAAATATCAATCAAGCATTTATATTTCATTTAATAAGTTAATGAATTAATATTCTACTACAGTGCGCGCAGCGCACTGCGCCAAGTCTAGTATTGTAAAAAATGCGTGTAGTCGAAACACGTGTGATGTATATACGAAATACAGATCATTATGTATAGCGGCATTTTTCGTTATATCAAATCTGCGTGTACGGCAACACGCAGTGTGAGTTTCGATATTGCAAATTTTTGTAGTGGTTGACGCCCGATGGCGCCAGAGGTTATTATAAGCACTACCTGCACTACCGGCCGCAAGGTCGGTAAAATCGCAGAAATGGGTTTGAGACCCCCTTAAGAATGCTGTAACAACGTCCATCTGTTCTATAATTAATCCGTACTGACAACAATAAGAAAACAAAATTTTTAATGTTTGCGTTTTTGCTACTGGAGCGTATATGTCATCAATACCATTCGTTTGTTGGAAACCTCTTAAACCTAGCTTTAAATATATCATCAGATTTTTTCGTATAAACCCATTTTACATCTAGTACTTCTTTTCCTTTTTGTTTCTTAACTATTTTCCATGTTTCATTTTCATACAAACTACTCATTTCTTTATCCATTGCGTTTTTCCAACTATCGCATTCATCGCTATTCATCGCCTCCTCAAATGTACAAGGTGTAATATAATGTCTATATAATTTAATGTATATTATGTCTACTCTACAATAATATACAGATACTCTATTAATACTATGTTCCGGATGTAAAACCGTATTTGGTATGAATACGGGCTGCGCGAGTTTACAATTAATTATTTACAAAAAAACCCTCGAAGACGAGAACCTCAAAGACGTGTCGGTGGGTACGGTGGAGGTATTATAAAGAAGAAAAACTTATTGCGTGAATATCAAGTTATTTTATCGAGTTTATTTAAGGGGGCACACCACCTTTAAACTCTGAAAAATACCATGGTAAATCAATATTAGCACCTACTTACCCATGGTGACCCTCCGTATACTGTTTTGAGCATTTTGGCACTCTCCGTAGGAAACCATGTGACCACATGGTTTGATTGGGCTAAAATTTTAGGAGCATGCTTTGTACACTTATACTTTTGGTATGAATACAGGAGTTTTGATTTGAATACTTAGAAAATCTTTTATGAAAAAAAATGTGGCATAAATAGGTTAAAAAAGGCCAAAAATTAAGTATTTTTATTGTTAAACATTTTCTAAGCATTCAAATCAAAATTCCTGTATTCATACTAAAAGTTTAGGTGTACAAAGCATGCTCCTAAAATTTTAGCCCAATTAAACCTCGTGGTCACATGGAATCCTACGGAGAGTGTCAAAATGCTCAAAACAGTATACGGAGAGTCATCATGGGTAAGTAGGTGCTAATATGGATTTACCATGGTAATATAACAGGTAATATAACCTAACATTAGTATAAAAATTATATAACAATTATAATTTATTTTTGTTATTATTTATAAGAAGTTTATTTTTCAGAGTTTAAAGGTGGTGAGCCCCCTTAAGAAAAAAGGCGTAAATTATATTGGAAATATCGATTTAGACAAATTTTTTGTTATCTTGATTCTTATTTTTATATGAATCCATCGATCTCTCTGCAAATTAAGTATACTACTTAATTCTTTTCTTTTAGCTGCTCCGTCGTTTAATTAAATTTTCAGATAATTGTGATTCAATTTTTGTCAATATGTTTTTGAATACTATAAAATAATGATGATAAGAAACAGACATGATTCTTAAAACCTTTTAAAAGTAAAGTGATAGTTACATCTTACACAAACATACAAGAGTTACGATTTTTACTGCAATATTTGTTACGTAATATTGTTTTAAAGATTCAGTTTGCAAATAATACGTTAAAATAATTGAGAGCTTACGTGATCAATATGGCGGCGACAAGGATGGAAACATATATAGATAGTATTTATATAAAGGTAAATTCTAATATATAACAATCCCCTTTTATTTTATTCAAAATCATAATAGAGATGAATAAAAAAAACAATGCCTCAAAATCAAAATAAATTTATGATGACTGAATTCATGTTCATGCCCGTACATTAGGTTAGGTCTTGATCCTTTGAGCCACTACATTGGACAGCTGTATCTTTAAGAACTACTTAAACATATGAATATTCAATTAGCCATATTAAGGCCTACTTTAGGTACTTAACTAACATAAAAATTGATTTATAACATATCTTAATGCTATTTTCCGCTGTATATAAATATTTATATGTATATAGCGAAACTATGTATGTTCTGTATTAAAACATTGCGCTTACAAACTTATGATCCTACACATCGCAAGGATTTTTCGTGAATAGAGTTTATAATTAATGCAAACTGCTCGCATTAGTTAGAAAAATGAAGTAGTTAATGTTTGCTTGAAGTTAATGATTATATACGAATTTTTTGTATATAGTATGGTGGTAAAGGGTCTAAGTGGTGGAGTGGTAGAGTCTTTTGAGATTTTCAAAAATAACATAAAAATGAAAGAATTTAACGTTATTTGGTGGCGGGGCATATTGTACCAAAATCCACTTTTTGTGGCCAAAATTGGCTCGACAAGCCAAATTGCAATCAATCTTTCTGAAAAAAATTGCAAACTACTCGTACGATGTTTCTGGATCACGTACAAGTGCAGCTTTTCAATAAAAGTTTACATAACCTAAAAAAACCGCTGCCAAGTCATTGTTACTTAGCTTCCTTCTATTCTGCTAGTGGAAGATAATTACATGGGACAATCGACTCATTCTTTGAATCAGAAAACATATATGCACGTCCAATCTTATTACGATCGATCACGTAGTTCCAGAATTATGACAGTATACGTACGCACGCATGCACGCACGCACGCACACACACACACACACACACACACACACACACACACACAAACACAGACAAAACCATCTGTACGGACATTTTATAAAACCATGAAAATTCTCAAAATATACTAAGCTTTAATTATCAAATTATATGGTTTAACAAAAATAATAATGTTCAGTCACACAGAGTATACAGGGTGAGAGTTGAAGAATTTGAATCTTAATGTCTTTTAAACTAAAAGGTTTCATAAGCTACAAAAAGAACCTAGCCGAAGTGATCAAAAGATCAATCTTTTCCTAAAATTTCAACTCAATTTAAACCTTTTTACTCCCGTAATCGTACGACATAAAAAAAACATTTTTTTTAGTTTTTGATTTTTATCTCAAAAACTAATCGCCAAAATTGCTTAAAATTTTTACAACTAGTAGACATTGTTGTTTTTTATTGTCATTAATTTTTTCAAAACATTTAACTATTTATTTTTTGAGTTATATATGTTTATCGAAAAATTACCTTTTATATCATAAAAAATAAACAGATCAGTCAATCTAGAAAATCTTGCGGGAAAAAGTAGAAAAATTTATGTTCTTTTAGATACACTATTGTTGAATATATTGTATAAATCATATCATTATAAAAAAGCAAAAATATTTTTTCAAAAATAGAAAAATGGCTATAATATGGCCATAAAATGGTCAGAATCATAAAACAAAAAATGTCCTAAATTCAGAATTAGAAAAAATATATGCATGTCAAATTTTATTACGATCCGTCGCATGGTTCCAAAATTATGGCGGTATACGTACACACACACACACACACACACACACACATAGCCATCCGCACGGACATTTTCTAAAAACGTATGATTCGTACTCCAATCACCTCCAAATGCGTTTCCACGAAGTATTAGCAAAACTGAAAATTTTACTATTACAAAGCTTCCTCTTGAGGAGGAAGCAAAAATAGGGAAACACACGAATCTATAAAATGTCAAAATCCTGATTTTCAACAAAATCGGTTAAACTGTAAAAAAAAGATGGAAAGAGTATATACTTGCGGATTTTAGATCTCTGAACTCTGAAAACATGAAATATAGATTCTAGCTTCATATTTTATGAAATATCAACACTAAATCGGCATTTTAGAAGCATTACAGGGTCTTATTGTCTTAGACACCTCAAACTATTAAAAAAAAAAGAACATAACTTTTTTCTTTATATATATATATATATATATATATACATATATATGATGAAAAAAGTGCATATATACGTGTGTGTGTGTGTGTGTGTGTGTGTATAAATATACATACACGTATATATGCACTTTGTTCATCATATATATGTTTATATATATGGGTGGTTCTCTGTCAAATCGAAGATGAAACAATTTTTTTGGTTCAAACGTTATATATATGTTCTTTAGGATGCCCGTGGCTCCCAAAAAAAATTTCAGCGCGATCCCTTTACTTGGCTTCAAGTTATAGCTGGTCAAAGTTGGTTGTATTAAGCGATTTTTGCATTTTTTGCCTATTTTCAACGATTTGTAGCTCATAATGGATGCATTTTTAACTAAAACTACCCTGATACTTTTTTTTGTTAAATTTCCTGAATTTTTCAATAAAAATACTTTTAAAGTCATATATACATGTTTAGGCTACCTTATTTGCATTTTAAACCTTAAAATGTGAAAATCTGAGGGTTCGATCCGGACTCTGACTACTTTTGTACAGTGAAAAAATACCTTTTTATAGTGCAAATGTACCTATACAAGAGCCAGAATGGCAGAAGCCTTTGTTTTTTGTTTTCATGGTACACCAATAGTGAAAAACCCTCAGAATTGATGCAAACAACTCATAATAGCTGTGACAGAGGACGTCAGATTCCTTTTTACTAACATAAACAACCACTGTGATATTTTTATGATGGATACGTCCTTTGTCTACAGCTATTATTAGTTATTTGAATCATTTCTGAGGGTTTTTCACTACTAGTGTCCCATAAAAACAAAAAACAAAGGCCTCTGCCATTCTGGCTCTTGTACAGGTACTTTTGCACTATAAAAAGGTATCTTTTCACCGTACGAAAGTAGTCGGAGTCCGGATCAAACCCTTCGATTATCACATTTTAAGGTTTAAAATGCAAATAAGGTAGCCTAAACATGTATATATGACTTTAAAAGTAAATTTATTGAAAAATTTAGAAAATTTAACAAAAAAAAAGTATCAGGGTAGTTTTAGTTAAAAATGCATCCATTATGAGCTACAAATAATTGAAAATAGGCAAAAAATGCAAAAATCGCTTAAAACACCAACTTTGACCAGCTATAACTTGAAGCCAAGTGAAGGGATCACGCTGAAAATTTTTTTGGGAGCCACGGGCATCCTATAGAACATATATATAAAGTTTGGATCAAAAAAAAATTGTTCATCTTCGATTTGACAGAGAACCACCCATATATATATATAATATATTATAATATATATATATATACAGAAAATAGTTTGAGGTGTCTAATATCCCATAATGCTTTTAAAATGCTGATTTAGTGTTGATATTTCATAAAATATGAAGCTAGAATCTATATTTCATGTTTTCAGTGTTCAGAGATCCAAAATTCGCAAGTATATACTCTTTCCATCTTTTTTTTACAGTTTAACCGATTTTGTTAAAAATCAGGATTTTGACATTTTATAGATTCGTGTGTTTCCCTATTTTTCTTTTAGGATATGTAAACTTTTATTGAAAAGCTGCACTTGTACGTGATCCGGAAACATCGTACGAGTAGTTTGCAATTTTTTTCAGAAAGATTGATTGCGATTTGATTTGTCGAGCGAATTATGGCCACAAAAGTGGATTTTGGTACACTATGCGGGACCATGGTAGAGGGTGGTGGTGGGGGGTGTTCTTGACAAAATGATCATATACTATAGGAAGATATTATATCGGCTATAAAAACAAAATCCTTCATGAAATTCCGATTGTTATTGACAATTGTCTTCGGCAATCGTTTATTAATTCTTACCCTGAATTTAAAAATATGAAAAATATTTTGAATATATGAAAAATGTATTTACGTAACAGGGGTGTAACAGCAGTCACTGAATTTTTGGGTGACACAGTCATGCGTTTTTTTCGTGCCAAGCATTCGTATTTGGCATGAATGGGCAGCGCGACGTGGTGTGACGCTCATAAAAAATGAAGGCGAAATGAAGGCTGATTAATAGAGATTTCAAAAAAAAATTTTGGTTAAAATTTTAAATATTCATGTAAAATTGTCGGCAGATCACGAATTTTGCAATGAAAAAGCTGTAAATATTATGATATACGTCCAAGTCACCGGGAACTCTCAAAAATTGGGTTCGGGTGTTTATTATAGCAAAAATCTTAATCGAGTCTAATGAGGTTTTCGAGAAATGAGAATTTAAATGTTTGACTTGATCATGAGATCGCAGCATGCGAGATAACTAAATAAGGTGCAATACTGTGCTTATTGAATATATTATAAACTACTTTTCTATGGGCAAAACAGGGTAGTCATCTTTTTATATTGCAGAAATGACCTTATGTTAAATATCTTCGTATTAAGAAACTTTTTTAATGTTATAAATTAGTTTTGAAATTATTCTTCTTTTCGAGGTCAACAGATGAGTGATGGTTCGCAACGTCCACATCTGGGAGCCCCAGTAAGAACCTGAGCTCCAGAGCTGTTGACTACAAGAATGTGCTGAGTCTCGGACGCTAGCGCGCCTAGTTACATAATTGCGCGCTCTATTTTGCTCTATCTAACGCTCGCAGAGTCCCTTCGGCTACTCTCGTGAATATTTGTCCGCGCTTGCGCACATTTTAGCTCTCGGTTTTGTCTCGCTGCTCGCTGACCAGCTCAAGTTCCACAGAGCAGTCAATACGCATGTATCTTCTCAACATATCACACCTCGAAAACCTACCAAGATGTCCATTCAACGTTCATGGAATTCGAGGCCTGGAGGATCACTGTATTCAGCAGCTCGCACCGAGCTGGTAAAAATCGTACTTCTGGGATTCAAGTGTTTTCTACCTCTATTTATTAACACGTGCTTCCGGGAATATCCCTCACAGAATGAACCTCGCAACCTTCTGTTCAACGAACAACGTGCAAATTTTGCACTTATCAATCGCTTCTTTATCGCGCTCATTTGCTGATGTGAATTTAGTGTTTTGAGTGTTCTTTTTAATCGAATTGTGTGTAATTACAAATATGTATGTATCGCGTGTGGGCATCGTTCTCCGTGACGTTACATCGCAAATTCTCTTTAGTTTAATTTATTAAACCGATTTCCAGTGTATCTGTATTCAATAAACAAGGGTTCTTATGCTGTTTGACTTTTCCCCTCAATTTCGGGTACAATTTATTCCAGCAACAGAAAAGAATTTGGGAGGCACAAATTTCTTAAAAATATAGAGAGGAATAATAATACTTTTATTCCAGTAACGTCATATCCCTAAACGATCAAAAAATCAAGAAATACAAATTTCTCTGAACAAGGCTCTTTGTGCTTTTCACAAAAAAGCTAATGTTAATAACTTAACTTAAAGATGTTCTGCTGTACGCATGCCTTTATATCATAGACTTACGGCATTGTTTTATGCGCTAGTTTGACCCAGATAAGCATGCTTACTAAAATGTTATGTATGTTATATATGTAAAAAGGGATATGTAAATTGTCAAAATCTGATGCATCTGATGCAAACGTAATTTTAAAAAACCGCTGCCAATTCATTGGCACGTAGCTTCCTCCAACTAAATTTATAGGTCCAATAAATAAAATATTGTTTTATTATACAGTATATTTATGCTTTTTTTGACGTGCAATGACACCTCTATAAGAAGAAGCAAAATTTTTGAGAAAAATCGGTTTTTACATTTCAGCTCTTTTCTTGAGAACCGCTCAACAAAATTAAGTAAAATTTTAACAACAGATAGCTTTCTTTATGGCAAATCACCAAAAAAAAAATTTTGAAGCATTTGACTACATTGTTTTAAAGATATAAGGAATCAAAAAATTTTCAAAAAAAATTCAAACCTTGTATCTTAAGGGGACCTAACCACCTTAAATTGTCAAAAAATGAAAAATCGGATTTTATTTTTATATTAACATTAAATTGTTTTAAAAATGTATTAAACAAACATATAAATTAAAAAAACTATAGAGAACAAGAAACAATTTTTATATGTATCAAATACCAGGTGCAACATGTCTCCGAAGGCCAAAATTCACAATTTCCATTTTTTCACTCATTGCAGACCTACTTCAGTTCTAGACATCGAAGAGCACTAAAACTTTACAAACATGTTTGAAATACACATAGTTCTGACATGAGTGTAGGGATTTATAAATACCCTGGTAGAAATGTTAACCAACGGTTTAGCATCCGTTCGGCAAATCGCAACGAGTTTGCCAACGGTTCAACCAACCGTTGGTTTAAAGTACTGTTAATTTCGTCACGAAATAAGAAATCCCTTAGCCAACTGTTCGTCCAACCGTTGGTTTAACATACTGCAAATTCCCGTACTACACTAGCGATCCGTTGGCCAACGGATCCTTAACCTTGAAATCACAAAAGTAAATTAAGTTACACCTTAAAGTCATATATTCAAAAAAACTAATTGTTATTAAATTAGTTATCAATTCAAAAGAGGATAAGGTGATTCAAAAGAATCGTTCCTTTGTAATTGATTTTAACAAATTTCTTCTTTCTTTCAATCAAAATTTCTATTTCTTCCGGAATCTTGATATCTTTTACTGAATACTGCTCTTTTTCAATCTCTTCGCGTATTGAGAAATTAAGTGCTTTGGAGATCTCAAAAGACTAGTCATTTTTCCAAGCTACGATTCAAATTCAAAAGCACTGATTTCATCCGCATGCTCCAGAGGCTGACCACCCACGTGTATAGCACTGCACTGTCCGCTCCAGACACCATGCATCAGACGTACGTGTGTGCACACACACACACACACACACACACACACACACCTAACACACACACACACACACACACACACACACACACACACACACACACACACACACACGCACACTCACACACACACACATGTATAATACTCAGACCACGCGTACATGTTGACATAAGCTCTCATTTCAAATAAGATATTTCTGAAACCTTGCGAATTAGATATTTTTGGAAGTCGAATATATAATATACTTTTTTATTATCCATGATTACGTGTATACGTAAATTAAAAATCTAAAAGCAATTAACATTTTTCATATTTAAAATATCTATTGCAGTGTATTTTTTCCAACCGTTGGTGAACCGTTGGCTAACTTTTTATTTAGAATTTTTTCCCAACCGTTGGGTAACCGTTGGGTTAATACTTTTCGTAACCGTTGGCAAAAAAAATTGCCGAACAATTAGTTGACAAGCCATTTTGGTTGGGTTATTTTAAATTTTTCTAAATAAATTTTTTAAATTTTAAATTGAAAACCCTGCGGAGCTGGTGTGGAGTGTTACAAGCTACACACTTAATTTTCAATAATGTAAAGTATTTTTCACAATTATAAGCTTAATTTTTGTTCAAAATATTCAACCTTGCCCTTGATCTTTTTCAAGTCATTATTTATATTATCTACTTCTACCTGGCTAAATGTTTGAATCTAATTGCATCTGTATTTAGATACATGTACAAACGTGCGCGCGCGCTCACCACACACACACACACACACACACATGCACATGCACGCACGTACTAAAGGTAGTGTAGTGCCAGAACTGTTTCTGGAAGATCTCATTTTTTAATAGCTAGTTCAAACCCAACCTTTTACCAGCGAAGTGGTGACCTCTTCAAAGAACTTCGCAATCGTCGAGTCATCGTGTGCGTACCATTTTCGACGCTACGCGACATCTTGTACAGCCTTCTAACGCGAGCTCACTCTCTTCGAAGTTTAAAAAACTAAGAGTTGTCCGGCGTAGTGCTGAGTTCAATGAAACATTCTATCAAAATTAAAGGTCGATTGGACTTTTAGTTTTTTTGGCATTGGAAATACACGCGGGTGTTTGACGACTACAGAAAATCTCACCTGACCTCCAAATATCTTTATTTTACCAAATAATGTTATTATAAATGAATGTTAATTAACATAAAGAGTTGACCGGCGTAGTGTTAAGTTAAAAGAATCATTTTAGCAAAACTAGAAGTCAATCAGACTTTTACCTTTTTTTGGCATTGGAAATACGAAATGTCCCGTGGCGGCGTTGCGAAGCTTTAGATCCGGCCA
This sequence comes from Pteromalus puparum, assembly GCA_012977825.3. Classification (NCBI taxonomy): domain Eukaryota; kingdom Metazoa; phylum Arthropoda; class Insecta; order Hymenoptera; family Pteromalidae; genus Pteromalus; species Pteromalus puparum. The sequence goes on from CM053171.1 coordinate 30,153,325, forward strand.
CCTCAATATGATTATTTAAAATTTTATATGTTTAAGCAGTTCTTAAAACGGAAGTTTTTCAATATGCATGGTGGCTCGAAGGATCTAGATCCAACCTAAAGAGCGGGCATTTAAGTACATCAATTTAGTCATCATGATTCTATATTTATTTTGAAGCATTGTCTTATTTAGCTGTATTATGATTTTGGAGAAAATAAAAGGGGTTATGTTATGTATTAAAATTAATATGCGTTTATGCATCTATATATATTTTCATCCTTTGTGCCGCCATATTGATTACGTGAGCTCTCAATTGTCTACATGTATCATTAATAAAACCGAATTTACAAAACAACATCACTTAAGGGTTCTTGAGCATATCGCTATAGATATACAGTGAAGCAGGGAAATCATCCCTTTCTTTGTGATGTACTTTTAAAAAAATTGCTGCACCTAGGATCTTGAAAAAAGTAAATGATATTGTTTGATATACGCTTTGCACACGGAAGCGAGCTAATATGTCTCCATGAATTAGAAAATGTATAATAAGTCATTTAAAATGACCTTTCCAGGATCTGTCTAAGCGCATAACCTTGCTACCATGACAACGAGCTGACATGTTTATATTACTATCGAACAGCTTCTGAAAACGCATTTTTACAACTAACTAAGCGGGCGAGCTTGCCCGCTTAGTTCTGGCCTGACCGCCGATCGGGACGGACCTTTCGGCCTCTTGTTAACTCTGCAACGTCTATATACAGAGGCTATATACATATCCGGGCTCCAGAGCAGCGGAACACGTGGTTGGTCTAAGTCAGGAGCCCTGGCGGGAGTACATCCGTCCCTAGACTCGGTCTATCTCTCTTTCTCACTGCCGCAAGTGAGATTAGGTTAGTTAACGGCAGCGCGTGCGCGCTGCAGCGGCGTGCTAGGTACATGGAGCGAGATGCAATTGCGTCTCTGCACATCTAGCTATCTCACTCTCTCATCGCGTTCTTTGCGGTTTGCAGGCAGCACATGGGCTCCTGCGCAGTTAGTACTACACCATTCCTCTTAGTATCCACATCACTCTACGCAGTTTTAAGCGTGATGACGGTACGTTTTTGAGTGATCAAGAGGAAGCCATTGTCCCTGCATGCTTGAAAGGTTGTTCGCCTCGCTGCAGGACATCAGTATATTTAGGCACGACCGCGACACGGAAGTGCCTTATAGTTTCGTGTGCGAAAAATGTGTACCATGCGATATCTCACACAATTTTCGACCGATCGGGCTGAAATTTTAGGTGAATTCTCCTTTTGCAAAAGCTAAAAAACTACTTTTTTTATCCCAATTCTCTACGTAGTTTTGAAATGAGGGCCCAATTTGTTCGATTTTTACGCGTATTTTTGGATGAAAATTTTCGTGTTACACGATTATCTCTGAGAGACTTTAATCAATCGGGCGAACTCCTCTTATAATAGTAAGCTGACAGTTCTATTTTGGGATTGATCCTGCATGTATAAGCAGAATACGGTCACCTACAAAAATCGCTAAAAACGGTTATTTGGCTCTAACTCGAATTCTAAGCATTCTACAAAAAAACTTGAAGGGAAAAGTTGTAGATGAAAAATACAACTTTTTCCCATTAACATCAAATCATGAAAATGCTTATAACTCGAATTTACAGCCCAAAATCGACTTTTTACAGCTAAAAAATAAATTATTTGCCATAAAACTTTGCGGATATACGTTTTACATGAAAATGTTAAATATAAAAGTTGTAAACATTTTCAAAATACAACTTTTTACCGTGGCAAACCTTTTTTTAACACGTTTTGACATACAACAACTCTAGAAACGATTTTTTAAACATCAAAACGCGCTATGTAAATCTTGGCTACGCTAATTAATAATATTCTTCTGTTTCAAAATCATAATATCCTCTTCAAAGTATAATTACTTGCTGCAACTGCTTGGCATTGTTTCGTTTTATTTTGTACCTAAAAAAAAGAATAAAATTAAAACCAAAAAAACCTCGGCACCTACATAATATTTAAAGTAAAACTATTTATAATCTGCATCTTAGAAGCACTGCATCTGCAAAAATATAAATTACATCAATTACATGAAATCATTCAAATTATATAGAAAATATTGTACCTGAAAGTTACACATAAAGCTCCATTATTATCGATGATCAGGCACATGACCAATGCCCTTGATCCTACTGCTCCTCAGCCAGCAGGCCATGATATCTCCAGTTGCAGTATTATTTAAACACTAAAAAACAAAAGAAATCATATTAAAAACTCATATCAACAAATAATTATTCAACTCACTGATCTTACCTGATAAAAAAACTGATCCGTTAATAGTAGTAAGCAGTATTGCCGGAGTCTTGATGGAGCTTTCTTCCAACTCCAACATTTTGATGGCTCAGATGCCGACACCAATAACTTCAATCGTACTCTTCAATCGTACTATGCAGTAGACTATGATGCCAAAAAATTCAGCATTACTCGTACACCTAGACATACAGGAAATTACGTTACAAACTTTTTTCGCATAGTTTGTATTTACAAATAAAAAACTTAGCAGTATATTGATAATAATCACTGTTAAGATATCCATAAGCAATAAAAGATATCTATTTAGAAAACTTAGAACATGTATTAGGTATTTTAAATCAAAACCTATTAAAGATTCAATATTAATTAAACCTAGAGTACGAGTCATTGTAATTTTTGGATATTACCATGTAGAATAGTACAAACCCATCTCCAGAGCCGTATTAAAGTGGTTGAAGTATCCAAGAACATCAATCAATACTCCCAGCAAGCATGAATCCAGCTCCAAGATCATCTCGACATTGTTTAAGTAGCAAGCTACGCCAACCAGGACTGTCAGAAAGCAAGAATACGGGTCCATGGTCAATTTCAGGTGGTTCAAGCAAATAGCAACGTCTCAACGACAGCCAGAAAGTTCGAATATAGCTTGAAGATTGTTAGATCAGCCAGAAATACTAAGCAGCACGAGCAGATAATGTTGAAGTACCCAGAGACGCCAATCAGCACCACTGCAGACAGAGTAAATCTAGCTCTAAGGTCATCTTGATGTAGTGGCAGAAGTCAACAACCCAGCCTGCACTACTTAGATGGTATGAATCAGTTCCAGAGACACCTTGAGGGTTTTGAAGTAGCCAACAACGCCAAGCTACACCACCCAGATAATGCGAATCAGCACCATGGTAGCGATTACATGGTCAAATTGGCAACGATAAATACTAAATTTTCTGTCCTCTGATACTAATGCCGTATAGCTATCGGTAGGAGACATCAGAATTGCAACACAGTGATTCAACTCTGAAAACAGATCACACAATCACATAGTCACTGATTTCACTGCACGTAATACAATAAATATCTGTTTTCAAAATGATGAACACAAGAACACAGCAATACTTTTTGTGGAACTGTGTGATGGTAAATCGTTACCTAGACAGCATTTGACAAGAAATATACATCAGCACAACAGTAGAATCAGCAGGCGCAGCAGCAGGAGTAGTCACAAAAATAATAGATAACCTCCAAACAAAAACTCAAGTTTCTTGTTGGAGCTACATGTCCTTCTATACTGTAGCATCCTTGATGAACTGACACTCACACATTGCATCGTCAGTGCCATTGTGGGTGCACCACGTTTGAATACATTTTACACCGTCTTACTATTGAGAATATAGTACATTTGACTGTATGTACAGTATAGTTCGTGCTAGAATGAGTGAGCGCGTTAACGAGTGTGTGAGGGAACGCACACATGCAAGTATCCCCTCTCGCGTATGAGTGTGAGTCACATGACTACTTGCGGTGTCGAGACTAAACGAGTCTCGCACATCGCTCTCTTGGGAACGAGCCGTCGCCGAATACACAAGGTGTGTGCGACGCATAGCTGTACATAGAAGACGAATAAATCCACATCGTTATTAAATATTAATCCTCTGCCTTACCTCATTTTTTCTAACATGGTAGCGACGTCTGAGTCTTCGTATTTATGCTCTATCCCTGCTATCCACTTTCGAGTGATATGAGGGATATATAAGTGATGGTTAAAAGCCACGTGCGTGAGAAATTTGTCAAAGTGACAGAAGCACGTAACATGGGTGTGTTACAAATAATAAGAGAAAACAACACAAGTGAGAAATAAATAGCTAAACAAAGACTATTCGATTAGTAGAAAGATTTTGTGGAAAATCTTAAAATCAGTGTGAATGCACGCGGATTAAAAGTACATGTGAATAACGTGGGCAGAGTGCATGGAAAACGAAGAAGACGCCGAAACGAAAGAAAATTAAAGAGGAAGATTGCAGACACAAGGAAAAGTTCGAGAATCAATGAATTGAGGAGAATTCTACAATAGAAGAGAACATCGAGTTTCAGGAGACGAAAGGAGAAGAAAGAAATTTGCTATACCGGTGTTTGATGTAGAAGAGATTACAACATGTGAATGAAAGGAAAACGATGTTTTTAAATAAAAAATGTCATGAAGAATAGCAACAAACAACCCTCAACAAGAGCAAGCGAAACATGTGAGATAATGATCTAAGCGATTACTAATTTATTGTGACTATTTCGAATATAGCAATTAGAGTTTCGTGGCGCAGAGAACTACTGGTTTGGTCTATAATGAAGAGACTAGAGACGTTGTATTTTAAAAATCTACAGCCTGCAAATGGTATGCAGAAACAGACGTTGAAAAATAGATTAAATAATTATAGCGACCCCGGCGTCATTTTTAGGTAAATTTTGAGAAAGCAGTGAATGATTTGAAAGGCGGCACTGTGCCAATATAAGTGAAAAGAAATAACTAAACTATGCTGAAACACGTTGCAGCAATACGTATCAGACTACATAGTAGATTTAATTGATACATTAAAAGAAGAAATCAGAAGCTGGATTACACGTGAAAATTACATATTAAGCTTTCCGAAGATGAAACACGGCAATGAGATTCGCGAGAAATCAAACGTTTTCCGCAACAAGCAAAGAAAGATGCTACAAATGTGGGAAAAAACGGTCAGCTTCGCAAGAGAATGCAAACGATGGCGTCAAGCAGCGCACAAGCGGATAACATGGCGACTGGTACTACACGTGGTCGGAGCCACGCGCCGCGAGGAAAGAAGAAGAACTCCGGCAGGGGCGACGGCAACTTCAAGTAGCCAGCAGCAAGCTGCCAGTACGAGTTCATACGATGCGGCCGAACGTCAGCCCTGGTAGCAACATGTGCGCTGCGGCGCGCATAAAAAAGACTATAGGTAATGAGATAATTGCGTTGTAAGATAGATGGATGTTTAGACCACATTATAAATTAATATATTATTATGAAAATTAGTATTGAGTGTAAAGAAAACAATTAATTTATTTAGGAGATAGTAGTGAGTTAGAAGCAACTAAAATCGGTAATGTAGTAAGTTACTTTAGAGCCTTTGAGAAAGAAAATAAAGTAGTAATGAAAAATGTTTTATACGTAAAAGAAATGAACACAAATTTAATAAGCTACGCGAAATTGACAGATACGAATACGATTATTTATAAAGGAACTATATCTAAAATAATTGATGAAAAAGAGAGATTAATAGCAGTAGCGTATAAAGAAAATCGTACATATAAAATTACGAGTAGATTGGAAATTGAACAAAAAATTGTAAACAATGCTCAGTATATTAATGGTAAAATGAGTAAAAAAGAAAAGTGGCATAGAATGCTAGGGCATGTGAATTTTGGCTATTTAAATTTTTTAAGTAGAAAACAATTGGTGACGGGCATTCCAACTGAGTTTGAATCGGAAATATTAAAATGCAAAATTTGCATAGAGAATAAAATGCATAATTTACCGTTTAAAAATAACAGAACAAGAGCGAAAGATATCTTAGAGGTTATACACACTGACGTTTGTGGTAGCTTCAAGACCCCGGGTCCAAACGGTGAAAAATATTTTGTTTCATTTATCGACGATTACAGCAAAATAGCCAAAATTTACTGCATTAAAACAAAGGATGAAGTATATGATTGTATGATAAAGTATGTAAATGAAGTAGAAAACTTAACAGGAAAAAGAGTAAAAACAATACGATGCGATAATGGTACAGAATACCTAAATAATCGATTTTATAAATTTGCGAAAGAAAAGGGTATTTATATAAACAATTGTCCAGCGTACGTACATGAGTTAAATGGTACTGCTGAAAGATTTAATAGAACAATAATGGATATGGCACGTTGTTTATTAGATGAGGCACAAGTAGATAAAAAATATTGGCCAGAAATAATTAGTGCTGCAACATATTTGAAAAATCGTACTTTAGCCAACACGATTGAAAAGAAAACTCCATATGAGATATTTTTCAGAAAAAGACCAAATGTTGAAAATCTAAAGTTATACGGTAGTAAAGTCTTTGTTAGAAAACCAGAGCAAAAAAGATCATCCAAATGGGATAAAAAAGCTGAAATGGGAATTTTACTAGGTTACAGTGAAGTAGGTTATAGAGTTTTGTTGAACGGTAGAGTAACAGTTCATAGACATGTTGATGTTGTAGAATCATATCAAAAATGTATTGGTCTTGATTATGACGACGAAAATATTTCTTCCCGTACTCCGACTCTCGAGTCGAGTAAGAGAAGCGAACAAGAGTTCGAAAGCGAAATCGATGATGATGTATTTGATAGCGCAGATGAAAATGAAAATGTAACCGAAAAAGATCAAACAAATGTAAAGAATATCGATAAAAATAGTTTGAAACCAAATACTCCACGTCGATCAACACGTGTGAAAAAGAGTCCGATAAGATATCCGGAAAATAGTACTAATAGAGTATCCGTATATTATTGTAGAGTAGATACACCTTGTACATTTGAGGAGGCGATGAATAGCGATGAATGCGATAGTTGGAAAAATGCTATGGATAAAGAAATGAATAGCTTGTATGAAAATGAAACATGGAAATTAGTTGAGAAACAAAAAGGAAAAGAAGTACTAGACGTAAAATGGGTTTACACAAAAAAGGCTGATGATATATTTAAAGCTAGGTTAGTAGTAAGAGGTTTTCAACAAACGAATGGTATTGATGACATATACGCTCCAGTAGCAAAAACGCAAACATTAAAAATTTTGCTTTCTTATTGTTGTCAATTCGGATTAATTATAGAACAGATGGACGTTGTAACAGCATTCTTAAATGGTAAAGTAAGCTCAGAGGTATACGTCAATCAACCAAAAGGTTACAATGATGGAACAAACAAAGTTTGTAAATTGTTTAAAGCGCTGTATGGACTACGAGAAAGTCCAAGAAAATGGTACGAATGCTTTGATGAATACTTAGCGAAATTAAAATTTAAAAGAAGCAATGCTGATAATTGCTTGTATACCTATGGAAAAGGAGATGATGTTTTATATCTTTTGTTATATGTAGATGACTTATTGATCTGTTGTAAAAGCAAGAAAAAAATTCAAAGTCTGAAGAAAGTGCTAATGAATAAATTTAAAATGAAAGACCTAGGAGAAATAAAAGATTATTTAGGGATAAATATAGAATATGATTATAACGATTGTAAAATGAAACTAAGCCAAACTAAATACATAGAGTCACTAGCATGTAAATATCAAATAGAAAATAGTAAATTATATAGCACTCCTATGGAGACAAACTTGAAACTTGAGAAGTCTGAAAATTGCGAGTCAAATATTAAGTATAGAAACTTGATAGGTGCTTTATTGTATATAAGTTCGAATACGAGACCAGATATAAGTTTTAGCGTAAATTACTTAAGTAGGTATCAGAATTGTTATGACCAGACTCATTGGAAGTATGCTTTAAGAGTACTAAGATATTTGTATTTAACGAAAGACTTATGTTTAAATTATAAAAGGAAAGAAAATTGTAATAATATAATCGACTGCTATGTGGATGCAGATTGGGCTGGTGATATTATTGATAGAAAATCTACGACAGGTTATGTTATAAGAATGTTCGAAAATGTAATTGACTGGAAGTCAAGAAAACAAAAATGTGTAACTAAAGCGTCGACATACGCAGAATATGTAGCCCTATCCGAATCTGTAAGCGAACTAGAATACATCAGAGAGTTGGTAAAGATATTCGAAATAAATATTGCAGAACCGATTAAAATTTATGAAGACAATTCAGGTGCAATAAACATTGCAAATAACGGTAATTTTACGAAAAATTCTAAGCATATTGAAATTCATTATCATAGTGTACATCAAAGCGTGAAAGATAAATTGATTGAAGTTTGTAAAATTGATACTAATGAAAATGTTGCGGACATTTTTACAAAAGCTCTCTGTAGAGAAAAATTTGAAAAATTCAGACAGTTGTTAAATGTAAAAATATAATGTACAGTACAAATGTAAGGAGGCGTATTGAGAATATAGTACATTTGACTGTATGTACAGTATAGTTCGTGCTAGAATGAGTGAGCGCGTTAACGAGTGTGTGAGGGAACGCACACATGCAAGTATCCCCTCTCGCGTATGAGTGTGAGTCACATGACTACTTGCGGTGTCGAGACTAAACGAGTCTCGCACATCGCTCTCTTGGGAACGAGCCGTCGCCGAATACACAAGGTGTGTGCGACGCATAGCTGTACATAGAAGACGAATAAATCCACATCGTTATTAAATATTAATCCTATGCCTTACCTCATTTTTCTAACACTTACAAAGCAACAATCGCGAGCAGCTGATCCGCGAGCGGGATCGTGGTGAGCAGAGGTTGCTTGTAAACACATATACGCACCATAGTAGCACTTCTGTTCTGATTTTAAAACTACATATATCACTGCTGCATCGCGTTGTCGTTTCCGTTTTTCACTCACTTATATCGCCGAAAATTTAAACAGAGCAAAACATTGCGGTTAGCAGAGGACGGTAGGCTATATCGAAACGTCAAAACACACGGCAGAAGGCTGCAGCGTGTGCATGTCGCTGACCGGTCGCCAGATCGATGCGCACAATGTATGCGCAGTGGTCGAGCTCGCTGCCTCGCTTAGACAGAGCCAACGAACAGCTGTTCGGCTTTGCTTAGCTGATAATAAAACTAATACTTTTTCTGCTTAAATTATGTAATAAACTATCTTTGCACAAAATTCATATCTTTAGGAACAGGATGGAATTCGGTTTGTTCAGCGTGACGTCACAGATTACATATAAACCAATGCATTTTCCACCAATAGGATAGTTCCAAATTTGGCCACTTTATGGAATTTCACGTGTATAATTTGAATGAAAGAACTATAAGAAGATAATTTTTTTTAATCTTACGAAATAATAATGGGTTTTCAATCATATTTCAAATAAATATCGTTGCAATAAAAGAATACTCGTTAAAATTTGTATAAATTTCTTTATTCCAAAATCAACAATATTGAAAATCATGAGTCAAAAACTAAAATAATTATAAAACTTTTAAGTTATTCATGCCCAAAACATTTTTAATTGTATACGAAAAAGATAAAAAATATATGTTTTTTTCAGACAGCGAGCTCGCAGCGCGAGTACTGGTGGGCATGGCGAGCGCGGAGCACGAGCGCCGGGGGGTATGGCGAGTGCGAAGCGTGAGTGTCGGGGAGCATGGCGAGCGCGAAGCGCGAGCGTCGGGAGGCATGGCGAGTGCGAAGCACGAGCGTCAGCGGTCGTGCCTTTTACGCAAAACGCGAATGCAAGGCGGCAAGCGAAGCGCGAGCGTCAGCGGTCGTGCCTTTTACGCAAAGCGCGAATGCAAGGCGGCAAGCCAGCGCATCCGTAAGGCCGCGCGTGGCGTGCTAGTTTAGTTTACTTTTAACTTTGTTTTTACTAACACTTTGCACCCGGGGATCTTCCTAGTGGACTGATCCGGGGAGTTTTTTCGAATTCTGGAGAAAACTCTGCATTTAACACTAACTTATGTGACGAGACGCAAGTCTCGCACATAAAACGAGCAAACGCGGCCCCGAGTCAATCAGCTGACGCCAGCGAGCGCGCGCGCGCAGCGAACAAAGGCGAGTCCGCACGACGCGAAGGGAGCGGGCGCGCGCACCAACCAAAAGGCCAGTCCGCACGACCGCAGAGCGCGCAACTCAGCGGCGACGCGCCGAGCGGCGCACCGATGACACACCTATATAAAGCGGGCCGCGCAGCGCAGCGGGCTGTTCTACTCGAGCTTAACTCTAATTTACTAATTATAAATAACGTTCAAGGCACAAATAAGTTTCACTGTAACGATGTAATTTATTCCACTAGCGTTAGCAAATTAATTACAATATTACTCGACGATGACGAGAATAAAATAAGGCAGATGTATTTAAAATTATGACTGTTTCCACGTATGAGCTTCGCCGATTGTCGAACTGACGTGTACGGAGCCCGTGTCTGGTAACGAACTGCCGATTTGAGTACATGCAAGGCTTTTTAAACCCTTCGTTAGTATTGCAATACATAAAAAGTGGCACTCGCTTATGATGTCACGAATTGCAAGTTTGCTGATTCGACAGTGACATGCTTTCGGCAGTGTGTGGAAACAGGTCGGCTCACGCAATGCATTTTTCTTTTGAGAGCTTGAATTTCGATCTCTGTATTCTAATAACTTCTAATTTGTCTCTAAATGTATGCCACGAGTCACACGACGTGACAATGTAACAAGAGCTTAAACTTTCCGCGCTCGTATCTCGCGCGATAGGAGAACTAATGTAGCAAAAGACGGCGCACAGTGGGAGATTTTTAAAAAATCGTTCCAAAATTAACGGCTCTTACTAGAATTGTCCTAGCCGACTGAAACTTGGCAGAATACAAGTTTGAGTCATACAAATTAGAGGGAAATTATTAAAATGATCGTTGGATCATGTTTAAGGTGGTTCAAGGTGTTCTATATGGGCATATGAGCCAAATCTGTGTAATTTACTGAAAAAATTCGTTAAAAAATAGCATAATACAGGCTATAAAAGTTCGAGCAGGATAATTTTTTTTAAATTGCATCTTGCATTGTATTGTTTTGAGAAAAAATATCGAAAAGTCATCCGGCCATGTTTAAGGTGGTCTGTATGGGCATATGAGTCAAATCTGTGTAATTTACTGAAAAAATTCATTAAAAAATAGCATAATACAGGCTATAAAAGTGCTAGCAGGATAATTTTTTTTTTTAAATTGCATCTTGCATTGTATTGTTTTGAAAAAAATATCGGAAAGGTCATCCGGCCATGTTTAAGGTGGTCTGTATGGTCATGTAGGTACCCCACCGACAGGTGGCGGCTCGTCCGACCACAGAAAGAGAGAGAGAGAGAGAGAGAGAGAGAGAGAGAGAGAGAGAGAGAGCGGCTCACGCTGCGAGCGAGCGCTTCGCTCAGTTCCGCACTGACTACGACCCAGACCAGTCAGGCTGGAGAGAGAGATCAGAGAATAAAGAAGATAATTCAGGATAGGCAAGAGTACTTTCTCCTCCCGACCGCCTCATCCCGACATTGGTGACCTGACGCGGACTCCTCGACAACGGCCAACAGAACATCGAGGAGCAGCACACCTCTCAAGTCTCTCAGTTCCAGAATAGCTCACGCGAGCAACGATGATTCTACGAATCATCACGCACACGTTGCGTTATCGAGATCGCGACTCAGTCTGAAAGTTTTTTTCTTTTCTTTTCATTTCTTTTTAATCGATTTCTTTTCTTTTATTAATTTGCGAAATACGAGGTGAAACGCGCACTCCCCGATAAAATCAAGAAACACGAGCGAAGTCGTTAAAACGACTCCAGTAACCTCAACGAGCCAGGGTCAATCAAGTCAATTACGCCAGTAAATTCAGAGACATCGCAGAGCACTCCAGCTTTTACGACTTTCTCTTCGTCGAACTTTTCTCTCACGATGTCCGTCAACCACTCGGGGCCACCGATCGTTGCAAACACAACGAAAGACTCACAGTTCTCACTTTCGACCAACATGGCATCAGGTTTTAATCAGCCGTTCAACGACACCGAGAGCTCCTTCCATTTCGGCGCAGGCCAGCTGCATAGCACAGCGAACAGCGGCTTCAACTTTGGAACAGACAACAGGCAGTCTCATGTCCCAACAACGGCTTGGTCGAACAAAAAACATTTCCCGGGAACGCCTCAAGGACAAAGCTGTCCATTCCAAGATTCAGGAACACGGCAAAAGGACAACAGCCTGCTGAACAACCAGCAGTTACCAGCAGTCAACTACGCCACTGCGGACGACCTGACACAGCTGACAGAACAGCTCAACCAGCAACTGGACCTTAAACTAAACGAATTTCTGGAACGCCTGGCTCCGGTCCAATAGCATCGAGATTACGCCTACAATAGGCCAACCGAACCCACAGACATACATCTGTCACTAGCTGCCAACTCGGAAACGTTCAGGGAGGGAGTTCGCTCCCTATGGGGGTTAGCGTCCCTGGACTGCCCGATCAAGCAGGGCAGTACAAAGGTCGCCTCGTGTGCGACTGGAGGACTGTTCCTGCGACCTTAGGGGGAGTGCCGTGGACTCCGGTCTGCACGCTCCACAGGAATTGCGATCCTGACGTACCCAAGCTAAGGTGCGCCGTGCGACCGGGCGGCCTGACTGCCGTCTCTCTTGGCCGCTCGCGCCCTGCCCAGTCTCCCGGGCTGGGCTCTTAAGCCTGAGCACGGAGGGTACAGCTCGAAAACTGGGTTGCTGGCGCTCCCAGGCTGCCGGATAGTACAGGGGCCTGGGTGTGTCTAGCCAACAGGACCTGGCTGCCCTATCAACCGGCGAAAATCTTCTTGGCCGTAGTAGTGCCGGATGGCGTTCGGAACAGGGCCCAGCTGCGGTCAGGGCGGGCCTTGCCGAGGCCACCGTGACTGGCGAAGGATGCCCGCGATGGGATGCGAGGCAAGGGACGACGTGAGTGGCCGGGGAGCGGCGGAATGGCTTAAACGGCGCACGTGCGTAGGGGAGGTAGGGAAAAAAAAAGAAAAGAAATGAAAGCGAATAACAAGCAGAGCCTACTAAAAGCACCAGAACCAACGACATCGGGGTTCCCAACTCCCAAGCCAGGACAACAAGATGACCACTTGACGGCCCTGAAGGGTACAATCAGGAAAACAATCGAGTACGCCGAGGGTAGAACCAACGTGCACGGGACGATTAAAACGGGCCTCGCGAAGGCGTTGGAAGAGCTAGGAAAGATAGAAGTAAAAAGTACGTCAATCTTAAAGGTGCCGAAGTTTCGCCTAAGAGGGGAAAGTCTGGGATCAAGAACGATCAGTATAGAAAGTGTAGCGAGCATTGCTNCCTTCTTAACGGTGCCAGAGCTTCACCTGGGAGGAAAATCTCTGGGATCAAGAACGACCAGTATGGAGAGTGTAGCGAGCATTGCTAGTGCTAGGAGCATGGACAGCACCTCGTCAATGGCACAAATAGCAGACTACAGAAAAGCTCGGCAAGAAGCCATAGAAGTTCGTAAGGAAGCTATATAACAAAGTTAGAAAAGGAAGTAGATGAGCTTATCGAGGACTGTCAGACAGCACCAAAGGACGTGAAACGCACTGCAGAACGTGCTAAACAACTTAAAGTGCTAGTGATCCAGTTAAGGAAAAAGCACAAGGAAGGAGATAATAAAGATGCACGCTACGAAGGTGACGTGGACAATTATCAAATGTGGCACGTAACACGAGAGAATGCAAGGAGAGGCGCGCGAGGACGGCTCCTTAAGGACGCGGTTTTAGCTAGTGCTGGAAACAAGAGGTCAAGGGGAAGCCCGACTAATAGCCCTGAAGAAAAGAGCGAGGATAAACAAGTCAGGAAGAGACAACGACAGGAGAAAGCGGTGATGCTACGTAAGCCTCTCGCCCCAAGAGCTCCTCACAATGCATCAGAGCAACTGGCGAAAGCCAGGCCCAACAAAAACAAGCGTTCAGAAGGACTACTAGTTAAAGTGGGGCAAAATAAGACGTATGCGGAAGTCCTGAGGAAAATCCGAAAGGAAGTAAACCCGGACACGACTGGAACGATGGTGCTAGGAGTAAAACAAACTAGAAGTGGAGATGTCCTCCTTAAACTAGGGAAAGGGTCTGACAGGACAGCGTTTACGGCGGATGTAGAAAAAGCAGTCCTAGGCCTTGGACAAGTCAAGAAGGAAGAACAGAAGACCACCCTAGAAATAAGGGACATGGACTCGGAAGCAACGGAAGAAGAAGAAGCGGTGAGAGCAGCAATAGGAGAAGCCCTCAGAAAGTCGGACACCGGCAGGAGGGTGATTCTATTAAAGCCCAACACGAGTGGCCTTAGAATGGCCATAGTGATACTCAGCGAGAGAGAGGCCAAGGAGCTCCTAGAAATAGGACACATCCACGTGGGCCTTGTAAGTTGCAGGATTAGGAAACGAATAAAGGTAGTGCGGTGCCACAAGTGCTTAGGTTTTGGACATTGGAAGGATGAGTGTAATGGAATAGATAGATCGACTCTCTGCTATAAGTGTGGAGAAGCCAACCATCGCATGGCGCAATGCCAGTTGGAAGCGAGCTGTTTTCTCTGCAAAGAAGATGGACAAAAGGAAGAAAGCTGCAATCATGTAGCTGGCTCCGGCGGCTGCAACGTATTCAGGCGCGCCCTGGACACGGCGAAGAAAAAGGAACGGAGATCCTAGGAAGATCGAAGAACAGGTGAAAGGATGACGACCACATCGAATGGAAGAGGGCTAAAGCTATTGCCACTCCGCGAAGCAATAGTTATCGATCTCACCGCGGGGGATCTGGGGCACAGAAGGTGGAGCTGGGTGCACCTGCCCGTGAGAGGGATGGGTTTGGTCGGTGCGAATCCGACACACGACTGGCGGAGGGGATCGGGTCGTTCCGACGACTCTATCAACGAAGCCAGCCATGGTCTTTCTAAGATTTTCCCTAATACCTATTTCTCCAAGAGAGAAAAAAAAAGCTACCAACTCGGAAAACTTAGGAACCAGGTTACCCCTGCCGAATCTCTCGCAGGGAAACCCTCATCTTGACCAACAACACAACGCATCTGCCTTCGAAAGCACCAGGCATTTGCTTTTCTGGAATTTTTACAAACACAACCCGCAGGGCTGGTTCAGCCAGTTCGAATATCTACTCTTGGCACACAACGTCTACGAAGACGAAGTCAGATTTAACTTCGCCATGAGATATCTTACACAAGATATTCATGTTGACATCCAATACAAGCTCAACACCCTCAAAAGAGGACAAAAATACCAACAAATCAAGAAAATCTTGACAGAACGCTATGTTGAAACTCCTCAGCAACAACTCGATCGACTATTCAAAGGCGTCAATCACTCGCAGGCGACTAAGATAACCTCAGCCACGGAACCCGTGGTGACTCCCAATGCTCCGTTGTCCGGGCCCTGGACTCGGGTAGCATCTGTCACCGCGAACGCGAGACGCTGTAGTTATTGTTCCCAGCGTTCTTGGGGACGAGCTGATGTCACGCTGGTCCTGCTGCATCAGACTCTCACGTCACCAGTCTCCACAAAAGACACGTCACCTGCATCGAATCTCATGGTGCACGCGCCAACTTGAACGTCCTATCAAGGTAATCGATTGCTGCGGTCGCGCCAACGTTGGTCATTTCCTCGTGTCTCTTACTCTTGAGTATATGACATCCGAAGTGCCTTTTGTCCGTCGCGGCCACTGCCCTATCTCCTGTCGTTTACTCGGAAAATAAACGGCTTTAATATTATACACACTCACACATTCATGTAGCCTTGAGACGCTCCACCCCGACCGCTCGGACCTCGGTGTCACACAGCAAGATTTTGCCGTGTTACATGCTATAGTCTCGGATCTTCTAATAGACTGTATAGTCGAAGTAAACTTCACGCTGATTTTCAAGGCAGTGCTAGACCCAATAACTTATAAAATCTACCTAAAAGAGAGTGACGAATACGTGGACCTGGAATTGGCGGCTATAAAAGGAGGCTCACCGAAACTGGCATCAATGGGCTTGGCCGACGTGCTAGATCAGGAGAGAGAGGCGCTGAATGCACTATTCGACAAGGTGATCGGCCAAAACAGCGGGAAAATCGAATTCACGAGCTGGGTCGAGCACACCATCGAGATGCAGTCGACGAGGCCAATAAAACAGAAATATTTCCCAGTTTCGAAAAAACTGGAGGAAGAAATGTATGAGCAAGTACGGACTATGCTCGCGGAGGGAATAATAAAAGCCAACGGGAAATATAGATTCTGTGTGGATTCAAGGAGGATCAACGCGGTCACACGATGTGACACGTACCCACTGTCACAGATTAATGCGATACTGAGAAAATTACAACAGGCGCGCTACATATCGACGATTGATCTTAGTAGCGCATATCATCAGATAGCACTGATCGAAGACAGCAAACAGTATATGGCGTTTACGGTACCCGGATCGGGACTGTTTCTATTTACGTGGCTTCCGTTCGGATTATCCGAAGCAGGGACCACGTTCCAACGACTGATGGACAAGATTATTACACCAGAACTACGACCGCACTCGTTCGCATATCTCGACGACGAAATAATCGCCACAGACACGTTCGAGGAATATGTGAGAGACCTCGAGTATGTGCTGAGAAGAATAAAGGATGCAGGTCTGATAGTAAACCGCGAGAAGAGCGAGAAGAGTGTGTTTTGTTGGGAGGCAGTAAAGTATCTCGGTGTGTTGGCAAATAGGGACGGTTTCAGGCCGGACCCTGATGAGATCGACTACCCGGTGCCGAAAAACTTGAAACAGCTCCGACGCTTCCACGGAATGGGGTCGTGGTAGCGACAATTTCTAGAAAACTATGCAGCGTTGGCCAAACTGCCAACACGGCTAACGAAGATGGACCAGCCGTATATCTGGGGCGAGGGACATGCGAGACAGCAAGGAGCATGCGACTCAATTAAAGCCCTTATTGCCTCAGCGCCGATACTGCACAGCCCAATATTCAACCAAGAGTTCGTAGTCTAAACAGACGCCAGCGATACGGGGATAGGGGTAGTGTTAACACACGAAGTTGTCAGGAAGGAGCGAGTATGAAGGAGCGAGTATTAAAATTTGCAAGTCAAGTACTCACTCCTGCAGAGAAAACTTACACCGTAAGCAAGAGAGAGTGCTTGACTGTGATCTTCGCAATGAGGAAGTTTCGTCAGTACATCGAAGGCTATCGCTTTAAAGTGATAATGGATCACAGCAGCCTTCGCTGGCTCTGCAATTTGAAAAATCCCACTGTCAGATTGGCGCGCTGGGCACTGGAACTACAGGGATACAAATGCACCATTGAACACCGGAAAGGCGCAGACCATCATTTACCAGATGCCCTGTCCCGGATATACGAAGAGACAGAGCCACGAATAGCTTCGATAAGCCAGGATCCACCGTCGCAAGACTAATGGTATACCGACAAATATAAAGAGGTCAGCGACGAACCTACTAATTTCCTGAAGTGAAAAATTGTTGGGGGTGGCTATACAAATATAAAGTGAATCCTGAAATTGCGGACACGCTCGGAGAGGACAAAGAAGCGTGAAAGTTGGTCGTACCCGAAAAGCAGCGAGAACAAGTACTAAACAAATGCCACGACCAACCGACAGCAAGCTACGTCATACTGAGACGTATCGATTTACATACAGCGCTGCCAGCTATGCCAACGGAGTAAGGTTGAACAGAGGCTGCGGCCTGGATTAATGGGGAAGCGAGTGGTGCAGAGACCGTGGCAGATGGTGGCAGGGGACATCATGGGTCCCATGCCGAAGACAGCGGAAGGGTACGAATACGCCCTAATTTCCCAAGACCTTTTTACACGATGGATCGAATGCGTACCTCTGAGGAAAGCCAACGCAAAAGCCTTCTTTGCACCACTCAAAGAGCGAGTAATATTGCGCTTTGGAGCGCCGGAAATATTTCACTCTGATAACGGTACAGAGTTCAAAAACAAGCTGATCGACGAGTACCTGGTGGCGTAAGGAATCTGACACTATTTCAATCCACCGTACCACCCGAAGGCCAACCCTGTGGAGAGAGTTAATCGAACGGTGAAACGAGAAATAGCGACGTATGCCGATGACAACCACCGAACCTGAAACCAGTATCTCAACAAAATCGCGTTCTCGTATAACACAGCTGTACACGCGGCAACCGGAGTGTCGCCGGCCGTGATGAACTTCGGCAGACAACCGGACGCACCCGCATCGCTGAGGCGAGCGGAGGACCGACACGCGATCGAGCAAAAAGGGATAGAGAGATGGCAAGAATAGCGATCTTGCGCTATTCCTGACACCTGTTTCGCCTGTTCGTGTAGGGCCGGGAGCTTGGCTAGACGATCTTGCCATCTCTCTATCCCTTTTCGCTCGATCGCGTGTCGGTCCCCCGCTCACCTCAGCGATGCGGGTGCGTCCGGTTGTCTGCCAAAGTTCATCACGGCCGGCGACACTCCGGTTGAATTCAAGGTCGATGCTTAAGTGTGGATGTGGTGTCACATACTCTCGTCTGCAGCGGGAGGAGTAGCGGGAATGCTCGCCTTACCCTTCATCGGCTTGTACACTATCATCGCGCAGGTTAGATCGTTTCGTTTACGAAACGCCGAGGGAAAAGTAGAGGATTTGGTAGCCGCCGAAGAACTTAAAAAGTACTATGGCTCCGGAGATAACGAAGAAGACGGCGATGCAACCCGACCACCGAAGGACAACGAAAATGCGGGGATGACGTGCGACCCGCCTGATGCGAGCGCCCTCAAGAGCAGAGATTGTAGCAGCGGAGGGGGATCGCGAACATAGGTCGAAGCCTGGCCGGTTTGTAACGGCACCGGCGGCCGAGGCCCAGGCGAACGAGAACGTGCGAGCTGGCGTAGAAGCCCCCCGCCGCCTACGCGGGTGACCACCAAAAACCCGAGATGCGCGAGCGAAGGGCGCCAAGCGCGTAAATGATGCCACGATGACCGGCGCACCTATGAGAGGTGCGGAGGCTACGAAGTAGAGACCGGGGTGACCCCAGGGCGCAAAGAACTGCTTGCCTTAAGGCGCGGTAAGCGTGTCACCACGACGGACTCGCGCACAGCGCCGCGTCGTGGGTCATCCCTCGCACTCAAAATCATATACATAATCACAATCACTTATCATAATCATATCATATCATAATAATTTTTATTCTCGTGGAACTGCGGAAGGCCATCCAAGGTATGGAGATATGGGAGGTCGGGGCGTTCGCGCGCTACGAAAAGAAGAGAGCGGAGGGCCAAAGTTGCTTCGTATGCGGCGAACCGGGAGTCCGCAACACCGCCAACTGCCCTAACAAAGCGGAGCACGAGGCAATCCGCAAAGGAGAAAGTAGTGTGTAGCTGCGGTGAATATAGTAACCAGTCTCCCCCCAAAACCCGCGTTCTTATTTCACAATAACCTGACTCCACCTGTCACGCATTCAATTCATTTCACCCATTTTCAGCCATTTTCAGCATCATCGCGCAACGATTAGCAGGCCTGCTTCGCAAGCTACGCAGCAAACTAATGCAGCAGACGATGGCGGCGGCTGTCGCCGACTGGTTAGATCCACGCGCGAGAGAGACAGGCCAGACTCGAGTTCGCTACGGCCGTGTCAACATCCACGCAATCCGTCACCCATTGCAGCTTTGACTGGAGGGACGCCTCCAGCTCCGAGCGGGATTAAATCCGATTCCTGGGGACCGCCGTGGAGGACGCGTGACGACGAGGCATCCACGTGCGGCAAGCGAACAAGTAATTGGCGATACCTTTTCCGGGTTTCCACACGAAAACGCTGAAGGTCAAGATTCGCTGCCACCGAGTCGTGGACTTCTTACTATTTTTTCAAATTATTTACAATAATTTAGCTTTGCGATTTTTTCTTTGCAACAAACATATATTTGAAGATTTTGACGACAATATGCTGATAGTAAAGCTCCTTATATTATAATATTATCTAACAGATTTGCACCTTAAAAGTAATAATTCAAGTGTTTCATCGATAGACTACAAAACAACTGGACGGCAAGTAAGCATTAAAATAAAAATTTTAAAAAGTATACTTTTTTTTTTTTTTATATTCTAGTCTGCAGATTCTAGCATACCTGCACTGAAAAAAATCATTTCTTACGCCAAGAAGAAGCAATCCCACTATGTTTTAAGATGAAAATCCGCTATATGTTCAAATAATTTATCTATAATTAAGGGAAATTCGCTCGATCTTTGTATATTTATGATTTTGCTCATTTCTTTGCACAAGATGATTTGGATTAGTTTTCAGATTAATTTTTCTTCGAGTAAGAAATGATTTTTCTTAGTGTGCTGATTTTTAACACTTGACATTTTTAAAACTGATTTCACTACATTCATTAGCATACATTGATAAAAATACAGGAAAACTTTTGTTAGCTGTAAACATTTGACAATTTCTTTAAGGATTTCAGGACTTTTTTGAGGAAAAATCATAATTATAATACTAAGATCGATTCGTTAGGATGGTGCAACGGTCCAGAGGATGTAGTGCACCTGTGAAGGGCAATCGGGCAAGTAGAATTACCCCTGCAGCACCGCAACCATCCATGCTCAGCCTCAGCAGCGCACGCATTCAGGGGTTCCATGGCACCTCGTCAGGTGTTACTATGTTCTGCTGCGCTACTGTTAACGTTATGCCCTGCTGCAGTGTGGATCACTGCAGCAGTCTTCAATTTATGAGCGTCGGAGATGGTGTCGCGGTGCGCTGCAGCAGTGCACCCACTGTAGCAGAACACACGGGACACGTATGCTGACTTGATACGTGTGCGCGTGTAGCTGACACAGCTACACGTCGCAGTATGTATACACACAACGCACAATTTTTTCACGCTGGAAACCTACGAACCTCTGCATACGGCAGAAGAGTGAGAGCTCAACTCTGTGACCCACGTTCCTCTGCATCAGTCCAAGGAGCGTTCTGTCTTTACGACTCACTGGCCTTTATATCGACGCCTGAGTGGAATATGGGCGTATCTCGGAACCCGCTCCGAGAAGGGCGTATCTCCGAAACCGCTCCGAGAAGGGCGTATCTTGGAAACCGGTCCGAGAAGGGCGCATCTCTGAACCCGCTCCGAGAAGGGCGCATCTCGGAACCCGCTTCGAGAAGGGCGCATCTTAGAAACCGATCCGAGAAGGGCGCATCTCGGAAACCGCTCCGAGAAGGGCGCATCTCAGTACCCGGTCCGAGAAGGGCGTATCTCGGGATCCGCTTCGAGACGGGCGTATTTCGGGAGCGGTTTTCTTTCCTCAAATTTTGTAGTGGCAGCCCTGCAAATATTTATAATGCGTTTTCTGCCAAATAAACGCAGTTAAAAATTCCGAAAAAATTTGGAGTCGACTCCAAGCTGTCACGCGTCGTATATATTGAGTAACTATAATAAATGTCAAACAATACTCAATAGACCGACAGTTATTTTATATATTATTTAAAACGATATTTTTGTAATATAAAACTCACCTGCACCTGTTTGGGCGATGGCTCTCCCTACTGAAAAAATTGCGCGAAAATCGAGCGATTTTTTTCAGTAGGGCTACCAGCTCACGATACATTAGTAGATACATTAGGTTTAAGGGTATCATTTTCGATAATTTCATAAAAAAATATTGTACAAGACAAATATAGAAAGAAGAAATATATATATATATATATATATATATATATATATATGGGTGGTTCTCTGTCAAATCGAAGATGAAAAAATTTTTTTTTGATCCAAACTTTATATATATGTTCTATAGGATGCCCGTGGCTCCCAAAAAAAATTTCAGCCCGATCCCTTCACTTGGCTTCAAGTTATAGCTGGTCAAAGTTGGTGTTTTAAGCGATTTTTGCATTTTTTGCCTATTTTCAATGATTTGTTGCTCATAATGGATGCATTTTTAACTAAAACTTCCGTGATACTTTTTTTTGTTGAATTTTCTAAATTTTTCAATAAATTTACTTTTAAAGTCATATATACATGTTTAGGCTACCTTATTTGCATTTTAAACCTTAAAATGTGATAATCGAAGGGTTTGATCCGGACTCCGACTACTTTCGTACGGTGAAAAGATACCCTTTTATAGTGCAAAAGTACCTGTACAAGAGCCAGAATGGCAGAGGCCTTTGTTTTTTGTTTTTATGGGACACTAGTAGTGAAAAACACTCAGAAATAATTCAAATAACTAATAATAGCTGTAGACAAAGGACGTATCCATCATAAAAATATCACAGTGGTTGTTTATATTAGTAAAAAGGAATCTGACGTCCTTTGTCACAGCTATTATGAGTTATTTGAATCAATTCTGAGGGTTTTCCATTATTGGTGTACGATGAAAACAAAAAATAAGGCTTCTGCCATTCTGGCTCTTGCACAGGTACATTTGCACTATAAAAAGGTATTTTTTTACTGTACAAAAGTAGTCAGAGTCCGGATCCAACCCTCAGATTTTCACATTTTAAGGTTTAAAATGCAAATAAGGTAGCCTAAACATGTATATATGACTTTAAAAGTATTTTTATTGAAAAATTCAGGAAATTTAACAAAAAAAAGTATCAGGGTAGTTTTAGTTAAAAATGCATCCATTATGAGCTACAAATGCGTTGAAAATAGGCCAAAAAATGCACAAATCGCTTAAACACCACTTTGACCAGATATAACTTGAAGCAAGTAGATGGGATCGGCGCCTGAAGATTTTTTTTTGGCAGAGCCACGGCATCCTATAGAACACTATATATAAAGTTTGAGACGCAAAAAGAAAATTTTTTCATCGTTCGATTTGGACAGAGAACCCACCCATATAATATATATATGATATATAATGTATATTATGTAGTTATATTGATATTATGTACAAAACAAATAATATATGTTATAACGGAGAGAAGAACAAAATAATACAATTTTTTTAATTTAATTATTATAAATATAAAAAATATTTATAAAAATTCAGGGAGTGGAACAAAATGAACTTATTTACAATTACTATGTCATAAAAAAATGATGAAATTCTTGAGGAATCGGACAATTTGTCAAAACGATAGACATTTTTCGCAAATCATTTCTTTTCTCCTTGTCGAGTGAGATTTTACTTTTGCTTACTTGTGTCAAAGGATATAACTTTCCGATGCATTTATTCGTCACAATTAAAATCGACTTTGGTTGTTCGGCATATTCGTATTTGACCAATACATTGGTTTCATCTTTGGAGACAACAATTTCTCGCAAAATGCTAATTTTAACTGCCTTCCAATTTTGATCATTGGCCAGCAAGCGGAAGTTTAAAATATCCTTTAGCAACAACTCGTTGACAATATAAAAGGGCTCGTTTTTTTAGCACTTCTCACACCACTGATTTTGAGTAAAAACCGCCTTATTTCGGCACGAATTTTCTATAGTGGCGTGCATTGAATCGCCTATTATAATAATATTTGCAGGGCTGCCACTACAAAATTTGAGGAAAGAAAACCGCTCCCGAAATACGCCCGTTTCGAAGCGGATCCCGAGATACGCCCTTCTCTGACCGAGTACTGAGATGCGCCCTTCTCGGAGCGGTTTCCGAGATGCGCCCTTCTTGGATCAGTTTCTAAGATGCGCCCTTCTCGAAGCGGGTTCTGAGATGCGCCCTTCTCGGAGCAGGTTTAGAGATGCGCCCTTCTCGGACCGGGTACTGAGATGCGCCCTTCTCGGATCGGTTACTAAGATGCGCCCTTCTCGAAGCGGGTTCCGAGATGCGCCCTTCTCGGAGCAGGTTCAGAGATACGCCCTTCTCGGAGCGGGTTCCGAGATACACCCATATTCCACTCTGGCGTCGATATAGCAACTTTCACTCGGCTGTTTTGCCTAGTTTTTCCCTTCTTTTTTCTTCGTAATTTCTAACCTTTTTGAGGATAAGCCTTACATAGTTGTTTATTGCGTGCCAACCATTCTCCGATGTTAACATAGCTGTCATCATTGACCTAAGTCTTACTCTGGTCTGAAGGTAGCACTCGAGTTCTTCTCGCTTCATTTTCTGGCTCCTACGTTCCTCTGCATCAGGCAGGGAAGTAAGAACTTAAGTCTAAGTATGTTTTTTTTTTATGTGGCGTAGGCAGAGCAAGCTCTGAAGCTCTGTACAAATGGTCCTTTAACACCGGAACCTCACAGGTACCATTGTTAAATAATACTTCCGTGGGGCCCGTTAATTAGCCTAGTTGGCTTCTTATTTAGGGTTTAACATTTCCATACATCCCCCATCCACTGAAGTGATTAGGGGTTCAGGGTCAAATTCGTCATCTTCTTTCTGCATCAACCCCGTCTTCTTGTTGTCATATTCTCGATGCTGTTACATCCAGCACTTCCTGCTATTGCCATCTTTTAAGCTCTTCTTCCTTTTTTCTTCGCCGTGTCCAGGGCGCGCCTTAATACGTTGCAGCCGCCGGAGCCAGCTACATGTTTGCAGCCTTCTTCCTGTTGTTCATCCTCTCTGCAGAGAAAACAGGTCGCTTCCATCTGGCATTGAGACACGCAGTGATCGGTTCCTCCACACTTAAAGCAAAGGGTCAACCTATCTGCCCCATTACATTCATCTCTTCAGTTTCCGAAGCCTAAGCATGTGGGGTACTGCACTACCTTCACACATTTTCGTATCCTGCAACTGACAAGGCTTACGAGGATGTGTCCTATTTCGAGGAGCTCTTCAGCTTCTTCCTCGCTGAGTATCGCTATAATTATTCTAAGGCCTCTCATGTTTGACTTCAGTAAGGTCACCCTCCTGCCATTGTCTGACTTTATGAGGGCTCCTCCCATTGCTTCTCTTACCTCTTCTTTCGTAGCTTCCGAGTATATGTCCCTTATTTCTAGGGTGGCTTTCCGTTCTTACTTTTTGACCTGTCCAATGCCCAGCACTGCTTTTTCTACTTTTGCAGTAAACGCTATCTTGTCAGTGAATCTTTCGTTCCCTTTGTGAAGTCCGTTCTAATCGGACCGTGCACGTTGGTTCTGCCCTCGGCGTACTCGATGGTTTTCCTGATTGTATCCTTCAGGGCCGTCAAGTGATCACCTTGCTTAACTGGATTGGAAGTTTGGGTCCCTGACGACGACGGGCCTTGCTTTACCTTTCCTTTCCTTGTATGTATGTATGTGTGTATGTGTGTAAGTATGTATGTATATATGTATGTACGTATGTGCGTGTGTGCGTGAAAACGATTACAACGATAACTCCTGAACGCATTTAGATTTTTTGCTGAAACTACAGGCTCATTATGTATGATCTACTGAAGAACTGATTAAATTTTAAAACCGACTTACACAGATAAAGCGTGTTAAAAATTTTTTTTTTATTCAAACATTGATTTTTTTATTGTAACTCCCAAATGTAATTGTACTTTTCGCTGAAACTTTACAATTACATCAAGTATAATCTAACGATGAATAATTAAATTTTGAAGGCGTTTGACTAAAGTAAAGTGTTTTTTTATTTTTTCTTGAATATTGAAAACGTCATATTTTAAAATGGTAACCACGATCATTCCCGAAGGCAATCGTATTTATCACTCAAACATTGCAGGTTCATCAAGTATAACCTCAAAAAAAATGATTAAATTTTTGAGCTGATTGACAAAAATAACGTATTTTTTTAAATTACTTTTGAAATTAAAAAAAAAAAATTGTTTTTGTTAATTATTAATAGTTATTCAGGAACTGTAAACCATGCGTGGTTTTGCTTCCTCCTCAAGGGGAAGCTTTGTAATAGTAACATTTTCAGTTTTGCTAATACTTTGTCGAAACACATTTGGAGGTGTTTGGAGTACGAATCATACGTTTTTAGAAAATGTCCGTGCGGATGGCTCTGTGTGTGTGTAGGTGTGTGTTTGTGTGTGTGTGTGTGTGTGTGTGTGTGTGTGCTGGTGTGTGTGTGTGTGTGTGTGTGTGTGTGTGTGTGTGTGTGTGTGTGTGTGTGTGTGTGTGTGTACGTATAGACCGGCCATAATTTTGGAACCATGCGACGGATCGTAATAAAATTTGACATGCATATATTTTTTCTGACTCTGAATTTAGGTCATTTTTTGTTTTATGATTCTGACCATTTTATGGCCATATTATAGCCATTTTCCTATTTTTGAAAAAATATTTTTGCTTTTTTATAATGATATGATTTATACAATATATTCAACAATAGTGTATCTAAAAGAACATAAATTTGTCTACTTTTTCCCGCAAGATTTTCTAGATTGACTGATCTGTTCATTTTTTATGATATAAAAGGTAATTTTTCGATAAACATATATAACTCAAAAAATAAATAGTTAAATGTTTTGAAAAAATTCATGACAATAAAAAACAACGATATCTACTAGTTGTAAAAATTTTAAGCAATTTTGGCGACTAGTTTTTGAGATAAAAATCAAAAACTAAAAAAAATGGTTTTTTTATGTCGTACGATTACGGGAGTAAAAAGGTTTAAATTGAGTTGAAATTTTAGGAAAAGATTGATCTTTTGATCACTTCGGCTAGGTTCTTTTTGTAGCTTATGAAACCTTTTAGTTTAAAAGATATTAAGATTCAAATTCTTCAACTCTCACCCTGTATACTCTGTGTGACTGAACATTATTATTTTTGTTAAACCATATAATTTGATAATTAAAGCTTAGTATATTTTGAGAGTTTTCATGGTTTTCAAGGAGTTCACGGAGCTCTATCCTTTTGATATCCACCTTAACCCCCAGTCCCCTGATACCCCTCCCCTACAAGTGTCTTCCTAACCTATCCTTTTAGTATCGAATAGTAGCGAATATTTAAATCAAAGAATGAGTTGATTGTCCCATGTAATTATCTTCCACTAGCAGAATAGGAGGAAGCTAAGTGCCAATGACTTGGCAGCCGTTTTTTGAATTGCTTCAATCAAAGCTCTCGATTCACAAAAATCAGGTTGCATCATTTTAAAAACGTTCTGCAAAAATACTCATTGCCACCCGAGTAGAAATGATACCTCCGGTAAGGGTCCGGCCCTGATCCAAAGTCCGGAAAATGAATTACGGCCCGGGACAGTAAATAACACGCCAAAGTTTACGGCATGTAACATGATAGTGGTCAGGCCCAGATCTGGTGCAGTAGAAAGTATATCACGTATTGTGGATATCATATCTTATAAAAGAACGAAGGCATAGTTTGTCTTCAAAGTGTTTACCTCTTAAAAGTTTTATAATGATATAAATATATCGAACACTAATAAAAACCACATTTTTGAGGTTATTTTTGCTGGTCTAACATGGGTCTGACAGAGTCTGACTGCGATAATCCGGCTACAGTCTGGCAGCAGTATGGCCGGATCCGGCCGGATCCGGTCCAAATATTTACCATGTTACATTCCACTTAAGGCCCGGATAAGGTATTCCCATTGTTGGGTGGTCTGAGCCGGATCATCAGGTACTGCACGCCGGACTGCATTTCTACTCGGGCAAGTGTACATGGGTTCGTCGTTGGCTTAGTGTTAAAGCTCGCGCCTAAAATTTATGATTTACGCAATATAATATGTATGAGCATAGTGGTCATGTATAATGCTATTATAAGTATGTGTTAGGTTTCTAATATTTTTATTAAAAAGCTTAGAAATATTTTATTAAAGAAAAACGATTCTTTCAATCATCACACCTCTTGGAAAAAGCATACTGTTAATGAAGTTGGCAGCTGTTTTTCTAGTGGTCGCATCACTTATTCAGTAATAAATTTAGAATTAGCTCTATTTTGGTAAAATAGGCAAGTTCAAAGATTGGAAAGACTTTATTGAAGTCTGATTAACGCATTGTACAGTCCGTCCTCTTGCTGCGATGCAGTAAAGAAGTGAGTGTGTTTTAGTGGAATCTATAGATTAGGAGCGACAGCGCTTAGTCGAGTAAACAGTTTCAAGTTTAGAGCATGAGACTGGAAATTTTCAGAAAATTCTTGTACTCTAGTCGTTAAGGGATTACCATGGCAGCGGTGGCCGCTCGACTCCCACGCTCTCTCATTTTCCCTACCTTTTGCTCCACAGTGGCTGTAGCGGCTCGCTACTCTGCTCGACTGAACGCAATGAAGCTCAGAGCTGTATGCACATCAGCCTTGAGTCAACCGCACCGCGGTGGAGTGTAACTGCGCGTTTGTATCGCGTATTAGATTCAAATCAGTATCATTTTCTCTTCTTTTCATTACACTTGTACATATACATTTTTAATGGTAATATACTTGAATTGTTGCTTTATTTATTTAAACAAATAGCGGCGTTATTTATCCGAAAAATATCCCAAGTTGGTAGATCCTTGAAATTATTATTCGATTCATAAGCGAATCAGCGCGAAGAAAGATTTACTTGTGCCAAGCAGATACATTTTATACATCGAGTTTCATTAAATAAAAAACATAGGATCATTTAAATAGTATAATTTACTTACCCATTTCCTCTACCTCCAGTTTCGCCACCGTTTCCACTTCCATTCTAATTAACAAAAAAGGATATATTTATTACAATCAAATAATATTACAAAAATATTAATACATTTCGGTTAATGGCTAGGATCTTTAATACAATGGTTATAAAAGGAACATTTTATTTAATACATGTTGAAAATGTTTGTTTATTTCATTCATAGAAGGTAGATAAAAAGTTCCTATTGAATTTCAGATTTTCTATTTTTCACTCTTTAATAGAAATGGATTTTGCTTCCTCCTAGAGGAAGCTTTGTAATAGTAAAATTTTCAACTTTGTCAAAAATAGGTTAGAAATCCATTCTGAGGTGTTTGGAGTTCGAATCACGTGTTTTTAGAAAATGTCCGTATAGATGTGTGTGTGTGTGTGTGTGTGTGTGTGTGTGTATATGCGTGTGTGTGTGTGTGTATGTGTGTGTGGGTGTGGGTGTGTGTGTGTATGTATCCCGTAATATTTCTGAATCTAGTCTGTAAATGTCAATAAAATTTGATATGTATATCTATTTTGGAATTCTGAGTTCGGGAAAATAAGTATTTTTTGAGTTTGCCAACTAGTTTTCGTTTTATGGCCATTTTTATAATTTTGCAAAACTATATTTTGCGTTCTTTTTATCTTCCCATTGCTACAAACAATTCAGCTACTACGCATTTGAATGATAATAAAATTATAATTATAATTTCGCAGAAAATGCGAAAATGGTGAATTTTTTTGAAGAAGCCATATCTTGCAATTAGAATATTAGAACCTCACGAAAAAAATGATGTTGATGGGTTACGTGTCAAACTATATACCACTAAAATTTCAAGTGGTTTGACTACTTATTTTTTCAGTAATAAATCGGAAACTGAAAAAAATGAGTTTTTTATGTCCAACGTTTACGAGAGTCAAAAGACTTTAATACATTTGAAATTTCAGGAAAAGGTAGATTTTTTATGTCACTCGGCTAAGTTCTTTGTGCAACTTTCAAAACCCTATGATTCTTGAGATATCAAGATTTTAATTTTTTTTTTTTTAAATGTTTTGATTCCTGAGGGTATTGATAATGTAATTATAATGTTATTAGTACTTGCTTGTCTACTATTATTACAATTCGGACATAATATTTCAGTAATTAGTTCATGTTCTATGACAAGTTTTAATAATTGAGATTTATTACTAATATCCATAATAAATTCAGCTACATCTTGATGTACAGTTACTGTATATTTCTCATGTATAATTTTTCTAAATTTTAAAACGTCCACATTTTTTAATCTATATAAAGTAAAAATGTATTTCATACAATCTTCTTCTTGAAACTTTAAACAGTATTTTCAAAATGTATTGTAGTGTAATAATGACTGAATTGTTGCATTGGCATAACATGATACATTGTCCTTATTCAGTAAACCAATAATATTTACAATATTGGATTTACTGCTGACGCTATTATTTTTAGTATGTTCGTTAATTTTACTCTCATCAATGATATTTAAATTATTTGTAGATAAACCAACAAAGATTGGTTTGTGATCTGAGAAATAAGTTTCATATACTCCTGCTTCAAAATTTGTATTGCTTTTATTTATAAAAACAATATCTATTTGTGTATTAAAATTTGTCGTCGAAATTTTCGTTTAAAACAATATAGTCGACTGCTTCATAAAATTTTTTGGCTATTTACCATAAAAAAAGCTATCTGCTGTTAAAATTTGAAACGATTTCATTGAGAGATTCCTGAGTTATGAGCCAATCTCTAAAATCCGATTTTTTCACACAGTCTTGCTTCCTCCTAGAGGAAGCTTTGTAATAGTAAAATTTTCGACTTTGTAAAAAATAGGTTAGAAATCCATTCTCTCTCCATCCATATCTGACACACTCCTTTTATACCTATCCTTTTGGTCACCCCATCCCTATAACTGACACTCCACCTGTATAACTGACACCCACCCCTATAATTGACACTCCACCCGTATAATTGACACTCCACCCGTATAAATGACACCCACCCCTATAATTGACACTCCACCCGTATAATTGATACTCCACCCATATAACTGACACCCCACCCTTATAAGTGTCATCATACGCTGTCCATATTTTACTTACTTATTCATATCTAATGATGGCAATATTGAAGAAGTTTTGTTATATTTACGTTCTACTAATAGTAAAAAGGAAATAAATTATGCTAAAGTACTAATACGTGTTTTATTAAATGAAACATAATACTGGATTTTATTGATCCAATGCACAATAGCTGCTCTCAACACAGAGAATATTCTGAAATTTCATTAGAAATTAATCTTCAGTTACCACAACTTAAGTTTCTGCTTCGATATTCACCTCTACGCTGACGGGAAAATCCCTTATACAAGAAAAAGCAATAAGTAATATACTATTATGTAATTGAACATTTTTCTAAGAAGAAAAATGCAAATATTTAAATCAAAGAATGAGGTGATTGTCCCATATAATTATCACTATAGCAGAATAGGAGGAAGCTAAGTGCCAATGACTTGGCAGCGGTTTTTTAATTTTTATAATGGTCCCTGTAGGGATTACTTATAAGTATTCTTGTTAATAACAGTGTGAAAATAGTACTTTGCAAAAGATTCTAGATAGAAAGGGACCCATTTCATTGATAACATCTGCCCCGTTTAAGATGTAAAAAAATGCAGAAATTTATACACGTATTACAAAAAAATATGGTATGCACAATGGACAGTATTTTTGATCTCACGGGGAGTTCGTAATGCTCGTCTTCGGCTCTCAAACGAACTCATCTTCAGTTCGAGCTAGCTTGCCTGGATTCACACTGCAAACTCCACACTTGGTCTAAAAAAGTAAACAAGCACCCTTGGTCAATAATATTTTATTATTCAATCATCTGTCTGCACAAAGCGGGCTCATAGTAGACTTAAATGTGTTTTCTGCAGATCTTAAGATTACTTAAAATAAAAATTGTTTTATATTGTCAAGTATATAAAACAATACAAAACAACAATGATTGAAGAAAATGCAATTGTTTCTTGAACATATTTATTTATAAAAAAGTATTTTTATCGTTCAATGCCTGCATTGTACATTAGTACAAGCAGCTCTAAAGAATGCTGGTCTCTTTTGGTTATCAAGCGGCCCCCTCTTCCCTGTCTTGCTAGCTGTGCGAGTACGCACATCACTTCTTATCCGATCATCTGATAGATTGATTGCTTTCAGACTAAAAGATGTTTTCTAAAGCAGCATTATAAAAAAAATTTATTTCTATTTTTGAAAGCTTTTGTTAAATGTGATGCTTAAAAAAACCTTTCTAAAAGGTAAAATATTGGCGAGTAAAAGTTTCTTTACAAAAGTAGTGAAATCCCCAAAACGAACATAACTGATCTCAAGTAATTGTTTTTCATAATTTTTAGTTATACGCAGGCAGGCAATTATTTTATGAAATACAATATTTTTTACTTCAATTCTTAGTTGATACAATAGTTTAGATTCATAAGTAAAATTTTAAATTACTCATCTTCCTTGGCGTTTCCAAAAGCATATTCAATCATATACTTTTAATCCATAGTTCAGAAGCTATTTAAATGATTAAATTATATTATATTGGAATACACGACTCAAGATTTTATAATTTTTTAAATTTTTCTAGTAACTTCTGAACTATGGACAAATTTCCATAAAACTCCAGGAGACGACGTTGATACTGCCAACCCTGGGCACCAGGTACCTCGGAGACCGTTGCCGTCGCGATATTCGTGTTCGGCGACCTCAAAAAACCCCCAAGTAACGAGTTTTGACTAATTATATTACAAATTTCCACAAAACTCCAGGAGACGACGTTGATACTGTCCACCCTGGGCACCAGGTACCTCAGAGACCGTTGCCGTTGCGATATTCGTATTCAGCGAACCCAAAAACCCCTGAGTAGAAAGACTGGACTCATTTGCATCAATATCTACCGAAATGTAAATTTATTATTTATTGTCTTTTCACAATACACTTCTAAAAAGCATTTTTTCTTTTTTTTTTGCAAAAATGCATTTTTTTAAAAGTAATTGATAAATTCAGTTTACAATGTTTGTGGATACTCTCATGAATCGAACACAAATAACCATATTCCAGCTTACTGCTTATAAAATCTATGATTCATTGCTTTATTTTCTCGACTATTCAAATATTCGCGCCTCGATGACTGGAAGCCACGTGACCGGACGACGGGAAAGGATGAAGCGATGAAGACCATGCACAGTGAAAAGAAATATACTGAACGGAAATTCAACTTGCAATATTTCGCTAATCAAGTAATCTTTTAGAATGAATCGTTTTCTCCAGAAAGATTAGGTAAATAGCTTTCAAGTCGATAGCGATAGAACAGGCTTAGGTGCAACAATAATGATATAAATGCGTTTGGAAAATTATTTTGAGATTAGAGAACCCAATATCAAAGTATAATAGGGACGCGACTCGCGCCGTCATCGTGTCGTATACTTCGTATACTTTTACTCGCCAGCGCAGCGCTGTCGCGCCTCTTGATCAATAAATATCCTTATTATTACTCTCTTTAAGAAACCTTCTTTCTTAAAGAATGATTTCTGTCAGTGCAAGTAAGATAGAATCTGCTGACTAGTTTATAAAAAATAAGATGGTTATACTTTTCAAAATTATTATTTTAATGCTTACTTGCCGTCCCGTTGTCTTGTAGTCTACGATGTGCATAGAGTGAATCATATGCATACTTACTAAAAAAAACTTATTGATTACTTAACGATTAATCTCCAATACAATATGAAAATTATCGCCTTTTCAATCAAGCCAAATATCGTATAGCAAAATTATCAAATTATAAATAACATTATGATTCAAAAACTTCTTACTATTTTTGCAAATTATTAAAATTAGCTTTGAGATTTTTTCTTCACAATATATTTGAAGTTTTTCACGACAATATGCTGATAGTAAAGCTCCTTAAATCATAATATTATCTAACAGATTTACACCTTAAAAGTAATAATTCGAGTGTTTCATCGATAAACTACAAAACAACGAGACGGCAAGTAAGCATTATAAGAATAATTTTGAAAAGTATAACCATCTTATTTTTTATAAACTAGTCAGCAGATTCTATCTTACTTCCACTGACAGAAATCATTCTTTACCCCAAGCAAAATTAGTCTCACTATAGCTTTAAGATAAAAATCCGCTTTGTGTTTAAATTGTTCTCCTACACTTAAGAGGAATTTGCTTGATTTTTTTTATATTTATGATTTTGCTTATTTCTTTGCACAAGATGATTCGGATTAGTTTTTAGATTAATTCTTCTTTGAGTAAGAAATGATTTTTGTTAGTGTGCTGATTATTAATACTTAACATTTTTAAAACTGATTTCACTAGATTCATTAGTCATAGTCATAGGTAGTTGGTCGGATTTGAACTACGCCGGCCCCTACACGGGAACGAACCCCATTGTGCTATGCCTCCTGTACCTATTTATATACCCTTACAGTCCCTTATTGATAGCCTCGGCGACTTGGCAAATTGGTACCAAGCTGTTTAGCCTTAGCTCCTCTGCCCCCATCATAGGAACACCCCACACCCTCGTCTTGTCCCCGCGAAAGCTGGACATTCACACAGCAGGTTGGAGGTGGTCACTATTTCGAACTCGCACCACCTGCAGCTCCTGGAGTCCCTCAGTGCCAGGTTCTACAAGTGGTATCCCACTCTCCAATGCCCCGTCAGTCAGCCCACAGCCAGCCACAGCCTGTTCCTATTTAGGCCTCTGGTAGTCCTCAGACATTCCTCAGGTGGGCTGTCACCTATCAAGGTCTTGGCCTGTCTTAGCCATTTAACGTTGGTCCATTTGTCGCTCAGTTGTGAGCTGAGCCAACCCTTGATTGCTCTGTTTACCTCACAGGTAGGAACCGTTCGCGCCTTTATCCGCTAGCTTATCCGCTTTTTCATTGCCCACAATGCCGGAATGCCCTGGTACCCACACTAGTCTTAACACGTTGTGTGCCGCCAGTGGTTTTCCAACAGCCAGTTTTCTGCCTCGGTTATGGCCCTTAATTCCGCCTGGAAGACCGTAGCATGCTGGTCAGGAGAGCACGCTATCTCTTGTGTACCCCCTAGTTCCCAAGTCCCTGCCTCTACGCCGTTTTCATTTTTTGAACCGTCAGTGAACCACACTACACTACTTTTGAGGAGCTCTTGTGATCCCGCCTTCCATTCTTCCTTTATGGGATTACGATCGAGAATGGTTCGGAGAAGTAAATTTTTTTCTGCCATTCTGTCACAACCTCTTTACTCCATTAGCGGCATTGCTTGTTCCAGAAGCGGCGCTTGCCTAAAGTCCAAGCAGTTCGTTGATTCCGCTAATCTGCAGAACGTCATGCACGCGTTTGCCTTGATTACCTTGCTTGGTGGAGGGAGTTCCAACAGCGTCTTCAAAGCAGCCGTCGGTGTCGTCCGCATGGATCTGCGATTCATCCCATGACCAATCTTTGCACCCTGTCAAGTTTCCTGGTATGGGTTTTCAGCTCACATTTGTGGCCCCATACCAGTGCTTCATGAGTGAGTCTTGGTTTTATGATTGCATCATATATCCATCTCACTTTGTCCGTCTGTAGACCTCAGGTGTTGCCGAAGGCTCTCCTGCAGGCCCTGCAGGCTTTTTCGCATTTTCCTATAATGTGTTTCCCCCAGTTGAGCCTAGCGTCGAGTGTGACTTCCAGATATTTGACCTCCTTTACCAATTTCAGGGGAACACCATGGAGTTGAAGCCCTTCCATCGGCTTGGTTTTATACCTGTTCGTACACAGCATGACACTGACTTCGCTGAGGTTCATCCCTAGTTTTATTTATTTACACTCTTTCTTCACCAGGCCCAAAGCCCAGGCCCCTATTTCATTAGGCCTGCCAGCACGTCCTTGTCGTCCCCTCTGATCAGGATGACGATATTGTCCGCATATGCCCGTGCGTTTATACCAGCCTCGTTAAGGATATGAAGTAGGCTGTCCACCACCAGGCACCATAGTGTCGGTGACAGTAAGCCCCCTTGTGGACATCCTTTTCTCACCACTCCTCTACTGGAGTGCGAAGCCCAGGTTGCAACTACAGTCCTAGTACTCAGCATAAAACTGATCCACCTAGCGACAGTTGTCGGGACTGTCTTACTAGATTTATTAGCGTACATTGATAAAAATACAAAAAACCTTTGTAAGCTATAAAAATTTGACAATTTTTTAAAGGATTTCATGACATTTTAGAGGAGAAATTATAATTATAATACTGAGATAGATACGTTAGGATGAACACATAACTTATAGTTGCCAACATTTTACCTTGTAAATGTAAAACGTGTTCTTTGAACTGGTTTCACAACCTCCTAATGAGTTTAATTAAATCAATGTATAATGGAAATGTTTTTTACAGAAACAATCCCTCAAGAGGCTGTTACAATATTGTCGATTTTTACGAAGTCTAGCAGAATTCTGATTTCCAACAAAGACTAACACAACTCAAATTCTTTGCTTTTTTTAGTAGTCATTTTTTGTAAGGAAAACGGCAAAATATTAAGTTGCACTAGTCTTCGTTCGAAATTTTAATTAGTTAAATATTTTATCGGGTGTTACCGGTATGCTAAGCTTGAAGCTAATCGCTGCCGATCTCTGGGACCACGTCAGTTCGTTAACGTCTACTTCCTCCTCGTTCTCGATCTTGATGAGATTGTTGCCATAGTCGATCGCATTCTGACTCAAAACTCCTGGCTCTGATTGTCTGACGCACCATCCGGCAGCTGCTACAGCTTTTGCTAAAGCGCGGACTTCTCAATTGACTTAGTCTTGAGCATGAAGTGTCACTTGCTGTTAGAGCCGTAGAGCGTCTTGAGCAGTTGTCATTGCGGTGCTCGTCAGCTGCGGTAAACTCTGCTGTACCGATGATATGTCAGGCTTGATCGAGTTCGAGGAGATAACCATTATTGAGGTGGCGTTATACGGTTACTTTCATGTCAAGGTTGAAGCAGCTGTAACAAAAGAAGGAATATCTTGTCGTTATATTTCGACTTTGGAATAATAATTTAACGTATGAGGTCTTGGAGTTAGAGTATCTGGTCGCTATTGAGCTAGAAGCCTCTGGTATACAACTCAAACGACCAGCCACAAAGGTCGTGGCCTTGCGACTGACGGGTTCGTCGTCGAGGACAAGTGGAGAGAGAGCTCCTGCAGTAGTTGAAGATGAGCTAAGAGTGACCGCTGATCACACTATCGGTCTCTATGTCACAGTTCAGTAAGTCATTGAACAATTTGCCGATGCCTACTTTGCAATCCATCGATGTACACCAGGAGTCCGAGCACGTTGCTGTGTCTACTCTCTGTACCGAGCATTCACGTACACGTCGTGCCTGTGACGATTTGCTTGGACTTGCTGCGGGATGTCGTGTGTACTTGGTATACTGACCTTGAGGCTGGACTGTTGATCTCCGCCTGGGGAAGTATCGACTTCTCGTTGACATCAACCTCCTCCTCCAGGTGCTTAAACTCCATGAAATAGTTGTTGCAGTCGCGTCCCACCTCGAGGTCATACTCGGGCTTATTGTCTAATGCATCGCCCAGGAGCCGCTATATAACTGTTGAGGCATACGAATGAGTTCAGGTTGACCAGCTCTGATCAAGGCGGCATCCGCGTCGCGTCGCTCCGGTTAAGATTAAATAAAGTTGTTGTAACGGAAGATTAAGGAATTAGACCTTGCAGTCTTTAACACGTTTCGAAAGTTTAAGTGATAATGAGGTTATGGAGAAAGAGGATCAAGATATAGGTATTACAGCCAACGGGGTCGT
Organism: Pteromalus puparum; assembly: GCA_012977825.3. Classification (NCBI taxonomy): domain Eukaryota; kingdom Metazoa; phylum Arthropoda; class Insecta; order Hymenoptera; family Pteromalidae; genus Pteromalus; species Pteromalus puparum. The sequence continues at coordinate 30,190,552 of CM053171.1, forward strand.
CGCCGAGCTTAAGCGTTTAGAGCGCTCAATGAAGTTAAAGCCGAGTTTGGAATGGCTGCCGATTACGCTGTCGATCTCGCTCTTGATCTCTGGCGATCCACGCTATAGTGCTTGAGTCGTCCTGACGAGCGCTCGACGCTTTAACACGAAAATTTTGACGGGCGATGCACTAGCGGCAAGACAAATATCTTCTTAGTATACTATCTCGACTGCCATCGACATTTAAAATTAGAATGCAACACTATTCGTAAAATTTTATATATTTTTTTTTTTATTTAAGCTTACCGAAACCTTAAAAAAGGTTTATACAGCTATACAATCTTTTACAATTTTCACTGATTGTTTACATGAATAATTTACAATGGATTATTAGAATTAGAGCTAGTGCAAATAAGTTGTGCTTGTGATGGATATGATAGATTATACATTGAGATCGCATTTTTTAAGGAAATTGAATATACAGAGTAACACTTAGATATTGAGATTGGCAAGAAGATTTATAATGTTAAATGGCGGAAATTCTATTAGTTCGGAAAGACTTTTGAGTAGATTTGTTCCCTGGGAGTTATATGTTGGATATTGTCATATAACATGATTGAGGTCTTGCTTATCATAGCCGCAATCGCAGTGAGTTCTGTCAATGATACCTATCCGTCCCAGGGATGCTGCGAGATTATAGTGGTTGGATCTACAATGATTGATTGTGGTTAGGAATCCTCTAGGCTGATTGATGTTATGGTACCATGGTTTCGAATTATCGTTATCGTAACTTCTAAAAAAAAACTTTCCTTTTGCTAGGCCTTGAGCTTTGACAAAAGATTTGGTTGATTGAATGACTTTGCTTTTATATTGTTCACGAAAGACAGTGTACGGTAGGAGTATAGAGGGGTCTGCAGGTAAACAGCCAGCTTGTTTGGCGAGGGTGTCTACTACCTACTAGACCAGAGTGTGAAGGAATCCAAACAACGGTTATGTTACAACTATTATTTTTTAAGGTACGAAGATATTTTTCTCATATTTCAATTATGTAAGGGTTGACCTTAGTGTTGCATTTTGTGTTTTTGAGTGATAGGATGGCGCTAAGTGAGTCTGTTAGTATGTAATAATTGAGGTCAGGTTTATTTGCAATGATGTCAACGGCTAGGTTAATGGCGAAGCATTCGGCTGAGAAAATCGAGGCTTTCTTGGGGAGACTTTCATGGATAGCAATGTTGAGCTCTTTGCAGAGACAAGCACAGCCTGTGGAATCGGAGTTGACACTTTTACTGGAATCTGTGTAGATGGGTGTTATTTTGTTACTGTGCAAAATTTGTGTGAGTATGGAGTTGGGGTCTTGAGACTTGGTTAGTTTTTGGTCTATCTCAGTGTTAGTTTTAATCTCCTCAGAAAGTGTATTGTAGCTGGCGGTATAAATTTCAAAGTGTTTGTTAGTTAATATTTCATTCTTTATGAGGAGTTTTTTTTCGATGCATTGTTGTAAAATTCTTTTTCTTTCACGATGATTAAAAAGTTGAGACATAAGAATCGAGTTCGATCGCGGATTGTTGTTAATTTTGATTCGGCTAGCATAACGTTATTTGGTGTATTATTTTTGTATCCAAGCGCTTTTCTAATTGCTGCATATTGTCATTTTTCTGGTTTTTGTAATGAGTTTTTGCGCGTGGGATAATAAACGAAGCAACCGTAATCAATTCTTGATCGAATATAACTCTTATATATAGTTATTAAGGTGTTCGGGTCGGAGCCCCGCCATATACCACAGAGAAACTTTATTATGTTTAAGGCTTGGTTGCATTTTTTTATAACGTGATTGATATGTGAATTGAAAGATAATTGATAGTCAAAGATGATACCAAGGAATTTGGTTTCGGCTTTGGCTTTTATGCAGAGACTATCAACATTGATTATGGTGTTGTCTGGGGTGTGTTTTCGCGACCAAAGTGTAGTAGAACGGTTTTTTGAGGGCAAAGTTCAAGACCCAGGGACAGCAAGTTTCCCTTCAAAGTAAGGATAGATTTTTCTATGAGGTTTTTACATCTTTTAAAGGGAGCGATTTTTGAATATATAACTATATCGTCAGCAAACTGTAGGACGGACTGTGTTTAGGCAGGTTGTTTACAATTTCATTTAAGTATAGGATATAGAGCAAAGGACTGAGCACTCCCCCTTGGGGTACACCTTTATGAACTAATCTAGCCTCATCTCCGGTCGAGTCAGTGAAAATAATTCTTTCATATAGAAGAAACCTCAGAAAAAGCAAAAGATTTTTAGAACAACCGATTAATGCCAGTTTAGTTAATAAGAGTTCGCACAAAACGTTATCGAAGGCTCCTTGATCATTGAGAAATGCTGCGAGAGTCTTTTTGGAATCCTTCTTCAATAAACAATGTTAGGTTGTATAGGTTATCGGTGCAGGATTGCCCTTTGCGAAATCCTGTTTGATTTTTTGGTATATAATTGTGGTATTCGCACCACCATTGTAGGCGATTTCTTACAAGGCTCTCGAAGAGTTTGCAGACACAAGACGTGAGAGTAATTGGACGAAGACTTTTTCCATCTGATTTTGGAATGAAGTGGACGAAAGACTGTTTCCACGCAAGGGGCCAAAAACTATTCTTTTTCCCTGTAGAGATCGTTAAATATATCTAATAGCAGTAATTTATATTTTAATGGTAAGTTTTGGAGAATAAAGTAGTCAAGGCCATCTTTGCCTGAGCTTGATTTACTGTTTTTTTTGTTCAGTGAGAGATTAAATTCAGTAAAATCAAAGGGAGTGTCAAAAAATTCATTACTTTCGCATTATGGAAGGAAAAATGAGTTAGAAGGCACCCATGGAGGGCTTATTTTGATAAGTGAGCTGCTAATTTTCTCATTACTTTGAATTTCGTTTAAATTGGTGCTTATTGGCTGGATTTTAGCAAATTTTTTTTTTAAAATTTTGCACTTATCCCAAGTTTGTTTTATACTACTTGTTCTAAAGTTAATTGATTCACCGTACATTTTATAGTCTGCCTTTTTCTTAGCTTTGAAGGTTTTTTTAACTTTGGCAGCTGTTTTATTGTAATTTATAAGATCATCCAGTTCATGCGAAGATTCCCATTTTTTGGAACTCTCTTTTCTTTCTTTGAGTAGATCATTTCATTCTGCGTCCCACCAAGAGACTGGATGTCTATGGAGAGCGCGATTGACAAATTTCTTTTTAGGGGTGTTAGCTTTAATAGTTTGAATAATGGTATCAAAAAAGTAATCATATTTTTGAGAAGGGGAGAGTGTGTCATATTCGAGCGATAAAATGTTAGAGTATAAGTTTTCTAGGGCTAGAGAGACCATTTCGTTTTTACAGAGTAGATTTTGAACGATTTTTTGTGATACATAATTTTTCCTTCGCTAACTGTGATAAGAAACGGATAATGGTCGGAAACCCAGGTTTTGTCAAACATCTCTACAAAGATTTTATCTGCTATGGAGTTTGAGGATAGTATCAAATCTATGTTAGATTTTTTATTTCTACGAAAGTCGATTCGAGAGAAGGTATTGTGTAAAAAGAGATCAAAATCGTCAATAGCTTCTAGTAATTGTTCGCCATTAAGGTCGTTATGCGTGCAATTCCATACGACATTGTGCGCGTTAAAGTCCCCTACTAGCACATAGTTTGTGTTTGCATGCGAGGCGTTGCTGATTATTTCATTCCAGTGACTTTGAAAGAGAGAGAGAAACCTGAGGCTCTGTAGCATGCAATAAGATTAAAGCAAGGTGATACGTTAATTATTTTTAATCGCGATACCACCTCCGTTAGAGTGTTCTCTGTCCTTACGGTAGCAGTTGAATCCGGAAAAATTGATGCGTTGATTAGGTTTGAGCCATGTCTTGACGTAAACGAATATATCTACATTCTTCAAGATGGGAATTAGTTCTTCCTTTCGCTGCTGGATGCTTCTCGAATTCCAGTACAGTATTTTGAGGTTGTCCTGCAAAGTATTCTTGTTAGTCCTTGTTTGGCTATCTTGTGTTTGTGAAGAGAGGGAATGTTGAGATTCGTGGTTCATTCCTCGAGTGATGATGCGTCGCTATGAGAAGTGAGGTTTTATGAATTTCTGATTTTAAGAAGGATTCTTTTTAATCGACTCTTGAGTGCTTTGTCGGTTAATGTTCATACATTTCTCTAAGCGTATTAGTGAGTGCCGTCAGGTCTTCAGAGTATTTTAACACTATATTTGCTACATCTCTATTGTCATATGATTCTGTTAAAAATTTGGAGAGAGAGAGGCAAAATTAATCGCCGGTGTAATATTATTATCTTTGAAGTAGCGCTTCGCAGCTTCCAGTTGCTGATCCATGTCCGTGGAAGGTTGATCTGTTCTAGGTTTCTTCATTGGAGGTTTTGTGGTAGAGCTGTGTACTTGTGTAGTTCCGTGTTTGTTTGTAGGTTGAGAGTCTAAGATGCTGCTAAGTTGAAGGTTGACGGTGCCGCTGTTGGATTCTGTCGACGTGTTTTTAGCTCTTCTTTTGTTGTCAATCGGTTGTTTAAATATTTGTTCGGGAACGGAATCTGTTTAATTTGATGTCTTGGCTGTTGTAGGTCCGAGTTCTTCGGAGGAAAGTTCCATGGCCGGCTGAAGAGGAGGTAGTCCTGGGTACTGGTTTAGATTGTTTTGAGTATTGGTTACAGTAATCTGGCAGTGCTTCGCTAGGTGCCCTTCCTCTTTGCACAAAAAACAAGTTAGTTTCTCGGCTGATAGGTAGATCCGGTAGGTGACGTTGTCCTGTGTAACTTGGATGGAGTCGGGCAATTTTTGAATATCATCCGGATTTATATGGGTGATTCTGCCGTAACTGGCTCATTATGCGCGCCTGCTTCCCAGGCGTTTACACATTTGAAAAAAAATCGCAGAATCGGTTTTATGTATGTCTGGCATAACTAACTATATTTACCAATAGTTAAAACCGAGTATGCAGGCTTATATTTAAAACTACGCAATATAATAGGCCTCAAATGTCAGTTCCGTAACCTGTCTCCAACACGGATTTCAATCTAAAAGGTCGATGCAGATAAAAGTACGACATGTAAAAAAAATTCCATCATATATAGTATGAACTATAGACCTATTACAATATATTTTTCATGGTTTTGGGATTAAAATTAATTATTTAATATTAAAGCTGGGCGCTTACTCTTTGACGCCCGTTTTTGCATTAAAAAGGTGCCCTCTACATTACCTTATGTTAAAAGCGTTCTAGTGTATCATATAGCGCCGCCTATCGGTAGAATTTCAAACTATATACTACTATTTATGAAATCCAACCGTTGAATGGTTTCAAATTTCAAAATTGTGGAAGTGCGAGCTGATTTTTCATCAGAAATTTCGAAAAAAAGCACAACCTGTCAGTTCCGTAACGCTAGTAAACTACTACTTAGCAACAATGTATTTAAACATATAGGGCGTTTTTCTCAAGTAAATAGTAAGTATTTTTGAATATATGTGCAAAGAATTGTTTATTATAATTACGCTAGGCTATGCGAGCTGATAAATGCCTAAATGTCAATTCCGTAACCGTCAGTTCCGTAACACATAATACAGTACGTATCATTAATACATAATAATGTCCCAAAAACCCAAAGGTTTGGAACCGAAAAAGAAAGTTCAGGGGAAAAAATAAAAAAAGATGCTGTAGATACCAAAAAAAAAAAACAACTTTGATGAACAAATCGACTGTGGCAACGACTGCATCATCATCTATTAGTTTCAGAAATAGTTCAAGGTAAATTGTAAAAAATTGTAATTTTTGAAAAACTATTCCTACAATAATAATAATTAAGTAATTTTAATTTTCAGGGTGCCGGTAGCAAAAAAGTCAATATAATCAATATCATTTCTATTAAATCAAAATTAAAATAAAATAAAATGTGATATCAAGTAGAATTGACAGTTGGGATATGATATTGTACAAAATTAATTGCAATTCGTATTCAAAGATTAATGCAATATGATATATTGTGATTGTAAAAACAGTAAATAGGAGATCAATAGCATAAATAATAAAAACTTGTAATTGTTGCTTTTATATTTAAAGAAAATAAAATATCTAATAAGAAAACATTTTTTTTTAATAATTCGTCATTTAACGATATTGCGATCTTCGTGAATAAACGAAGAGGCTGTCAAATATTGAGTGAATATACATATATATATATATATATATATATATATATACATATATCTTAGACAATTTAATTCTTTTTACCAAGTACGTTAAATTAAAATTTACTGGAGTTTTAGTAGCGCGCTGCAGTAATCGTTCTATCGTAGTTTCACGAATTACAAAAATGTCAGTTCCGTAACCTAGTCAAATATGGATTCTTCACATAACTTTTTATAAAAGTAGTATGTTGTGGTTTAGCTTTAGGGACTTGTTTTGTATGTATAGAACATTTGTGTGTCCGTTTTGAGCCAGTTACGGCAGAATCACCCATATACATTTGCCTGCGGAAACTGAGGATGTGTGTAAATCCCGCTTCATTTATACCCTATGCAAGACATTTGAGAAGTAGGTACAATATTGAGACATTTTAGGTGGTCTTCGATTATACTGTTTGGTATTACCGGAGGTACATTTGAGAGAATAATCCTTTTTGATTGGGACAGTAGAGGCCTTATTTCTAGTGAATGATTATTTACCTTGACGGTCTTGTGTGTGTTTACAAGTGTGTAGGCACTTTCTTGAGAAGACACATATAGGTATACTATTAGTTGTGCAATTGCGATCGCATATTCTTTTACTGGAGTACCTTCTACAGAGTCAATGACGATCGCTTGTTCCCTTTTAAGTGTGGTTTCTTGAGTAACTTTGGCGTAGAAGCTTCTTTGGTTGAGGACGCTCGCACTTGGCATTGTTGTATGACTTTGAGACTGGTTACCCCAGCAAGCTGTATCTCTTTTTGAGAGAGTTTCCACCAATTCATTCGCGATATGATTGTAATGGCGTCAAGAATTCAATCATTCGCGAAACAAACTGGTACGCTCGAACACGTGTATTGACAAACACGTCTTACCGCGATGAGAGCTGGAACTCGAATCCCGTAAAATTTTATATAAAGATCAAAATAACCTGTCAATTTAATGTGGCACAGCAGCAAAAAGCAAAATATTTGACTCGAACTTAAACGAGTCTAACTGCGTATTTATTCAGGATTTCCAATTTTCGAAAAATGCGAGGTGGACTCTACGGATAAATGAAAGAAAAATGGATCACTTTACCTCAACCATACTTCACCCTAACTACGTAACCCAATTCAATATATAAAGATGATCGGTGAGTCAACTGCAAAACACCCTGCTATTCTTATTTAGGTTTTTTAGTTAACTAACCCATCATCTTCAACTGGGTTATTGGATCAAGCAACTCAATACTAGAATCAGCTGTAATACAAGCCAAGGGCGGTAATGAGGTTAGTAGGGTTATTTTTTTAAGCATGTGAGTTTTTAAGCATGTCTGTTACATTAGAAACTCAGTACTAGAAGTAAAAAGTTAAAACAAAATCTACAAGTATTAAGGTGGCAGAAGCCGCGCGCGGAGCATAGCGTAATTAGGGTGACCTCAAATAAGAGAGAGAGAGAGGGGCACAAAGTAAGCAGCACGGCATGATAGCCAACACTGACCAGCGAAGATGCAACAAGAGGAGAGAGACAAAGAGAATGGACTCGTACGAAGTAACCCGAAGAACCTTGAATCAATCCGGAGAAGACTCTAAAGCAGCGGAGAGAAGCGCGACTCGCTTTCTTGACTCTCAACCTTGGTAGTGGACACACGTGGTCGGCAGCCAGAGGGAGCGGCCAGCCGACGAATGCACTTATTATCAGCATGTGGCCCCAGATGAGACCACCAGGCCAGGGCGAAGCCATAGCGCTCCAGCATACCAAACCCGACTGCATTCGCTCTCAACACGGTTAGAGGAGATTCGGTGGACCACCGACCGGACCACGGTAACGTCGAGACATCAACCATCTTGGGCCATCCAGCAGCAACGCGGCAATTCTCAGCGCAATCGTGAGTATCTGTAACGTGTCGGCGACAGCCTACCTATCTCTCTCTCTCTCTCTCTCTCTCTCTCTCTCTCTCTCTGCTCCTCCCTCTCTCTCTCTCTCTCTCTCTCATCTCTCTCTCTCTCTCTCTCTCTCTCTCTCTCTCTGTCTCCCTATTCTCTCAATCGAGCCGCTGAGAAGTACGAGGAGATAGTTTACACAGGTCGCACAGAAAATCCAATATTGTGATATGTGCGCGGTCGATCTCGGTGATTCGTCTCGTCGTATACACACACACACACACACCACACACACACACACCACACACACCACACACACCACACACACACCCACACACACACCGTCCAGGGGGGAGTTCGCTTCTACGGGGGTTGGCGTCCCCGACTGCCGAGCAAGCAGGGCCGTACAAGGTCGCCTCGTGTGCGACTGGAGGACTGTTCCTGCGACCTTAGGGGGAGTCCGGTACTCCGGTCTGCATGCTCCACAGGAATTGCGATCCTGAGGTACCCAGCTACGGTGCGCCCGTGCGACCGGGCGGGGCCTGACTGCCGTCTCTCTTGGCCGCTCGCGCCCTGCTCAGTCTCCCGGGCTGAGCTCTTAAGCCTGAGCACGGAGGGTACAGCTCGAAAACTGGGTTGCTGGCGCTCCCAGGCTGCCGGATAGTACAGGGGCCCGGGTCTGTCTAGCCAACAGGACCTGGCTGCCTTATCAGCCGGCGAAAATCTTCTTGGACGTAGTAGTGCCGGATGGCGTCCGGAAAAGGGCCCTGCTGAGGTCAGGGGGGGGGCCTTGCCGAGGCCACCGTGACTGGCGAAGGATGCCCGCGATGGGATGCGAGGCAGGGGACAACGCGAGTGGCCGGGGAGTGGCGGAATGACTTAAACGGCGCACGTGCGTAGGGGAGGTAGGGAGAAAAAAAGAAAAGAAATGAAAGCGAATAAAAAGCAGAACCTACTAAAAGCACCAGAACCAACGACATCGGGGTTCCCAACCCCCAAGCCAGGACAACAAGATGACCACTTGGCGGCCCTGAAGGATACAATCAGGGAAACAATGGAGTACGCCGAGGGTAGAACCAACGTGCACGGGCCAATTAAAACGGGCCTCGCGAAGGCGTTGGAAGAGCTAGGAAAGATAGAAGTAAAAAGTACGTCATTCTTAAAGGTGCCGGAGCTTCGCCTAAGAGGGGAAACTTTGGGATCAAGAACGACCAGTATGGAAAGTGTAGCGAGCTTTGCCAGTGCTAGGAGCATGGACAGCACCCCGTCAATGGCACAAATAGCAGACTACAGAAAAGCTCGGCAAGAAGCCATAGAAGTTCGCAAGGAAGAAGAGGAATATATAACAAAGTTAGAAAAGGAAGTAGATGAGCTTATCGAGGACTGTTAGAGAGCACGACAGGACGTGAAACGCACTGCAGAACGTGCTAAACAACTTAAAGTACTAGTGTTCTATTTTTCTAGTGATCATCTTTCTATTTTTTTACAAAACGTTTGTACAAAATATTTTGTTTATATTAATACGATTTATAAATTTTAACATTTGATAAACTATAAAATAAAAATAATATTTTTAATTTTGTTTCCCTGATAGAAATATTAACGAGTTTCCAGCTGGAAATTAGCAAGACCCGTTATAAATAAGCATGAAATTAGCTACAAACCCGCTAGCAGAGCGACTTTTTTAACGGGTTTCCAGCTAGAAACCTGCTAGCCGGAGTGAGTTATTTAAAGCCGGTTTACCGCTCGAAATCTGCTAATTCTGAAATATAATCACACTGCGCATGTGCGGTGCGCGAGACACACCGTGACAGCGTGATGCTCGCAAGGCTCGGCCTAACCTCCCGATGTATACATCACGAGTTTTCAATTCACATTGTTAATCTGAGCTTGGCTCCTTGTCAGGGCGTTCTAAAAATAAAAATCTTTCGTCCCGATGACGAATGTCTATATGTATTGTTTAAAGCAGCATGCTGTTTCTTTTTTTCCTCCGCAACGAGGTTATTCCGATGTTTACATTTTCGGTCAATGATTTACCGACAGAGAGTTTACTTCAAATATCTTAACAGGTTATTAGCAGGTTTCAGCATGAAATAAGCTGCCAAACAGACGCGTTTTTAGCTACCGTTTCAAGCTACTTTTTAAGAACTAAACGGGCGAAACCCGTTAACGCTCTACCGGGGTTGTTTGTTTATATTTAAGTATAATATTAATATTGTGACGTTGCGCTTTTTAAGACCAAATCCCTTAGCCTCGCAAACGTCTAGATCTCAATACTACTCTTATTTATCGACTCGCTAGGACTCTTACATCTAGAGGGGGACACACGCTAGGACTAGGGACAGGAATTAGCCTGGCGTGGCAGAGGGTGAAGTCAATAAAAACACAATCAATTGTAATGCTGAATTAAATAATATTATATTGTACTACCTTCCGTCAAGCCTTGCTCGACTACAATCTCGCTTCGACCGCTATCTTCCAGTCAAATACTCGTTACTCGTTAGATTATTAAATGATTAGTAGAATTAATATTCAATTACGAAGTCTCATTCAAATATGCTCGCGTCAACAATAATAATTTCTGTTAATAATAATAGTACTCGTTTATTCTAATAATGTGTATTTAACCACGGTCTACTTCCGCTCGAAAATCAGGCGCAATTAATTATACTACTCGGTTCTCAAGTTAATCGCGAATATTCGTATATAACGAGATTTTAGAAGCGAATTCACGTTTCACATCAAAATGGCGGCGGCGTCGGTCGAACGGACCCGGCGTCACCAAGATGTCGATTTCGTATCGTTAATGGAGTTCAGACCTACGAATACTGCTCTGCGGTGGGTCTGCTCATGTAGATCAACTCCTGAAATATTCGCGAAATTAAAGTCGCGATCGGCGTCTGCTCTGCTTCCACGTATCAGTCGAAAACCCGAGACTTTGCCTCAAGGGTAGCGCCAACCATGCAACAACCGCGGCTTGTTAGTTATTGGAAAGCCGGAGTTCTCTTTGACCTCAACGGCGTCGCTAATAAATGGTTAGAACATTTAACATAGCCAGATCTGTTGGCGCAAGGACTTACTCTCAATATCTCCTTAATTACGTGCGCAACTCACGATTTAAACTCAAAGAAAGAATAAAAACAACTCGCAGACTCTCGCGTTAACTACTAACTCCAAAACTACTAACTACTACTCGCTCGCGAATTCAAAGTGGCGGCACTGCAGTTAATGGTAATTGAGAGACGTCCGACGCGGTTGAGAACAGCAAACCAAGTGAACGAGAAGGAAGTCTCCTCGCGACGCGATGTTCAGCGCGTCCCGGAAAAGGACGACTCGTTACGCCCTCTATAACGGTTTCCGCGACGCGCGCACTTCGTATATCAAGCACGCGACGAGCGCGCCAATTATGAAAACGCGAGAGCGGCCGGTCGCGATCTCATCGTTACTGGGCGTCGCGCGGTGCACGGGACGGCCTCGCGCGCGGCGACATGTCGCTATCAGCGGTGTGGCTAGTGGTGTACGCGCGAGTCTTCACTAGTCGGCTCCGCTCTCGCCGAGCTCTCTCTCTCTCTCCTGCGCGCGCGTCTCCCTCTCCGCGGCGCGGAGTCTCGTGCTCTCTCCAAGCGGCTCTCGCTATCTCTCTCTCTCCCGTTGTGGTCGCGCGGCAGCTGATGCGCGGCTCCGGTGCGCGCGCGTCATTTGCTTCTCGTGTTCGTCCAGGCGCGCTCCAGATCTCGATCTCCTCGTGTAGGTGCGACTCCTGGTGACACCTACACGGTGTTTCGCGATTTCTTGGCTGTACCGGTACAGCAGCGCCCGCGAGGTCCAGCTGACTCGCCTCGTCGCGGCGCGGCGGCGTCGTCTGCTGCATAGCTAGTGCTGTAGTGCTGAGTCGACGTCTCTCCTGTCCGCTGACAGGAGAGGTTAGGAGCTCCGCAGCTCTCGCGGGTTTCGTTCGTGTTGCTGCTTTGTTTATTGTTATTCTCTGCTGCAGTGCGGCTCACTGCAGCAGAGTTGCGAATTGTTTATTTACTGCACCGAGAGTTGCACAGTACTCGCACTGTTGCCAACTTCTCGGGCCGTACTACGACGCGATTCCTCGTATACGACGTGTAGCTACTCTACACGTCGCAATATTAAAATCATTATTAAATATATTATATTTAATATATTTAATTATGAGTTGAGCCATAGATCACTATAGAAATAAAACAATTAATTGAAAAAATTATAGAAAAATTTTAATCGAATTTGTTAAGTTTCTATAGGTGTAGAAACTTTTTATAACAAGATTTTATATCAATATAATTTTTTAATGCAATCAATATTATTTTTTACCATTAAACAGAATTTAAATGAAATAATTGGATGTTTTTATATCCATTTGTCAATTTTGACAATGAATATTTTAACAAATAATTGTACCTTTGACATAGAATTTTGCAAATTTTTTTAATAATATATTCTATTTTTATAAACAAGAAATATTGCATTGTTAATTATTACTATTCCAATGCTATGTAGATAATATTATAATTTTGATAAGTATTCTAAACTTATAATACCTAAAAATTATCAAATTTTTATCATTCAAATTTTGTTAAATTTATTAAAAGATACTAAACTGATATAACTGTATACTAAGTATTTTTAAACAAATGAATTAAGTTTAAAAAAACGACGAATTTGTTTAGTTGGAGCCTGACCGTAATAAAACCCCACCATAAAAAGCATTAGCGTGGGCCATAGGACCCGAGCCAGTGGCTCAAATAATCCTTAATGTGCTAGTGCACAGCTGCACGAGAAGCGAGAGTCTGGAGGAAGCCGAGAAATTTTTGAAAAACCGAGAATTCTTGTTGTTTTTGGGATCTTATAGTACACGAGACGAGACGAGAACATTTCTTGTCCCGGTGGTTAAGAATCTTGACGGACAAGATTTGGTGCAGCCTTATTTGACGCAGCTGCGTCCTTTTTGTATTTGTATACTTCATAGTTCAATTTATTTATTATTTTCGAGTCATTGATTTATGTTGTCATGCATTCTAAGAAATTGGTGCAACTTCTATAAACCCGTTGAATGCCGGATGTGAATCCAAGTCACAGACAAGCGTATCAACAAATTTATCTTAATAATTATTCACTATATTGTTACAAGTATAATCATTAGTTATCAACATTTTCCATATGGCACTTAATCTTGATGGAATATTGCCTGAATGTTGCATCGGCAGAATCGGCAGATTGAAAAATATTGTAAACAGATTATACAATTTTCTGGATACTGTCCAGAAACATTGCTGAAAGGGATAATGTCCGTTTTTGGATTGCATTTCCAAAAATCAATACGTATATTACAGCAATATTGCTCCAAGATTATTTGCAATATTGTGTCAATATTGTGATATAAAGGTGAAAAAACAGTAAATTAAAAAAATATATATGAGCATTTTCACGTGCTGCCATGACCGCTGAAATTTAATGTTTTTTGTAGTTTTATTTTATTGTAATGGACACACACACACACACATATATATATACACACACACACATACACACAGGCACACACACACACACACACACACACACACACACAATCCGCTACGCCGGCCCCAAGCCCGTGGCCCTGCTGTGCAAGCAGCGGGCAAGGAGGAAAGGGAGGAGTATCAACCTCATCAAAATAACCAAGGGGCCTGGCCCGAATGCTAGTACCTTGTTAAAGGGCTTCTTTCTAGGATACAAGATAGGGGAAGAAACTTCAAAATTAAATCAATCATGAGTGGTGAGTTATCAACAAAACTACCCCAATCGGGTCAAGCTGCAAAGCCCAGTCCTGCCTTCGATTTCGATCAGGTGAAAGCCCTGGTGGTTGGCGCTGGCCCCATGGATGTGGGGGGGGGGGGAACTCACGATGTCGTGGAAACGAGTCAAAGTGGAGGAAGGAGAGGGAAGGCAACGCAAGGTTCGTCGATATCACCAAACTCCAAATCCGGTCAAGCAAAGCGATCACTTAGCCGTCCTGAAAGATACAATCAGGAAAACAATTGAGTAAGCCAGGGCAGAACCAACGTGCACAAGCCGATAAAAACGGGCCTTGCGCAGGCGATGGAAGAGCTGGGAAAGATAGAGAAAAAAAGTACGTCCCTCTTAAGGGGGCGGATACATCTTAAAATATCAAAAAATAAAAAAATTAAATTTTTTATTTATTATTATGTACATTTTTTAAAAAATTGTTTGAACAATGGTATAAACTGTAAAACATTGTAAAAAAACAAAAACAATGTCTGTATATGTCACATACCAGGTACAATTCTTCAAAGCCCAGAATTAAGATGGGACTTAAGATTTTGGCTTCTATGGGCACTTTTACTTTGATAGATATGCTTAAAATACATATATTTAGGTTATAAATATTGGATTTTAGAATGTTGCCTATAATTAATGCATAATATTTGTAATTTTTTTAATTTTTAAACAACTTTTGTTATTATCTTATGGACAACTTTTTAAAATTAAATTCTTTTTAAAAATCCAACATTAGTAACCTAAATATATATATTGCAAGCATATTTATCAAAGTAAAAGTTCCCTTTGAAGCAAAAATCTTAAGTAAGTCTGTGGTAGCTGTAAAAATGAAAAGCATGAATTCTAGGGTTCGAAGACTTGTTGTACCTGATATATGACATATACAGACATAATTTTTGGTTGTCTACAGGTTTTCTTAGTTCATACCATTGTTTGAACAATTTTTAAATATTTTAATTAAATAATAAATATAAAATTTGTTTTTATATTTTTTGACATTTTAAGGTGTATCCGTCCCCTTAAGGGTGATGGAGCTTTGCTTAGAAGGACAATCTCTTGGACCAAGAACGAGCAGTACGAAGAGTTTGGCAAGTGTTGCCAGAGTGAAGAACACAGGCACAAATACGTCAAACAGAGACAAAGAAAAAACCGCTACCAATTCTTTGGCACGTAGCTTCCTTCAACATTATGTATTGCTTAATATCAGAATTGTTTTTACTTCATATAATATAAAGTTCTATCAAGTTTTTTTTTGTTTGATGGATAAAATTATTTCGAATCAATCACATATATATANTCTCTCTCTCTCTCTCTCTCTCTCTCTCTCTCTCTCTCTCTCTCTCTCTCTCTCTCTCTCTCTCTCTCTCTCTCCCTATCTTTCTTTCGCATACCTCGCATAGCTAATTGTTAAACTGATCTCCAAGAAACATCACCTTGGTATCTTTATATTAATTACATCTAAATGATATCGTTTCCACACCACCAAGCGGTAGATATCTCGGCGCGTTTTTTTTTTAGTAAGGAAATGTAACAGTTTTCATATCTCAATATTTTTCTATTAACTAAGCTGAAGTATTTTTCATTTTTCTTTTACATTTCCTTAAAACAATGTTTTATATCTCACTATTTAATGGGATTTACATATAGAAGTGTTAAAATGGATGATATAAAACTTAGTTTAAAGTGGTATCCCCAATCGCATAATATTTTCTAAACTAAATGAAGTGGAAAAGTTATACTTATCTGACTTATATTAATGATATACTTTTGTTGCAACAGGATAAAGAAAGCAATATAATGCTAACTAAATCCAAAATTTTAACTTAAGTATTGCCTTTTTACTCCAGTTATCGCATCACGTAAAAATAACGATTCATAGTATACAGCGTGAGAAAAAAAATTTTGAATCTTAATATCTTTGAAACTAATTGGTTTCGTAAACAACCCAAATATAGGGATCAAAGTGCTATATAATGCTAACTAAATCCAAAATTTGAACTTGATTAATGCCTTTTTACTTCAGTTATCGCGTCCCATAGAAAAACGACTTTTTTCAGTTTTTGATGTTTTTCTCAGGATCTGCCCCACGAAATAACTTAAAATTTAAGTAGTATATAGTTCTAATTACCTTCAATAATCATATATTTTTTTAGAAAGGTTCGACATTTAGTTTTCGAGTTATAACGGTTTCAAAAAATTGCACTTTATGGTGTATAATAAAAGAACGACAAAAGATAATATAAATTCTCCGCGGTAAATAGATAGGTAATTTTATTCTCTTTCATGTGCATATTGAGCAATTTACTTTTATTAACTTTTTTAATAACTTTATTGGAAAAAACTGAAATCTCAAAACTAAAAAATCGCTATAAAAAAAACAAGCCTACAAAATGTAAAACGGACTGTTTCCCCATCATGCTATAGTAAAAACGAAGAAAATGAGAGTTGGTGGATTAAAATCCACTGAGTAGAAGCTGAGATACAGATGTCGACGAAAGAACGAACGAACGAACACACACACACACACACACACACACACACACACACACACATCCATACGGACATTTTCTAAAAACACTTTTTTTTTACTAAAAATGCATCAAAACACACTTCCTACATGGTTTTACACAAATTCAAAAAATTACTATTACAAGGCTTCCTTAGGAAGGAAGCAAAATTATTTTCATCAAATATTCATTTAGGATCTTACGCAAGATCGAGTACAAGATTTTGCATAAGATATAATGTAAGATTTTATACAAGTTCTTACATCAAATTTTATATGTATTCTCATGTTAGAACTTATTTTTCACTTCGAAAAAACTTTTGATAATAATTTACCCAGGATTTTACATAAATTCTTACAGAAGATCTTCAGTAAATTATTAATTAAAATGTTTTACTTCATGTATTACCTAAGATCTTATTATAAATTCTTAGATCAGATCTTGAGTAACACTTAAAGTAGAACCTTCTTATTGATTATTTACTCAAGATCTTATGCAAGATCTTATGTTAAATCTTAAGTGAATTATCAACAAGAATTTTTTTTTAAGTATAACATTTGTTATAAAAACATTTCCTTACTTAAGAATTTGCATAAGATCTTATGTAAGAACTTGTAAGAGATCTTATGTAAGAGCTTGTAGGAGATCTTATGTAAGAACTTGTAAGAGATCTTATGTAAGAGCTTGTAGGAGATCTTATGTAAGAACTTGTAAAAGATCTTATGTAAGATTTTATCTCAGATCTTGCAAAAAAATTTCAATAGGGTAAAAATGGTAAAAGTCTAAGCCATGCGGAAATTGAGACCTATAAACCTAGAAACACCAAAAATTTTGAACCCATCAACATCTAAAACCCATAAACATTACTATCGATCCTTAAGGGATTTTTGACCAAAATATCAAAAAAAATGTTATGGCGTATATAGTTCGATAAGTGTTGTTTAATAACATACTTACGCGAATTGCACGTTAAAACATGTATTTTAGGAGTTACACTCAAGTTTGTTTGTATATTTTTTATTCCTAATTTTCATTTTTTCGTGATTTTTTTAAGTTTTTCTCAACATTTAATATTTACACCTTAAAAGTGTTCGTGGCGCATACCTATTTTATGAATCTTTCTTAAGGGGGTCTCAAACCCAATTTTTACCGACCGAGTCGATAGAACGAGCACTCGGTAGAAAATTGCTTGAAACTAAATAAATACGGTGAATTATCAAAAACCAAGACATAGTTGCCCTTCGTCTCGGAATCATCTACCACAATGCAAAGTTTCAAGTCAATATTTAAATGCGTTAACAAATGGCATTTGAACAAAAACCAGTAGCTGCAGCGTGTGCATGTTGAAAATTTCGTTCAAATGCCATTTTTATATGCGTTGACAGATCGACTTGAAACTTTGCACATAGATATAAAATGATGAGAGAAAGGGCAACTATGTCTTGGTTTTCCATAATTTGAACAAAAAAAAAAAAAAAAAAATAGTTTTATTATCATCCAAGCGACGCCGAACAGCTGTTCTTTGCTCTGTCCGCGGCTCTGGCGAAGTGAGTACGACGACTGCGCATACATTGTGTGCGTCGATCTGGGGACCTACTGGCGTCTGCGGCGACACGTTCACGCAGCCGCCACTCGCCAGCCGTGCCTTGTGTTTTGACGTTTTGAAGCTGCATCCCGGCCTTCGCTCGTTCGGTTCAACTTCAAGTTATTCAAAGGTATTGATTGTATAAGTGCAGCACGTCGACGCGATACAGCAGTGTTAGTGTGCTAATCAAAAGCGCATATATTTTCAAGCAGCCTCCGCTCAGCGCGATCTCGCTCGCGGATCTGCTGCTCACGGCGAGACTCGCCAGTGCTTCGTTTACTTCTAATGCAGTGCGAGAAGTATATAAAAGTGATGCTCCGGAATATCAGCTACGATGCAGTGTATGAGTCCGTCAAGGAGTGCTGCAGTAGAGGAAAATACGCAGGAAACTCCAGCAAGAAACTTGACTTTTTGCGCTTGGAGGTTATCCCTTGTTTTGGTGTCTGCTTCTATTGCTGCTGCTGGTGCTCTTGCTGCTTCCACTTGTGCGTATACATTCAACTTTCAAGATGCATTCTAGATGTGGATCGACTATCACTGTTTGTGCTGCTACTTCTACGGCTGTGCTGATACCTTCCTCCGACATACTGTCTGGATGAAGATTCGTCGACACTCAAAATTCACAAGTATTTCTTGTGTTATGTGCAGTGAAATCAGTAATTACGTGGTTTTATTATGTGTTTTATTATTTGTTATATTGGCATTGATGGCTACAAACAAGATGACTCTGGAGCTGGATAAAAACTGTCTGCTGCTACTGATGCTGGTTGGCGTTTCGGGAGGCTTCAGTTATCTGGAGACGACTCTGAAACCAGGTTCACGCTTTTTGGTGGTGATGGCTGGCGTTGCTGAAGGCTTCAATCAGCTGAGGAGGACCTTGGAACCATGTTCACACTCACTGGTGGTACTGGCTGGCGTTGCTGGAGGCTTCGAACATCTGAGGACGACCATGGAACCAAGTTCACGCTCTCTGGTGCTACTGGGTGGGGTTGCTGGAGGCTTCAGTCATCTGAGGATGACCTTGGAACCAGATTCACGCTGTTTGTTGGACAGGTTAGCGTTGCAGGCCCATTTCAATCATCAGAAGACAACCCTGGAGCTGAAATCACGCTGTTTGCTGGCCTGGTTAGCTTTGCTGACCTGTTTCAATCATCTGTAGACGACCCTGAAGTTGGAAGTTGCTGGTATACATTCTACAGCTGTACATCAAGGATCTACAGTAGGTCCTCGACCAGGGTCTGCTGTTACTAGTACGGAGTCCAGTGCTGCTGGAGTTACTGGTCCACAGTGTACTCCAGCTGCATATTCAGGGGCCACTGCTGCGACTGCTGTGTGTGCAGCTTTTGCTGCTTATATTCATACAACTTTTGCTGCTGCTGCTACTCGAGCTTGGTCAACTGCTGCTGCTGCTACACAAGCAACTCCTGCAACAGCTATGTTCAGGATTCCCTACTGGTCCTTGACCAAGGTTAACTTGCTGCTTATACTAGTGCATCTCCATTCATACGTCTAATTAAGTAGCTTCTGACGCTTCTTGTTCCTTCCAAAGCTTTTTAGTAGAGATCATGTTTAGTTACCACTAAGTCAATAAACTGTATAAAATGTGTGCAATACGATAAGCACAGGTTGCGAGCATATGCAGTTTCAAGGTGTGATATGTTACTGGAGGTTGGAGAAGTAAGTAGGCGAATTCTTTAAACCGACCCACAAGAGGGTGGGTGAAGGAGGACTAAAATTTATATAAAGATAAGAAGTGGCTAGAGGTCATCGATATAGACGTTGCGACAGAGGAAAGTGGTTGCCCTGGCGAGAAAAAGAAGGCTTTGGAAGGAACAAAAAGCGCTGCGAGGAATTACTGTGAATTAAGACGTAATGAATGGAGACGCAGCTAGTATGATTTAGCAGTCAAGTATCGCGATTGGATCAGGACCAGTAGGGAATCCTGGAACAGTAGCTGTGCAGGAGTTGCTTGGAGGTGTAAGGACAGCAGCACAAGGTTGGACGCAAAGCATCGAGATAGCAGCAGCAGACAACCCAAGTTGTATGAAAATAAGCAGCCAAGCTGGCAACACCAACAGCAGTCGCAGCAGTGGCACAGGCAGGAAGAAGATAGGAAGACACGGGATTAGAAGGGTGAAGAGTGAGGGGGACGGAAGAGGACAAGGGAGGCCGGATGAGGGAAATAGCAGCGAGAGTGGCGAACGGTGGCCAGTAATCCAGCCGCACTGGACTCCGTACAGTAAACAGCAGACCCCCTGCGAGGACCTACTGTAGAGGCTCTTTGAATGTACAGCTGTATGAATATAAGCCAGCGAAACATGATACAAACTTCAGGGTCGTCCTACAGAATGATTGAAACAGGTCAAGCAACGAGCTTAACCTGTCCAAAGAACAGCGGAATCGGTTCGCAGGTCATACTCAGATGATGAAGACCTCCAGCAACACCACCCAGTAAGCACCAGAGAGCGGTGAACTTGGTCCATGGTCGTCCTCACGAATGTTCTGAAGGCCGTCTCACAACGCCAGCAGTACGACCCGTGAGTGTGACATGGTTCAAGGCTCCTCATCAGCTGATTGAACCTTCAGCAACGCCAGCCATCACCACCGAAGGAGCATGAACCTGTTGTCGAGTCGTCCTCCACGATAGCTGAAGCCTTCCGAACGCCAACCAGCATCAGATGAACAGCAGACAGTTTTATCGCAGCCCCAGAGTCATCTTGTTTGTATACCAGCCCCCATCATGCCAATAATACAAATAATAAAACACATATAAAACCACGTAATTACTGATTTCACTGGCACATAAACAACAAGAAATACTTGGAATTTGAAGTGTCGACGAAGCAGGCCAAAATTTTGTCGCAAGTCATATGATGATCTAGCACATCTATTATAAATTAAGTTTTTAAGATTTGTGTGGTTAAAAATTGTATATCTCAACCTCATGTAACATATACACTTGAAACTGATATGGCAAGCCTGTGTTATGTATTTCAACATATTTATACAGTTTATTGACTTAAGTGCTAACTAGATTCTCCTTAAGCGCTAAAGCTATGGTTGAATTCTTTGAAAAACATTCAATCTTTATTATAAAATTTTTTTTTCCTAATGCATCTCGAAAACAATTGTTTCTGCTCCAATTATAAATATAAAAATTATTACTAGGTTTAACTAAAATGTTATCATTTGAATTTCTACATTTTTAGTAAATTTATCTGCATAAAATGCAGATAATAAATTATAATAGAACTTGGTTTCGTTTGACAATAATCTAATGCGCTAATAAATTTAAACTCTCTAGCAACTGGCCAAAAGTATGCTTTTGCTATCCTATTGCGGTTTTCCTGTATTATATAATTCTGCATTCGTTTAATATATATTCTTAAATATATAATTTAATTTGCCCAGTAATGAATCAGCAAAACAATCATAACAATAATTTTAGAGCCATCAAGACCCTTTGATAAAAAAAGAGACGTGTCATTTTCTTACATATCCAAGAATGTTAAGAGAAATACATTTGTTATTTAATTTATTAACTTTGAAATATATCTTAAATACATCATACTATTTGTTCTCTTAGTAAACAATGAAAACATACTCAGGGTTTTACTGGTACACAAAAACTAATTCAAAAGTAATGCTTTCAAGAACTTACGTTCAATATCGCAAAATAAACATAATTCAGTACAATTATGAAAAATTAAAAATGATAAAAATATAATTATCAGTATAATGTTTCTGAATTCGATTTTTCTTTTAATTATTTTTAAACCTGTTATGCTTGAATACACTTTACAATCAAATTTTTTTAAATTTTAGTCTGATACTTACGGATGTGATTCCTTGTGATATCTCAGTAGCCTCTTTATTTGCTTCTTCAATTTCTTTTAATTTTTCTTCCGCTTTTCGTTCTTTTAATGCTTTGAGCAATTTCCATTTTGATCCTGGAAGACCTGGACTTAATTGGCCATCCCTTACTGCATTATTGTCGAAGCTGGCATGTGACGATGTATCAAATTTTATTTTTGGCAGGCTTTGAGTACCAGTTTCAGTGCTAGCAGAACCATCGCGTTCACTTTCGACAAAGATGCTTTCAGAATCCCAGGCTCCTGGTATACTAACTGAAATCTCACTGGGTGGTATACTGACACTACCATCTCGAGAAAAAGAATCTGAGCTGTGCGGTAATTTTTCATAATGTCGGAGCATAGAACCACTGGAACTCCGTCTTGAATGATATTCATCATTTTCTTTTGGTAGTTCATCATCTTCTTCTATAGAGTGAACTGGGCTGTCAGGTCCAGAAGTGTCACCAGAAGAATTCTCTTCCGTTATTGTAAACCTTTTCTCTCGCTTAGCATTTTCTTCATTAGCCCACGTATGATAATCTGTCACTCTAGCAAATACCGTTTCTATAGGTTCCGCACACTTTTTCTTGGGGGCTGGTCTTTCATCGTAATATCGATCTCTTCTATCCATTGCTGTACTTGTTTTTGTCGCTACGATTTTCTCATCGTTATCAGTAATAGCAGCCGTTGAATTTGTTTTTAATTTTAATTCTTCAAGTACAAAGGACATTTTTTCTTTAACATCTTCATTTGGTTGATATGTTTCAGTTTTCTCACATTCTTCTACAAATATTAAATTTATATCCGTTTCTTTTTTTGTTTCTGATTGTCTTTCTAATTCTTCAAGTTTCCTTAGTTCATAGCAGTACCATTCATCCTCCGAGTCAATTGAATCTTCAGTACTTTGGCGGCGTGACGATACTCGTGATGTACTTCTATAAGAGTGGGTGCTTCTGTTATCTTCATCGCCATCGCCACTACGGGATCCAGCCCAAGGGATTTCAAGAGATTGTTGATGTCGTGGAAAAAAACGGCTCCCACTTTGTGAGTGGCCACGCGTACTTGAAGCGGAAGGGCTACTTTCTGAAGGTTGAACTTCCTCAGTGGTACTGGTTACAAGTTCAGGTAATTTGGATTCTTTTTCACTCTTATCGCTTTTTTCTGATAGATCTTCTTGGTAATCAAAAGAATATTGAATAGCACTATTATAAAATTTTTGATCATTGTTGAGTAGATCTAACTGGTCATCAGGGACTGCGAATGACTGTCTTTGTCGATATTTACCTAATGCTCTTGAAACTGCAAACTCCATACTAGAACCACCTATAAGAGTAACGGGTGGTAGTTTTGGAATTCTTTCGTTTAATGTTTCATCAGAGCTATTAGTTGATTTTTTTATATCACCTACTGTAGGAAAAATAGATGAACCACCTGATCCAGATATAGTACTGTTTCCTGATGTTTCATCTTCAAAATCAATAATATGTTCAACTGGCTCTTCTCCGTTTGGATCAGATTTACATTCAGTTTCTATTTCTGATAACCATTCTTCTTTCATAACATTCTTTTGGAGTTGTTCTTGATGATACTGAATCTGCTGTTGAAGTTCTTCTTGTTGCTGAAGACATTGCTGTCGTAAAGATGATTCTTTATGTTCATCGTCTTCAGAGTATTGCTGAGAGATAACGCGCTTAAATGGTTTCTTATTGCATGCATTCACTCGAACTTTTGCAAAAACAGAAGTCTCTTGATTTGCTTCAGAAATCATACTTTCTTCATCTTCTGATAACCCACTTTGTCTTCCACTACTCCATTCAGTCTCTGATTGTTCCGGATCAGAATGAGACTGGGAGTGGTGTGATCTACGTTTAGCTTTTTGTAAAATACCGGATACAGTAGATACAAGAATATGTTTTTTCTTTTTACGAACAGATGGTCCTCCCAGAGAATGTATCCCTGATATCGCTTCACCAGATATGCGCTGACTGGCTAAGTTATGTGGCTCATTTAGGTCTTCTCGTTTGAATCCTCCAGGTAATGATTGACTTCTATGTCTTTTGGGTAAATGTAAATCGGGTAGCCAATTACTCATTGAACTCATGGCATTTTTCAATGATGAACCTCTTCGTATTTTTTTTGATGATTTAAACGATTCTGGTTCCAAATCTTTAATATTTGTTGAAATACTTATATATCCAGATTGCGAAACAATAACGTTGGAAGCATCGTAAAACTCTTCTTGTTTAAATTGATTCACTTGAGTTTTTTGTAACTCTTGATCTGCCATATGATGCTCTTTTTGACACTGTTTTTGGTATGTATCTGTTAATTGAGGATTCTCAAAATTCGACAAGCGTTGATTGAATAGTTGACATTGTTGTTGATATGCTTGTATAAATCCTTGGTTAGCGTATGTATGAAATGCTATTGTTTGGTACGAAGGCGGTACAGTTTCTCTATCAGTATAAATATTTTTTTGGTGCTTATGTTCTAATATTGGCGATTTAATATTTGAAGAGGTAGGATCGCTTAATTTATTGCCATTGCAAGTGTCATGCCAACTGTTATCAATGATTTCAGTTCTAGGAAGATTAGTGCTAGTAGGATAATAAGACAATGCATCGGTTATGTTACCTGTCGGAAACATTGTTTTATAATTTGTTGTTCTCAATCCATCATTATTTGTGATTTCTCCTGCAAAAAGTGTTGCTTTTGATGTGTTTTTAACATAGTTTAATAAATTACAATTATTCGATATGACAGAGTGTGACAAAGTATTGTTATCATCCGGATAGATTGTGTGTAAATCCTCACTACTTGAAAAATTTTCAGTAGACGTATTGTTTCGTTCATATGCTTCTGAACCACTTGTATATACACTAGTTATTGCTTGGGATTTATTACTTCCAGCGACAGAATAAATGGCGGATTGTGTATTTCTACAAAAGAAATCTTTTGTTGTTCCAGTTGTTATTGAATTGATACCATGAGATAAAGTCTGCAAATTACTTTTTTTGATTGGACTTAGAGGTGATATTTTGGCAGGAGCTGGTGGAGGTACAGAATCAAAGTCATCTATTGTAGCTGAATTTATAGCAGTATGTGCCAATGGTAAATGATTAACAATAGAATCATACAGATGATCTGTTACTGAAGGTTCTCTCTGACTTAAAGAATCGAGACCTTCAGGAGTATCATATAGAGGGTCATGAATGGCATTTACTATTTTAATATCTGAAAGAGACTTAAAGGAATGTTCTGTCTCAGTGATTTCAGTATTTAATACAATCGTAGGTTTTGCATTATCTGATGAATACGACGTTAATATTTTTGACATAATATTTTTTGGAGAACAAGGAGATTTATCAATACTACTCCATCCACTCATTGAAGATAATCCAGAATCTGACTTAGCTGTCACAATATTGTTAGTTTGTTTTGCTACTTGTTTAGGTGATAGCCTAGGAGATTTTGGTGAATGTTGAGCCCGTGAATTAAATTTGTTCTGATCATAATTTGTTTCAATATTTTTCGAAAAACTCGAATTTTGTGAACTTTTATTCGTACATTCTTGCTGCTCCTTACTTTTTAGAAAAAAGTTTTCATTCAAATCCTGTGGTGCTGGTGGAGGTGGGGACATTGGTGATTGGCTGTCTGGACTTCGATTTTCGTTATATTCCATTTTATTTATTAAGTTCAATCTTACGACGCTCCCAAAGTATTCGTCTTTCTGAGTTCTTATATCGTGAACATTATGAACACTTTCCACAGAATGTGTAGGAGATATACAAGTTATAGTTCCTAAACTTTCTACCATCAGATCAGTTAGCTCTTTGTTTTCTGCATAACCTTTTGCAAAATTACCGACATCTATAGGTAATTTAATGACAGATTCAGGACTTATTTCTACCAGTGCAGTTGCATAGCCCGTCTTTTGTTGTGTATACATCAAAGGATTAGAATCTAAATTAGCTTTAGAAGCGGAGTTCAGTCTTGGTGATATCGATCGGGTTGTGACGTCACCGTCAGTCGTTAAACCGCTATCTGTACTAACTCTCGATATGGATCGTCCAGTGGATCCTGGACTCTTAGAATATGTCCAGTTATCAACATCAGTTTCCACATATATTTTTCTTAGTTGTTCATCCGTGTTGCTTATTTCATCGGCTGATTTAGCTTCGCCTTCAGAAGAATACTGCTTTTTAGGAGATTCCGTTAGTCTAGAACGGAGTTCTATAATATTTTGAGAATCTTTTTGTAATTTAGTAGTCAATCTATTCAATTCATGCAATTTATCTAAAGAAACTTCATCAATCAAACTTAATCTTGATAACTGTGCTAAATCATGTTCACTAACGCATGGACTATCACCACGATATGTTTTATAATCTTCAGCACTAAAAACTTCTCCTTCATCCTCTTGTACATCAGTTTCCTCTTCAATCTGTTGTCCCGATTCTTTTTTTGCTACCGTACAAGAAGTTTGCCCTATGACCGCGGTATCAAGTTTGATTTGTTCTTCGGATTGTTTGCTGTTTTCTATATCTTTCTTACAATTTATATCTTCTACTTCTTCAGCTTCTTCCCAAATCATGCCTAGTTGTGACGCAGGTCTAGAAGTATCGCCACATATTAGATCTTCTCGATATGCATTATTTAAACTTCGATAAAATGCTTCATCTGGGACTGCAATTTCTTCATCTAAAGTTTCTAATGCTTCAAGATATCGAATATTTCTCTGATTATCTGTTACTGGAGATATTGATTTTGACGATTCCTGAATAAACTCTTGCTTTTTTGTTAATTCTTTTTTGGCCAACTTTTCTCTTAAAACACTTGTTTCTTCAATTCCGATAGCTGCTCCTAGACTTTCAGCTATAGCATCTAATTCACCAACAGAACCTATAACAGTTTCATTAACAACGTTGGATTCTTGTTGACTATTTTCGGTAGAATGAAACTCTACTAATTGTGTGATGACATTTTGTTGTTCATACAAGAAACCTTCTAATTTCTCTAATCTTTCCCACATTTTTATACATTCCTGATTTAAAATGTCTAATATTCTCCAAGCACATTTTAGTTCATGTTCTATGTCATTTAGTTTAGTAACAAGACGCTCCATAATAACATAATAAATATGGCCTTCATTAGGCGTACGATAACTTTGTAAAGCTGGAGATTGTATATTATGATCCTGGGATGAAGGTTGACTTACATTTTTTGAATCCATGATTTCATTTATTTACTATTTTTTTATTTTGATTTCAAATTCATTTTTTTTTTAGGATAATCAATTTGACATTTTTCCTAACCACGTAAATTATTTTTAAATCATTTACTTTGAAGCACTTGAAAAATTCAACTTTCCTAATACTGATACATAAAAATTAGTTTTGATAAGTATAAGAATTGAAAAAACAAATCTTAGAAAAACTTTAGGTCAATGTTTAGTAAAAAATATTTAGGTAGAACAATTCCTTTTTTAATCTGTCTGAATATTTTAATAATATACTTTGTGTCAGTATTAACTTCCAATAACTTATCGAGGGAGCAGTCTTTAAAGTATTATTTATGTTGTCAGGTACGATCTTGATAACATTTTGTTCGATGAATAAAACTTTCAATTTTAAGTATTATAGTCAAATATTTCTTCATACTGCAATCATCATCTGCAAAATACATAGAAGACACATCGTGTTAAAAATGGTTTTGAAAAATATCAAACAGTCTCCATTTACTTCCATATTAAAAAAAAAAGTTAGGCATTGTTGTTATAAACTTTAGTGCATTTACGAATAGGAACATACTTTTACGTACGAACACATGCATTCAACAATCGTGTAACTTAATACGAACAAGTAAAGAAATATTTATGTAAATATGTGCAGCAAAAGGTCTTATTCAAGCAGTTAAGTATAATTAATTAAATATTGTAATTTAACACAATTCATTTCATGTTATTGTATGACTATGTATTACTATCAAGAGACGAAATAACTTTAAATATTTCGGTCCGCACGGCATAAAATTGTACCATAAATTGTACGCAACCCAGTTAAAAGTGCGGAGAAGATGACGGAATGTTTCAAAATATTTTGTCCCCCGAGTGTATGTACACTCACCATTAATTGAAACAAACTCCTGCCAGCAACGGCCGCTTGTTAAGGAGGCTTGGGCGTTTAAAAAAAACGATATATTGCTCTGAAACTTTGCGATTATGTAAATAAAGTATGCCAGATTTGTTTGGAAAAAAGAAATACCATGGTTGATACCATGTTTTGATTACGAAGAATCTATTAGTTAAATAAAAACATTGGGTTGACGACTTCTATCAAGAGAAAAGTGCGAGAAAGTACAAAAAGTGAGGTTATCTACTGCTAATGCACATACTTTTCGCTATTTTCTGGCAACTTTCTTGTAACTTTTTAGCTTTTTCTTACTTTTCTACTTGGATACGACTTTAATATGTACAATTATTTAAAAAATTAGCAGTATTGAACATTCGTAAAATACGTGTCCCCACGGGGCCCCTCACTTGATACGGTACCAAACGCCCAAGCCTCCATAAGTGGGGCCGTCATGCATGCACTCTATATCAGAACGCAGCTACGTGCATACAGCGCATGCGCGTCGGCTCTGGATATCTCCAATTAACCTATGACTGGCACTGGCGGAAGTTTTCCATATTCAAAGTTTCAATTGACGGTAGATGTACATACGAAAAAGTAATTATATTTGTAAGTAGTTTAGATAAAGCAAATATTTTGATGATAAATAAAATTGTTGTATATTGAATGATATCACTTTTAACTGCTTATATGATTGCATGCATAGAGTAAAATGTATCTAAACTACTTTACGCACAATCCGTTGAAAATTTCTGATTATCGATTAATCAATAACAATTATGTTTCAAAGATACACACTAAATGATGATAAGATATGTGATCAATACATTTCCGAATATTATACAGCATTATATATAGTTGAAACCACCATATTTTTTTTGTAAAAAAATTAATTAAAAAAATTAGATAACCAAAAAAATTACTTGTGTACTTTGTTTAACAATAATTTATTACCAATGCATAAGACGATTTGTATTGTTTTTAATATGTCAGAACAAAAATCAATTTTTTGGGCAATCCATCAAACGGTTGAACATGAGCAAAAAACGGATTAAATCGTCGCTCCCTACAAACACTAGCACTGTTAACATTTTCCAGCGAAGAGTAGCA
Organism: Pteromalus puparum; assembly: GCA_012977825.3. Lineage (NCBI taxonomy): Eukaryota > Metazoa > Arthropoda > Insecta > Hymenoptera > Pteromalidae > Pteromalus > Pteromalus puparum. Next base: position 30,219,582 of record CM053171.1, read on the forward strand.
CTGTTTATATTTCCCTCGAAGACTAGCACTACTCAGATTCATTTTCTTCGAAAAGATTTATTATTTTTCAAAGAAAAACGAACATTGTTAAGACAATTCTAATAAAATTAAAATATTCTTCTAATTGCCAAACCATTTTAAAAAATTTCAAAATTTTAAACAATTTCATCCTAAATGTAAATTTTAAATAATTTTCAGTTTTAAAGTATCGATAAAATTGTTTAAAAATTTAAAATTTTTTAAAATTGTTTGGCAATTAGAAGAATATTTTAATTTTATTAGAATTGTCTTAACAATGTTCGTTTTTCTTTGAAAAATAATAAATCTTTTCGAAGAAAATGAATCTGAGTAGTGCTAGTCTTCGAGGGAAATATAAACAGTGCTACTCTTCGCTGGAAAATGTTAACAGTGCTAGTCTTTGTAGGGAGCGGCGAAATAATATAGTCATATTCTGAGAACGTGCGATATTAACAAAAACATATGATTCATAAAAAATATCTACTTTTGCTTCAAAAAAAAAGGAAAAATTTTTCTTTAATAAAAATTATTTTAAGCGACATAAACTGATTAACAGCTTATTTTTGGTTTCTGATATAAGCTTATTGTGATTAAGCAAGCAAAAGCGTAAGCTTATTTTTCTAACAGGATAAATTGTTATTTTAGAATGTTGCTGTCAGAATTGTAAAAATATAGTCGAGAACGATCTTGCTCCTTTGATAGTTATATAAAATACAGTTTGACAAAATAAATATTTTAGAATTTCCATTAGAAAAAGTAATAAGCATTTAATTTAATTATTACCCCCTTTGGGGAGAAGGAAAAATGGATTGTTTATTGGGATATGAATCAAAGGAGGGGGGAAGACTAGTAAGTGATATGTATTTACTCATATGTAGATAACATATTGTATAAATTTATTTAAAAAAATAGTTTCTAGGCTAGAGAAAATTATTTTTATTAACTATTGAAGAATAGTTTTAGGAAAAGAAATAATGTATTTTTGTGTATCCAGCTAAAAACACTTATATTAAGGAGGTTGTATACTGCTCAATGGATCTCTTATAAAAAAATTCATATCTTAGTTTATTATCACATAACAACAAAAAGGCGTATATATGTTAAAGATTGTTACTTTTAGAAATGAAGAAAAATATTTTTTCAAAGTTTGTGTTATCTAATTTGTAAAAAAATCACTTAAAAAAGTAACACTTTTTTATTTCTTATTCGACTTTAATAATTCAATGCTTTTTTGATTTCTTACACAAGTATTTGCAAATTTATGAAGTAAAAATTGAAAAATAATTGATATGCCCCATAAGAAGTAATTGTTAATTAGTGTTTTTCATAATATTGCAAATAAAAGTATGTTTCATGTTGCATATATCAATTATTTTTCAATTTTGACTTGAAAAATTTGTAGGATAGATACTTGTGTAAGAAATCAAAAAAGCTTTGAATTATTAAAGTCAAATGAAAAATAAAAAAGTATTAATTTTTAAATGATCTTTTAAAAATGTTTATTATTTACAAATTAGATAAAAAATGTTTTTTAAATATTTTTCTTTATTTCTAAAAGTAACAATCTTTAATATATATTCCTTTAATATATATTTTTGTTGTCATGTGATAGAAAACTAAGATATGCATTGTTTTATAAAAGATCCATTTAGCGGTATACAACCTCCTTAATTGCTTAGCACAAACACACCAACTACTAGTAGCATAAGTGGCACTTTACGGCATGGCCTGTATAAACGCCTGAGCTTAGCAAGTGAAGAACGTCTTATTACACGCGTATCGTACATTATTTTATAGTACTGACTAGCATAAATGTGTTGTCACGTCTTGGCAGTACATTTTTGCACCGAGCGTAGCAATGGCAATATGCATGGTGCAATAAAGAACTACTTATGCCGCGGATAGACGTGCGGATTTATGCGACGCAGTGCTATAATAGTAATATATTTTACATACAAAGTGCGTTAATCATTTGACATGCAAAACGCCTCGAGCAGGATACAAAAGTTGGCGTGCAGGATAAAACGTCCTTTAAGGAGATGAGATTAACTGCAAAATTCTCGAAATGACAAGCTTCAAAAAAGACACACACACACACACACACACACACACACACACATATATATATATATATATATGTATGTGTGTGTGTGTGTGTGTGTGTGTGTGTGTAAGCTTGTGGGTTACCAAGCTTGGCTTTGTCACTTGTTGACATGTGAGTGAGAGCCAGAATGTAATAAGACTCCGAGCCGTTAGGATCGTTATAAGTGAGGTTATTGAAACTGATGTACTTAAAGGTTTGCTATCGGCAATTGTGTAGATTCAGGTTAGTCTTAAGTTTATTCGTTCACTGTAATATTTTTAGCCTTTACTAATTTGTACATATTGTTAATATTACAGTTGTTTATACTACATCATACAGGTGTTGATTTCTAACCTAAAACTCCACTCCATTGAATTTCCTTGAGCAGTGGCTTACATATATATATATATATATATATATATGTAAGCCACTGCCACACACATATATATATGTGTGTGTGTGTGCGCGCGCGCGCGCGTGTGTGTGTGTGTGTGTGTGTGTTTGGGTGTGTGTGTGTGTGTGTATGTATATATATATATTGTTGCTTACATTATAAGCAACCTGATATAACTTCTATTTATTAGAATAATCTAGTACAATTTCCACGTGTATACGTTGCTCTGTTTGAGGAAATTCACTTAAACAACATCAAATGCAAAGACTGTGAATGAATAGCTTGACAGTCACTCACGTCTCAGAGCAAACACCAAAGCTCATACTTTCTTTAGCAAATGAATAATAAATGATATTGCGGTATTATACAAAAATTACTGGATGACTTTTTTGAACTTAAAAGATCAGGGCCTTACAACTGATCGTATTCGACATTACAAGGTCTAAGAGTACTAAAATATAAATGTGAAGTATATTGAAAGAAGTGATGAAATTAACGCAAGAACGATCCCTAAGTTTAAAATCGTTACTATATTCAGACTGGATGTTTGTATATCAACCAATCAAAACGCTTTATTAACGGCTTCAAAACATTCGGTCATCACTTTTTTAAAGAGGGACTAGTGTTTGATACTTAAGTTTGATTTAGCAGGCGCAAAAAGTTTCCACAAGCGCTGCAAAAGAAGCTGCAGAAATTCTACATAAATTCTGCAGAAAAATTCGTCAGAAAGTATACAGAAAGTATCCAGAAATTATCCAGAAAATTTACATATGTAACGGACGAAGAGGAGAACGAGTCGGAGAGCGAAAAAGAGTAGACCTGGTCGGGCTTGAACCGGGGACCTCGAGGTTAACAAGCGGGAGCTCTAACAACTAAGCTATGTATACGATGCAGGTGCATGCTATGCATCATAGTAAAGCTTGGCTGACTATTATCACTCACTCGTCTCACTGCTCGCATTACAGACGCGTGCGTCTGTGACACATACCAAACTGCAACTTTAGCTGTGGATTTTTTGCGTAAGAGTGGACCGATGTAGCTTGTTCAAGTGGCGCGGCAGCACCGCGCAGGCGAGTTTTAAAAGCAAACGAAGCCGCGGCACCCGTGACACTATTTACTTCCATATTGTTGTATAGATTTTCGATAATACAGAAAAGAATGCTTTTGAAGTGATAACTTGTTATGGCACGGTAAACCTACAATGTTTGTAACTTCTAAAATGGGTTATGGAATGTGTTAAGTAATATCTATAGGTACACTAGTATAGGGCTCTTAGACTCAACAATTCGAGGCCTTAAAGAACCTTATCGTCAAAAGTACCTGTTTCAGACAAAAAGACATACTCAAAATTACTTGGACAACCCCAAATAAACGCACACACAACCAGGTAGACCATATCCTTATCGACAAGAGCAATTCTGATCATAACTTCCTCCTGACAGCAAAAATCAGCGATAGACTTACAGCATAAAATAATAAAACAGAATCTCAGAAGACAGGAAAATAAAATATCGGCCACCTAAAAAATATAGCGGAGAAAACGAAATACCAAAACGAGATATTTAAAAGAATAGAAACTTACGGGACTACGGTGGATATAACAGAACCAGAGATAATGTAAGAAAAGATTAAAACTATAATTAAAAAAATCAGCAGAAGCAACGATAGAACACCCAGAAGCCAATAGCAACAAGCCCTGGTTCGATGAGGACTGCAAGTCACAATACGGATTAAGGAAAGAAGCAACACTTGCCTTTCTTGGAGACAATGACGACGCAACGAAACGAACGAAACTATAATTGAAAAATCAGCAGAAGCAACGATAGGACACCCAGAAGCCAATAGCAACAAGCCCTGGTTCGACGAGGACTGCAAGTGACAATACGGATTACGGAAAGAAGCAACAATTGCCTTTCTCGGAGACAGGGGAATAACCACAATTAGAAAGGGAACCCAATCAAACTCGGAATACATGAGAGATGAAGGGGGCAACCTAGTTGCGGACTCGGATGGCTTGCTAAATATATGGAGCGAATACTTTGACAAATTACTAAACATTAACAATGACCCAGACCACGACGCATTTCGATGAAATCCACACAGCTGACCATCTTACTGAAATACCTAGCCTAAAAGAAGTAAGTAACGCGATCAACAAACTCAAAAACAACAAAGCTTCCAGGATAGACCAACTGCCAGCCAAACTACTTAAATATGGCCGGGACAGACTAATAGCCGAATTACATAAACTGACATGCACGATCGGTCACAAAGAAATACTACCAAAAGAATGGGAAGAATCCATAATTAGCCCGATATTTAAAAAAGGAGATAAAACAGTTCGCAATAATTACATGGGAATCGCACTACTTTCTACCTCTCATAACATTTTCTGAAACGTTTTACTAGTACGACTGACCCCATACGCGGAGGATATTATTGGAGACTATTAGCGTGGATTCCGCAGAAACAGATCAACAAGGTAGAATTAGAGTAGGTAACCAACTATCCGAACCCTTCGAAATCCGTGACGAACTCAAGCAAGGTGACGCTCTATCCCCGTTAGTCTTTAACCCAGTGCTAGAGTCTGTCATGAGAGCTGTACAAATTAATACGAAAAGAACCACTCTCAATGGACTGACCCAGCTGCTAGCATACGCAGATGACCTAGACTTAGTAAGAGATCACAAGGAAATCATAGCAAAGAACACAGAGCTCGTCCTAAAAGCAGGTAGAAAAGTAGGCCTGGAAGTAAGTAAGGAAAAGACTAAGTACATGACAACAGACAGATGAGGGACCCTCAACGACGATAGGACTAGAGGTCTTCAGGTACTAGATAAGACCTTCGGAAGGGTCGAAGATAAATACCTAGAAACTAACTTAAACAGTAAAAACGAAGCCAAAGAGGAAATTAGACAAGGATTGCATGCCGAAAATGCTAGCCTTTACGCGGTCAACGAACTAATCAAATCCCGACTATTGACAAGAACAGTTCAATTATCAATATATAAGTCCAACCAATACTTATATACGGATGCCAAAGGTGGTCACTAACAAAAAGAGAAGCGGATAGGTTTAGAGTCTTTGAAAACATCTTTGACGACACTCCGTTCAAAACGACGTTATGATTTTTCAGACACGCTCTGACACACAGATATACATACACCAGTAAAGTGTTGCGGTAGTATCTGTAGCTGTAGTGCATACAAATCTCGACACGGCGTCGCGTGTAGTAGTGAGGAGAAGAGAGCAGAGATAAAGCTATACTCAGCGCGCGGAGAGCTCGCTACTGCATGCGGTGGAGATCTATATACAGCAAGGGCAGTAGAAAATGGAGCGTCATGCGTTACCTTATCCGAGATTTTTTTTCACACTCGTACCGCGCCATAAGATTTTTAACGTCAAAATCGCAGGCAGGCGTAAACTTTCTAGTGACAAAAAGATGCTCCTACTGTGTAAGTATATTATGCGAGAGGAGGTGCAAGCAGACATTCTGAAAGTAAGAATTGTACTGCAATATTCGATTTTTCGACGTTGAACTAGTTTAACACAGAATACTTTTGCTTCCTCCTAGAGGAAGCTTTGTAATAGTAAAATTTTCAGTTTCGCTAAAACTTCATAGAAACATGTTTTTAAACGTTAGAAGTTCGAATTACGTGTTTTTAGGAAATGTCCGTATGGATGTGTGTGTGTGTGTGTGTGTGTGTGTGTGTGTGTGTGTGTGTGTGTGTGTGTGTGTGTGTGTGTGTGTGTGTACCGTGATATTTCTGAAACTACTCCGTCAATATCAATCAAATTTGACATGCATATCTATTTTTGGATTCTAAATTCGGGAAAAAAATTTTTTTTTATTTTTTCAATTACTTTCGTTTTTATGGCCATTTTTTGATTTTCGAAAAACATTATTTTCGTTCTTTTTAATCATTCCATTGTTACAAACAATTCAGCTAAAATGCATTTGAAAAATAATAAAATTACCTACTTTTCCCCGTTTGGTCCTCGGGATTGACCGCTCCGTTCGGCAGATAAAATGAAAAAGGTGATTTTTTTAAAAAATATTCATATCTCTGAAACTAAACATCATAACCTAACGAACAAAAATATGTTGATGGTTTACGTGTCAAACTATATTCCATTAAAATTTCAACTGGTTTGACTACTTATTTTTTCAGTAAGAAATCGAAAACTGAAAAAATGAGTTTTTTTGAGTCTCGATTACGGGCGTAAAAAGGCCTTATTGCACTTGAGATTTTAGGGAAAGGTATATATTTTATATGTTTTGGCTAAGTTCATTGCGCAGCTTTAAAACCCTTATGGTTCTTAAGATATCAAGGTTTGAATTTTTTTTTTTAAATTTTTTGATTCCCTATATCTCTAAAACAACGTAGTCAAATGGTGATTCACTATAAACGAAGATATCTGCTGTTAAAATTTCAATCGATTTCGTTGAGCGGTTCTTAAGTAAAGAGCTGAAATGTAAAAACCGATTTTTCTAAAAAAATGTCCTTCCTTTTATAGGGTTGTCGTTGTACGTCGTAAAGTCCTTCCCTACGAATTTATGTCATACTGATAATATTTAAATAGCATTCACGTACTGTATTTTAAAATAATATATCATTTATTGGAACAATAAATTTCGTTGGAGGAAGCTATTAGTAGCTTATTAGTATATTTTTTGAGCTAAACTATGATTTTTAACGAAAATATTTTTAAAAAAGCCGTTTCATAGTAAACAAATTTATATATTACTAATGTCCAAACAAGTATCTTAACTTTTTTCTCAAGTGTGAAAGGACCGATAAGTTGGATCTCCAGCCCAAAAGTGGAAAGACTGTGAAGTTGGCGGCACAAGTTATATATTAAATACAGTTGGGTATCACTTTCCCAAAGTTTTCTATATGCTTCGCAGAGTAAAGTACATTTATTATGCTACATACTTTTATATTTAAAAATTTTATTTTATTGAAATAATAATTTTATTAGTTTATTATCTTTAAACTTATAAAGTTTAGTTCAACTTACCACGAACAATATGTAACGGGCATGGCAAGTAACATAGTAAGTATCTTGAAAGTTGTTCGTTAATTGATCAATATATTACTTAAGGATGGGGACTACTCGAGATTTTATTTTTTTATATCTCATATTAAATCCGGTATAAAATGTAACAATGTTTTACAAACTTTAGAAAAAAATTAAGAAAATTAGCCCGGGTAGAGCTTCTAAGACCCTTTGGAAGCTAACAAAAACGAATTTTAAGTTTAAAAAAGCTCAAAAATTGATCATTTTCAAAACAGTCCTGGCGATGAAACTTTCAATCACGGTACTTACTATTGAAGGTATCATTTCTAATGTATGTAACAAAGAGATTTGTCTTGTGGAATTATTTAAGGTAATTTAAAAAAAGAGTTACAATACTTAAAGCATATTCGTCTAAAAATATCCATTTTTTAATGTCACTTTTTACACTTTTATTTTGATAAAATTTCAAGAACACATCCATTAGTAAAACCACTACACAAATCTGTTAGTTGTATATTGAAGAATAGTTATGCAAAATTTCAAGTCGGTTCGATGCATGGTTCATCGCCAGGGACACTTTAAATTATAGATTTGTTAGTTTTCTAATGCAAAAATCAAGCATTTTTTAAATAGATTTTTCTCGATCAAAAATATTATATTTATAGATTTAAACTTCATAATATATATAACTTATCAAATTGTAATTTTATAACGTTATGTCATTTACAATAGAGTGCTTAACATCAAATTAATTAAATTCAACTATTAATCCAAAAATTGTCGATTTTCGAGTAGTCCCCATCCTTAAGTTTAAATTACTATAAATTTGTCTCAGCCCTCAATTAAGCACAATGATATTTTGTTTGACGTATTATGAATATAATAATATGATTGTAAACTTGACTTTTTTAAATTGATCTTAGTTTTTTTTTAATCTGTAATTCTATTGTGGTCAACATTATTGACATGCATAACAATACAGAATACAGCTAACTCGCCTACCCTTTTACTTTGGTACAATTAGAGTCAATTTCCCCCAATGTGTTTTTATTAGCACAATATATATATATATATATATATATATATGTATGTGTGTGTGTGTGTGTGTGTGTGTGTGTGTGTGTGTGTGTAGGTAAATCTGCATGCTAATGAATTGGCAGTTGGTTGCAATTCATTGAACATCAAAAGTTAAAGATTTATAACGTTTTAATGGTACTATACGCCTGCGCAGGAGCTCATGCGTTCCATGAAGTTAGGAATTATCGTAGCAGACTGGCTGACTATAATATCATAGATATTCACAATGTACATTATTTGAAGAATCATTGCTACTTTGTTGAAAACATATAATGCTACTTGTAGTTTTGTACACTGCTACTTTTATTTGTAAACTTTTTTTATTTTATGTAACATCTCAAAAAATGCATGCTTTACACACTGTTACTAAACATAAACCGTTTTTAATAAGCTAGTTCAACTATAATGTTACGTATACCATTGCATAAAATATTGTATCTAAGTTGTGCGTGCGATAGATGAAGTTGCTTAATTAGCTACCAGCATACACTGCTTATTTGTAAGCTTTATGCACAAGTTACGTAGTATATTATACCATTGCAATTTAATTAACCTAAGGTTATAAACATTTTTTATGTGATAATGGTTGAACTACTTTATTAATTTAAAAATATACTGTGCTTGTTATGGAAACTGTTTGATAAAATATGTTAAGGAAATAGGACTATTTTACCTTGCATCACCACTGCTATTACGAGCAGGATGTCGTTTAAAAGCTTTGAGATATCCATTAACTAGAACTAAAAATATACTGGAGATATATATTTTTTTGTTTATCGACTTTTTCTGCGTTAAAAAACTTTGAGATGCTAATTGAAAATACAGCTTCTCAAGAAATCCGAATAATACACAACAAGTTGTTCATATTAGAATATCTTAAATTAATACACTCATCACTGCACCAGAAAGCTTCTTTTATTTGTTAAAATATATGTATTTGTGTATGCAAGTATTAACATTAATGATAGAATTAAATGTTTCAAACTTGAACGATTTATACATAATAATTGACGCAATTCGATTGGTCGTTGATTTGTTTTCTAAAAGTATTTTCAACTTTTAAAATTTGCACTACTACACATAAATGTCAATTATAAAATTTGATTTGGCCAATAAGTGTGTAGACTTCATTCATTGATATTAAAGCCTTCCATTTAAATAAGTACATTGAAGGCTCAATTATTTAAATACGTTTAATTTTATTTATTAAATTTTAATATATATTCAATAAAAATGCATAAATCCTGCTTATTTTTTCGCTGTTTTATTCTTCGAAGCATCATATATTTGTGAACTTATGAAAATGTGATGTTGTTTACAATAGAATTTAGCGAAAGATTGGAGAATATTTTAACGGAATGAGTTTAGATACGGCTTAAAACTTCTTGATACTAAACTTCTACATTTATAATAGAACAGATCATTCACTTGTAGTTTAAAGATATAATTCGAGTCAATTCTATTAAGTCTTGTCATGTGTGATAAAATTTTGCACGTAAAAATGGTTTCCAACATCCAAGTTTACAAAATAGATAATTAATGCAACTATTTTTTATGGCAACAATGGCTGTATAAATGTAGTCGTAAATCAAATATGTCTGTATAACTCGAATCTGTTGGTGTATTCCCAAAAATATACGGTAGTATTTCACTTTTGACTCCAAGTTCTAACAAGGGCGAGGCCGTCCAACGCCAGCGCTCTCTATATGACATGTCCTGCAGAGCCTTAATGACGGAACTTGCACGTTGGATGATTGTATTTAAGTTACTGCTGCTACTGATGCTACTACTAGCTCTACTGTTGCTTTACCAGCCGTTAGTCTTGTGAATCACGACTCTAACTAAAGCCGGTGGACAGAACGTATACCTTTTTCACTGACACGTACCCCTACCTTAGTTTATCCTAGCATCGTGGAAAGCCCCTCCTACTTACTCCACAAGCAATGGCTTGCCCCCTCTCTACCTGTCAGTGCCACACACGAAAAACTAGTTGCGCACGCAGCAGGCAGAGACAGGGTCGGTGCTCGCGCTTCTTTCATCTTCAACCTCGACTGTTGACCTGATGCTTTATAAAGCGACTAATATGATACTTTTACTTACAATCGCCACTCGCTAATTTCAGATCAAAAACGCTCTTTGTGCATCATTATTTTACTTTATTTCAAAATATATATATCATAACAATTATAAAAAGAAGATCAAAAAGATCAAGATAATTTACAAAAAGCCAACTTATACTATCTTTTAGAGATATTTTTTTGTCTCATTACCTCTTTGTGCTCTTACGTGAAAAAATTTCAAAAGTATTTGACAAGAAAGGGAAAAATCAATAACACTAACCAATAACGAAAAAATCAAGATTCTAAAGCTTATCTTATTGTAAAAGTGGTTAAATTCAGTATCATTTGTTTATGCGGATTTAAATTTGTTACTAAATTGAATTTACAAGTAGCAGAAATAACTATTTATCAATCGAAAAAAAATTTACGAAATACAGCTGTATAGAAATGATTTATTTAATATTTCCAAAGTGTGAACGATTATTTTCATTATAATATAATAGGAGTTAGTGCAACATCATTTGCTATCAAATTCAAAGATTAAATTGACAAGTTATATTTAGCTATTTACAATAGTTTGGCTGCAATTAATAATACCAGCATAAGGCCTGTCGAAGAAAATAATGTAAGGTTTACGAATAGCGACGAGAGTTTTGAAATTTTAGTTTAGTATAGTCTTACGAGATGGAGTTGCAGGGCATGCTTAAGAAAATCAATATAGAATAGCGGCGTTTACTTGTAACGGGACGATCGATGTGGCCACTAGCTTACTAACTATTTCGTCACACACTATACCCTCGTGTACATTGCGCTAACTTATTACAGTTATTTGTTTTTCTCAATTATTATTGCATATTATGAAAATAAATTATCATTAAATACGTTACACACGCACACACACACACACACAGACACACAGACACACACACGCACACACATACACACATGCATACACATGTATATATTGTTTATGCACACACGCACTGGTGTGTGTGTGTGTGTGTGTGTGTGTGTGTTATACTCTGTTAAAATTCTCATTATAAAATAAAAAAATAATTAAAATAAATTAATATAAAATAAAAAAAACTACCCGGCTAAATTTTGCAAATGTATTACAGACATGCATCAAACTATTTTATCAAATAATGTAAATGAACACATTCAAATATAGAATAATGAGAAGGAAAACTGTTTGCTTTTTTTCAACAAAATTCTATTCATGCGAATATGTGTCGCATAATCTTTATATTTGACACACACACACATACACACAGACACATGTATATATTGTTTATGCACACACACACACATGTGTAGTTTTTTTTATTTTCTATTAATTTATTTTAATTAATTTATATATTTTATAATGAAAATTTTAACAGAGTATATATTAACATATATTAATTTTTAATTTTGTTGATATGTTAAAAATTGGTTAAATAACTTTTGCTATTATTTTTCTGGTTAAGGGGGTGTCGGAGCCATCTAATTGGTGCAAGTGTTACCTAAGCTCAAAAATTGTTTAGATCATAAATAATGCATTATTACACTTTTTTACAGCAAAAAAATACAGCGTTCCGCGGTCGATATTATAATTATCTATGTTAGCTAAGTCTTATTTTTGCGTAATTATGCATAATTTTTGCAAATAATGAAAACTACGACGCGAAGTGAAGACGGCGATATCAATAAGATGACTGTCACTTACGTACACATTATTGATTGAAATAAAACTTTGCACTGATTGAATCAACAAAAACTCTGTGTCTCGCGATAACCTACATAATAACAAACAATCATCAATTTGAGTTTTGATGGTATAAAGAATATTGAAAGCAAACAATGTAAACTACGACTCGAGGTGGAGGTCACAATTCGTCACTTTGGGTCCGACATCCCCTTAAAATCGATATACAATCAAAATATATAAACATGTATAAATAAAATAATAAAATTACTTATAGTGGATTATTCTTACATAGAAATGGACATGTGTTTTTAGGCACGACCGCGACACGGAAGTGCCTTATAGTTTCGTGTGCGAAAAATGTGTACCATGCGATATCTCGCACAATTTTCGACCGATCGGGCTGAAATTTTAGGAGAAGTCTCCTTTCGCAAAAGCTAAAAAACTATTTTTTTTTATCCCGATCCTCTACGTCGTTTTGAAATACGGGTACAATTTGTTTAGATTTTATGGATTTTTACGTGTATTTCCAATAAAAACTTTGGTGTTACACGATTAACTCTGAGAGATTTTAATCAATCGGGCTAAAAATTTGTGTGTCAACTCCTCTTATAATAGTAAGCTGACAGTTCTATTTTGGGCTTGATCCTGCATGTATACGCAGAATGCGGTCACCTCCAAAAATTGCTAAGAACGAAAAAAAAAAAAATGTTTTTTATTATTTTAGTTTTTAACTCATAATTTTCACTATTAGATTTTGGAATATACATTCATAATTTTGATATGTTTCTTTTATCGCGAACAAAAATTTACTTTAAAATGATTAAAAAAACCAATTATTATTCGTAAGATTAAAAAAAAATTATATATTTATATATTTAATTCAAATTATATTACTTAGATGGGAATCGCCTTGTTAAGGCGACAAGTGGCGCACAAAATATACGCGAAATTTTCATAAGGTGGACAAATCGGAACTATCCTATTGTGGAAAATACATTGCAGTTATTGTGTAAGCTGTGACTCATGCTTAACAAAGTGAAATTCCAGAACGTTTCTAAAGTCATAAATTTTTTGCAAAGAACATACATAATTTGTTGGCTCTACTCGAAGCGAGGCAGCTAGCGAGCTCGACCACTTGCGCATACATGTGGCGCATCGAGCTGGACGATCCCGGTTCACGGCAGCTGTCTGCCGTGTGTGTGTTTTGACGCTTTTAGAAGACCTCCCGGGCCTCCGCTAATACCGCATGTTTTGCTCTGTACATCTTTTGGCGATATTATAAGTGAGTGCGTAGTGAAAACGACAAAAACGAAAACAGCATGTATGTTAAAAAGCTTCAAAAATAGAGCAGAAGTGCTCCTATGGTTCCTGTTTATCCTGTATGACGTATACAAGCAACCTCTGCTCACCGCGAATCCCGCTCGCGGACAGCTACTCTGCGGTTCTGGCTTTGTAAACAGGGCAAAAAGTAGTCAAAGGTGGGCA
>CM053171.1:30234315-30288908 GCA_012977825.3 Pteromalus puparum
ATCAGTCAACACCGAGCCACGTGCCAGATAAGTGTTGAAAGAACCAAAGACCGCCAATCAGCACTACAGTGAGATGTAATCTAGTCCAGGTATCATCTTAACTCGTAGTCCTGCCAGAAGTCAGCAACCGCCCTGATCAATTAGATAGTGTGAATCTGCCCAGTCGACACCTTGAGGCTTCTTAAAGAAGCCAGCAACGCCAGCCCTGCATCGCTTTAGACAGTGCGAATAAAGCCCAGGTAGTGCTTCTTGTCAAATCGGCACGCCATAATGTCTGCTCTCTGATACCAATCCGTCTATAGCTATCGAGTAGGGAGACTCAGCATTACACACTGATTATTCTACTCAAAACAGATCACACAACCACATAACACTGATTTCCTGTACATAACTCAAAAAAATGTTTGATTGAACACCAAACTATCCTTTTATGGATTGTGCTGTAGTGGTGATCTCACCTAGACAGATCTGACAGAAACTATATCAGCAGCAATAGAATCAGCAGGAGGCGCCAGCAGGCAGTCAGTCAGGGATATAGAAAGATAACCTCCCAAGCCAAAATCAATTCTTGCTAAGTTACGTATTTACAGATTGCCAGCATTCTTCGATAGAATGTATTCACACATCGCATCTCTGCTGGCCATCCGTGCACCATGCCCACCTTTTGAATACTTTTTGCCCTGTTTACAAAGGCCAGCAACGCCGGAGTAGCTGTCCGCGAGCGGGATTCGCGGTGAGCAGAGTTGCTTGTAATCGTCATACAGGATAAACAGTGAACATAGAGCACTCTGCCTCTATTGGTTTATATTATAACACTACATGCATCGGGTTTCGTTTTTGTCGTTTTCACTCCTCCGCACTCACTTATAATATCGCCAAAGGATGTACAGAGCAAAACATGCGTTATTAGCGGAGGCCGGGAGGCTTCCAAAACGTCAAACACCACACACGGCAGACAGCTGCGTGAACCGGGATCTTCCAGCTCGATGCGCCACAATGTATGCGCAAGTGGTCGAGCTCGCTAGCTGCCTCGGCTTCGAGTAGAGCCAACAAATTATGTATGTTCTTGCAACAAATTTTATGACTTTAGGAAGACGTTACTGCGAATTTCACTTTGTTAAGCATGAGTCAAGCTTACACATAACCTGCAATGTATTTTCCACAATAGGATAGTTCCGATTTGTCCACCTTATGAAAATTTCGCGTATATTTTGTGCGCCACTTGTCGCCTTAACAAGGCGATTCCCATCTAAGTAATATAATTTGAATTAAATATATAAATATATAATTTTTTTTTAATTTACGAATAATAATTGGTTTTTTTAATCATTTTAAAGTAAATTTTTGTTCGCGATAAAAGAAACATATCAAAATTATGAATGTATATTCCAAAATCTAATAGTGAAAATTATGAGTTAAAAACTAAAATAATAAAAAACATTTTTTTTTTTTTTTTTTTTTTTTTATATATATTAGATAACAAACGTCAGACAGCAAGAGTGCAGCGCCGACACCGGCAGGTACTTATGGCGAGCGACGGGGCTTGGGCGCTTGGCGAGCGCGAAGCGCGAGCGTCAGCGGTCGTGCCTTATGCGCAAAACGAAGGCCGCGTTGTGGCGCGCTAGTTCTAATTAGATATTCATATCCCTAGAAGAAACACCAGCCGATTTAGCTGGAAATAAGCTTAATGTTGCACAATTAGTGTATGGAAGCTAACGATTTAAGCTTACGTAAGGCTAAACAATGCCACAGTTTTTAAGGGGAAATAAGCTGACATCAAGATAATTTTGCAATTGAGAATGCAAATATGAAATATTGACTATTTTAACGTTAACTAAACGTTATTATGATGTTGTTTACATTAAAAACAGTTAAATTTAAATTAAAATCATCAACGTATTGATATTTCATTGATTAATGAGCATTTTTGTAAGTCTAAGCAATACATAACATCACTTAGAATTTCCACTCAGTATCACTAAATCAAAATCTGTCTTATGTCAATGTACTGGTGCTAAAAGTTCAGATTTTCATATAGATATTTGTTAAATTATGTAGATTCAAGTCATCATGTCAGATTTTATATAAATGTCTTGGATTGTTACCCGAGTCCTATTATGAATCTTTTTTGTATATAGCGACTGATATTTTTGAGACAGACTGGTGTAAAAACGATCTATTAACCCATATAAGTTATATTTTTAGATTCTTGAGTATTGTTGCATAAGCAAACTTGTCATTACTTTGCCTTTTCACTCTATGCATTTATAAAAATATTAACTCATTAGAGCTGGAGATGAATCGTGATAACTTAAATCTACATAATTAAACAAACAATAAAACATGTTTGTATTAATAATTACTTCCACTAACAATAATCTTGGAATTCAAACGAAAGCTATGTTTGGATCAGTTTTCAGGATGGATCGCTTAAGCGAACATAAGCTGATTAACAGCTTATTTTGAGCTTTAGACATAAGCTCATCGTTATAAAGGTAGCTGATACGTGTAAAAAAAAGTGTGGCATACATCTGGCAAAAATTTTGCAAAAAAATCTCTCAAATATCTGGCTTTGGTCACTTTTCCTGACGTTTGTTTGTACCTTTTGCTTGCTTCTAGAGGAAGCTTTGTAATAGTAAAATCTTCAGTTTCGCTAAAACTTCGTAAAAACGCATTTGCAGTTGTTTGAAGTTCGAATCATGCG
Source organism: Pteromalus puparum (assembly GCA_012977825.3). NCBI lineage: Eukaryota > Metazoa > Arthropoda > Insecta > Hymenoptera > Pteromalidae > Pteromalus > Pteromalus puparum. Next base: position 30,237,020 of record CM053171.1, read on the forward strand.
TTTTTAGAAAATGTCTGTGCAGATGGCTGTGCAGATGCAGATGGCTGTATGTGTGTGTGTGTGTGTGTGTGTGTGTGTGTGTGTGTGTGTGTGTGTGTCATGATTCTAGAACCACGTGACTGGTCGTAATAAATTTTGACATGTATATTTATGTTTTCTGATTCTGAATTCGGGAAAAAAAATTTATTATGATTCTGACCCTTTTATGGCCATATCAAAACCAATTTTCAATTTTTGAAAAAAATTTTTGATTCCTTATTCCTCTAAAACAATGTAATCATATGCTTCAAAATTTTTTTTGGTGATTCACCATAAATGAAGCTATCTACTGTTAAAATTTTAAACAATTCCGTTAAGCAGTTCTCAAGTAAAGAGCTAAAATGTAAAAAAAAAACGTGTGCGTCTCGGGACGCCCGGCAGAAGTGATAACTTAAATTGATGCGAATAGAAATTATTCTGTGTTGAACTGGTTCAACGTCTTAAAATCGAATATTGCAGAATAGGTACTTGGTTTACTTTTCAAACTGTCCGCTTGCACCCCCTCTCGCATAATTTACTTGCACAGTAGGTGTATCTTTTTGGCACTGGGAAGTTTTCGCTGCCTACGATTTTTTCAATACCGAGGTCTTGCAAGTAACATTTAACATATAAAGCAATGTAATAAGTGATATCTTTTATTTGCTTTATAATAAAATTAGCGCCTGATCGAGTATTCATATAAATAATATCAATATAATCTGAATCGAGATCCGAATAAACCTTAGGGGGGTCCGAAAGTCAATTCAAATCTAGATTTCGCGCCAGAAAATAGCAGACGACAAAAGTAACTTATTTGCTTATAACAAACAATAAAAGCAAAATTATGAAAAACTAGGACATCACTGCCCTCCGTTATGTAATTATTTGCCATTTTACAAAGTTTGATACTTATAAATAAATATCTCGCCAAACGGCATTTGAATTATATGATTTTGAGATATTATTCGAATGCCATTCGGCGAGATATTTATTTATAAGTATCAAACTTTGTAAAATGGCAAATAATTACATAACGGAGGGCAGTGATGTCCTAGTTTTTCATAATTTTGCTTTTATTGTTTGTTATAAGCAAATAAGTTACTTTTGTCGTCTGCTATTTTCTGGCGCGAAATCTAGATTTGAATTGACTTTCGGACCCCCTTAATTATGCTATCAGCTAGTAATACAAATATTAAAAGACTTGTAAAGTTTTTTAACGATAAAAATTATAAAATTGTTTAAATCTAAGAAATTGTATATGTTTGTTATTATTCAGTTTTAATAAAGTATTAAGACCAATGCAAGGTCCCAATATTGGGACCCTGCAGTGGACTTTGTTGTAAAAAATATCGTAAGAAGCGTAAGCAAAGTAATGACAGGTAATTCGGCAGTATATGCATAAGAGAGTATATCTATAGGTATTGCAGTGCCCGCCGGAGAGAGAGGGGGTCCGAATAGTGCATAGCTGTATGTATACTTATTGCTGCGTCCCGAAAAAGAGAGTAAATCTATATATAGCTTTGAGCGCGGAGAAGGGGGCCTGCCGAGTCGAGGCCCTATACATATACTAGTATATCTATAGATACTATAACACATTCCATAACGCATTCCAGAAGTTACAAACATTGTAGGTTCGCCGTCCCATAAGAAGTTATCACTTCAAAACCAATTTTTCTCAAAAGTCAGGAGATCTGCTCCCATATAGACCCCAATCTTACAGCAATATTGTTCCAATATTGCGTTTACAGATTCGCTGGACTCAATAATATTGTTTAAAGGTTATAAAACCTTGCTAAGCTTTTAGAGCAATATTGCTGTGGACAGCTATGTCCGTTCTACCATTGCATGTTCGCCTGGTCTTGGCCGGCCCGTCTACAGCGCCCAATATCATTAGAACATTGTCTCAAGGTTGCATAACTAGATTCCGCAATATTGCACAGTAGCATAATAATCTTGATCTGACTACTATTTTCACTAGATAGTACAATATTTGATAAATATTGTGATATATTATCTAAAATAATTTTGCATTTATAAAAAAAAATTTGATACTAATGCGAAAATTTTTAGACTCATAGAATATTGTTTAATCTGGTAGAAAAGTTGTCCAATAGTTGGATTAAGATTATTATGCCATTGTACAATATTGCAGAATCTAGTTATGTAACCTTGAGACAATATTCTAACGATATTGAGTGCTGTAGACGGACGTGTCCAGACCAGGCGGACTTGCAATGGTGGAACATAGCTGTCCACAGCAATATTTCTCCATAGTCCAGGCGGTAGAGCAGTAAAAGTAGAGTGTAATGGATGTTGTTTGATAACGCAAAAATTTTTATGCAGAAAGTTGCCGAATATTGTGTACAACAATAATCTATGTTTGCCTCATCCAAAAAACGCTTGCGTCATGCTGTAGAACAACAAATGTACCAAAATCTCGAAAATTGACACCCATTTTTCGATACATTTGTGTCTATAACTTTGACACAAAGCCTTGAATCAAAGAAAATAACTTTTCCTTTTTTGTTTATTTGACGATTTTCTATAAGCGTATGAGAATTGCGACTCGAAAAAGTTTAATTTTCCATTAGTAATGGATCATGCAACTAGTTAAACGTATCAATAATAAAAATTTTAAAAGAAAATTGTTTACGAAATATATATGGGTGATTCTGCCGCAACTGGCTCAAAACGGGCACACAAATGTTCTATACTAAAATCGACTATTTTTAACTTGCCGGACGGTTATTCTAACCGGAATTACATACAAAACAAGTCCCTAAAGCTAAACTTAAGCTACTTACTACTTAAGCTACTTCCCTAAAGCTAAGCTAATCAGCTCGCATAGCCTAGCGTAATTATAATAAACAATTCTTTGCACATATATTCGAAAATACTTACTATTTACTCGAGAAAAACGCCCTATATGTTTAAATACATTGTTGCTAAGTAGTAGTTTACTAGCGTTACGGAACTGACAGGTTGTGCTTTTTTTCGAAATTTCTGATGAAAAATCAGCTCGCACTTCCACAATTTTGAATTTTGGAACCATTCAACGGTTGGATTTCATAAATAGTAGTATATAGTTTGAAATTCTACCGATAGGCGGCGCTATATGACACACTAGAACGCTTTTAACATAAGGTAATGTAGAGGGTACCTTTTTAATGCAAAAACGGGCGTCAAAGAGTAAGCGCCCAGCTTTAATATTAAATAATTAATTTTAATCCCAAAACCATGAAAAATATATTGTAATAGGTCTATAGTTCATACTATATATGATGGAATTTTTTTTACATGTCGTACTTTTATCTGCATCGACCTTTTAGATTGAAATCCGTGTTGGAGACAGGTTACGGAACTGACATTTGAGGCCTATTATATTGCGTAGTTTTAAATATAAGCTTGCATACTCTTAACTATTGGTATATTATATATTCGACTTCCAAAAATATCTGATTCGCAAGATTTCAGAAATATCTTATTTGAAATTAGAGATTATGTCAACATGTACGCGTGGACTGAGTATTATACACACACATATATATTGTTATAATCGGGTTCGGGTAATAAAGATATCAACACGTATTTATAGAAACGCACACATAAACTCAGACTCTTTATTCGAACGTAAGCACAACTGTTCTCATCAGCTGTCACGATCAGACTGACTACAAACAATAACATCCGCGACGTCGTTGATCTCGTTGCTAGGGGTCGCTATGCGCGATTCTCAGCGTTCGAATCGCGCAACGTTCGAGCTCGGTCATAACAATATATATATATATATGTGTGTGTGTGTGTGTGTGTGTGTACACGTCTGATGCGTGGTGTCTGGAGCGGACAGTGCAGTGCTATACATGTGCGTGGTCAGCCTCTGGAGCATGCGGATGAAATCAGTGCTTTTGCCTTTGAATCCTAGCTTGGAAAAATGACTAGTCTTTTGAGATCTCCAAAGCACCCCCTATAGCACCCGATAATTTGGCAACATTGCCTCAACATAGCATTGCAAGACTGGCTAGATTCGGCAATATTGCTAGCGCGTAGAACAACATTGCTGCAACCATTAGGCAATGTTGTCACGCACCAAAATGTCCGCTTTTTCATTGCGAGGCTGGTTATCTCCCACAGAGATCCCAATATTTTAGGAACATTGCCTGAAGATTGCGTTACCAGATTGTGCAATATTGCATGAAGCCTTATTAATATTCCTGCAACTATTTAAGAAACATTGCTACTAGATTGTGTAATATTTAACTAATATTGCGCTAACCTTAAAATATTTTCGCATCATTATAACAATTTTTAAAACTAGTAGATATCGTTGTTTTTTATTGTCATAAATTTTTTCAATACATTTAACTATTTATTTTTTGAGTTATATATGTTTTTCGAAAAATTACCTTTTATATTATAAAAAATGAACAAATCGGTCAATCTAGAAAATCTTGCAGGGAAAAAGTAGACAATTTTATGTTCTTTTAGATACACTATTGTTGAATATATTGTATAAATCATATCATTAAAGAAAAGCAAAAATATTTTTTCAAAAATAGAAAAATGGCTATAATATGGCCATAAAATGTTCAGAATCATAAAAAAATGACCGAAATTCAGAATTAGAAAAAATATATGCACGTCAAATTTTATTACGATCTGTCGCGTGGTTCGAAAATTATGGCGGTATACGCACACACACACACGCACACACACACACACACACACACACACATCCGCACGGACATTTTCTAAAAACGTATGATTCGTACTCCAAACACCTCCAAATGCGTTTCTACGAAATATTAGCGAAACTGAAAATTTTACTATTACAAAGCTTCCTCTTAGGAGGAAGCATATACGTATTAACATTAAAAAATTAAAGAAAAAAAAAATTGGTAATCATAACTCCCGAACGCATTTGTACTTTTTGCAGAAAATTCACAGGTTCGTCGTATAACCTTCCTAACAAAGAATAAGAGTATATCCTAACGAAGAACTGATCAAATTTTAAAGCCATTTGATTAAAGTTAAGTGTTTATTTTTAATTTCTTCGTAAATATTAAAAATTTAATATTTGACCAAGAATGGTTACCACGATTACTATCAAACGCTTTCGTATTTTTTGCTGTTTTTTTAAATTCTTGAATATTAAAAATGGCATATTTTGCCTAAAAATGGTGACCAGGATAACTCCCGAACGCAATTGTATTTTTTTCTGAACCTTTACAGGTTCATCAAGTATAATTTAACAAAGAACTGATTCAATTTTGGAATCGATTAACTAAAATGATACGCATTAAAAAAAAAATACGTTTTAACATTAAAAAATTAAAGAAAAACAATTTGTTAATCATAACTCCCGAACGAATTTGTACTTTTTGCCGCAACTTTACAGATTCATCAAGTATATCCTAACAAGGAACTGGTCAGATTTTTGAGCTTATTGACGCACTAACGTGTTAAATGAAATGACGTTTGAGAGTCCATGCATGTACTGTAACTGCGCGAGGACAGCAAACGTAGTCCCTTTTTTGGATTAGTTTGCTAAGGTCGTAAATCGAAATAAGAATCGCAAACCTACTCAAAAAAAAAACGTACTTATGTTCGCTGTCCTCGCGCGGTTTCAGTATATGAGTTTCGAAATTGTTTAGTAGTTATCTTCGCATCGTGTGTCGATTCACGGGCCATTAACGCATTCTAAAATTTATGAGCATGGCGGTTATAAACGATGCTATTATAAGTGTGTGTTCAGTTTTCAATATTTTCATGAAGTAGCTCTGAATCATTTGATTAAAGAAAAACGATTCTTTTAATCATCACCTCTTTTGAAGAAAGCATACTGTTAATGAAGTAAACAGCGGTTTTCTACTAGGACTATTAACATAGCTCAAAATAATAACAGTGTCGAAAAGGTTTGAAAATATTAAAAATTATATACCTCATAGAAATTGATCATGTTATTTGTTAGAAGCTTTGATTCTTCTGTTTGACTGAAGGCAACTTCTTTAACATATAACTTAAATTATTTTGAATTTCCAAATTTTCCGGGTAATCATATTTATTTTATCGATTACAGACCATAACAAAAAATTATATCACAATAATAAAATTGTAAACTGTGCGTATAAACAGATAGCAAAAAGGTGATAAAAAGAAGAAGCTTAAGTGAATGTGTATGATAATATGCTATGTGGGTACGGAACAGTGCATATGCATATGACTCTATAGCATATGAATAATATGCAATATTAAAACTTATTTTGTTTAAAATCTTGTAACGTCTATTGCAAGGTGCATCCCAATAACACATTTAACATACTAGAAGCTCTTGGTATAAGGAACACTAACAGCTTTCGAAACACAAAATTGGCTCTGCCGAAGCTGAGTAATGAACTCGTATAGCTAAAATTCTTATGTAGCAATATGAAACAAGCTGTATAGGTGGAAATTATATTTTTTTTTTTAATTCTACAGAAAATTTGCAAAAAATTTACCCACGTATTTTTACCGAAATTGTTTCCAACATGCCTTAAAAAGCCATTAACATTAGCATTAAAAGCAAAAATTAAGAAAATCTTAATTTTTAATATGGCTATGACTTTGCTCTGAGGGTACTTAAGGTCTGACATTTTTTCCTGTTTATTTGGGGTATTTTTTCTGTATACTATGAATGAGTAAAAATTTTGGTTGAGATTAAAAAAATTTCTATGTGGATTAACATGGAATAGTCCATACTATGTGTGTATGTGTGTGTGTGTATATATATATATATATATATATATATATATATATACAAACACACACGCACGCACGCACACACACATACACACACATACAAAGTAAAGACCAAAATTAAAATTTGTATCTTTGGTTTGACAGAGAACAACCCATGTATATATATATATATATATTGCTGTTATAATGTTGTTCAGAGAACAACCCATGTGTATATATATATATATATATATATATATTGCTGTTATAATGTTGTTTTTCATAGAAAAAAAAAATTATAACTTACGACATTCTTCTTTAAAATTGCTAGCGAATAATCTGGTGAATCCACATTATATTGCTGTTTGATGAGTTTGCTCAGTCTGAGGGTACGCTGAGCACAAGTAAGTGATTCGCTATAAATTAGTAGATCTTTTTCATTGTCATTTTGCATTGCCTGTCTACACATCTCTATCTCAAAAATAATGTTGTCTGCAGATATTTCATGTTGTGGACTTTGCTTTGGTGTAACAGTACTTAATGGTACTGTCTTGGCAATAAGCGATTCACTTCTTACACTCCAGCTAGAACCACCATACTTTTTAAGGTTCATCATATCTCCAATACTTCCACATACCTGGTTGCTTAAGATTTCAAGATTGCTGTTTGATAAAGCTGGCATACATGAAACTAATTCATTTGTTCTTTCACTTGAATAAATCGCATTTGATGATAATATTTTAGGTTGATACTTATCCAGATCTGAAAGCGACGAACCACGTCTGATTTTTGTTGTAGATATATTATACATTGTTTCTGCACGTAGACCATTATTATAGAATGACGATTTCATTGTGAGAAGACCAGCTTTTAGTGGGAAAAGCAGAGCCCATTCAGTTGAGCGATCCATAGTGATAAATATCTATGAAACTCATACTTAATACGATAATTTCAAAATAATGAATTTTTAAGTGTAAATAATCGTAAATATTCGAAAAATTAAAGGAAGCATTTATTTCGATTGTATTTTTAAAAAATGGAAAAGAAACTTAATATTGAAATGTAAAAAGTTTACTTCTAAAAAAGACTGCAGTCGTACACAAGCGAGAAATTATGGTTGAAAACTGATAATTATACATATATATGTATATATCCATATATGTGTATATATAACTATGGTCTTTCAGAGCAAAAATTCGGACAACTCGATGTTATTCACACTTAACTCAAGTTGTTCCCCCGTAGAGATCCATTTGGAGAAAACATGCACTCTCGATATTTTTCTTCTCTGTCTTTTTTTCCACTCTCATTCACTGCACGTAAGGGAATGAATCAATAACTAGAATCCTTTTTATTCACCGCACGTTACTCTTAGTTGAGTAAATTCTAATTATATGGTCTCACGACATCCATGCACATATATGTACGCACATGTTTGCATAAATATATACATATTCACGTCAAAAGTTATACACGTACACATACATGTACAAACGTGAATACGATATCATACATATTTATCTATGTGCCGAAAACAATTTGTCCAAATACATAACTTTATTACCGTATACACATTAATTCGTGTAAGAGACGCATGCTGTCAAAAGAGCTAGTATAATAAAACTGAAACCGCACCGGCCAACATTTTAGACTATCATAGTACGCTACTCCGATAAGAACGATAAAGTGTGGGAGGAAGCGCCTTGTCGGGCATGAATTTATAACACAAGCTTATCATAGGGGCTTATATTTGTGTATAAGTTTGTTTGACTGATAGATTAAATTTTTTTTCATGTATAAGCTTAAAAAATGTTTAAAAATTAAGCTTTAAATAAATCACACATAATAGTATATTGTGTGCCAAGGGCGTAAAGTGGGCTTTTTTAGGCCGAGTGTGGAGTTTGCAGTACGAGTCAAGGCGAGTTAGCCCGAGCCGAAGGCGAGGGCGTTTACGAGCCGCAGACGAGTATTGCAACCACACGAGGCCAAAAAGCCCACTTAGCCCTTGGTGCACACCATATTTTTTGTAACGCAAGTACAGATTTTTGCGTTTTTTTTTAGATATTGAGTACGACTGATGCAACTTTTTTCAGAATCGGCGACCACACTCTTAGTAGACTAATTTTTAAATTTATATATATATATATATATATATATATATATATATATACATATAGAAAATTTCCCGAAAAATGTTAGCGGGCATTTCAATTTTTTTTGCCCGCCGGTCTGAAAAAATTTACTTTAGTCCCGCTTAATAAGTCAGAAAAACGCGAAAATCGTGCTTGTGTTACAAAAAAATATTTTTTGTAACACATGCACGATTTTCGCGTTTTTCGTACCTATTAAGCGGGCGTAAAGTACCATTTATTTACCGGCAGGCAAAACAAGTTAGCAGCGGGCAAAAAAAGTAAGCAGCGGGCAAAAGAAGTCAGTAGCGGGCTAAAGAAGTCAGCAGATGGCAAAAAAAATTAATTTTTGCCCGCTGCTAAACTTTTTTTGCCCGCTCCTGACTTTGTTTGCCCGCTGATAAAATTTTGTTTGAAAATGCAAATTTTTAGTTTCTGATTCATATTTTTTTAAATATTTATAGGTGTGTAGTGGCCGTGTAAAAAAGGCTCATTTACTCCCGCTTCATAGACATGAAAAACGCGAAAATCAATACATGCTTCACAAAAAATATGGTGTGCACCAAGGGGGCTTTTTGACCTCGTGTGGTTGCAGTACTCGTCTTTGGCTCTGTACGCACTCACCTTCGGCTCGTGCTACCTCGCCTTCGACTCGTACTGCAAACTCCACACTCGGTCTAAAAAGGCCCACTTTACGCCCTTGGTACACAATATACTATTATTATTCATTTTTAATAGTTTATTGTGTACCAAGGGCTTAAAGTGAGCTTTTTTAGACCGCGTGTAGAGTTTGCAGTACAAGTCACGGCGTATACGAGCCGCAGACGAGTACTGCAATCACACGAGGTCAAAAAGCCCACTTGGCCCTTGGTGCACGTCATATTCATTCAGCGCTTACTGCCCGAGCGAAGAAGAGCACTAATCACCCGAGGGAAAAATATTCTCGCGAGGGTAGTAATCACTCGAGGAAAAAACTACTTTCGCCCCGTGTTGCATATAATATTTTATTCCACTTTCGGCCGAAAGGCCACTATTTGAGCCTGAAAAGCGGGATATATACAATTTGTATATTACTTTATTTATTTGCAAATTTGTTAAATAGTTAAAAATTTTGAAAAATTTTAAAAATTTTGAAAAATTTAAAAAATTCTTGAAAATTACGAAAATTTTAAGAATTTTTAAAAATAATTAAAAAAAAATTTTTTCAACTTTTTTCCCGCAAATTTTACTTTTTTCCCGCAAATTTTACTTTTTTCCCGCTAATTTTACTTTTCTCCCGCTAATTTTACTTGTTTCCCGCTAATCTGATTTGCGGAAAAAATGTGGTACTTTTGCCCCGCATTTCAGGGATAAAAAGTGGCCATTTCGGGAGTGTGGAATAGAAGTTGTTTTTGCCTGCTTAATAGGGCAAAAAAGTTTCTTTGCCCGCTTAATAGGGCAAAAAGAAATTTTAAGCCCGCTTAGAAGGGCAAAATAGTATATTGTGTACCAAGGGTGTAAAGTGGGCTTTTTTAGACCGAGTGTAGAGTTTGCAGTACGAGTCGAAGACGAGGTAGCACGAGCCGAAGGCAAGTGCGTACAGAGCCAAAGACTGCAACCACACGAGGTCAAAAAGCCCGCTTAGCCCTTGGTGCACCCCATATTTTTTATGACGCATGTATTGATTTTCGCGTTTTTCATGTCTATAAAGCGGGAGTGAATAAGCCTTTTTTACTAATAAATATCATGGTATACATACACACACACACACACACACACACACATACACACACACATCCATACGGACATTTCCTAAAAACACGTAATTCGAACTTCTAACCTCTAAAAACATGTTTCTATGAAGTTTTAGCCAAACTGAAAATTTTACTATTACAAAGCTTCCTCTAGGAGAAAGCAAAAAAACTTTCGCTTTGAGGTAAATGTATATATGTGTATTTTGGTGCGTTTATATGTATATATAAACACACACAAAAACACTAAAAAGGCCTTTTGCCTAGGCTTGAAAAAATCAACGGTCGCTCCACTTTTTCGTAGGCAAAACGCGCGTTTTTGCAAGTGTTATGAAAAAAAATTTTTTGGTCAAAATCTTTATATATGTTTTACAAAATGTTTCTGACTTCCAAAAAAAATTTTAGCGCAATACCTTTACTAGTTTTCGAGTTATAGCTGCTCCAAGTTAGGATTTCAAGCAATGATTGCATTTTTTGCCCTCTTCCAATGATTTGTAGATCATAAGGGATGCATTTTTAACAAAAAACAAATACTTTTTTTTGTAAAATTTTTTTCAACTTTTCACTAAAATTACTATTATAGTCATTTAATATGTTAAGGCAACCTTATTTGCATTTAAACTTTAAAATGTGACAAAAATGGTACATTATGCAACAAGTGGCAAAAGCAGATTTTTCCCGCGGGTAAGTTTAATGCCCGATCTAGAATATTTTTCCAGAGGTGGCATTTAAATAAGCATCTGAGGGAAAAATCGTGTTGTATATAGTATCTTATTCCTCTCGACTAAAATAGCACCTTTTGGCCCTGAAAAGTGGAGTCAAAACCACTAAAAAAAAATTTTAGACAATTCAAAAAATTAAAAAAATTTTGAAAAATTTTAAAAAATATTAAAAAATTTAAAAAATTTGAAAAAATCGAAAAATTTAGAAAAAATTTAGAAAATTAAAAATTTGAAAAATTCAAAATATTTTTTAAATTTTGAAAAAAAGTTACTTTTGCCCGGCTAATTTTACTTTCGCCCGGAAAACTAGTTTTCGGGGAAAATATGCCACTTTCGCACCGCTTATCAGGGGCAAAAGGTGGGTCTTTCAGTCGGGTGTGAAATAAAATTAGTACAACCGCAGTTTCATGATTTTTATGAATTTATAACGAATCAAGATAATAAATAGTTATTTTGATGAACTTTATTGTTATTATTCGTTTTAATATCCTTCAAACCTTTCAAATGTATTAATCTTCGTGGCTAGAACGCCAAATGTACTAATCCTCGCGGCAAGAGCGTCAAATATATCAGTCTTCGCGGCAGGAATTGAAATGTCCTAGTCTTCGTGGCAAAGTCTGAAATATCCTATTTTTCGTGGAAAATTTGAAATGTCTTACTCTTCGCGGCAAATGTCAAATGTCCTACTCTCCATAGGGAGCGACGATATAATTTTATAAAAAATTTATTTTCTAACTTCATAGTTAATTAACAAAGCAGATATCAAAGTATGAAAAGGTTTGTCTAAGCGGAAGACTAAAAATGCAAACTTGATCACAAATGCAAACTCATAAACAAAGGTTTATGTCAGTCAAAACGTTTTTTTCAAAGTCCTATTGCTTTCACCTAGAGGAAGCTTTGTAATAGTCAAATTTTCAGTTTCGCTAAAACTTTATAGAAACATGTTTTGAAATGTTTGAAGCTCAAATTACTTGTTTTTAGAAAATGTGTTCGATTCTTGTGTGCGTTTGTGCTCCGTTGTAGATGATTGTGTGGTGGGTTGTGTATGTGCTTGTGTGGGGTGTGTGTGCAGTGTGTGTCCACTCATGCTGTTGGGCTCTCCACCTGTCTGCTGTGTTGACACTTGTGTGTGTGTGTGTGTGTGTGGATGTGGATGTGTGGGTATGCGTACGTATACCGTAATATTTCTGGAACTACTTTGTCAATATCAATCAAATTTAACATGCATATCTATTTTTAGGTTCTGAATCCAGAAAAAACAGTTAATTATAATTTTTTAATTACTATGTTTTTATGGCCATTTTTTGATTTTTTTAAATTTATATTTTAAAATATTTTGGATTTTTTTCTATCATCCCATTATTACAAACAATTCAGCTAAAATGCATATGAAATTATTCACTTTCCCCCATTTGGTCCACGGATCGACCGCTCCGTTCAGCAGATAAAATGAAAATGGTGATTTTTATTTAAATTCATATCTCTGAAACTAAACATCATAACCTCACGGAAAAATCATGTTGATGGGTCACGTGTCAAACTATTTTCCATCAAAATTTCAAGTGATTTGACTACTTTTTTTTCAGAAATAAATCGAAAACTGAAAAAATGAGATTTTTGTGCTTCCATTACGGGCGTAAAAAGGCCTTATTGGACTTGAGATTTTGGAAAAAGGTAGATATTTTATGCGTTTTGGCTAAGTTCATTACGTAGCTTTGAAACCCCTATGGTTCTTAAGATATCAAGGTTTGAATTTTTTGATTACTCATATTTCTACAACAATGTAGTCAAATGCTTCAAAATTTTATTTGGTGATTTAACATAAATAAAGCTATCTGCTGTTAAAATGTAAAATGATTTCGTTTAGCAGTTCTCAAGTAAAGAGCTGAATTGTAAAAAGCGATTTCTCTCAAAAATCAGGATCATCTGGTCCTTCAAAAACTAGCAGAAATATGCTGATAAGATAAAAATCCATCGTAGTCCAATTTCTGCGTGATGTTGCTCCTGCGACAGCTTGAGTAAGTCGACGCAAAACACTTTGATTCACTTTTTTTTTTTTTAATTATTATTGTCATTGCCACAAATTTTTTCATAGCAATTCGTGTGCTACTCGTCAATATTCCTTTTATGTTATTGTCATTAAAACTCATGACGCGTGAGATAGCGAGTTTGGGAGTTTTGGTTTTATATTTATTTCTCGCCTATGCTCACCTTCTTACGATTTCTTCACACACACACACACACACATATATATATATATATATATATAAACGTATACATTGATTTGTATAACTTACCATTTTCTATTTCCGAGACCGGTGCAGGAGACGGAGGAGACAGTGACGCTTGCAAAAAAGACGACAACGATGGTACTGGGGGGCATACATAGGGCCTCGTCGTCGTCATCGTTGTTGTTGTTGTCAGCATCTGGGCTATGTTGTCGCCCCATTCGGACCATGCATCCGTCGTGCCTTGCACACGCAGTCCGAATTCTCTCTCCTCGCTCGTTATCGTCCTATCTGCTACAGGGACTTGTGACGATTGTGATGCGCAGGATTCTCCATCCCAATCTACCCAATCATCGGCATTAGTCCCCATCAGCTCTATCGACGCCTCAACGGCTGTTGCTGCTGGCAGTGGTAATAATACAGGCGCTGGCGCGGATGCTGCAAATAGTACAGGCGACATTGCTGCAGCTGCTGCTGGTGCTGCTGGTGCTGCTGGTGCTGTTGGTGCTGCTGCTACTGGCGGTGCAACACGACCTGTAAATTTCAAATGTTTCTTAAAAAATATTCGAAAAATAAATCTAACACGTACGTCGTGTATGCTTTTTGTATCGCTCAAAACATGACTTTTTTTGTTTAAAGTGAGAGAATATAGCATACGTTTAATAATAATAATAATAAAGTATATATCTAACACTCGTGAATATACAGAGAAAAAAAATTTTTTGCAAGTTTATAACTTTCTTACTACGGTGATACGAGTGAAACCCAACAAATTATTCTCAAACAAAAATTATTGTCTAACTCCTCTTAGCTCCTGGTATGCGAGATTCAAAGACGAGTTTCTTCTAACAATATTATAAAGCGTTTCGTCCTAGACTGTTGGACTCCAGTCCAATCTATATCATACAGTCTATATCAGGAGCTAAGAGAAGTTAGACAATAATTTTTGTTTGAGAATAATTTGTTGGGTTTCACTCGTATCACCGTAGTAAGAAAGTTATACACTTTCAAAAAAATTTTTTTTTTCTCAATAATAATAATACATTACGATATAAGTGTCCTATGAGGTACATTGTGGTACGGTGAGGTTAAGCGCCCGAGCGTAGCGAGGGTGCTTACGCCGTGCCAGAATGTGCCTCGTACGACTCGAGTATCGTACAATATTTTAAAGCACTGCTTGGCTAAATCCGCCAAGTCACGCAAATCCGTGGCGTATGCAGTTCTTTCTGGCAGCGCGAGGTTAACATACACACGATATACACGGTGCCAGAAAGGGCTCCTTAGGCCATGGATTTGCGTGACCTAGTGCGGATTTAGGCCACTCAGTGCTATAAAAACAAATTTATTCAATATAAGGATCGAGTACTTACGGTTTTGCTCTGCAAGCTGTCGTAGTGGTCCCTGATTGCGTGTGTAGTCCTGGTGATTCCTAGCTTCACGCACTTGTCGAGCTAATCACACAAGTTTTTCATTTTTTTTGAACGTAGCGTAGCACTGTCCTATTTCCCGCGGACGTGCATGACGCAAAACTTTTTCAAAAAGTTTGAACAAGCCTCGCTCGTTGGCTCTATCCACGCTTATGCCATGGATTACTCACAAATAATCGTCCCACATCGTGATTATTGTCCACTAAATAGTGGACAACACGCCACACGATTTGACGAAGAGACATTTTGAAACGAGGATCGAAATCGAAGTTTGCACTGTGCGAGTAAAACTCAGAGTGATGGCTAGATTTTTCCAGCATCTCACCTACCCTCGTAAGAACACTTGACATTTTTTTTCGATAGTTTTCACTATACAGGTGCATCAATGACCTTTTTTTTACATAGTTTAGGGACGCTCCGAGTACCCCCACTTCTGGACCTGTACCTCACCAACACCACCACCACCACTCTCGCGCCGAGTCAAGTCCTAGCTCTTGCATTGGGCCGCACACTCCCCCCACCACTATGTACCGTTTACAGACACCACCACCGGCTGTGATTTTCTCGGAGTGACACCGAACCTCAATAAAAAAGGTTACGCTTGACCGTAAGCATTCATCCATCTCACCTCTGGATCTATTCAGTTACTCGATCTTTGGGGAATTGTTTTACCCCTTGTCGGTCTAACTGTAAAACTCTTGATTTATACTTTACGCATTACAGTAAAATCACAGTACAGTGCTTTGTTATTACTGTTTATTAACTTCAACAAAACAACAACTACAACAATAACATGGCTGAAGCTATGGCTGAAGCTAGCGGGTTCGAAAAAACTTTACATCGGCTTGGAATACAATGATTTCACGCAAAAATACCAGCCGATTATCGAACTGAAGAATACTCAATATTCCAGAGGGCTCAGAATCGATATGGAAAGCTGGATTAAACTAGAAAAAAACTAGAGGATATTTCAACGTATTTTAAATCAAACAGTGCTGCGTTATGTATTCAGCAACAAGAACGCATTAAATTGAAAAAAATTGACATTATTCTAACTACTTCATACGGGCTGAAGTCGGTGATGTTCGTGCTCCAACAACACCTACAACAAGCTCAAGAATCGCTTTACATCCCAAAGAAGAAGAGGGCCTTGATGCCATCCATAACCATGCAGAAGCGGACATTTGATGGATTAAAAAATATTGTAGTGTGTGTAAACGAGCTTAGAACGTGTATTAAATGAAATTAACGAGTGCAAAAATTTGTTACGCGATGAACTTGTTGAAATTTTAACTTTGTATGCCTACCATAATAATGAAAGAATTTACGATACTATTAAAAACATAGTTATTGAAAAGAGAAAATATTTAAGAGAAAATATTTTTTTTAAAATCGCATCGAAAAATTCTTGTTTTCTTGATAATTATTTTGAAATGATTTTATACATACATAGTGACGTTTTTTATGATGAAGTTTACAATATTTTCTGCAATCACAATGCTAAAAAAATATAAATAAATAAAACTTTAATTTACATAATTTTGCTTTAATATTATTTTACCTACACCAACCTCCTCACAAGTCCTCGATTATTATTATTATTACAACAAGTAAAAAACAATAGTGGGAAGCAACCCTTCGGAGCATTAAAATAAAACACTCATCATTCGTTTAAAACAATTGGCGACGTTTCGTCCTATGGAGGGGACCTCTTCAAGCCTTTATTATGAGAGAAACAAACAATTTTATACAATAAATAAAGCGTCGATACAAATATTCAAACCAATATAATCAAAGCAATAAATTATTTACCAAAATAAACAGTTAACTTAATCAAAAAAACATTGTCAATATGACAGGCGCACAGCCTGGAGTTATCACATGTCGAAGGTATGGTCAGTACTGTGTATGTCTATTTATTGTATAAAATTGTTTGTTTCTCTCATAATAAAGGCTTGAAGAGGTCCCCTCCATAGGACGAAACGTCGCCAATTGTTTTAAACGAATGATGAGTGTTTTATTTTAATGCTCCGAAGGGTTTGCTTCCCACTATTGTTTTTTACTTGTTGTTGTTATAATGGAGAAGAATAATAATAACTATTTTATTATTATTATTATTTAAATTATATAAAAATTCACTGCATATGCCAATGTTTAGTACAAACTAAATTCATTTTAAACTTCTTGCTTTTAACGGTCCTACAACTATTCATTCTATTCATTTGTAAAAGAAAAGCCTTTAGTTTTGTGTACATTGCTCCATGAAACTTACATAATAGCAAACCATTTCTCGCATCTTTCCTTAAATCTCATGTTCACAGCTTTCACCATGCCAAAAAAAAGGGTCGACCTTCCCGCTTATCCTGTAAGGCGCTATTTTTTTCATACATTCCTCGCTTCTGTAGCTGGTATTGCAAAAGAAAAAGACCCCCCCTACAGGGCTCATCATCAGGGGACTTGTATTTATCAGGCCCCCTACATCTCAGACCCGAGCGACTAGAGTTGCCGCGAGCCACGACGTCACCGCTCCCCTCCCCCAGAGCGACTAGACTTGCCCCGAGCGATGACGTCACTGGCGCACACTCTCTACTTTGATGCAAATAACTTTTTTCAGTGGTGACTTTGACTAGCGCCCGTAGATTTCCTTGTGGAAATTGGACTAGAGAACACGTAGAAATTTGGAATTGGCATATCCATTGCGTTCTTTAAAAGTTATGCCCAAAATATCTAAGGGTATCTCTACTGGACACACTTCCCCCAGAAAACCTCTCATATGTATTTATCAAATTTCATAAAACAGTATTAGATATTATTTAAAAAAAACATTTTTAACGTACGTTAAGTTGAATAATGATCTTATTATAGGCGAAATGCCATTTTTGTTTTGCTGTCATCTTAACTCGCTCTTTTATCTGAATCGGTACAGGTGGTGATTGTACCATATTTAACAATTCTTCATCACCAGGTGGTTCAGGTGGACTTCTTGGTGGTGTATCCATTTGAACGCTTTCATCTAATGATGCCTGTTTTTGGATGCTTCCTTTTTTAACAGAAAGAGATATGTTATTGTGTGTGTATATATGTATTTGTGTATATACACACACGCACACACACATACACACGAAGGACCTATTCAAAGCTAGGAGAAGAACGAATGACAAAAGCCAGAATGAGATCTTCAAGAAAGACGACAATGGCTGAATGGCAAACAAGATCGAAAGCTAGTGACAAGGGGCGATGGACTCATCGCCTTATACCAAGGATAGAAGACTGGATTGGGAGAAGGCATGGAGAGGTTAATTACTACCTCACGCAGTTTTCTACCGGGCATGGATACTTCCGGGCGTATCTACACCGGTTTAAACTTGACGACAATCCGAACTGCCCAGTCTGCTTGGAAACTAGCGAAGATGCAGAGCATGTCTTCTGTGACTGTTCGCGATACGAAAGTGAACGAGAAGTACTCAAGTGCTACATCCAGACCAGAGTGACACCTTAGTCAATGATGACAGCTATGCTAACGTCGGAGGATGGTTGGAGCGCAGTAAACAATGACGTAAGGACCATCCTCAAGAAAGTTAGAAATGACGAAGAAAAGAGAAGAGAAAGACAAGGTGAAACAGCCGAGTAAAATATGCTATATGAAACGCTTCTTGGACTGATGCAGAGGAATGTAGGTCACAAAGTTGAACTCTCACTCCCCTGCCTGATGCAGAGGAACGCAGGAGCTAGGGTCGAGTAACTTTAAGTGCTCCTCAGACCGATGCAGAGGAACGTAGGTAACTGAGTTGGAGCCCAGACTCCCTCACCCGATGCAGAGGAACGTAGGTGTCGGGGTTGAGTCTGTCCAGAGGATGACCGGACGATGCTGCAAGAAGTATACGACCGTACGATGCTGCAAGAAGCAGACGGCTGGAAGATGCAGAAAGAAGAAGACGAGTTTGATCCTGAACCCCTAATCACTTTCGTGGATGGGGGATGTATGGAAATGTCAAACCCTAAAGAAGAAGCCAACCAGGCTAATTAACGGGCCCCGCGGAAGTATTGTTTAACAATGGTGCCGGTGAGGTTTCGGTGTCGGAGGGCCACTTGTGCAGAGCTTGCTCTGCCTACGCCACATAAAAAAAAAAAAAAAAACACACACACACATATACAGAGCAGGCTCGAAAGCAAGAAGAGGAGCACATGAACAAGCTGCAAGAGGAAGTAGACGATCTATCACATCACACACCAAGGGATATGAATAGCATTGTAGAGCGGCTTAAAAAACTCAGAGTTATGGTCACGAAGTTAAAGGACTTGCACATAGGAGAAGATATAATGGAAGACAATTACTATTACGCCGTAGAAGATCGCAAAGTACAACACGAAGTGTGACAGAGAGCAAGGAGAGGCGACCAAAAACAGCTCTTTAAGGATGCGATTCTAGCAAGTATGTAAAGCAAGAGACCAAGAGGAAACCGGAAAAACAGCTCAGAAGAGAAGAGCGCGGGAGAGCAAGATAGGAAGAGACAACAAAAGGAGAAAGCGGTGATTCAACGCGAGACTCTCGCCCTGATAGTCCCTCACAATGCATTAGAGCCACTGGTGAAAGCCAGGTCCCAGAAAAACAAGCGTCCAGAAGGGATTTTAGTGAACGTTTGGCAAACAAGACGTACGCGGAAGTCCTGGGGAAAATCCGAAAGGAAGTCAACCCAGACACTACTGGAACGATGGTGCTGGGAGTCAAGCAAAGAAGAAGTGGAGACGTCCTCCTTAAACTAGGGAAAGGGTCTGACAAGACAACGTGTACTGCGGAAGTAGAAAAAGCATTGCTGGGTTTTGGACAGGTTAAAAAGGAAGAATGGAAGGCCAACCTAGAAATAAGGGACTCGAAAGCTACTGAAAAAGAGGTGAGAGCAGCAAAAAGGAGAAGCCCTCAGAATGCCAGACAATGGTAGAAGTGTAACCTTACTGAAGCCAAACATGAGAGGCCTTAGAATGACCTAGCGATACTTAGCGAGGGAGAGGCTAAGAAGCTCCTAGAAATAGGACACATCCGCATGAACCTTGCAATTTGCAGGATATGAAAACGTGTAAAGGTAGTGCGCCGCAAGTGCTTAGGCTTCGGACACTGGAAGGATAAATGCAATGGGGCAGATAGGTCGACCCTTTGCTTTAAGTTTGGAAGAGCCAATCACCGCATGGCTCAATGCCAGATGGAAGCGAGCTGTTTTCTCTGCAAAGAGGATGGATAAAAGGGAGAAGGCTGCAAACATGTAGCTGGATTCGGCGGCTGCAACGTATTTCAGCGCACCCTGGATACGGCGAAAAAAAAATAAAGAAGAGTCTAAAAGATGACAATAGCTAGCGAAGTGCTGGTTATACCAGCATCGAGCGCGTAGAAACAAGAAAATGGATTGATGCCAAGAGAAGAATACGAGTTTGATCCTGAAAACTTAATCACAATTCGGTGGATGGGGGATGCATGGAAATGTCAAACCCTAAAGAAGAAGCCAACTAGGCTAATTAACGAGCCCCATAGAAGTTTTGTTTAACAATGGTGCCTGTGGAGTTCCATTGTCGTAGGGCCACTTGTACAGAGCTTGCTCTGTCTACACCAAATAAACATGCACACACACACACACACACATAAAATCACGTTAAGTAATATTATATTAAGTCACCTCGAGGACTGCCAGTAAATGGTAGCTCAATTAATGAGTCGTCTCTAGATCCTCTAATCATAGCTTCTTCTCCTCGCTCGTATCTATAAAAAGTTGATAATTATTAAATTAATAAGTTACAGATATTTTAATTATTTTTTTATAATTTATTACATATTACATCATAATATAATAAAGCTATACTTTATAACTAAATTAAATGTCGGATTTTCAGGAGCAGATTTTTATTATTTGGAACTTATTGTTCCCAAGCAAATAAGAATTTCGTTTTACAATATTATTCTCTCTTGCGATCGCGCTATATAGAAGGTACAAAGGCATATCTTCGAAACAAAAATCTTGTATGCATGATAAAAACGAAACGGTAAAGTTCATGTCGAGCCTTGATCCGAGCAGACATGTGTTTTGATTTTCTCCGGCTGATCAGCTCTGTATGTTTTACCTGTACGTGTTATACCGCGTCACGTAGTTGTAACATTAGAATCAGTGTAGTGTGCAGATTCATAGTTTCTTAAGTGCTTCTTCCTGACTGCTCTTTGCAGTTAAGAACGCAGCGTTTATCAGAGTGTTTTCCTTGGCTTTAAATAGTAAGAGCTAGACCAATTAAGAAAACTTAAGTATGGCTGCTTCAACCCAAAGCTCATATGCAAGTGTTGTGTCACTGCTCTTACTCCTTCCAAGGATCAAGCGATCATATTGGACTCTATAGAATGCTGCACCATAGATAATTTCTTAGACGGTATTGACAAAATTATCTAGCTATTCCTGAAATTCCTGGTAATCGCAAATGCATTTACTTAAATAGCAAAAATGTAGTAAACAAACTTGTGAGTAAAAAAGTCGCTGTAAATTAAAACGCCCTAACTACTTGTGCCCATATAGAAAAAAATAAACGCCTTGTCATCTCTAGCGACAGCCCTCAGATTCTGCACCAGGTCATCATCCAGAGTCCATCAAATAAACCTTTATAGCACCCGATATTTCTGCAACATTGCTTCAACATTGCATCGCGAGACTGGCTAGATTCAGCAATATTGCCAGTGCTTAGAACAACATTGCTGCAACCATTAGGCAATGTTGCCACGCACCAAAATGTCCGCTTTTATATTGCAAGGTTGGTTATTTCCCACTTATGTCTAAATATTTTGGGAACATTGCCTGAAGATTGCATCCCCAGTTTTCGCAATATTGCGCATAACTTCAATAATATTGCTGCAACTATTCGGGGAACTTTGTGACTAGATTGTACAATATTTAATTAATATTGCGATAACCTTTAATTATTCTCGCATCATTATAAAAATGTTCATACTAATTAAAAAATAATTAAAGATTATCGCAATATTAATTAAATATTGTATCATGTAGTAGCAGTGTTCCCTGAATAGTTGCAGCAATATTATTGAAGTTCTGTGCAATATTGCGAAAACTAGGGATGCAATCTTCAGGCAATGTTCCCAAAATATTGAGACATAAGTGGGAAATAACCAACCTTGCAATATAAAAGCGGGGCAACATTGCCTAATGGTTGCGGCAATGTTGTTCTAAGCACTGGCAATATTGTTGAATCTAGCTAGTCTTGCAATGCAATGTTAAGGCGATATTGCCAAAATATCAGGTGCTATAGGGGGCGTTTCAATCGTATCTCAGATGCATCATATCAAGGTCTTTTCCAGCAAAGCTGGTCGTGTTCGCATTATGTCCTTTAGAAAGCAAGTATACATTAAAAATAAAGACGAACATCCACTACCCGAATCTCTACAGGTTTTACATGACAAGGCACACTGGATATTTCTGGGCACCAAATCAGCCAACTGCTTCCTATGTAAACAGCGCGGACATATAACCAAAGTCAGTCCTTTAGCTCAAGCTTCAACACAAAACAAAATTTCTTTACAGTCTCCCTTAATAACTTTTGCAACAGGACTCAAGCGGCCTGCACCTCCTTTGACTATTTATAGTCTCGAATAGCATTCTTAAAAGACAGATTAAATATTTCGAAGATCGCGTTCAACTCGGCTTCCTGAAAATTAAAATAAAAAGCTTGATGCTGAAGAAACTAAACAAGGTCATGCAAGCTTTACTGAAACAAAAGCTCTAGATGACTTCACTTCCCTAGCCGAATCACTTGCCACGGTCAAATCTGCGTTAGATTCAAGCAACCTTTCCTCAAAACAGTTTCCTTTGGATTTTGGTGCCTTTTCTCAGTTTCTGAATGAAATCTATGACAAATCGAAAATTACAGAAATAGCAGCTTCTTTTAGTGACGACATTAAAGGCTTAATGGAAATGCTCGATATAAGTTATCCTACAATTTATGAAAATAGTCTAAAAGCTAGAATCGCAAGAATAAAGAGAAATACCAAAATTGCCTAATATTGAAAGTGAATCCGATTCGGATATTTGATTGCCCTATCTCTACGCATTTCATTACGCATCTTAACTTTATTTACTCTAAAGTCAACTACAAAAAGAAAACCAAATTATGACTACTGCAGACACATCTTCAAGAATAATATTCTGAAACCCCAGAAGCATCAAGGACAAACAAACTGACGAAACGCTTTATAATATTGTGTTAGATAGTGTTAGATATATAAACTGATATTCAACTAAGTCTCAACAAATTTGATATTATATGAGCTAAAATATTGCTCAACGTCAGCAACCAAATACGATTCTCGGGTTTCCTGACTTTAAAAACAGATCGCCAGTATGGAAGAGGAGGAGGCATCGCGTTTTTTATAAGAACCAATTCAGCTTATGCTAAACTCACTAATTTCATTACTCCCGACCAGTGTCTGTTAAACTTTGCGGTACTAAAATAAATAATGTTCTGCCTGCCGTAAATATAATTGCTTGTTACAGAATCTCAAGGGTCATTTTTTCTCAAAATCAGTGGAACCTCATTGGTCTAAAATAAAATATAAATAATGATAGATCTTTTTTTGTAGGAGATTTCAACTCTCACAGCACTTCATGGTACTGTGCTGACACGATATGTTGCTTTTTATTGATTTTTTTTTGTTGCGTCATTATGATTAAATATAATAAACTTGACTTTGTTTGATTGATCTTAGTTCCTTTTTATCTGTGATTTCGTTGCGGAATATATCAAACTCGCCTAGCCTTTTACTTTTTTAAAAGTTAATTTTTTTAAGAGATTTCAGTCCTTTTTAGTAATTTTTTTGAGTATTTCATATTTGTTGTAATAAAAATAAAATATAAGCATATTTAGCACCTTTCGACCATGGCTTGTTTGTAACATTTTTGTCACTAACATGAAATCACTGATTGTATTAATACACCACCCTTAAATGATTTTTACGACTAGACACCAAAGTCCACGGTGCAAACTACCTAGACTTCGTCTTCGGCCACCCTGTACACCTAGACGCCGTCCTCGTATGGTTTATTTACCTAGACACCAAAAACCACGGTGCGAACTACGTAGATCTTGTCATCGGCCACCCTGTACACGTAGACACCGCCCTTGAATGATTTTTACACCTAGACACAAAAAAAAACACTGCTGCCCCACCTAGATGTCGTCATCGGCTACCCTGGCTACCTAGTTACAATTACTGTTCCGGAACGCAGAGTATGCACCGGCAACCTCTACCGTGCCACTTGATATTGCAGGCAGCATGAAGAAAAATGTGGAAAAGCAATGTTTTCCATCAAGCCAATACACCTTGTCAGTGGCTAACTTCACGGTCTAACTACTGTACCAGACCAAGCGTACTGTATATAAATATGAGACATAACACGAATAAAGCATTTTTTTTGTCAATATTTTTATTGACAATTAAACATTAGCATCAAATAAATATGTGACCAAGTCAAAAAACTATAACCACATTATAATCAATTGTAAATAATGATTTAAAACACTTGCTGCGGCCAACTTCACGGTCCTACCACTAGTTAAACTGAACAAAAACCAGATACTTAAATCGAGCATTTGGAAATATCGACTCGATTATTTTAAAAAAAAATGACTTGTTGGCCAATATTTTTGTTAAAAATCAAAGTTTATCGCCCGATATGCTAATCTCTCTATATTATAAAAAAAGTTTCGCCGCCGCCGCCGGTTCAGATTTTTTCCCCCTTAATTTCCCCCCTCAATTTTCCCTCTCAATGCATATCGTCTCAGATGTAGATTTTAGAATTCTTTACTATAGATTCTGTAGTCTTTCTATATTATCAAAAAAGTTTCGCCGCTGCCGATTCAAAAATTGTGCTCCTTAATTAGTGCCCCTCAATCACTGCCCCTTAATTCTTGCTCCTTAATTACCCTCCAATATTGCCATTCAGCTATTACCTCTAAACCACTGTTAATACTTATTCTGTAATAAGTTCTAATATTACACACACGGTTAATTCAAACTTTGAATTACGGAAATTTTTGCCAGTGCCGGCCGCTTGTTAACTGGGGCCGACGCGCATGCGCTCTATATCAAAACGCGGCCACTCGCGTCCAGCGTATGCTTGTTGGCTCTGGATATCCCCAATGGGGAACTTGCATGAAAAAATTCATTAGGGCCGTCAGGTAGGATATCGAAAAATAATCGACACGTATTTTTTCTTTTTTCAATTAAACGATTCTTAACAAAGATGTAGAGAGTTCAAATCTATGACATCACTGATTCGGACTGTGTATAGTGTATCTATATCGTCCGATTCAGTGACGTCACGCGATATTTCAACATGCTGTACCTTTATCATTAATCGTTTGATTGAAAGAAGAAAAAATACGTGTCGATTATTTTTCGATATTCTACATGACGGACCTAATAGATTTTTCATGCAAGTTTCCCATTAACCTGCAATCAGCACTGGCGGGAGTTTCCCGAATTTAAAATTTCAATTAACGGTATGTGTACTTTTGCATGGGGTAATCGGTCTGTTTCCTTCTTACACAATAATAAACATCCATTTCTATTCTAAGATTTCATACAAATACATGAAACAGAATATAATAATCCCTTTAAATTTTAAAGATACAAATCACATTCATACTAATACGGAACAACATTGGTAGAAACGTAAGCCAACCATTTACCATTAGAAAGCCAATTGGACAATGTTGGTCAATGATTTACAAACGCTTGGATACAAAATCGTCACGCAATGAATGGAAGGCTTGGCTTATGGATAGCTTATCCAGGTCTTAAAGAAGAGGGGCACTCTGTTATTTACTAGCATTCCAGCTTTTAATAAATAGATGTAAGTCTGACCATTTTATAGCCATATTATAGCCATTTTTTTATTTTTGATAAAATATTTTTGCTTTTTTTAATGATATGATTTATACAATATATTCAACAATAGTGTATCTAAAAGAATATAAAGAATGTCTTACGGGGTGGCCGATGACGAGGTCTAGATGGTGCGCTCTGTGGTTTTTTGTGTCTAGGTGTAGAAATAGTTCGAGGGCGGTGTCTAGGTGTACAGGGTGGCCGATGACGAGGTCTAGGTGGTGCGCTCCGTAGTTTTTGGTATCTAGGTAAGAAAATCATACGGGGACGGCATCTAGGTGTACGGGGTGGTCGATGACGAGGTCTAGGTGGTGCGCTGCGTGGTTTTTGGTGTCTAGGTGTAAAAATCATACGAGGACGGTCTAGATGTACAGGGTGGCCGATGACGAGGTCTAGGTGGTGCGCTCCGTGGTTTTTTGTATCTAGGTAAACAAATCATACGGGGACGGCGTCTTGGTGCAAGGTTTATCTTTACTTTGTTTAATGCAATAAATATTGGGTAGTAATCTGTTATTGAAAGTTTTATTTTGTACTTGGTGTTGTTAAATTATTTGTTTTGATAAAAATATTGTCGATACCGGAACCCTTTGCGACTTCGATTGGCGGCTTGGTGATACCAACAAACCCAGAGATGTACCATTTCTCAAGGAAATTACATAGGAATTCCTGGCTAAGGTTATCATATTCTAGTAAATCAATGTTGAAATCACCTAATACTAGGTGATTTTTAACACATTTATTCGCAATTAAAAATGTATTTATCTCTAGAATAAAATCTAATTTTGGAATCCCGTGTGACCTATAAAACGCTGACACCTCAAGATTACTTTTATCGCTTAGTTTAATACTCGTATTTACAAACTTAATCCTACCAGTTTCATTCACCTCAGTATTTTGTTCTAGATTAATATTTACAAAGACTATTACGCCATCATTTTTGTTTATCATACCATGGTTATAGTAACACTTGTATTATAGTCAGATCCTTTCAATTCATATATTTTGTATTTAATCAGTTGGAAAGTTTCAGTGCATATAACAATAGATGGCCTTGTAACCAAAGTATTAATTAGTAATTTTACTTTGTCAAAATTAGCATTCATACTGCGAATATTTATGTGCATAATTGTATCATTTTTACAACAACTTATTTTGTTGAAGCTATCAACCCTACTACATGTTGTTTCATTTTGAAAATAATCTTTTTGGATCATATCTATGAAATCAAATGTTGTCATTTTACCATCTTTGTTTTTCTTTTCTTTGATTGATGCCGGTGGAATAGTGTATAGATCTAGTTGTTGCTTCTGCTTCTGGATCGCTGCTCGGTTTCTTGTTAGAGCCCTCGGATTCTGAGCTTTGTCTGTTTTCTGTTGCTGTGGAGTACTTTGTTCCCCAGATGGTTGCATCGAACCTGGTTCTACTGGGCCCTTGTTATCCTCTGTCGGTACCTGCTGTCTAGTAGATCTAGTAGATTTTCTACTATCGTAGATTGTATCCTGTGATAGTAAGGTAGGACTTAGCGGATAGTCAGTTGAGCCAATAAACTTTGTTATTTTCTTCTTTAGAATAGAGCATAGGTTAGAGTCATATGCAGTGTGATCTATCTAGTTTTGAGGAATATTTTTTGTTACTAAATACACAGTTTAGACACTTGATAGTTTCACTTGTACAGTCACTTGTGTTATGGTTATCAGCGCATTTCAAACATACAGTTTCATTTGTGCATTTTTTTTTTCACTTTCTTCACTTATCGCACTGGCTAATGTTTATTAAATCGTAGGCTCTACAGTTTTGATAACCTACGAAAACTCTATTTTTATTTTCTTGTATATTTTTTTATTTATTTATTTAGACCATATACATATATATGTCTTACAAAAAGACATCCTATAGAGACAAACTTAGTTGTCTGTACATAGGGATGGTACATAAAAAAAAAAAATAACTTAGAATCTAAACTTAAAAAACTAAATACGTAAGTACAGGAAGATGTCGAGCCAATCTTCCTGATAACAGTTTAAATATTAACGCAAAAGTTAAGTAACAGTACAAAATAAATCTCTCTTTGATCAATCAATATTTCTCTCTTATAAATACTTTTAGTCTCTTCTTAATCGCGACTTTGCTAATCACAAGTGCTTTCAGATCATTTGTTAGAAAGTTGAAAATATTTAACGCAACAAAGTAGCTATTTTTTTTGCTTATAGCTTTATTAATTATTGGCAATTGAAGACTCTTATTTCTAGTATTGCTTTTGCTATTTATATATTTATTTCTTAACGTAGCATAATGATAAGATATAGCTTCTAAATGGAATAATTGCTTTACTGTAAGTGGAGGGTCTTGACGCTGAAAATTATTTTTGTTTATAATTTTCAATATTTTCCTCTGAATACCCTGTATTAGATAAACACAATTATTGTACGCTCCACCCCAAGCAATTATGCCATAATTGACTAAACTTTGGTAAAAGGAATAGTATATCATAGTTAAAGTTCTATAGTCCATTATATTCCTAATTTTGGCAAAGATAAAAACTAAGTATTTTGTTTTTTTAACCAAATAATTTACATGTTTATCCCATTTCATGTTATAATCAAAAATTAGACCTAGATATTTATAACTTTCTACTCTTTTTATCGTATTATTGCCTATCTCAATATTAAGTGAGACAGGAACACTATGGCAGTAGCTACCATAAGCAATATATACAGTTTTATTAACATTTAAAGATAATTTATTTACAGTAAGCCACTTTGCGACTTCCCTAAGATATTTGTTCATTTTCTCTTGAGCTGACTCCCACGTGTTATCACTAGCAATGATAACGGTGTCGTCAGCATAAGAAACGACAGTATCATCTTGCATACCTCTCAGTAGGTCATTAACGTATAAAATAAAAAATAACGGTCCTAGTATGGTCCCTTGGGGAACTCCGATGGGTATATCTTTGTATTCACTTTTCAAATTCTTTATTTTAACGCATTGTTTCCTACCAGAGAGGTAGCTGTTTATTAAATTTAAGGCACTGCCTCTTATTCCATAATTCTCTAGTTTATCCAATAGGTTTTTGTGATCTACCGTATCAAATGCTTTAGCTAAGTCTAAGAAAGTAGTTATAATTGGCTTCGATTTGTCGATTTTTTTATATATTATGTTTGAGATATAATTTAACGCATCCGTTGTGCCTCTATTTTTAACAAAACCAAATTGTTTTTCTGATATGATATTGCATTCCATTAGAAATAAATACAACCTATTATACAAGATTTTCTCAAATATCTTTGCTAAGTTCGATATTAGTGATATCGGCCTATAGTTAGTCATACATGACCTGTCACCAGCTTTGTAAATAGGAACTATGTCAGCTTGTTTTAGAGCAGATGGCCAGGAGGCTTGTTGTATAGACGTATTAAAAATATGTTCTAATGGTTTATCTATATAGTTAACTAGGAATTTGATCGTTTTTGCATTGATATTATCAACACCTCCAGTCTTGTTTTTCAATGAATCTATAGTTTTTCGAATCTCAACACAATTGGTAGGATATATAAAGATTGATTTGCTATTTTTATCTGGTAATGTAGGTTGATCTGTATCTGTATTAGGGATTTGTTTACTCAAGTCTAATCCTATTTTGCAAAAATAATCATTCATGTGGTTAGCTATAAATAATTCGTCTTCAATTTTTTGGCTGTTTATGACTAAGTAATCAGGTGACTTGTTTTGTTGCATATTTTTATTAAGTTTAGTATTAATAGTATTCCATAGCTGTCTTGGATTGTTACTAATTTTTTTTATTTCATTATTCTCAAATTTGTATTTCGCATCTTTAATGACTCTATTTAAAATTTTTTCGTAATTTTTATATTCATTTTTTAATTCCAAATTAGTTGGGTTCAATTTCCACAATTTATATAAATTTTCTTTAGTTTGACACGAGACTTGGATTGCTTTAGTTATCCACTTTTTTCTTGGCAGTGCTTCTTTATTTTTTTTCTTTAATTTTTTGGAATATGTAGCTAACTCAAGACAACTATGTATCATTTGAATAAGTTCATTTACTGCATCATTTGGATCCTGTTTTGTCAGTACTATCTGCCAGTCAAAATTTTCAGCTATGTTTTTTAACTTTTTATAGTTTATGCATTTGTTAACTGTTTCACTTGCTTTGTGTATCTTAATCTGATCTATATTTATGAATAACGGGTAGTGATCGTTAAACGGTGTATTTAATTTAAAAGATTCAATTTCTATATTCTTAGTTCTAGCGAAACAGTTATCAATGCACGTTCCCTTCTCATTATTTAAGGATGGCCGCGTAATTCCTCTGAAGTACGGTACATATTCACGTTCAAGATAATTAATTACAAATTCCTGACTAATTGATTTGTCGCTAGTTTCTAGATTTGCTACATTATTTTCTAGTATATCAATATTGAAATCTCCAAATATACAGTGATTTTTAACATTCCTATGTCTTACCAAGAATTTTTTTACACTATTGACAAATTCAGACTTTGGTATGTCATGACATCTGTACATAGCAGAAATTCTAATGGATTCACCTGTCATAAGTTTTATATCAGTACTTACAATACTCAATCTATCAACAACCTCAATTTTATCATTACTATATATGTTATTTTTTATATAAACTAAGACGCCATCAGCCTTATTAATTTTACTTTCATTATAACAAGTTTTGTAGCCTTGCAGTTGATAATATTGAGTGTATTGTAAGTTCCAAGTTTCAGTACATACAATTATACACGGCTTTCTTTCTAGAGACTCAATAAACACTTCTAGTTTTACAAAATTTGCATTTAAGCTTCTTATGTTTACGCATAAAATAAAGTTCTTCTTTGTCATTAATGACTTATTGAGTTCTTTTAGATTTTCGACTTCACATTCAAACTTGCCTATGTCCTCAGTGCTGATATCTTGATCCATTGTTATGTCTTACTCCTTAGTCTGTCTGCTATATTATTATTCAATGACTGAAGTGACATTGCCGAAATACCAGAAGCTTTAGCTACCATACCTTTCGCTGACGTTCCTACTTTACCGATATATCTTGGCAAAGTAGGTTTCATCGTATAGTCGGTATAATCAATATACTTCCTTATCTTGGATTGCAGAATTCCGCATTCTTGGCTATCCATTGCCACATGTTCTATATTGTACTTTGTTTTATATTTTTCATTACTGTAAGCACAGTTTGCACATTTGACCTTATTTGCTTGACAATCTACTGTTTTATGATCACCAGCACACTTTAGGCAAACAGCTTTATTTGTACACTTCCTACCGTTGTGGCCAAATCTGCTACAGTTAAAGCATGGTTTAACATTACAATAATCATATACTCTGCAGTTCTGGTATCCTACAAAAAGTCTATTCTTGTTTTCTCTAATGTGTTGGTATAACTCAGCAGGAACTTCCAATATCACAGACTGCGATCCAGTTTTACTGTTCTCGTATGAATTCAAAACAACACATTTTTTTTTGAAAGCACCAAAGTTCCTTTCATTGATGTCTAGTTCAATACTAGCATTGTCCATTTTTTCTAGGTTATTTAATCCTACAACTTTAACTTTAGGATTTATAACTTGTTCTTTATTTACATCACATACCTCAGCAAGTTTACTTTTTAGTAATTTATGTGCTTTGGTGACACTTTCCTCATTCAATAAGTTTATGACTATTTCATCTTTTTTCTTGATAACCTTCTTCGTTTGTATTGATTTATCCTTTATCAAATAGTGAGATACCTTTTTGTTTAATTCATCAATACTCTCATCATCTTTTTTTTTTAATATAATATTAGGAACACGTTTTGTCTTTAGGATAGTTTTGGTACTTGATATAGCTTCAGCAAAAGTTTTGCTTTTAATCGTCGGTATTTCATTTCTATTCTTATCTAATAACTCCTTTAATAATTGATTTTTATCTCTTAATTCTGTATTTATCTCCTTTAAAAAGGCATTTTCAAGTTTCAAGTTGGTATCCAATGATTCACTATTACTTTCTGTTAGAACATTTTGAAAGTCTTCTAGTATCTGTTTCCTAATTTCTTGTTTTTCAAAGTGCTTTACTTGAGCAATTACAATCCTCGCATCATTACTCAGCAATTTATTATCTACTTTTGAGGTTAGGTCTAGGTCCTCGTGTTCATGACAGATTCCTAGAACTTCACTCAATAGCACTGCTTTGTCATTTCTCACAAAATCACTAGTATAGTAAACTTCTTCACAAATAATACACACTACTACTTTAACTTTTTTATTAGGATGATTTTTATAAGATTTGGTAGGATCACCACGCGGCAAGCCTCCGCTCGCCACGGCCATCTTGGGCCAATATATTTATATATTTCTGCAGGTACTTTCATAAACACTGTGCTTAGTTTGCTGAATTTACTGATGTACAAGTGCATCACTTTGCCTTTCATTGGAAAATCACTGAAGTTTCTAGCATTGATATCCATTTCGACTTCTTCCATACACATATTTGTATAATTGTCTATTCCGACTATTTTAATGTTGCATTATTTAATTCATCTTTTTTCACACTGCAGAGTCTCTTTAGTTTTTATTTGAGTACACTTTATGTTAATTCTACACTATCTGCACTTATACAACTAATAATTACTTCATCTTTTTTATTTATATAAATATATTTGGCTTGAATGGTTTTTTGTGCAGTTAAGCAATTTATAACTGACTTTTTGATATCAACTTGGCTGTCTCCACTTTTTTGTACCTTGATCTTAGGTAACTTTTTTGGCAAAGGTTCTGGTTGATTAACAACATCTTTGTAGGAAAAGGTCTTAAATGTACCTTGATTCGAGTTTCTTTGTAGTTTTCCTTTGAGTAGATCGTTTTTCTCTGTTAGTTCATCCACCAGTCTTCTTAGTAGTCTAACCTCTGTTTTTAAAAATTCCATTTCACTACCATTTACAGTCGATTCTTGGCATAGCAGTTCAGAAGTCTTATCCTTATTCTCAGCTAGTAGATTGGAAGATTTGTGGACAAGTTTGCCGGATAAGTTGTATATAATATTCAAAGATATGTAAATAATATTTCACAACGAGAAAAGTATTTTTGTAATAGATTAGTTCATGAATAATCGCGAGCAACTTTCAAGTAACAAGAACAAGAGCAAACTTTTTTTAATCAGAGAATTGAGTAATTGTTAATTACGCCAATAAATGTAAATATTATATTGAATAATTTATTGAGAATAATTGGGATTAATAAGATACTGAGTAGTTGTAGCAGGACAAGGCGCAATAAAGAAAAAAAAACACATTATATTAGGTTGTATATAAATTGGTGGCATGAAGCCTTTAATCACTTTATTTAATAGCCAAGAAAATCAATTAAAGAATATTGTGGAATAATGATATAACGAGAATAATGATTACTAACAACTATTCATTCAGTTACCAACGGATTTTTGTACGACAGCATTAAACCGCAGAAAATACAAATACAATTATTGATTTCAACTATATTGAATTAATATGTGGATAATAAATAAATATTGTTGTTCCGAACTGACACGAGCGTTTTTATTGGGGCCGAGCGTTACCCGACGACCGAAAGGTTCGGTGCCGAGCGTAGGTGTCTGGCGGGGTGGATCGCGCTAATGGCCGGCCGTCTGGAAGGTTCGGGCCGGGAAACTGCAGGGGCCCGCACGTAGTAAAGGGACCGGCCATAAACGCTTCCCCAAAGAAAGACCGCTTGGAAAATAGCGGTACGCTAAGGACGCAGACGGCGCAGGGGTTTTGGTCGGTACGGCTCGGTACGACCCATCGTAAAAGACACGTCGGACGCGAACGTGCTACGACAAACGGCGGCAGGATTATGGGAAATTCCAGCGCGTCTTTCTGGAGAATTGCTTCCTCGACATAGTAGTTAAGAAATGCGTAGTAAATAGGTATGAAATGGATGAGCGTGGAATGGTCTACACAAGGATTGTAACGTGTAGCCCGGCGGTGTGTGACCTGCACAAGTATTGTAAGTGTAGGATGTATGTGAGCTGTGTGCGCGCGTTGAGGTGTGTGTATGTATGCATGTGCGATATAAACTGCGAGCGAGTTCACGGGGTCTGACGCCGATGGGGCGGTTGTTCTTCCCGGAGCGTTACCCTCTCACGTTGCGCGAACGCCAGAACTGGCAACTCGCTGATGCGACGCCCGATAGCTCGTCGGGAACTCTACGAGGCTTGTTGACCTCACGAGGGAGATAAGCTCCCGGTGTTCAATGCAGGTCCGCCCGATGCTCGTGAGCCCGACGAGGCTTTAGACCTCACGAGGGAGATGAGCTCCCGACGCCCAATGCAGGTCACGTGGCGGCGTCGCGATAGAGCGAGTTCGCGGATGGCGTGCCGTTACCCCGTAGCGTCCGGTGGTAGAGAGGGTGACGTCGTTACAGGACCAAGAAGGGGGATCAAGAAGTGAGACCCTGCGTAAGACATATACGAGACAAATTCTGTGATTATATAAACTGATATTTATACCCTGGACACACTACTCCAACACTTTCTACTGTACCCGCTCCTTATCCGAACAAGTGTGGATAGTTGATGAAATGTAGTTACATGCGTGAAAACGGAAAATGTGGAATACATAAGGTTGAAAAGTGAAAATTGAATAATGAATTTACGTTTAGAAATGTTTGATAACATATAATATTACATACTTGATATAAACGATAATGATTTTAATGGTATGTCGAATTGTAATAATAGTTGAAAAGAAAAGAAAAAGCAACTTATTTGCCCTCACCGTTGTATCAGGCAAAAACCCGGCTTTCTAACGGATCTTATAGAGAAAATAAGTTGCACTATATAATAAATTATATTCGTTATGATAGGAAATACTTCGCGGTGAAATGTTGAGAGATTGAGGAATAGTACAGCTTAATGAAAAAAAAAAAAAACAACGAGATCGCTTATAAACTCGGAGAATGTGGCTGTGAAATTGCCTCGTGCTCGTGATTTGTTATAGGCACGAGGGGTTACAATGCATAATTAGTATTATGAGAATATCGCGAATTGCGTCCATAGGAAACCGACTGGGACGTGATTTGATCACCGCCAGCCGGACAGCGATAGCTGTCTTTTTATACCTGTCGGAGGCAGGGTTAGTATATTAGAAAATGTGCCGAGTATTCCCACAAAGGGAATTACTCCCCGGTTCAGTCTAACTAGAGATATCCCCGGGTGCAGACAGAGAAATAATTAGTTAAAAGATAAAATTATAAAATACTATCGGGGTTTCCCCCCTGCTCGCTTCGCTCGCCAACCCCACATTCGTCGTAGTAAAAACTTTAATTTTAGTTAGCTTGCAATGTGCGTGAAAGCGTATATGCGTGGACTACAATAGGCTGTGTACGCGCTGATATCAATACTTCAAAAAATAAAACCAAAATTTTAGAAGTGCGAATTGTGTAAAATCAATTCTTATCCTCTCTTTCCTCGCTTATTCACGCCTTCATTATATATCATAGCTCGTAGCTACTGCCAAAAATTAACCACGCGTGCGCATGTGTTTTGGATTTTCCTTTTTGAAGAGGTTAACCGCTTTTTAACATTGAACGCTTTTCAACGCGTTTTAGATTTTATATTGCAGCCGCCACCGCCGATTATACATTGATCATTTTGCTCGATACGTTCGATACGCAACGCCAGCCCGAGCAGTTTTTTTCGCTCTACTCGCGCGCATAATCATTTGCAAATTTACGGTATTAAGGTCGTTGGAAAACGCACCCATTGCTGTGTATGCATCAGCTTTTTATAACGAAACATAGGTGCCAGCTATTTGCTGTAGTTGCTGATAACGCGCTAAACGTATACGAGATTGAATATCACATCTTTTGAACTTACCGGTATACCGAGTAATAACGTAGTCGCAATAAATCGGTCGTTGCAAAAGTTACGCCGTTTCATATTTTACAACAACGTGCGTGCACGCGCCTATTGTCGTATAGCTTGCGAGTCTACTNTAAATCGGTCGTTGCAAAAGTTACGCCGTTTCATATTTTACAACAACGTGCGTGCACGCGCCTATTGTCGTATAGTTTGCGAGTCTACCGATAGGTAATGTAAGAGGCAGAACTGTTACCCACGTTAAAAACTAAACCTTAAAACTACTTAAAAACATCTTAAGGGAATATTTCGAGATCAAACCAACGCGTCTCTTAATAAATTAAAATACATTATAGATCTTTCAGTGTAGATAAATCTTAGCAACTCTTTGTACGACGTCATCGATCGTGACCATTTCTCTATCATGTCGTGATCAAATCTGATCCGCAACCACTTGTGATACAGCGGGTAAAGTAGCTTGTACGTTTTGCTCCTAAACTCTTCGATAATTTTAGGATAACTTACGTCAGAAGTCATTACATCTATCGGCTTGTTTAATAGATTGTAATACGAAGTACTTTCGATCTCATGAATTGGCACAGTCCTTTCATAGTAATCCAAAATCGGTTGTTACCTTTGTATTAATGAGATCGTTTCCTTGTCGAAAGGAGTTTTATCACAACACGCAAATTTCTTGACTTCTTTTTAAAAAAGGTGTTCAGTATAGTCCCAATCTTGCTAACCCTTGTCAAACCACTTAGAATTAAATTCCATTTCCTTGAACATCTTGAGTTTCACCATCTTAAAAATCGTCTGCCTGTCTGTGAGAAGAAGCTGATGAAAAATTATAGATGAAGAGTTTTGTGATATTTCATCGTCGGGTATTGAATCGACCGTTAATGCACATAACAGCTACTGCTCATTGAATATCAACTTATTTGTCTTTGCTACATACACGGCTAATAGCTGTATTATAAACAATTTTTTGCCTACCCTCTGGTCATACTGATTTGTAATAATCTTTTAAATATTTCGTTTGATCTAGCTACGACGAAGAAAAACTATTCTTATTTTTGCTTAAATTGTGAACTCTATCTTTATATACTTATTCTTATCTGCAGCTTTATTTTACTTGAATTTCATGTGCTCGTGACTATTCTGAGACGTTGTTTTGTTTATTTTCAATATTGCTTTTAAACGCATTTTCAAGCATTTGGGAGGTTATGTGATCGGAAAAACAATAAATTATTTATGTGGCTTCAGTAAATACGCTTTAAAAATTTGCCTTATGTCCTTTAGTTTTATAATTATAGACTTTTAGGTTAAAATTTTGCAAGCACAGGGCATATTTTGTCGAGAGTTCATCATCTTCGAGTACAACTTACATCTATCTTTACATCAAACGCCATGAAGCGCGTTACCAAGATTTTGCTTTTTCTCTGCCAGACACCTGAACATCGTCTACCGGAGTCCCAGGTGACAGGCTTATAATCTTCAAGCACAACTTACATCTGTGTATTAAAAGCTGGAATGCTAGTAAAAAATAGAGTGCTCCTCTTCTTTAAGACCTTGATAAGCTATCCATAAGCCAAGATTTCCATTCATTGCGTGACGATTTTGTATCCAAGCGTTTGTAAATCATTGACCAACATTGTCCAATTGGCTTTCTAATGGTAAATGGTTGGCTTACGTTTCTACCAATGTTGTTCTGTATAAATATGAATGTGATTTGTATCTTTAAAATTTAAAGGGATTATTATATTCTGTTTCATGTATTCGTATGAAATCTTAGAATAGAAATGGATGTTCATTATTATGTAAGAAGGAAACAAACCGATTACCCCATGCAAAAGTACACATACCGTTAATTGAAATTTTTAATTCGGGAAACTCCCGCCAGTGCTGGTCATAGGTTAATGGGAAACTTGCATGAAAAAATCTATTAGGTCCGTCGTGTAGAATATCGAAAAATAATCGACACGTATTTTTTCTTCTTTCAATCAAACGATTATTGACAAAGGTACAGCGGGTTGAAATATCGTGTGACGTCACTGAATCGGACAATATAGATATACCATACACAGTCCGAATCAGTGACGTCATACATTTCAACTCTCTACATCTTTGTTAATAATCGTTTAATTGAAAAAAGAAAAAAAACGTGTCGATTATTTTTCGATATTCTATCTGACGGACCTAATGAATTTTTTCATGCAAGTTCCCCATTGGGGATATCCAGTGCCGACAAGCATGCGCTGGACGCGAGTGGCCGCGTTTTGATATAGAGCGCATGCGCGTCGGCCCCAGTTAGCACTGGCAAAAATTTCCGGAATTCAAAATTTGAATTAACCGTGTGTGTAATATTAGAACTGATTACAGAATAAGTATTAACAGTGGTTTAGAGGTAATAGCTGAATGGCAATATTGGAGGGTAATTAAGGAGCAAGAATTAAGGTGCAGTAATTGAGGGGCACTAATTAAGGAGCACAATTTTTGAATTGGCAGCAGCGAAACTTTTTTGATAATATAGAGAGACTACAGAATCTATAGTAAAGAATTCTAAAATCTACATTTGAGACGATATGCATTGAGAGTGAAAATTAAGGTGGAAATTTGAGGGGGAAAATTGAGGGGGAAAATTGAGGGGGAAAATTGAGAGGGAGAATTGAGGGGGAGAATTGAGGGGGAAAATTGAGGGGGAGAATTGAGGGGGAAAATTTCTGAAACGGCGGCGGCGCACAGTGGGGCCAATTGCCTAAAATGGTACAAATTCGTGATTAGATAGGGTATGCACGGAAAATAATTTTTTTTTTGGTAAAAATGATCCCTATGTAATTTACTTGAAAATAGGATACCGCTTTTTTATCCCCGAGGGCAGGGAAAAAAATGTATATTGCGCGAAGTTGAAGAATATTGCAAAAATTATTTTAAACTTTTCGAAAATCATTCAGACTTGGATTTTATGACGATATAATAATTATTTTGTTTTAATAAAATAAATAATACGAAGAAAAAAATACAAAAATTATTATATATATATATTTAAAATTATCAAAAATTATTATTATATATATATATATATACATATAAATTAAAGTGTTGTGGCGTACGTATTTTCCGCATCTGCGGGGCCTTAGAGTTTTCGCCGAGCGGACCCTCGCTTTATTGCCTCACCGCAGTAAAGCGATCCGCCACGTGCGCGCTTGATAATCCCCTAGACGAAGCAGTCCCCGGAATTTCGGCAGCCGAGCGGTCCGTCGTTTATATTGCCGCTGCAATTAAACGATCGGCCGCGCGCGACCGATAATCTCCTGGACGATGCAGTCCTCGGATTTTCCACCGCCGAGCGGTCCGTCGTTTACAGCGCTTGCCGCAATAAAACGATCGGCCGCGCGCGATCGATAATCCTCGGTACTTTCGGAAAAAGCACGCGCGCCACCGATCTCCTAAATTACCCCAGCTATCCCTTCTCTGCGGACCTTGGGGGTGGGACCAACGTCCCGTTTCCGAGGTCTCGAGGGAAGCGTCGCTGGGGGCATCAAACACTCTCGCTCGAACCAGAGACTGACGAGGACCTAGGCCCTCCTGCCTATCCTGTAGTCTGCGTTCCGCCGAGCAAGACAAAGTTCAAGTTTCAAATAAATACGTAGTCGAACACAAGGACACGTTGTGTTTCGTTATTTAACCTCACCCACGCCTACGACTATAGTGTTTTCAAGAATCAATCAAAAGCTGTCAAAGGTGCAAAATTCAATTTATTCGTGCAAAAGCATAAAAAACTTAAAAATTGACAATTTTGTCATCTTTGGCTACCTAAAAATTTGACATATAGTAATTTAAAATATAAAAAATACAAGTACACAAAAACACTATTAGGAACATAATAACCAGAGCTTATAATAAAAAATAATTTTTTCTGAAGTTATAGAGAATCGCCTCAAAAAATCATATGTCTCTGTGTTAAAAGTCTGAAAACTATAAAGAATCGATAAAGCATCGAAAAGCTATAGTATAGTGTATTTAAGTTATTTTCTGAAGAATAAACACAATCTCCAAGTCTGAATGATTTTCAAAAAGTTTAAAAATGATTATTGTAATATTCTTCAACTTCGCGTAATATAAAATTTTTTTCTCTGTCCTCAGGGGTAAAAAACGGTATCCTATCTTCAAGTAAATTACACAGGGGAATCATGTCCACCAAAAAAAAAATTATTTTCCGTGCATAGCCTATCTAATCACGAATTTGTACCATTTTAAGGCATTTGGCCCCACTGTGCGGCGGCGGCGAAACTTTTTATAATATAGAGAGACTATCAAGGATGCTCTAGAACAGGACCAGCGACGTTGCGAGGCTGCGACTTAAACTTCTGGGTCCGGGCGTCCTTCTAGAAAATCTCCTGCACGTGGTCTCGTATTGGATTCTTACGTAAGGAGATGTTGCTTGATGAATATTTGAATAGGTACTGACTGCGCTGGAGCCCTCGTTCTGCTCGTGAGCTATGGAGACGCGAAGCAAGAAAGAGATAGCGTGATGCGTAAAAAGCTAAGCGCGACCTCGTGGTCAGCTGCGCCTGATCCCCTATCTCTATCCAGCCCCTGGATATGGACGTTGCAAAATCTTCTCTCATATCCTCAGTCGTTTTCGATTTAATCTGAGCCAGACTCAGCCAGACTTTTCTCCTAAATTTTTGAGGTTATGTTCTTAACACTGTGATCGGGGCAGATTAAAATTTTTCTACTCAGGTATTTAAAGGAGCCTTTTATCTGGTTGAGACAGTTAATGTGAAAAGCCTAATCACAGATGATGCACACTGCTGTATCAACTTTTTTCACAGGATGACACGCAAGAAAAGTGGGACGCTTATGAGGAGGCTTGCGTACTTTCGCCATGTTGGAACTAAATGCAGCATAAGTTAGTTGTTAAGTGTTTTTCTTTTATATTTATATCTTTATTAGATTGTAATTAAATGCCAGGCCTGCAAACAGATAACTGTGTTTATCTTTGCAGGAATGCGGTATGTAATTATTCTGTATTTTATTTCTGGTGAATAAATATCTTATATTTAAATATGATAAATAGTATATAAGATTTTTTCTGAAGTTGATACTAAACCGAATGAAAGGTGCTACGTCTTTTGAAGATTTGCGAACTTATGATAATAGAATAAAATAGAAATAGAAATACTATTTATTTTTAAATATTCGAAAAATTTACAATTGTCACACAACGTCATAGCTGGTTAAATCACAGTTGGTATTATCACAAGTTCGTCATTATATATCACAGTTTCATACATATATGAATATAAGTACACGTCAAGTTTTTGTGTATGACACATAATTCATTAATCTATTCACGTCAATATAGATAGTAACACAGACTAGATTTCAAATACGACAGGTAAAAATAGACGCGACGCAAGCGCATATACTAAGCTATACCAAAATTGTATTGCACTAGGGCGCCGGCAAGAGGAAATTTCGCATTGCTATTCTGAACTTTAAAAGCAAAGGCAGTATCCACATGCCTTGCGGGAGCGAATTCCACAAGCAAGCGCCCTGCGCCCTAAGGGAGTTCAGGCCAGTATCGGTTCTCGTTACCGGGACGGATATATTCCTAGACAACCTATCCGAGGCTCTACATTAATTTTTCTCAAAGAGGGCTGCGAGGTACGGCGGTTGCCCCATGCAGAACGACTTATACATTAACACCGCCGCAACGTACGTTCTACGCTCTTTAGTGCCAATCCAGCCAAGCTTTTTGCTGAAGGGAGAGATGTGCTCGCACCTATTTACATCGCAAATGTACCTCACACATGGATTCTGTAATCTCTGCAGTTTAGTCTGGAGCTTCCCTGACACGTCAAGATACACTACAGAGCAATAATCTAGGTGGGAGACGACAAGAGCACTGGCCAGCTGCTTACGTAACGCCTCGTTGGTACAGGATCTAAATGATTTGAGTCCATAAACAGCTCTGTTAACCTTTCGGCTAACTGCATCTACCTGCGGTTTCCACGTTAACTTCGAATCCATGGCCACTCCATGGTTAGTTACGGTATCGACAAATAGGAAAAACACATCCGTCTGCACCTCGATACCAGGTAAAATAAACCCCTGTAGTTGATTTATATTATACTATGAGCCAAAAATAATAGCCTTTGTTTTGCCAGTATTAAGGTGCAGAGCATTGTGTGTAGCCCAATCCGACACAGCTCGTGTTGCCGCTGACATGCGATCCACACCCTCACGAAGATCAGCTCTTGTTACTTGGTGTAGGTTTGCAGGTCGTCTGCGTAAAGCAAATGCGCAACACTATTGGTCAGTAATCCCTTGGGCCCTCGAAAACCAGCCAACACCTCCCGGAGATCGTTAATGTGAATACTAAACAATAAGGGCCCCAAGATCAAGCCCTGTGGACACCCAGGTTGGTTGTTAGCCAAAATAATTCTTCATCATTTAATTTAGTAACCACTCTTTGCTTACGCCCTGACAAGTAAGACATGACCCACAGGACCACTGATCAGGAAAATCCCATCCTGATTTGCTCACGCAGTAATCTCGAGGGAGAGATTGAGTCAAATGCTTTACTAAAGTCAAACAGTAATAAGATGGTAAGTAACTGTTTGTTGCTGTCAATACCAGTCCTGATGTCCTCTGTCAGTTTTAGCAATGCTGTCTGTGTCGATTGGTTTTGCCGAAAACCGGTCTGGAAAGGATCAAGAATGTTCTTTGAGGATAGATATTCGGAGATCTGTTCATGCACGATCTTCTCCAGAACCTTAGGAGAAAGCTCAAAAGGGCTATTGAAAGGAAGTCCGAAATAGCAGATGGAATGGGTTTCTTCTTAAAGGGCATCAAATGAGCGTTCTTCCAGGCGCCGCACAGTGTGCCCAAATGGGTGTTTTAGTGTCAAAATAAAATTGCACAGCGTAGAAGCGATGAATCTTGATGAAATTTTTTGAGTGTACAGTTCAAGTTATGTAGAATATGGGAAAACTATACAGAAAGGCGATATTTTAACCCCCTCTTTACTGCATAGGGCGAAAAGTGGGTATTTTTGTGAATTTGCGTAAAAAATCGATGATTTTCATTATGGGTACCGTAAAACGTTAAGTTTTAATATACCACCGCTTTTTTTATATACATTCACACTTAACTTTAAAGGAAAAACCGGTCCCAGGTCCAAAAATATTTTTAGTGGCTCGGGTAATCAGTGGAAACATGGAAAATAGCGATTTTCGACGAAAAATCAGCTTTTTGAATAAAGGGAGTGATGTAAACGATTCTAAATACTTCCAAATCATTGAATATTCATTTATTCGATCAAGAAATGAGAGGAGAACTATAATGCGAGGCTGTATACACAAATTTTGCGGCCCGGGAAAATGGGTCCAAAACGCGAATTTACACGAAAAACCAGTTTTTTAATTAAAATGGAGTGATGGGTAAAGGATTCTAAATACTTCCAACATATTTGAATATTCATTTTTTCGATCAAAAATGAGAGGAGAACTATAATCGGAGTTATACAAAATTTCCGGCCCGGATAATGGGTCCAAAAACGCGATTTACACGAAAAAACAGTTTTTTAAATAAAGGGAGTGATGTAAAGGATTCTAAATAGTCCAATCAATAAAAATTTATTTTTATTGTACAAAAATAAAAAAAAATATTTTTTGAAGTTTTCCAAAAATATTTTTGCTCCGGAAAATTGGTGAAAAGTTGTGACCACGCGAAAGATGAGCATTTTAGTTGATTATTTTTTTACTGTACCTTATTTAAACAACTATTTATCTATCAATTTATTTTTATTTACACTTTACAGAATTCTTAGATAATTTTTTAACCAAATTTTCTGGCTTTATAATTTCCAAACATTTAGCTATAGATATTTATTCTTCATAAAAATAATTGAAATGCTGCTGCATTTTTTTCTATTTTACTGTATTACACATCAATTATTGTCTGCTCCGTTTTCGAAAAGTCGATTTTCGTCTACTAAAAGAACTTAGATCAAGGATCTCTTCACTAAAAGTACTTAGATCAAGGCTGTCTTCACTATCGCTATCTGTCCTGTCTGAACTGAGATCTACGATAATTTCATTATATCTAAAAAAAATTGTAAATAATTAATCCAACGTATTTATAATATTAATTAATTGATGGAAATACTCCTAAATTTTTACTGATCTCGTCATGAAACAAATTTAACTTCAAGTTTGGAATTATTTCTATTTGGGCATAATTTTATCGATTAATCACATCCTTTTATCAAAACGTTTTACGACACGACATTTCGCCCGATTTGTGGAAATCAGTGATTAGTGCGCGATCAGCTTTACGACTTTTTACTTATTTTTTTTTAATGATACGAAAAATAAGCATTTAGTACGAGAAATCAAGAAGTCGCGTTCGTATAGGAGATGGACTTAAAAAACATTTGCTTATTCAACTTTTTCACATGATAGTTGTTATTGAATTATATATATTTACTTTCCACAGGTAATGTGGTTCGAATTAAGAAAAAAATTATGAAGTCATATAGAAGATTTATAGTTAAGAATGATAATATTAATATACTTATTAATTAGAAGGATCCCGCATAGCTACGAAAGCTATGCCACGAAGGTTTCAAGAAAGATTCCCACAGACTTCCTGTAAGGACTTTAAAATTAAAAAAAATTTTCGGTAATCTACTTAGAAGTCTTACTTCAAAAATCTTCCTGCAGATAACAGAAGATAACAACGATAGATTCCATTTATCATTTTTTGAAACATGACAATAGAATCTTAAAGAAGCTTTTTAAAAAGCTTTCTTGAAAGATTCCTGTGCAATATTTCGTGAACTTTTCTCGAAAGATTTTCGTTAGCATTTCTTAACTAAGCTAACCGTCATACAATCATCGAAGGTTTTCAGGAAGAAATCACCGCAACTCTGCTGTAAGCTTCATATAAGATTAAAAAAAGTTCGACTCTGACGTGACAGTTAATCTACCAAAAGCTCCAGTAACTATTCGCGGTACAATATTTCTTAAATCTCCCAGAAAGATCTCGTTACTATTCTATAGAACCGATCACAATATTCAAAGAAGGTTCCAGGAAGAATCACTACA
The DNA here is from genome assembly GCA_012977825.3 of Pteromalus puparum. NCBI lineage: Eukaryota > Metazoa > Arthropoda > Insecta > Hymenoptera > Pteromalidae > Pteromalus > Pteromalus puparum. The sequence continues at coordinate 30,281,910 of CM053171.1, forward strand.
TCTTTCCGCAACTTCTAGAAGATTAAAAAATTGTTCGGACTCTGAACGTGACAGGTTAATCTACCAAAACTTCCCGTAAGCATTCAGGAAAGATTCCGTTACAATATTCTCTAACTGTCCAGAAAGATATTCGTTACATTTTCTAATAGCTATCCACAATATTACAAAGACAGGTTCCAGGAATAATCACTACAATCTTTCTGCAGCTTCATATAAGATTAAAAAAATGTTCGACTCTGAACGTACAGTGAATATACCAAAGCTTCCAGTAACCATTCAGAAAAGATTCGCCGTACAATATTTCTTAAACCTCTCCAGAAAGATTTCCGTTAGCATTTCTAATAGTATCCATAATATTACATGGAAGTTCCTAGAAAAGTCACGGCATCTTTCTGTAAGTTCATATAAAATTTAAAAAAATTTCAACTCTGAACGTGATAGTGAATCTTTCAAAAGCTTCTAGTAACCTTTCAGGAAAGATTTCGTGCAATATTTCTTGAACCTTTTCACAAAGATTCCCGTTTGCATTTCATATGTAATTCAGATTATTTATCTTCATGAAAGTTAATTCAAGCAGTAATTAGAATTTTGGTTACTTTATATATCATCATACATTATTATTATTTTTTGATTAATGTTTATTTATTATTAGTTTTAGTTTACGCGTTGAGGTAGCTAATATATCAGATCTGAACTTTTAAACATAACAGTTCTGTTTAGGTAAACGGATAGCATGTTTGACTACCATGCTGGTGATCCAGGTTCGATTCCCACCGCCGGTGAAAAATTTAATTTCATTTCTTTGTTACAGAATAATACAATATGAATAATAATTAATAAAACTGAATAATAATAAGTATTAATAATAAGTTTAAAATTAATTAAATAAATAGAAAAATTAATTTTGATTTATCTGATACTACAAATTTTTTCTTAAACCTTCATAGAAGGTTACCTAAATTTTTCTAACAATACTGAAAGATATTGGAAGATTATTGGAATCTTTCAAAAGATTTCATTTAATATTTCTTGAACCTTTCAGAAAACCTTCCAAAAAGTTTTTGAGTAATATTACAGTAATGTTGTTAGCAACCTTTCTGACAGTGATTTGAAGCGGACATTCTCAGCATCCAGGAAGATTCCATGGAATATTCTTGTAAGGTTCCTACACTTTCAAGGAAGCTTCCTGAAAGCTTTCAAAAAGCTTTCATGCTATGTGGGTTAAAATATAATAAATCATCATTGTTTATACCAACATGTTACAAAATTGTAAAAAGATTAGGAGCTATATAGATTATTTTACATAAAAATACTTTTAAGTAATCTAAACTTACCTTAGTTGAATAGAATATTATTTTCAGTCAAACACTAGTCTTAGAGATAAAACCAATCAAAATTTTCATGAAAAAAATTAAACTATAATATTTTAAAGAACCATAAGGTTTTGAACGCTGCGCAAAGAACTTAGCCGAGTATTAATAAAATAAAATAAATAAAATAAACGAAGTACAAATTTTATTACGTAAGTCCAATAACTATCTTTTTCTATGTATCAATATAACTGATATATATATATATACCTGAGATATATATATATATATATATATATATATATATATATAATAATAAACCAGGAAAAACTTTTCTTATATACTTTTTTAAAATTGTATCATTGACTATATACACTTAAATGACTGTATCGAAAATTACATGGTTTTGATATATCTAGTATTCCATCAATTAATTAATCCTCTCTTAAAAAAGAGATGACCGGATGTTTTGTAGCCATTAGAGAAGCGATTTGAATGGTTAAGGAATAGATATCCGGTCTGAATATAGTTACAGCTTTAATCTGTCATAACCTCAAAAAATTGGGCGCGCAAAGCGTGCTTGATTTGGCTTGTATTATAAATAGCTTGGATTAATATTTACAATTTTTTTTAGATATAATGAAATTATCGTGTATTTAAGTTCAGACAGGACAGATATCGATAGTGAAGACAGCTTTGAAAAAAAAAATCAACTTAAAATGCTCATTCTTCGCGGTAAGTCACAACTTTTCACCAATTTTCCGAGCAAAAATATTTTTGGAAACATCAGAAAAAATTTTTTTTTTATTTTTGTACAATAAAAATAAATGTTTATTGATTGGACGTATTTAGAATCCTTTACATCACTCCCTTTACTTAAAAAACTAGTTTTTCGTGTAAAATCGCTATTTTCCATGTTTCCACTGATTACCCGAGCCACTAAAAATATTTTTGGACCTGGGACCGGTTTTTCCTTTATTGTTAAGTGTGAATGTATATAAAAAAAAGCGGTGGTATATTAAAACTTAACGTTTTACGGTACCCATAATGAAAATCATCGATTTTTTACGCAAATTCACAAAAATACCCACTTTTCGCCCTATGCAGTAAAGAGGGGGTTAAAATATCGCCTTTCTGTATAGTTTTCCCATATTCTACATAACTTGAACTGTACACTCAAAAAATTTCATCAAGATTCATCGCTTCTATGCTGTGCAATTTTATTTTGACACTAAAATACCCATTTGGGTACACTGTGCGCCGGGGAAGATCCCACTAGAGAGAGGCATTAAACAAGGTCACCAGGTGATGCCCTAGTACTGGGAGGGATTTCGCTATAACACTCTGAGGTATCCCATCCTCCCCCTTCGCTTGAGATAAAAAGTGAGCGACCGCAAGAACTACGTCCGCAAAGGGGACTTCATGAAAGATGAAGCCATCCTCATTGGCCTCGGCCAGGATGCCACTCAGATCAACCTCGCACTCGGCATCAGATATGGGCACCCCAGCGAAATGCTTGTTCAATTCATCCGTGGTGAAGCCATGTAAATCCTCTTTGGCCTTTGAAATAAGGCCAAGACTCCGTAATTCGTTCCAGATATTTTTATTGTTTTCCAGCGCGTCAAAAACTCGATTTTGGATAAATTCTTCTTGCGCCTGATTGGTTCGTTGATTTTCCTCAGCAGCGAGAGATTGACATTCCGTCCACAGGTCGTCACGTCGTCTAGTGCCTCATTGGGCTTGTTTGTGTCGCCTTCGTAAAGCTTCTCGTCAGCTATATAAATGTCTCAGTTCAGCGTCGACCCATGGAGGGTGTCCTTTCTGTCTCGGTTTAAATTGTTTGAGCGGAGCAAGTTGGTCAATGACAGTCATGATGTTTTGGCTAAGATGTTCTAGCCGGGTGTCAACTCCGCTGTCGGAACAATTCATAGACGACCAGTCAGAAGCAGCCAAGAGGGATAAGAGCTTTTCTGATTTTATTGATTTAAAGTCCCTGTATGTAAAGTTGTTGAGTGCAGGGGGCTCTGCCGTCTGAAAGTAAATCTCAACGTGAATAATGTTATGGCTACTCGGAAAAGTCGCCAGTAAATTACTCGCATTCAGCACTACACTGCCGTCGTCAGTCATTATCACGTCGATCCATGTGTGGGAATACCTGACGTGATGAGTTGTGCCGTAGACTTCTAATTTTAAGTTCAATTCACAGGCAAGGTCCCTAACAAATTCCGCGTCATGCGAGGCAGATAACATGTTCGCGTTCAAATCGCCCATAACTAGTCTATAATCATAACCAACGGAGTATCTGCGCAAGTCATTCGCCAGCTCTGAATTGTCGGTAAAAGGGACACCTGGCGGACGATAAATTACGGCAACAAATATTGGTGGCCTTTTGCCCTGTTAAACGCTACGCATCAGATACTCCGGGATTCCTGGTTTCTCCCTGTGATTGCGTGCCTCTGATTGCGACGAGCATAGTATAGTCGCTTTGTAGCTATTTCGAATATACAGGGCTACACCACCTCCACGCTTGTTTCTGTCCTGCCGCAATATCGAAAATCTGTCCACCCGCGCGAACACGTAATCAACCTCATGCCCGAAACGCGTATCAGCCACGCCAAAGAAGTAGTAGTTGGGACGAGCAGTCTCGAGATACTGCCTAAACATCCCCATGTACGCGTATAGCGAGGTTGCATTCAGGAAGGCGGCTCTTAATGCCTCGCTACCTGCCTCCCTCGTGTTCCCCCGGCCTAGTCAATTGTCCAGATGCAGTCGGCGCACTGCTTGACTTCAACTCCGACTGTTTCTCACTTCTAACCGTATTTTTAGTTGCGTCTGAGGTGGTGGTATCACCAGCGCTGTTGTAGTTATTATCGCAACTATTACAATTGTCACCATTAATTTTAGCGCTATAGGATGCGGCTATACCGTGCAGGTCTGCAGCCGAGGTAAACTCATGAGCTTTACCACCATCTCTCTTCTTGATAAGCAATCGCCCGCCCCTATGTCATATATATTGAAATCTAAGCCACGCACAATTTGCTTGAGGTTATGAAAACGTACAAAATTCTCTTTAGTTAAAAGTTCATTTATAAAAATTTTACTCGGTATTAAGCAATTACGCGTTTCCTCATCTAGAAGAGTGACGTTGATATCTTTCGCGCTGAACGCAGCAAGTCTGCCCTTCGGACGCATAATGTTTCCCACCGTGTCGCGGCGAGATTTATAAAGATCCTCCTTTAGTTTAGCCGTCACTCGTTTCGCCACGGTTGAGAGGCCACTAACATACCGTTTAAGCTTGGCTCTGGTGACCCTGTTGCTGTCGCCCGTCGCGTTGATCAGCTCCAACCTACTTGACTCAAAGATGTCATCCGGCCTGCAGATGGACTCCGATATAGTGGTGGTAGTACCTTTCCTGCTGATGTTGGAAGTGTCTTTGAAGCATGTAATGTTCCTGATGACGGTGTCTGCTCTCCTAGTAGAGGTGGATTGAGCTGCGGCTCAGCTGAAGGAGAGATGCTGACTTCCTCTCTCTCATTTTTGCCAATGACAACTTGATTGGCTATCTCAGGCGGAGGACATAAAACCAGTGCCGTAGGGCCATCCGACGATGCATGCTTGGTAGTCATGGCATTTGTTTCCCCCGCAAATGACTGCGAATCTCGTTCGTGCGTTGCATAGCGTGACTCCTCTTTGTCCACTACTTTGTTCTTAGGAGGTGATTTCCTTTCTCTCAGCAGGAGAAACATTCCAGTAGAGTTTTGCTTCGCGTCTTTTGAACTATGGTCATGCACTTCGGATGACACTCACGAGTACAAGAGCTGCATTTTGAGAGGCTTCCAGCTGTGCGCGGAGTCACCTGACACTCAGTACATCGTTCCTGCTCCGATTTGTTTGTTCCTCTGGTGGCAGCTATCGACTTTGACATCTTGCGTTTTAAATTTTCGCGCCTGTTCCGCGGCCCAGTGGTACCAACCCACACTGACGCTGTTCGACGATCGAAGGTGTCGTGCTCTGGTGGCGAAAAATCAAAACTCACCCACACAGCATGAAAGATTTCAGTGAAATATTTCGAAATATTTCAGTAAAGTATTTCAACGAAATATTTCATACATCTTGCAGTAATATTCCACGGAAAATTAATAAACCAACTCTAGTCGAATATTTCATAAATATTCCATAAATATTCCTTTGGAAGCTTTGAATTACTTTTTGAACATTGCAAAGAATTATTTGTAAAATATTCCTGCAATATTTCGTAAAATATTTCTTGAATTTACTTCATAAATAATTCACTCAAATATTTCTTGAAAGATTTATAAAATAATTCTTAAATATTTTTTGGGAATAAATAAACAAAACATTTAAGTATTTCTTGAATTATTTATGAAATATTCCATAAATATTCCATGAAATATAACTCTGAATCATTTAATACATACTTTACTGAATTATTTCATGGAAGATTTAAAATATCTTCCGTAAATATTTCACTAGATCTACCATTACTGAACACTTTATAAATACACACTCGTACTGCCTAATCTTACACGCACTGTACTTAATACATGTATTACACGCATGTTACAATGAATTATTTATGCATTACCTGAATGGTCTTATATACTTACCATCATAGATTCTTTACCACTTGCAGTAATAAAATCCGGACGCCACCTGGCGACGAGATCATTCTTAATCGTTTCTTAGTATAATTCAATGTTTTTCATAATCGCAATGGATCTTATTTTTGGTATAAAATTGATCGTATCTAAACGTTTTCAATCTGTTGCAATGCAACAAATTTGTTAACAAGCAAACTTTATATTGTCTGAAATTCAATGGCCATAATCGTCGTGTTATCGTTTTTATCAAGATTATTTAATTGTTCTTAACATATGAATATTATAGAAGATTTAATACTTTTTAATCTGAGTTTATTGTTCAATACAATAAAATGTTGTTGAAATATAAAATGTGAAAACTTTGAGTAAGTTGTGGATGATAAAACTAAGTGAAAAAAAATTTTACATTTACAATTCGAGCATCGCTAACATGAAATCCTGTCTAATTCTTACAAATATTTCTAATGATTTCAAAATGTTCACGATTTTACAATTAATGCAACCCAGAAAAGCGTTCATTTAATAGTTAACATTTGTGCACTGTATTTCACTTTTCTCCACAATCGGTCATATATCGTCGCCCAAACGGAAGCTAGCACGTTCTAAATCCCATCTCGAAGAGTAGTACTTTTCCTTTTTCCGCCGCGAAACTAAGCTAGATTTCCGCGCCCTTGCGCGAAGACTAACACTTTTCACACTATTGCCGCGAAGACTAGACGATATGCGTTTATTGCGCGAAGACTACACATTTCACGAAAACACTAGTGGTTGGAAATTCTACTTAAACATTCAGATATTTATGAACGCCAAACGTGTACATAGTAATGATCACATGCAAGGCAGTTATCAAAATGATTAAATTATCATACGTTTTTCTCATTATACAAAGCATTAGTTAGGGCCGTGCAAACTGCTACTCTTCGCGGCGAAAAGTGAAAAAGTCTAGTGTTTGCGGCAATAACCAAATGTAAGTAATAACCAAATAGTCTCGTGCAAGATCTGAAATGTCCTCTCTCTAGTGAGTGCGGTGTATTATCTACCCATTTCCAAAAATATTATTAAATTAT
>CM053171.1:30290817-30302888 GCA_012977825.3 Pteromalus puparum
ATAATTTATAATAATATTTTTGTAAATGGGTAGATAATACACGCACTCACTTAGAAGAGAGTACATTTCAGATCTTGCACGAAGATAGTTTGGTTATTACTTACATTTGGTTATTGCCGCAAACACTAGACTTTTTCACTTTTCGCCGCGAAGAGTAGCAGTTTGCACGGCCCTAACTAATAGCTTTGTGTAATGAGAAAAACGTATGATATATTAATCATTTTTGTACTAACTGACCTTTGCATGTGATATTACTTTATGTACACTTTGGCGTTCATAAATATCATGAATGTTCTAAGTAAATTCCAAACCACTAGTGTTTTCGTGAAATGTGTAGTCTCGCGGCAAAAACCATATCGTCTAGTCTTGCGGCAATAGTGTGAAAAGTGTTAGTCTTCGCGCAAGGGCGCGGAAATCTAGCTTAGTCTTCGCGGCCGAAAAAGAAAAAGTATACTCTCGAGAGGGATTAGAACGTGCTAGCTTCCGTTTGGAGCGACGATATATGACCGATTGTAGAGAAAAGTGAATACAGTGGACACAATGTTTACTATATAATGAACGCTTTTCTGGATTGCTTATTAATTTGTAAAAATCGTGAAACATTTTGAAAATCATTCGGAAATATTTGTAAGAATTTGACAGGTTTCAATTACGATGCTCTGAGATTGTAAATGTAAAATTTTTTTTCCAAGTTTTCACCATTCCACCAATTACTCAAAGTTTTTCACATTTATATTTCACAACATTTTATTGTATTGAACAATAAACTAAATTAAAAAGTATTAATCTTCTATAATATTATATGATTAAGAAGCAATTAAATAATCTTGGATTAAAAAGATACACGCACATTATGGCCATTGAATTTCAGACAATATAAATTGCATGTTAACAAAGTTGTTGCATTGCAACAGATTGAAAACGTTTAGATACGAATCAATTTTATACCAAAAATAAGATCCATTGCGATTATGAAAAACATTGAATTATACTAAGAAACGATTAAGAATGACTCGTCGCCAGGTGGCGTCCGGATTTTATTACTGCAAGTGGTAAAGAATCTATGATGGTAAGTTTATAAGACCATTCAGGTAATGCATAAATAATTCATTGTAACATGCGTGTAATACATGTATTAAGTACAGTGCGTGTAAGATTAGGCAGTACGAGTGTGTATTTATAAAGTGTTCAGTAAAAATATATGAAAAAAGTCCTAAATATAAAAAAAATGATACATGAATATTAAATACGATTATAAGAGATTAAAAACGATTAGATTTATAAATGCAGTAATAAACATCAAAAACGATAAAAAACGATTAATATATATAACGGATTTTTAATACATTTTATAATAATAGTTTAATCGTTTTTTATACCATTCTAATTGTTATCTATTCTAATCGGAACTGATACAATACATTCTAATACCTAATAAAGCTAAAATTACGTTACACAAACGACTATCAAAAACGATTACGGTTTTTGAAATCGTTTTTAATCTTCGGCTATTAGCAGGGTAAACTTCCTGAAATATTACCTAAAATATTTCTTGAAAAATTTTTGAAATATTTCAATGAAAGAAATTAAGGGACATAACAATATTTCAGAAATATTTCGTCGAAAGATTCCTGGAATATTTCAAATCTTTCGTGCCAATATTTCGGAAATATTCCCGAAAGATTTCATGCTGTGTGGGCACGCCTGGCCGCGGTGACGTCGGCCGTTTTGCGCGCAAACGAAGAGAGACAGATTAACTAATGCTCTCTAACCTCAAAAGCAGACATCAACATACGCGGTTCATGGGCACCTTGAGTCTTCCAGTAGAACTGTACCAGATTCCTGCAGGAATTCGTGGCTCCTTATGGATGTTCATCGGAAGTTGGACAGCTCCTCGTCAAACAGACTCTTGATGACATTTTGGGCACTTCTAAGTTAGGTTTGTCGTCAGTTGCGGAGGAACCCATCTAGGCTCATAAAAAACACGAGATGTGCATGCTTTTTTAGTGTGAACGTGAGAGCCGTGTGAAACATTTTGTAAGGATTTCAGTTTATCTGAACCTGATAATTTTATTGATAATGATAATATGTCTTCCGAAAATATAATGCGAAGTACCACTATTTTTAAACAAATGGTAAATCAATTAAGCGAAGATCAACACTCTATTTTCACAGAACTCATTAACAATAAAACTAAAATTTATTTTATTAATGGCCCCGGAGGTTCAGGAAAAACTTTCTTATACAAAGCTTCAATACACTATTATATTTTATTGAACAAACAAGTTTTATCAATGGCTTGGACTGGTATTTCTTCTATGTTATTACCAAAGGGAATGACAAGTCATAAAACTTTTAGATTACCTTTGGATTTGGATAATGTAGATAATGCTTTTATAAATTAGAGAATCAGACCAGAAAAATCAAGGTTAGCTGATTTAATCATCTGGGATGAAGCATCTATGATTCCGAAACAAGCTTTAGAAATAATAGGTCAAACCTTGCAAGATGTATGCTGAAATAAAATACCTATTGAAGGAAAATTAATAGTATTAGGAGGTGATTTTAGACACATTCTTTCAGTAATGTAACATGGTTATAGAAATTCTATCGTTGAGGAAACAATGAAATATTCCAAATTATGGCCTATTTTTAAAGTTTTGAAATAAAAAAAATATTCGTTTCAATGATAGAGAATTCTCGTCATTATTATTAGATTTGGGAGAAGGTAAAATTAATCCTTTCAGAATATTTCAACTTTGGAAAACTGTCAATGTTCGTGACGAAATTTATAGCAATATTAATCAAAATATTTCTATAAATTCTGTAATTTGAGCTCCTCATAATGAAGATATTAAAATCATTAATGATACAGTATTCAAATTGTTATATGGCAAATTATGGACTGTAACGGCCCCGAAGGTGCCGTATGTATGTATGGGATTTGATTGGAAATATAACGCGAAGCACTCGAAGAAGAAGGCCGTGTGAGGATGACGGTAGAAGGTAAGTGATGGAGTAGTCATGTTGGCCAGACCGTACTGACCTGCAAGGATGCAGAGTGCAGTCGTGATGACTGGGCTTGCAGCCTCGATAATACTGGTTGCGTTGAAACAGGTGAGTTAGCCACCTGTTTCCAACAATAGAGATGAAAGGGATAGTCGATAAATAAAGAGTAAACAAACGGTTAAGGTAAACATTATTCTATATTAATTCAATGAGGATATAATACCAAAATAGAGATGCAGTACAGGGGTACAAGAGCAGAGCTCGTTGTCTAATACCCAAGTACTAGATTGCATCGAAGCTAGAACCAACAAATAGCTGTTCGGCTTTGCTCAACTGATAATAAAATAATACTTTGTCTGTTTAAATTTTGCAATAAACTATATTTCCACAAAATTCATGGTTTTCGGAACGGAATAGAATTTGCTTTGTTAAGCGTGACGTCACAGCTTACATATAAACCAATGTGTTTTCCACCAATAGGATACTCCCGAATATTATGGAATTTCGCGGATATAATTTGAATTAATGTACCATCAAAAGATAATTTTTTTAATCTTACGAAATATTAATGGGTTTTTAATCATATTTAAAATAAATTTCGTTGTGATGAGGAATATTTGTAAAAACATTATGGTTTTATTTTACTAATAATTAGATAACAAAGGTCAGACAGCGAGTGTGAGCGTCAGGGCGCATGGCGAGCGCGTAGTGCCTAGTGAAGTCGAAGATAATAATAATGATGAATATGTTAAATATATTTCAAATAAAAGCGACATTATACATCATATTTCATTAACTGCAAACTAGCGCGCCACAACGCGGTTTTGCACATAAGGCACGACCGCCGACGCTCGCGCTTCGCGCTCGCTGTCTAACCTTACTACTTAATCTAATTATTCGAAAAAAAATCAATGGAAAAACATTGATTATTCATCTTTTTTTTCGTATACAATTAAAAAATGTTTTGGCCATACATAGCTTCAAAGTTTTTACAAATATTTTAGTGTTTGACTTATGATTTTCAATATTGTTGATTTTCGAATAGACATTCATATAAATATTAACACGTATTCTCTTATTGCAACGAAATAATTAAAAACCCTTTTTTATTCCGTAAGATTAGAAAAAATTATTTTTTTATAGTACTTGAATTCAAATTATACACGCGAAATTTCATAAGGTGGCCAAATTCGGAACTATCCTATTGGTGGAAAATACATTGATTTATATGTAAGCTGTGACTGTGACGTCACGCTTAACTAACCGAATTCCATCCCGTTCCTAAAGTCGTGAATTTTGTGCAAAGATAGTTTATTACATAATTTGAACAGAAAAAGTATTAGTTTTATTATTAGCTAAGCAAAGCCGAACAGCTGTTCGTTGGCTCTGTCGAAGCGAGGCAGCGAGCTCGAACACTGCGCATACATTATGCGCATCGATTTGGCGACCGGTTGGCGGCATGCTCAGCCGTCTGCCGTTGATGTTTTGAAGCTGCCTCCCGGCTTCCGTTAACCGCAATGTTTTGCTCTGTTTACCTTTTCGGCGATATAAGTGAGTGCGTAGTGAAAAAACGGAAACGACGACGCGGTGCAGCAATGTTATATGTAGTTTTAAAATCAGAACAGAAGTGTTGCTATGGTGCCTATACGCGTTTACAAGCAACATCTGCTCACCGCGATCCTGCTCGCGGATCAGCTGCTCGCGGTTGTTGCTTTGTAAGACAGTGCAAAAGGTATTCAAAAGTGACGCACCCGGAATGGCACCGACGATGCGATGTGTGAGCAGTGTGAGTGTCAGTTCATGAAGGAGTGCTGCAGTATAGGAATACATGTAGCTCCAACAAGAAACTTGAGTTTTTGCTTGGAGGTTATCCTTTGTTTTTTGGATTGGAGTACTCCTGCGAATGCTGCTCCTGCTCATTCTATTGATGTGCTGATACATTCTTCTTGCAAGATGCTGCTTGGATGAAGATTCACTATCGCATAAGATCTACGACTGGTTTTCCTTTGTTCTATTTCCTGTGTTCATTATGTTTATAACAGATATCTATTGTGTTATGTGCAGTATAATCAGTGTAATTTTGTGATCTGTTTTTTAGAGTTGTACACTCTCTCTCTCTCTCTCTCTCTCTCTCTCTCTCTCTCTCTCTCTCTCTCTCTCTCTCTCTCTGGTGGTGCTGGTTGGCGTTTCTAGGTACTTCAACAGCCTCGATACGACTCTGGAGCTGGATTTATGGTATCTGATCGTGTTGCTTGGTATCTCTGGCTGATGTAATCACCAGGAGACAACCTTAGAATTGCATTTGAACTTTCTGCAAGTGCTGGTTGGCATTTATAGCTGGCTCAACCACCTGCGAATGATCCTGGAGCTCTATTTCTACTATCCGGCAGTCCTGTTTGGCATTGCCAGCTGATTGGATCACCTTGAGACGATCTTGCAACTGAATTGATGCTGTCTTGGAGTATTGGTTGGCGTTCTTGGATACTTCAACTATTTTAATACGAATCTGGATATGGATTTATACTATCTGACAAGGTAATTTTGGAAATATTAGAATAAACTTGAACTGTATGTTGAATTTATATTGTATCGTCAATAAGTTTCAACTTGAAACGCTTTGTCCCCTATGATAAGTTCAGTAAACAGATATCTAATGGCTCGCGGATACCTTTTCAGTGTTCATGATGATAATCTTCTGTTTGTAAATGTGAATTATGTGACTGAGACATGTGGTTTGACGGTATTCATACTTAAAAGCTGCCTTGTTTCAAATTTTTATGCAGAGATCAGTGGTCTGAATCTCTCAATAATTATTTATGAGTTTGATTTTGTAATATTTTTCTGTATGTCTAGGTGTATAAAAACTTCTGCATTTGTTGGATTATGGTCTACTGCGTCTACCGGAGTCAACCTAAATAAGGAAACTGATGTTGTTGATAACTGAGCTATCAAAATCTTTGAGTTGGAACGTATCTTCATTCAAGACTATGTCTCTACTATACTTCTACTATACGTATCTACAATCCTGTATTTTAGAGGCTGGTTTTTCTTTAACAGTTAATTAAATTATACAGTCATTGTTTTCTTGTTTATTTCAGATAATAGCATGGTAGGAACAGGAATCGCACCTACTATAACGTTACCAGTGACTCCATTACCAGCAAGTAATATTGCTATGAACGGTAGCATTATACACACTTTAGTATCCACGAGTACACCTCTGAGCACAACTGTCAGACCTCTTAGCACAGATAGAGTGGGGTCTACAGACTCTCAGTATAGTCAGGATTCCATCAGCTCACCGCAGACCGTGGAATAGTCCGTACCATATTAATCAAAATTGAAATATACTTAACTTTTTAATACGTGAGTTAGAGAATTCAGCACATTTTAGAGGGATGTAGTAAGCTGCTTAGAGCTTTTCTTCAATCTAAGTAAATTTTCTTATTATTGAGTTGAGGTTTTTCTAGTTCAGTAATAATACACTCGAATTTTGGAAGAGAATTGTACTGATTAAACTTAAAAGACATAATTTGCATAGTATGCATAGTTTGCAGAGTATGTACTTCTTTGAATTTTCACTAAATAAGTGGTTTCATCTTGTATATATGTACGAGATAAAGACCAAAAAGTAATTTTCAGCTTTTAATAATATAGGAAAATTGCTGAAAATATTTGGGTTGGATGGGGCATGTTGCACTCAAGTTATTATTGTATCTATGTATCTAAAAATCGCTTTTAGGGTGTTTGTATGTCAAAAAAAGTGTTAAAAAAATGTTTGCCACGGTAAAAAGTTGTATTTTTAAAATTTTTACAACTCTTACATTTAACATTTTCGTGTAAAACGTAAATCCATAAAGTTTTATGGCAAATAATTGGTTTTTTAGCTGTAAAAAATCGATTTTTAGCTGTTAACTCGAGTTCTAAGCATTTTCATGAGTTTTTGTAAATGGAAAAAGTTGTATTTTCGAAAGATCTACAACTTTTCCATTTAACTTTTTTTTGTAGTATGCTTAGAATTCGATTTACAGCCAAAAAACCGTTTTTAGCGATTTTTGGAGGTGGTCTCATTCTGCATATATGTGCGGGATTAAGCTGAAAATAGAACCACAAGGTTCTGGAGGTGAGGGGAGTTTGCACACAAAGTTTTAGCCTGATTGACTAAAGTCTCTCAGAGATAATCGTGTAATACCAAAATTTTTATATAAAAATACGCGTAAAAATCGAACAAATTGTGCTCGCATTTCAAAATTACGTAGAGGATCGGGATAAAAAAAAATTGTTTTTTAGTTTTTGCGAGAGGAGACACCTCCTAAAATTTCAGCCCGATCGGTCGAAAACTGCGTGAGATATCGCATCTCACACATTTTTCGCACACGAAACTATAAGGCACTTCCGTGTCGCGGTCGTGCCTAAAAATAAATAATTTTTTTCTTTATTTTTGTTCAAAATTTGTAATAATTTTGAAGATTTTTTTAGAACAAGGAACCATTGAAATTATTTATAATGTTATCAATTACATAAGATAATTTATAAAACTGTTTATTTCAGATCGAAAGTTTGGAGGTCAACATCAGTCATTCCATAGAAATAAGAAAATCATTTGTCTTTTTTCTTATTTTTTTTCATGATTGATGATAAATATAATTCAAAATTTCTTCATCATATTACTAAATAAATTGTTATTTTTTAAGACCTTTTGGATCATAAATATTATTTGAAAATATTTGATCAAAATTAAATTAACAAAAAGAATGTTATTCATAATTTTTTTTTCGAGATATACAACAGAAAAACTAATACAGAGCAGGTACACAAATAATCATTAGATAATGTGGTAAGTTAATTTCGTATTATTCTAGGACATGATATAATAATACTTAATTATCTTATAAAAATTTAATGATTATTTGTACACTTTTACATAAAAAAAGTTTTAATCATTCAATCATACTTTTTATGATTTAATAATATGCATATATAAATAAATAGAAATAAGACGAACGAACAGAGAGATGACAACTCTGGACAAACAGAAGAACGTGAATAACACGATCGAATAGGGAATACCTGTAATAGGAGCCATCATGATTGAAGTTCTTACGCTTCTCGACAAGATAAAGGATGGCGTGAAAAAGCTGCTATCTCAACACCCAACAACAGAGAAGACCATTTAAAGCCTCGCAAGTCGAAGAAGAGGAAACGGACATCATCTGTCCGAGGTGGCGTTACCCCCGCCCAAAAAGACAAGAAGGAGGACAGATCTGCACCCTCTACAAGCAAAACACAAGAGGAAACTGCAGATACACAAGGAGCTTGGCAAGTAGCTGCAGGAAGGAAAGCAAAGGAGAAAAAAGAGAAAAAACAGGAGCAAAGCCAGCCTCAACAACTGAGGAAAAACGCAGGAAAGGTCTTGCGGCGGTGGGGAGACGAAACCTCATAAGACCAGAAACGGGTAAGACTTACGCCGAGATCTTGGGAGAGATCAAGGCAAAGGTAAAACTAGAGGAGCTGAATACGGTGATTAAGTATCTCAGCAAAACGAAAAATGGTGGCGTTCTGGTTGTTGTAAGTAAGAGTGAAGACAAAATGGAATCACTCAAAACAGCCATACAAACCACTATAGGGCATGCAGGTACAGTTAGGGGCAAGATCCCCAGAACTACACTAGAGATCAGGGACATTGACAGTCTTTCGACGCAGGAAGATGTCCGCAGTGCTATTACAGCCGAGACGGGCAAAGGAGAGGCCAAAATTCATCTGCTTGAGCCAAACACGAGGGAACAGAGGGTGGCGGTGGTCGAAATAGATCAGACTAAGGCTACCGCTCTACTGAAGAAAGGAAAGATCCGTATCGGGTGGGTTAACTGCTGGGTAAGGATTCGCGCGAATGTTACGCGATGTTATCGTTGCCTAGGCTACGGACACGTGAAAGCAAGATGTGAAGGCCCCGACAGGAGCGCTTACTGCTGAAAGTGTGGCGTGGATGGGCATAGAGCAGCAGAATACACTGTGCCGATCTTGGAGATGAGGTATTTCTTATGTAGAGACGATAACATCCCCGAAAAGAAGACGGCGCACGCCCCAGGTACCAGTGCATGCACGGTCTTTCGAGCAGCCCTGAATGCGAGTAAGAATAGAACATAATGGCGCGAATACTTCAAGGCAATCTGCACAGAAGTGAGCTTGCCCACGATCTGCTACAACGATTTGTAGTTGAGCAGAAAGTGGATATCGTTTTAGTCAGCGAGCAATACACAGATCGTGACATACCTGGCTAGGTGTCTAACAACACAGGGATCGCCGCTGTCTCGGTGCCCAGGCGTGGGATCGTGGAAACGAGGATGAAGACGACTACGCGCGAGTAAAGCTAGGCTGCATCACATACTTTGTTCCTTTCCCCGGATCTCCTCAGAATTGGCGTTAGCCCCAACGTTAGTCAACTTGGTGGCCCTGAAAAGGGCCGATTGGTAAATCGTGTTAGTCAGAGAGCGTTAGAGACAAGCGCTGCTTGTCGAGACGTGGCGGTAAGAAGCCGACGTAAGAAAAGAAAAGGGGGGGGGGGGTGAGAGAGCACAGAGAAATGTTGTGTCGAAAGAAAAAGGATGAGGATGACGATGACCTTGCGCTCCAGTCCGCAGACACGACCGGAGCGGGATCCGAGTGCCCCTTAATATATCTCCCAGGACAAGTCAACCGGGAGATAATTCGGTGGACCTCGGGCGCTTGGCCGCTGAGCGTCAAGGCACCGGGGAGGAGCAGACTTGGCCCGGGAAGCAAGCTTCGACCGATTGCTCGTCCGCGTACTGCGTACTCGCGACTGCGTGAGGCGAACTGGCGAGTGCGTGAGAGCGCCGGACCTATAGACCCGAAGCGCGGACCTTGGAGAGAGCTCAGTGTTCTTCGCTGCTGTAGTCCCGCTGTTGTAGGTAGATCCGTGGTGGCGTCTCGAAGTGATAGTGTTGACTGGAGTAGGTCTCGCCCGGGCCGAAGCCGGGAGACGACTGATGCTCACGCCCCAAGCGCGGCCCGTATTTATAGGCGTTCGGAGAGCTGCGCCGACGCGCTAGTGAGAGTGGGGGTAACTGCGCGCCAGGGACTGCGGGAGAGAGTCGGGAGAGAGTCCGATGTAACTTTCGCGAGCGAAGCGAGGGTCCCCCAAGTTAGAGATTAGTACGTCACGGAGGAATATACTGCGAGTGATCACCAGTATATCCTTTTCAACATTCACGACGATCGCGGAAATAGGAGTACAGCAAGAAGAAAGCAGACACCGCGCTGGAATACCCGGCGTATGAACTCAGAAAAACTTGCGGACGCGATTCAAAATACTGAACTCCGATCATCTGGGCTCCTTTACCAATTGAGAGAATTTTCTGTATAATGGGTTGCTTTGACTCGAAATGCCAGAGGATATCATACTCGTAGAGTATGCGGACGATGTTGCGGCGGATATTACAGCAAGAAATGTAGAGACTGCGCATTAATGATAATCGCGGGGGTGATCATGATCGACCTGCTTGCTATCGAGCGCAAGCGGATATACGAGGGTCGCCTGATTTCGGATAACATTTTGTTGGCCACCGAAGAACGCGAGAGAACAATGCGAAAATGGCAAGAAAGATGGGCTTAATGACAGCAAGCGCAACGGACGAGAAAACTGATTACGGAGATAGGTCCTTGGGCGGAGCGGAGGTAGGGGGAGGTGAACTTTTACCTCACCCAGTTTCTCTCCGGTCATGACTACTTTAGAAGCTACCTGTTCGCGATGATTAGGGTGGCAACACCGGCGTGTAAACATTGCGGTGACGAACGGGACGACGTGAAACACACGTTCTTAGTTTTCCCACGATGGACAGATAGACGTAGAGTACTAGAGCTGACGATAGGGGCGTTCACGCCCGAGACAGTAGTTAGTACGATGCTTCACAGCAAGCAGCATTGGGGCGAGATAACAGCATACGTAGAGACGGTCCTCCGCACGAAAAACAACGACGAATGTTTGACAGATTAGCTGACGGCTAGAATAGCATAAGACAGGCGATCCCCCGAGGGAATGCGAGAGCGGCTGCCGGGAGGATTTTCGCGGCCGCTAGAGAGGTGGAGTTTTAGTAAATATGCCTGGCGTCCGTCCCACGCCAGGAAAGCCTCACACACGGTGAGTCTCGCACGGCTCCTGTCATGGTGCGTTACGGATAAAAAAAAGTGCATTGATTGTTATACTTGAAACATTTTTCGAGTAAAAGTGTTTCTGTAGGACGGAGGATGGTATGAGGTGGAGTCTTAAGGGGGGAGGATTAGTATCTAAGACTCTTGTGGTTATATGGTTATAGGATTTCACGGTATTTTTTTTAGATTATTGAATACAAATTCTAATTGTTGGAAATGAATCAGTAATAATCATTTCGTTAAAATATAATAATTATAATTGCTGCAAATGAATCAATAATAATCATTCTGTTCATAAATGCATGGAATTTAGAGCAAAATTCATTTCTGACAATAACCATAATTTCATATGATTTGATCATGTCATTAAATTATGAGAAATTAGTGGTGATTTTTATACAATAAAATAAAAAAAAAAAGTTTAGCGCCTAAAGTATATAGGGTTATGACCCTAATTCAGTATGCTTTTGACAGTACCTCTTGGGTGGTGTGAAAAACTGTCTTCTGAATTTGAGACTTAATAATTAACGTTAAACAGATGTATTGTATTTATACAAAGAGCTGGGGGTATGTGGAGAGGAAGTGGACATATATGTGGAAAAATATACAGAAAAGATATGATAGTAAATTAACGTTAGAATGTGGAGGGGTATGCGGAGGGAAATGTACGGAAGTGGAGGGAGGTGAAGGGAAGTAGAGGAAGATGGAGAGAAGCGGAGAGGCAGTGAAGGGGCTGTGAAGGGGCAGTAGAGTAAAAGTGGAGGAAAGAGGAGGAAAGTGGAGGAAAGTGGAGGGGCTGGAGGGGCATAGAGGAGAGTGCAGGGGCCACTCCCGATCACTCACGTATACAAGTATATAATATAGGAAGATATATATACATCTCTCTCTCTCTC
>CM053171.1:30302907-30355574 GCA_012977825.3 Pteromalus puparum
CTCTCTCTCTCTCTCTCTCTCTCTCTCTCTCTCTCTCTCTCTCTCTCTCTCTCTCTCTCTCTCTCTCTCTCTCTCTCTCTCTCTGTCGTCTGCTCTTGGTGAGTTTGAAATCATTAGCCGTTTGCTCTTCACTTTTACAAAGATTACTAATACTTTCTACACTCCTCGGAGAATTTTGTTACAGCGGAAGGAACCCTCCAATCGGCTCTCAAGTTAGCGCTAAAAAATTGCAACTTCGGTGCTTTTTTTATGAGCCTGGAGGGAATTTTTCCGCTAACTATCTGACATAACCTCCAATCTTCTACTGCCTTGGTCGCTGAGTGTTGAACCGCATCGCTTGCTCCTGTCGCTCTGAGGAACCTGCGTCAAATAGTGTTACTGTGTATGTTATTGAGTGCTGCAACGTCCTGCCTCCGTGTACCAGTTTTTTATCATCGATACATCTGAAGCTAGCTCCATACACCAGTATATCTATATATACAGCTGATCTCGCTCAATAAGTGCGAAATCATCGCCGCGATCGAAGATCAATAATTTGCCGCAAGAGTGCTACACCATCGCAGCTCAGATTTCACGAGCAACAGTTGGCATCATTGACTCGGTCCGTGCGCATGTGCAGTTCGGTGTTCCTCAAGCGCGCCAAATTTTGAATCGTCCGCTACTACACTATAGCCTATAACTACTTATCGACTGAGCCAAGCCAACCCAATCGATAAGTTAGCATTAGTTTTTCTGCCGCTAAATTTGAATCACACTATCACATATTATCGCTATGTCTGATCTTGAGGAGGAGGAACAGCCGCCATTACTGGTGCCAACTTCGTGCAAGAAATGCACTAGAATTATTGCAAAAAGCAACCCTCGCAAATGCGATAAATGCGGCTGGCATTATCATGCCAAATGCATGGCTATACTTACCGTATTGGAGGGTGGACGGACCATACAGGTCTGCAGGGACTGCCTGGTGGCTGCCAACGACCCAACCAAAACCACCTCGGCCTCATTGCCCCCGTCAGATGGCAGCAGCCCTCAGCGTTCAACCCGGTCTCAGCGACGACCTCGGCAGGGCAAGTCGCTCTCTGCGCCAGCATCTCGCTCTTCCAGTCCAACACCGAAAGAAGATTCTGCGCTCAATTTAATCTTGGATAAATTAAAAAAGCTGGACAGTATAGAGCAGTCGCAGAAGTCCATGAAGAGCGAGATTGCAGAGAGTAGAAACCTGGTGGAGAAGAGGATGACGGCCATTGAGAGATCCTTGGAGCCGCTAAAGGAAATTCCTGCACTCATTAGCCGCGTGACGGTAGTGGAGGAGGACGTCGCCGCGCTGAGGACCGAGCAGGAAAACATCAAAGCTAAGCTTGACCATCTGCTAGCGAGCGGCACTAGCAACTCTCAACGTGAGGACGCGCTGACTCCGGACTGCGACACCATCAAGCAGCTTCGTGAGGCCAACGCGAAAATTCAGGCACAACTGGATGGGGTCATGACTTCGCAAGCAAAATTATCGGCGGAGCTGGTCATCACAGGGCTGACCTACACCGAAACAGCTTCTTTGAGGCAGCTTGCTTATGCGGCCCTTAAACCACTAGATGCAGGGCTGACAGAGAAGGACATCATCTCTGTGCGCCCTCTAGGAAGGGTGAAGATGGCCCGTGAAGAGGCTGCAGAGGTTTCAGAGGTTTCTGCGGATACCGAGACGGCCAGCGTTCCGCTCTCGGTCTCTCTCTCCAGAACACTCATGAGATCACTCATCTCCGCGAAAATTAAAATTCGCAAGCTACACACAACACAACTGTCTAGTGACCTGCTGCGTAAGGCTCGTGTCGCGCTACCCTTCCCCAGCTCGTATATCAATATAAACGAGTGGCTGCCGGCTGATATCCATCGACTTCGTGTTGCTGTCAGGAAGGCCGCGAGGGGGTGCGGCTGCACCACTTTTGTGAGAGATGGCCGAATCTACATCAAGCTGAAGAGAGAAGATCGCGCTGTGAGGATTACAACGGATGAGGACTTAAAGAATTTTTTAGGCACAATCACAACCAGCTAAACTACACTCACCTCATTCCTCGTTGCCTGCAACAGTCATCTGCATCATCATCTGTATCATCACCTGAATCATCTTCACAAACACCTAAGGTAAATCTGTCTGAAGGTCTAAGGGTCTGCCATTTTAATGCGAACTCTCTTACGGGTCACATTGAGATGGTCAGGCTTTTTCTGTCAACTCGTCCCTTCTTCCACGTGATAGCTGTCACTGAGACCTGGCTTGACGAAAAAGTAACCTCCATCCCTTCACTGGAAAACTACATTCTTCACAGACGCGACAGAAATAGAAATGGTGGAGGTGTGGCACTCTACGTTCATCACTCACTGACAGCAAACATTATTTCATCCTCTGACGGGGTCTGGTCGGGCAGGCCAGGTAAACCAGAGTACCTTCTCTGTGAAATCTCAGCCAAAGGTGTTTCACCCATCTTTGTGGGAGTTGTGTATCGTCCACCTCATGCCCCTTTCATCCAGGACAATAACTTTATAGAACAGCTAAATACGCATATGCACAACTACTCAACAAAGGTCATTATGGGTGATTTTAACGCCGACCAACTCTCCTCATCCGAAGATGCTAAATTTATTAAAGCCTTCATCGAGGAAAACTCCTTACTCTCAGTGCCCTATGGTGCTACGCACCATAAACAGGACTCAAATACCTGGCTCGACCTTTGCTTAATAGATATGCAGGATCGCCTGTTATCGTACTACAAAACTGAGACTCCTTTTATAAACGGACATGACCTGATTACTGCCACCCTCGACGTACAGATTCCACGCTACATACCTAAACCATACACATACAGAAACTACAAGGGGATCTGTGCCGAGAAGCTAAGGGACTTGCTTGGTACATTTGACTGGTCATCACTCACAGCGTCATCACTCGACGAAAGCATCCTCATTCTCAACGATAACCTGACGAATGCCATAGATCATCTCGCCCCATTGCGTACTGTGACACCTGGACCGAAACGCCACCCATGGTTTACTGCGGCTCTTCGTGGCCTTTTGTCCGAGCGGGATCGTCTCTATAGAAGGTTTCGCAGATCTCGTCTACCTTGTGATCTATATTTTTATAGAATAGCAAGGGATGACGCTCACAGACAGGTTGAGGAAGCCAGGCTGAATTACTATCATTCACGCCTGTCAACCTTGACTGAACCTGCTGAGATTTGGAGAGAGCTTGAGAACCTTGGAATCACCACCTCCAAGGCACCTCCACCTTCTCGCTTCTCCACGGATGACCTCAATCAACACTTCAGCTCAATCTCCTACGATCCGTTGGCTCCGTCGGTTGAGGAATATCTGCGATGCCTTGGGAGCCGGAGTTTCCCCGAACACTTCAATTTCAGAGCTATTACGGAATCGGATGTATTAGCTGCCGTACAGCACTTCGACGCACAGGCTAGAGGCACTGATGGCATTCCACAGGTTGTAATTTATAAGGCAATATCAGTACTCGCTCCCATACTATGTAGGATCTTCAACCTGTCCTTGAGCGAGTCATGCTTCCCCTCTGTCTGGAAGAAGTCGCTGGTGCGTGCACTAAACAAGATCAGTTCACCAACATCTGTTACTGACTACCGCCCGATCTCCCTGCTCTGTTTTCTATCCAAGGCGCTGGAGTGGCTAGTGCATAGGCAAGTCTCTGAGTACCTTGAATCAAGACTTTTTCTTGACAATCTACAGACTGGCTTCCGCACTGGTCACAGCACACAGTCCGGCTTAATCAAGTTGACTGATGATGTCAGGCTTGGCATAGACAAAAAGAAGGTCACTCTTCTACTTCTATTTGACTTTAGCAAGGCGTTTGATAAGGTGTGTCACGTTGAGCTCTTGAGAAAGCTACCATCCTTCGGCTTCTCCAAGCAGGTAATCCGCTGGCTTGCGTCGTACCTTACAGGAAGAGAACAGGCCGTCGTTGGTGAAAGCAATGAACTCTCCACCTTCCGACCCCTCAACACCGGAGTCCCGCAAGGATCAGTGTTAGGTCCATTATTGTTTGCGCTGTACATCAACGACATAGGATTTTGCCTAGATCCAGATGTGTCCCATCTGATCTATGCGGATGACCTGCAGATTTACAGCCAATGTCGCCTCGATGAGCTCGACTCTTGTTCTGACAAGATGAGAACTAACGCAGAGAGGATCATGGACTGGGCTACACAGAACCGTCTGAAGCTCAATGTTGCTAAAACTAAAGCAATCGTCCTGGGCTCCTCTTACTACATTAATGCGTTGCCAACCGTATCCAACACCTACATTAACATAGGCGGAGCCCGTGTTGAATACGAATCCTCGGTCCGCAATCTGGGGTTGGTGCTAGACTCGAAAATAACATGGAAAGAGCATGTTGCACAATTATGTAAACGTGCTCACTCATTAATGTACAGACTATACTTTTTTCGTAAATGCACCAACCTTAGGCTGCGTAAACATCTCATCCAGGCGCTCCTTTTTCCAATCATAGACTACTGCTCATTGGTATACTGTGATCTGACTGAAGAACTTGACACCAAATTACAGAGACTCATAAATACGGGAATCCGGTACATCTTTGGTGTGAGGAGGGATGAGCACATCTCCCCTTACAGACGTGAATTGTACTGGCTAACCACTGCCGGGCGCAGGAGGTACTTCATGGCCTGCTTTCTGCGAAAAATGTTCAATACAGCCGTACCTTCTTACATCTTAGCATTTTTTGACTTTCATGTAGCGCTCCGGCCTGTGAGGGGTGAGGCGGCAACACTTGACATTCGACCTTGTAAGACAGAGGCGCTGAAGGGCTCATTCCATGTAAGCGCTTCATATCTGTGGAACTCATTACCATCTCGACTTCGCAACACTAGATCTATCGCTCATTTCAAAACAATAGCCAAAGACCACTTTTTCACCATAGAAAATTCTCCATAGACACAGACCACCCTCAATACAAATATCGACACCATTTCACTCATCATCACCATATAGAAATACACTTTCATTAGTCACTCACACACACATCAACGAATAGTCTGTATGTCGAATATATACATACCACTTATGTATATATACTTGTCTTATATTTTTGTACAACATAATGTACAGTAATAAAACCTATTAAATCTAAAAAAAAAATCTAAAATCTCTCTCTCTCTCTCTGCATCATTGGCTCTGCTTCGTCTCTCTCTTACTTAGCGCTGCTCTTGTAATAGAATTTGGATTTACATTAACTGAACCGTTGACAGTACGCTGCCTGTGTGATTTTGCACCTGACTCTACTCCTTCCCGCACGTTCCTCTTTGAAGTAACTCGCGACTAAGCAACGTAGCCTAAAATCTCATGACGCTTCCGCGGGCCCACGAGCACGAGGAAGAGCACGTTTAGCATACTGCGCTTCGGGCCAGGCTTTGTACAGCCTACAAGAAGCCTGCAACTAGCTGCTACATCTTCTCCTCTCGCTATTTGACAGATCGGATGATACGCCACGGATCTCTTATATAAGGGTATAGAACCCCGTTATAAAATATATAAAGAGAAGAATATAAAATATAAAGAGAACATAAGCATAAATATATAAAGAGAAACAAATGTTAGGAATGATATTCAAGAAAAACAAATTGTTGATGTTTATTGACAAAATAGATATAGTAAATTTAATAGATAATAATTAATTGTAGCATATTATATCCGAATAGGGCAATGGCGAGCGAAGGGTAAAATATAAATTCTGGGCCGCCCAAATATGGCGAAGTTATAATGAAGGTCAGCCACAATGAGGGGGGAGGGAGAACCAGATCAACAAATATCGCAAAAGTTGCGGAACCGTATATGCCTATTGGGCTAAGGAGTAAGTACAAATAATTTAAATGGCCGACGTCCCATCCGAGTAGGTTGCATCGTCGGCAGAAAGTCGATTATAGATTTTTATGCGATTTTGAGGTCAGAATGTCTTTGTGGCTCCCATTCGGCGATCGACGATATCGCAAAAGTGGCGGATAAGTACGGGGGTATTGGGCTAAAAAGTGAGTACGAATGGTCGAGATCCCGTTTTAGTTAGTGGTATGGTCGGTAGAGATTCGGTGATGAATTTTCATGTGATTTCGAAATCATATTATTTGTAGTTTGCTACACATTCACACATATACACGAACAGACGCGCGCGCAAACACACACATACACACACACACATACTCGCGCAAATACACATATGTAAATACACAAGTTATATATATATATATATATATATATATATATATATATATATATATATATAACTTGTGTATTTACATATATATATATATATATATGGGTGGTTCTCTGGCACATCGTGCGCAACAAAAAAAAATGTTTTCCCAAACTTGGGGGATATGTTCTAGAGGTCGTTACGATGTCAGCTGTAAATTTTCAAATTGATTTGATCAATTCTCTTCGAGTTGTAAGGGTTCAAAGTTGGTTATTTAAGCATTTTTTGCATTTTTTGCTTATATTCAATAATTTATAGCTCTTAAACAACGCATCTTTCACTAAAAACAAACTGAATGTTTTTTTTTGTAAAATTTTCTTAACTTTTTAATGAAAGTTCCTTTATAGCTCTAGATATATATATATATATATATATATGCTATAACTAACTTGTCTGCAATTTAAACCTTAAAATGTGTAAATCTAAGATTATATCTGGCCTCCGACTACTTTTGTACGGTGAAAAGATATCTTTTCATAGTGCAAAAGTACCTGTACAAGAGCCAGAATGGCAGAGGCCTTTGTTTTTTGTTTTCATGGGACACATAGTAGTGAAAAACCCTCTGAAATGATTTAAATGACTAATAATAGCTGTGGCAAAGAACGTATTCATCCGGATCATTCATAAAAATATCATAATGGTAGGTTATGTTGGTAAAAAAGAATCTTGCGTCATCGTTGCATCATAAATCATGTGCCTTTGTCTAGATCGAGTTCCACTTTATATATGGCGTAGTATGAGAGTGAATTAATTGAAACTATTAAGTAGAAATTGGTGTAAGCGTTGTGAAAGGATGGTGGCAATACTCAGAATACTGTATTATTTAAGAGACTAAAAGCAAATTATATTAATCTGTGTCGTAGTGAATATCGTGAGCAAATATGCTTCGTTGAGTCCAGTTTTAGGGGAAATATTGGAGTTTTCTTATCAATCGTGAGAAGGGAATAACAAGGAGGTTGTGATTAGCAAAATAACATGTATTTGGAGGGAGTACAAGATGTTACAATCATATAATTTGTGTAGCGCACAATTAACTGTTTCACCTTGTTTTTCTGGTCAAAAATTTCCAACATGAGCTGTGATTGCTTGATCCTAGTTCTAGTTATACCAGTTTATTGAAAGGTCCATCAAAATTACGGCGTAGAATGCATTTTTTTTATAATTGTTATTGTGTCCACAAAAAAGGCACAAAATTGATGTACATACTGCTCCAAAGTAGTACATCATACGACGAGTGACTAAAGTTATCGATACGTGAAATAATCAATGGACTAAGGCAGTAGAGAATGGGACGCCAGGGTATGAGTAGTGTTCTCCTTGCAAATGACTTATCGTCCAAGTAAAGCAAGGGCAACAAACACGCATTGTTGCACATCCTACTGTATTCCCGAGGGCAATATAAGATTTTTCAACATACTTACTGTAAAGTTTGTACTCGATCGCCGTCGAAATAGGAAAAAGAACTACATGTTAATTTCCTAACCTCGCTCTGGTTTCTAGCACTGCGCGCTGTTTGTTTCCGAGGTGAATCCTAGGAAGGATGCGCACAGTGCTGGAAACTGAAGTAATGGTAGGGAATTAATGTAACTCTTTTTTCCCGACTCAGCAGCGATAAAGTACGCACTTTATGCTTGGGTGTCTTAAAAAATAATGATCGATACGCGTGCGAAGTTGATTCTGCACTCATGTGATCTCGCTTCGCTCGGGCGATAAACCTCACACTCGTGCCAGAATCAACTGTTTCGCACTAGTATCGAAATGTACTATTTTGACACTCTGTGTGCGAAATTCGATTTCTCCTTGCTGCGTAGCGTGCGCGAAATGCCTGATTTTTACACTAGTGCGTGAAATTCTGAATTTCACGAACAGCGTGTGCGAAACTCTGAATTTTGAGCACGCTCATCTGCTAAGAACGTAGATTCGCACACTCGTGTCAAAAAATAGTATATGATACTCGTGCGCGTAGGTGATCATAACACTCGCTTTTTTCACATGCTCTCGTGCGAAAATCACCCACTTCGCGCACTCGTATCGTAATATACTATTAAATATGATTGAAAACCCATTATTATTTCGTAAGATTAAAAAAAATTATCTTTTTATAGTTCCTTAATTCAAATTATACGCGCGAAATTCCATAAGGTGGCCAAATTCGGAATTATCCTATTTGGTGGAAAATACACATGTCAATGAGTGTAGGGATCAATTTAAGGTGTCAATTTAAGGTGTTTAGGTCCCCTTAACATAGAGAGTAAAAAGTACAATGGTTGTCATTCAATCATTGTTTATAGAAACAAAGTTTTGCAAAATTTAATTATTTTTTAAAAATGTTTTGCATGAATACACGTGTGATAAATTTTAGAAAAAGTCTTTTGCAATTTCTTTATACTTTATAGCAGGCTATTTAATAAATCATGATAGTATTTCTTATTACTGGCATATTTAATGATTATTATAGAACTTCACATACCTTTCAAGAGTTTCATTAGTCATTTTGTATTCGCTATTAACGGCGCTTCCAAGAACAATGTCAGTCTCATCTATTGATTCTTGATCATCAAAGTAACCACGTTGATAACTTTCTGCTCTAGATATGGGCTGTGGTGCAGAAAAATTTAGTCCATAATTGCTTGTTCTGTGTTCCTTCGACTGATATGAGTCTGTTCTTGTAAGTATTGGTTTTGAATAAGCATCATAATTGATAGAGTTATGAGAATCTTTCCTAGTCACCTGTACATAGGAATTTTTCCGATCATAAGAGTCATCCTGGAAGTGATCTGAGGTATAAGATCCAACTCGTGTCAGTTTTGGCTTCTGCGAGTGCTGGCTAGAGTTTTGACTAAACTGACTATGTTGGCTTTGATGACTTAGGTGTGATAATTGAGAGTCTTTTCTTTGTAGTTCTTTCTGCAATATCTCTGAGTATTCATCATCTTCCATCACTTCTTCTTGGTAAAATTCAGTTGGTATCGAGTGACTATTATCGGTATTCACATTATTTAACGTTGTTTCTTCGTTTGATATATTCATCGTATTTAAAAGATTATTAACGTTAGCCGTCATCGAGTTTGATTGTTGTATCTGCTTTTGAGGAGAATCCGAATGATTAATGGGTGTGGTACTCGACTTTTCTGCAATTGAATACTCGCCAAATGCATCGTCATCTTTCGACTCTAACGAATCTATATTTTGCTGAAGCAGAGGAGTAGCATTACGTTTACTGAGTTTCTTTCTTCTTTCTAAACCAAACGTTGAAATTTCTTGGCTATTCTGTTGAACATAAAAATAGTTTGAATCAACTGGAGTTAGACTATTGGATTTTGCTTGACCTCGTGGTGAAGTGACGGAAAGTTCTGGCATGTTCGGTATTAGTTCAGTTCTGTCTTCATCCATGTTTTTAAAGGTGTCATTATATGAATTTTGATAAATTTGATAATACTCTTTGTTCATGTGATTTTGAGTATCTGTTTCCTGAAGATTCTTTTTTGCTACTTTGACAGACGAAATACAATCCGTCAAGTCTTTTTCATTGTTTAATTCTTCGTATTTATTCTTAGACTCAGATAAATATATAGCTTCTCTTTGATAAGAACTTTGATATAGATTCTGAGCAGTATTACTTGTCACAGCGTTGTATTTATTCTCATGCTGGATTTCTCGATATTGATTATCAAGTTGTATAATTTTACATTCGTCACTATTTTGAATTGCTTCAAATTGATTACATATTTTTTCTACACCTTTACCATTATTTTCATCAAAGCCTTTAGATGGGGTAGAATTATTGTATATAAGGTATTGGTTATCCATATTTAATGGTTTAGAAAAATCTTCTGGGTATTGGTTATTTTTTATGGATTGCTCCATGCATTTGTCTTGAAGTTGATTTTCTGAAAATAATAGTTGATTAGAATATTTATCATCAATATAAGGATCCTCATAAGTTTGCTCATTATATTTATCCTCATATTGAATTCCGATAAGATTCTGCTCTTGGTATTGATTATTGTAATAACCTTGAAGCAATGATTCTTCCTGATATTCGTCATCATTAGAAATTTTGTCAAATTGTAAAGATGTTTTGTATAGATTCCCTTCAAAACTTCCATTTGAATACTGGCTTTCTTTGAAAGTTTGTTCTTTAGCATCGCGAAAATAATTACTTTCTTGACATGACTGATTAGAATCTTGTATTGAATATTGATTTTGTTGTAATGATTGACGTTCTACAGTAGATTGAATGGATGACTGGACAGTATTTTCAGTATGTGAAGAATCATGATGATAATCTTGTACGACTATGTTTTCAGTTTCTTTATACAGATAATTATTTAAAGATTCGTCAGTTATCGGGTAAGTAACAGTTTTTTCTGGTTCCTGCTGAATATTTTGACTAGGGCCTATACTTGACTGATCGTAAGATGGTTGATTTACTGTAAAATCATCAGAAAAGTCATTAATTTTTTCAAATAAGCTGTGACTACAGTTATTATATACTTCTTCATATGAATCAATTGTCTGCGACGTAAAACTATTAGTATAACGATTATCAGGTTGGATATTACCTATAGGCGTTTTACTGAGGCTTTGGTTTACGAAACTATTGCTACTACATACATTCTGTTGTAAATTGTCCTGACTGTCATAGGCATAATTATAATCCTCATTATACAATAAATTATTGTAATAGTTCTCTTCGACTGGAGATTTTACATTTGGCAGTTGTCTTCCTGGTGTCGTTGGAAGCGAGGCAGGTTTGCGTTCAGGTATTATATTGTTTGTTTGAGATGGGATTGAAGGCAGTTTTTTACCTGTTTTTTCCGTAGAAAACAAGTTACGTTTCTGTGATTGGATTAACTGTCTCTGAATAGCAGCTGATTCACTAAACAAAAAAATTAATATATCATTGTTAGAATGAAATAAAATATGATTATTAGATAATAATGACAATTTTGTAATTTTGTTCATATTGGTTACTATTGGTACAATACCGTCTAAAACTAGAGCTTGTTTAAGAGACTGTGGGAGCTAATAATACGGTTTCCTTATTATTTATTCGCTTTTTAAAATTTAGATTTTTGTCAATATAATGAGTAGAAAGGCTTTTTATTATTTTATGTATATCAAGTGCATGCAACCTTTGTTAGCCCTCGGTCGAAAATAAGTCCTAGTACAGAAAAGTGCATGGAAGTACTATAATCCTGTCTTACGGCGCACTTTTTCGTCAAGTATAAAATACAACTTGTAAAAAAAGTATTATGTGCATCTTGGGTAAATGGGTGTTTCTCATTTTATCTATCGCCAGCCCCACACTGTTTTTGAGACGAATATTTGTGTAAAATATTTTTAATAAGAAAAAGAAAGATTTATAATCATCATTAAAGTGCTCTTTTTAGACTGAATATGGAGGTTGTAAAGTCTTACAATTAAGAACAATATCAAGACAAAACTTTTGTTTGATTTATCATCACAAGATCGAGACTCGCACTTTAAAAACAAGATCGTGAAAAGAGCAACTTATCTAGATGTTGCAAGATTTTTTATCTTTTATTTTATCATTTTTATAAGTAATATTCTTATAAGAATATCGAGATATTCATGATTCTTCTAACTATTTTTAATCCACCAGGGCGAAAATGAAAGCTATTTCACTTTAATTTAATCCATGTAATATGTAGTTTCTAATTGCGCCTCAAGACATTAAGTATACACCGTTAAAATGGAGTGTTTTTGTTTATATTTTAGGTTTTTATTCTCTAAATGGTGGGCGTGCCCTGAAATAGAAAATAATCTCTTCCGGTCCCCGGAAGCGTGCAATGAATTTGCACATTTTATAAAGCTGCACAATTCCAACAAATTTTCGTGTACGAGTTGCCTTGCATAATGATTTGTGACCAATATTTCCAAGACAATACCAATACAATATCAAGAGAAGACAATACACTGAGAAAAATAATCTAATCAAAGTTCTTATAAGTTCAGGAAAAATTACTATAATACATATTGCGTTGGTCTCGTTCGAATGTTGTAATTAAAAATACACTGAGCCAATAATATAATGAAAGTTACTATAAGTTTAGTAAAAATTACTATAATACCAAGTAGTGGCGGCCGATTAACGATAGCCAATACTTTTCGAGAACAATACAAGAAACAATAAATATTGTCTTGTCTTATATTGCAGAAGCTTTAGTTTTTAGTATGAGTCAAAGGAAATAGTAAACTGTTGAGGATATATTTGTCTGCGTGATAAATAATCAAAATACAGAGTTGTAAGCTTCCAAGTTTAATACATTTATTTGAAAAAGAAAAATACATATACAATACACGACGAGCGAGGCAGACGAGAGCTTCACGACTGCTCGGGCTCGGTGTCGGACTTTAACTATCCACTGTCCTCCGCTGAGGGCATTACAATACCTCAGAGACGTGGCCCAAACAACTGATCTAGGAGAGGGACGCCGATATCCAGGTATGCGGAGATACGGTCGAGGCGTAGGCCGACTAACCCTCCGTTTATGACCCTCGCCGCCGCTGCCGCTCACCTGGGCATCATCTGGCGCGCACTCTGCGGAGTCCGCGTCTCTTACTAATCCCTAATTTCCCTGTTTTTCGCACGTCTTCTGTAGGCAATAACCTGCCGCGTCTCCGAGAGGCTTATAATAATAAAATACAGATGCGCTACGGAGTTCGGCGACGAAATCCGCAAGGCATCTGCACTTGGGTTTTTCCCGCAGTTATAATAAAGCTATAAACTATATTTCTAAATCAACATATATACAATTCTGATCGAAAGTGGGAGGACAACCCAGGAAACATTAACAATTAAAACCTCATATTTTCCATATATAAACGGCGACGTTTCGTCCTTGGTGGGGACCTTCTCAAGCCTTTATTGAAAAAGATATACAATAAAACATATAAATCATTTTTTATAGAGATCAACAGTTGTCACAAAAATCGTCATATATATGTATATACAGATGTTCATACCATAGTAATAAATTAACTTTAAAATTAAAATGTCAATACACCTTTTTCAAAGAAGAAACTAATAATTTGAAAGTAAAAAAATATATAAACATTAAAAAATATAAACCAATCGAAACGTTCTTTACCATTATAACAAGGTTCGTATACCGTTATAAGCGATCAGTGGCGCATCCACTGATCTGTCAATGTGCGAGAGGAAGGGATGCAGCAGCTCGTTGCAGGCTTCTTGAAGGCTATGCGAAACCTGGCCCGTAGCGCAGTATATGCTGAACGTGCACGTATTCGTGCACGTGAGCCCGCAGAGGCGTCGTGAGTGATAATGCTACGTAGCGTATTTGCGAGTTTATTCTAAGGGAAACGCACGGGAAAGGATAGAGTCAGGAGCAAAATCACAAAAGCTGAGTAGCGGTAACTGTTTTGTTTATGTAATAATTATGATTCTAATACAGATGCAGCACGAAATAAGCGAGAAGCTAATAACCCCGAGAGAGAGAGATTTAGATTTAGATTTAGATTTAAGTGTTTTATTACTGTACATTATGTTGTACAAATAGTATTATAGAAAATATTTACAGATTAATTACAAGTTTGAGCGATAGATGATTTGAAGTATGTTAAGTAATGGTGGTGAGATGAGATAGCGAAAAGTTATGAATGAGGTGTTTGTGTGATAGTTACTATTGTTTGTGAAGGTGTTTGAGAGAATGTTGCGAATTTAGTTGTTTCTACTCTGTTCTTCTTGAGCGAAAAAGTATTGTCTAGCCTGCGTTTTGAAATAAGAAGTTGAACTATTGTTACGATAAGAATGGTAGGGAATTCAGAGATATGAGGCGCTGATGTGGAATGATTCCTCAGCGTCTCTGTGGCGAAGGGGGGATGTCTAGAGGACTCACTTCACCCCTCACTGGCGAGGGCGACGTGGAAGTTAAAATAGGCTAAGATATAGGATGGTACGCAGTATTAAATAGTTTTCTTAGAAAACAAGCCATAAAGTACTTCCTACGTCCGTTAGACAGAGAGAGAAGAGAGAGAGAGAGAGAGAGAGAGAGAGAGAGAGAGAGAGAGAGAGAGAGAGTATTACGATCTAGCCGGTACTTACAGATGCGGTTCGTGCAGTCTCGCAGATGCCTCGTGGCTCGACCGGAGTGGCACAGAACGGGTGACGGGGGCCCCTCGCTGGACGGCAGGAAGGACGCCTCGTGGCCTCGAGTGTGGCTGGGTGCAGCGGGAAGTCGAGCGGCAAGCAACTGCTGAGCTCGTGTCCGGCACGCTGTATCGAGTAGCGTGCGAGGTCCAATAGCACGATGCATACCCAGCGATACGCTCCAACTCGTCACGGGTGCGGCGCAGCAATCCTCCGAAGCTAAGATTCGCGGAATCGTACGAAGCGAGAACAAAGCGAGTTCGACAGTGCGACTATTCGGGACCGTGGTCTACTACACAGCGAGCTTTCTCCCACTCTCTCTCTCTCTCTCACTCATCCTGTATAGGTGCATGTACACACACGCGCGCGGCTCTCTCTCTCTCTCTCTCTCTCTCTCTGTACATTTGACTGGCTCTGCTCTCTCACTTACCTGCTGCTCAAAGCAATGTCTTTACATAAATGTTAAATAAATATTTATAATGTGAATGTAAATATAACAATGGAATGTAGGGGAGAGAGAGATAACGAGAGCACTAAAGGCGACTTATTATACCATGATCAACAAAATGGCCAAGTTAAACAGCAACAAAGCTAGGAATAAGGAAGCGACATCTGCACCTGAACAAAAGATTCATCAGTCAAATTATTCAGCCACAGAATGACTTATGGCGATATCAACTATAGGATCAAACAAGGCTTTCTTCTGTTTTGTACAAAGTGTAATTATAGTAACTTATAATTATAATGCAAGCTATAAGACCAACCACGTGGCTGCAGTCAGCCACAAGTGCACAATTTTGCGAGCAAGGATAAAAAAGTTTATAGACTATACCGATTACACTATCAAACCTACCTTGCCCGAATATTTCAGTAAAGTAGAAAGTGGGCAACAACAAATGAGGTAAACGCGGGTTTAGGTCACGCAGTGCTATAAATAAAATTAAAAATTCATAACACTTTGTAATAAATATCTGTGGCTAACAAACAAAACAACTTTAAGTACATTTTCGTCAAAAAAAACGATTGCATCAGATTTTAACAATAAGTACATCTCTCTTTTAACATTTTAGTGAGCATGCTCATCTGGGTTAACCTGACGCATAACACAATGACGGAAGACCATTATATAAAAACTTATGCACAGCAAAAAATAATTAAGCCCATTCTGAACATTTTTACAGAAATTTTATAAATGCGATGGTTCGGCCATAGGAGCTTTCTCACAAAAATATTGACATATTCACGGGAAAAGGGGATATTTAAATAGGTAAAATCTGATGTGAGCATCATTTTCAAATAAATGTGACTTAAGTCGTTTTGCCTGGAAGCTACAGATATGTATATACTAAGTGGATAATTTCTGCTTGCTTCGTTTGCCAACCCCTGATTTTAATATTTGATTTTAATTGTTTTATTTTCTAATTTCAATATCTTTCTTCTTTTAATTACGATTATAATTGTTTATTCTAAGATGATTAATTTTTGGACTTGGATGGTTTATAACTTTGCTTAGCAATAATATCAATAACACATACTTAACAGCTTGAACTTCCGAGTTAATTAAAAAGACTCTGTTAAAAAAACAACTATCGGTTACCTAATTAGAATATGAGTGAAATTCATTTATTAAAGTGACTATACTCAAATTTATAATTTTTAATATCACAGTCATATTTTCTCAAATTTATGACTTATATTCGGTACAAATAGCAAAAGATTTGTCGATTTGAAGCAATTATTACGTGTAAGGGTCGATAATTTATTTCTCCGTGTGGTGTTAAGCTCACGGTTGTTGCGAATATACCGGGGCAATAAATGAACACGAGAGGTTATCGGTGACTGTGTCTGTTTATTAAGAATGGGGACTACTCGAGATTATATTTTTTGATATCTCATATTAAATCGTGTATAAAATGTAACATCATAAACTTTATAAAAAAAAAACTAAGAAAATTAGCCCGGGTAGAGCTTCCAAGGCCCTTTGGAAGCTAACAAAAACGAATTTTAAGTTTAAAAAAGCTGAAAAATTGATCATTTTCAAATTAGTCCTGGTGATAAAACTTTCAACCACGGAACTTACCATAGAAGGTATCATTTCTTATGTATGTAACAAAGAGATTTGTGTTGTGAAATCATTTAAGGTAATTTGAAAAAAAAGTTATACTACTTAAAGCATATTCGTCTAAAAATATTCATTTTTTAATGTCACTTTTTACACTTTTATTTTTATAAAATTTTAAGAGCACATCCATTAGTAAAACCACTACACAAATCTGTTAGTTGTATATTGAAGAATAATTATGCAAAATTTCAAGTCGATTCGATGCATGGTTTATCGCCAGGAACACTTTAAATTATAGATTTGTTAGTTTTCTGTTGCGAAAATCAAGGATTTTTTAAATACATTTTTCTCGATCAAAAATATTATATTTATAGATTTAAACTTCATAACATATATAACTTATCAAACTGTAATTTTATAACGTTATGCCATTTACAATAGAGTGCTTACATCAAATTAATTAAATTTAACTATTAATCAAAAAATTGTCGATTTTCGAGTAGTCCCCATCCTTAATTGTAATTGACAATGAATGAATTATATGAAAGAGAGAAACGCGTGTTCAACGTGACCTCGTAGATTGTGCATCTCTAACCATATGATCCTATAAATCGTCTCCAAATCAAAACTACCTGTCTAGTGCTGGACCGTGGGTGGTGGAGTAGAGGCCAAGCACCTGTATGCACCCTCTTTAATAGCTTCCCTAGGTGGTGTGATTCCTACCTGTGCGGTCGTCTAAAAACGTGGAAGGAAAGTCGCGCTGAGTCGGAAGAATCGAGCTTCGGAGTGAGTCAGAGCTGCTGCCATGCACGTATTTGGCAACTTAAACTCAAATGCGTTATAACCAGCTATGCTATATACGTGTAAATATTGTATTTACACGTGACACGTCCTTGGGGTCGCTACTGAATTTCCTTACCCACAAACTATAACTATGCTAATGAAATTCCACGTCCAAATAAAATTGAGAATTTCTCATATGAATTTACCCTCTTATTTACTTTAAATCCTTGCAGTATTTATTATTCTAGTCCCGAATGTAGATAAAGGTGAGTATATCTAATATAATTTTTCCTCTAAAAAGTTATGAAGTCCTGAAAGAAATTGTCAAATGTTTACAGCTTACAGAAGCTTTTCTATATTTTTATCAATATACGCTAATGAATGTAGTGAATCAGCGTTAAGGATGTCAAGTGTTAAAAATTAGCACACTGACAAAAATCATTACTTACGCCGAGAAGAATCAATCTCACTATAGCTTCAAGATGAAAATCTGCTTTGTGCTACATGATTCTCCCACATCTAATCTGAATCTTCTAAAACTAATCCGAATCATCTTGTGCAAAGAAATGAACAAAATAATAAATATAACAAAATCAAGTAAATTCCTCCTAATAATAGAAGATCATTTAAACACAAAGCGGATTTTCATCTTGAAGCTATATAGTGAGACTAATTTTTCTTGGAGTAAGAAATGATTTTTGTCAATACTTAAAACAGTATACGGAGAGTCACTATGGGTATGTAGGTGCTAATATAAAAATTATATAACAATTATCATTTATTTTTGTAATTATTCTTATATAATTTGATTTTTCAGGGTTTAAAAGTGTCTTGTCCCCTTAACGATTGATACCCACATAAATATAAAAATTTATCGCATTTCAATCAATACAAATCGTAAAGCAAGATTATCAAAGTAAAAATAATATTTTGATTCAAAAACTACTTACTATTTATTCAAATTATTAAATTTAGTTTTGAGATTATTTCTTTGCAACAAACATCGTATATTTGAAGATTTTTGCTACTATATAAAAATAAAATAAAATAAAGATAAATGGGTGGCTTTTTCGAACTCGAAAGTTCATGGCCTCACAACGTATCGTGTTGTGTTTCTAGATGAATTTTAGCGTTCTAAAGTTTCCAGGGTAGGCTCATCACACCTACGCCTTTCTCAAACCCGGTGTCGTGAGTAAGATTTCCATCGGATCTGAAAAAACTGATGGCGCTGATGGGGGCTCGAACCCACGACCCCTTGACCGGGAGGCAGGTGGTTTACCACAGAGCCATCGCCGGTCTTTTTTGCGACCATATGCTGATAGTAAAGCTTCTTAGATTATAATAAAAAATGTAATTTTAATCAATATTATCTAACAGATTCACACCTTAAAAGTAATAATTTGAGTGTTTTATCGATAGACTATAAGACAACGGGACAGCAAGTAAGCATTATAAAAATAATTTTGAAAAGTACAACCATCTTATTTTTTATAACTAGTCAGCAGATTCTAGCTTACCTGCACTGACAAAAATCATTTCTTACTCCAAGAAGAATTAGTCTCACTATATAGCTTCAAGATGAAAATCCGCTTTGTGTTTAAATGATCTTCTATTATTAGGAGGAATTGCCTTGATTTTGTTATATTTATTATTCTGCCCATTTCTTTGCACAAGATGATTCAGATTAGTTTTAGAAGATTCAGATTAGATGCGGGAGA
Source organism: Pteromalus puparum (assembly GCA_012977825.3). Classification (NCBI taxonomy): domain Eukaryota; kingdom Metazoa; phylum Arthropoda; class Insecta; order Hymenoptera; family Pteromalidae; genus Pteromalus; species Pteromalus puparum. The sequence goes on from CM053171.1 coordinate 30,321,885, forward strand.
ATCATGTAGCACAAAACAGATTTACATCTTAAAGCTATAGTGAGATTGATTCTTCTCAGCGTAAGTAATGATTTTTGTCAGTGTGCTAATTTTTAACACTTGACATCTTTAACACTGATTTTACTACATTCATTAGTGTATATTGATACAAATTCAGAAAAGCTTCTGTAAGCTGTAAACATTCGACAATTTCTTTCAGGACTTCATAACTTTTTAGAGGAACAATTATAATTGGAATACTAAGATACAGATTAGATATGATAGATACATAACTTATATAGTTGCCAACATTTTACCTTGTAAAAGGTCTTTTTGGAACTGATTTCATAACCTTTTAATGAGTTTAATTAAATAAACTTATTAAGAAATGTTTTTGACACAAACAATCTCTAAAGAGGCTGTTACTTAGTATTGTCGCTTTTTATGAAGACTAGCACAATTCTGATTTCCAACAAAGACTAGCACAACTCAAATTTTTGCTCTTTTTTTGTATGGAGAACGGTTGCGTTGGTTGTTATTGAAAATCTAAGTTAGTTAAAATCTAATGTTAGTCTTCGTAAGAAGTGGCGATCTTATAGAGGCAAATATTGATGTTGTATATCGGCCAAGCAGCAGCAGCGTAGTAGCCTAGAACTTTTTGTCGAGTGTTACGGGTATGCTATGCTTCAAACTTGTCGGTATTTGGTCGCTACCGATCTCGGAGGCCATGTCGGTTCGTTGACGTCCGTCTTCCTCTCGTTTAGTCGATCGCATTCCGACTCTAAGTTGTTTTTGAGCTCTGATTGTCTGACGCACTATTCGGCAGCTGCTGTAGCTTTAGCTCAAGCACAGGCTTCTCTATCGACTTGACCTTGAGCTGGAATAAGAATTGCTTGCTGGCAGTTAGAGTCGTGGAGCGTCTCCGACGTTCGTCTTTTCGGCGCTCGCCAGCTGTGGAGAACTCTGCTGTACTTACGATATGTGAGTATTTATCCAGTTCAAGGAGTCGACCATAATTGAGGTAGTGTCACAGTCACTCTCATGCAGAGGTTGAAACGTCAGTAATGAAAGAAGAAAGATCTTGTCGTATATTTTACTTTGGAGCCCGGAAGAATGATTAAACGTATGAAATCTTGGAGTTAGAGTATCTGGTTGCCGTTGACGAGCCTCTGGTATACGAGTTGAACGATCAGTCACGGAGGCCGTCCTTGCAACCGACGAGTTCATCGTCGAGGACAAGTGGAGAGAGCTCGTGAAGTTAGAAACGAGCTTAGAGTTCTTGTCGATCATACTATCTGATGGCACGATTTGTCAATGTCCAGTGTCTAGTCCATTGTATGAGCCGGGGATCCTGCACCGGCCCCTGATGCAGCGCGCTTGCGGATCTTCATCGAACTCCAGTAGCGGAAACTTGGCAAAGTTGAAGTCGAGCTTAGACTATCCGTGGATCACGCACGCTGTCGACTCGCTCTCTATATGTCGCAGTCCAGCAAGCCATAGTTAGCAGTCCATCGACGTGAGCCAGGAGTCCTAAATACGCTGCTTTATTGATTACTTCCTTAGTACGCAGCACTACTGATTTTCTTGGAAATTATCGGCTCCTCGTTGACGTCTACCTTCCCCTCGTGCTCAAACTCAGCGGAATCGTTGTCGCAGTCGCGTCCCGCCGCAAACTCATTCTCGGGCTCGTTGTCTAATGCATCGCTCAGGAGCCGCAATATAGCTGTTGTTGGAGCGCAGGCGTCTGATCCTCTTTGGGCACGGTCTTGAGCGCGAAGTCGAAGTATCGCTTACTTTCCGTCAAAGCGGCTGCGGTGAAGTCCGCTGCACCGATGACATATAAGGCACATGACCGAGTTCAGGTTGATCATGATCAAGGCGGCGTCGTCCAGATTAAGATTAAAGTTGCTGTAACAAAAGATTGAGAAATTAGACTTTGCCGTCTGCGACACGTTTTGGAGGAATAAGTAAATGAGGTTATGGGAGAAGAGGCTCTGGGTGTAGGTATTAGGCATTGCAGCCAACGGGGTCCGTGAAGCCGAGCTTGGAATGGCCGCCGATCACGCTGTTGATCTCAATTCTCGCTTTTGGTGTCGCAGGCCAGCGTATTCTACCATAAAGCGATTGCTCAGTGCCCTCTCTAATCCATCGATGCGAGCCAAGGGTCGTAGGATGATCCTTGATCTAAGCAGAGTTGTTAGTGCCTACTAAGCACAGTCCCAATATTGTATTTTGCCGTCTCGTTTGGCTCTGTCCTCTGATTTCCATATCAGCTTCCTTTGTTGCAGTATACCGGTATATATTGGTATATTAATTACTAATATATCGGTATATATTGGTAATTACAGAACTCGACTTGGACCGTTGGCCTTTTAAGAAATTAGTTCTTAGCCTGTAATTTTGTGTTTTTTATTTGAGTTAGGGCTTATCGATCTTTATTTATTTACACCTCTGCTCTTATTTTTCTGCTCTTTCTTCTTTATTTTTCTTGTCCATCTTTTTTCCAAATTGTTCCTTATTTATTTCGGAATCTTCGGACATTACACAGAAAGTGTTCCCTGTTGAATCGTACAGGACCGCGCCTGCGACGGCAATTTTTTGTCGGAATGTCAAATTCACTATAGTTACTACCGTTTCATAGGGGCAGGTGTGCTGGTTGTGTTTGGCCGCGAACCACTTCTCTAGTAGCTCTCTGATCTCGGCTAATTCCCTCTGTCATAGATCCTTTAAGGGGGTCTTTATTAATTAATTTTTCGTAGAAAAGGCTGTTGGAAAGGATGCGTGGAATAATAACAACAACTTGTGAGGTTTAAATAATATTGTATATTGAAAGGCTTGAGAGCCTAGTCGGCAGTGCATCCGCTCAGCTTGGAGTCTTACAGGCAAGAGTGAGAGACGCGAGTACAAAGTGTACAGTGTAGTCGGCGCTTAGATTGTACACGTGAGGCATGCGCAGTTCACTTGCTCTCGCATGAGCTCGTCTGACTGGACGAAGTCGCCGCGAACCCATAGATGTCACGACGTTTACCGTTCTGTGTATTACGACTGTATAAATTCACATATTACAACACGCCTCCTGAATTTTACAGTCGTGATATTTTTACATTATATTTCAATACATTTGTGTTACATAGATTTTCACTTACGTGTACAATTTGTTATCGCATTCTGGATTAATTGAATTTAGAATATTTCGAGTGGACTTGAGTTTTGAAATTGAACTTTTTATATAAATACTTTAGATCAAATTTAAACCTTTTCTATTGTTTAAGAACTTTGTTTTATCTAGACTCTTTGTGAAGATGTCTGCTAAATTACATTTCGAGTCCACTTTTACAATATTTATTTTGCCCTTTTCGTAGCTTTCATTTATATAATGATATTGCACTTCAATGTGCTATGAATTTGGAGTAAAGTTTCCGAATTTAGCGATCGCGATTGCGCCTGAATTATCTTCGTAAATAGTTGTTGGTTCATTTAAACTTACACCGAATGATTCGCTCAATAAATTTCTTATAAACAATATTTCGGAGGCTGCCTCTGACAAAGCTACATAGTCTGCAAAATAAATCTCGCGCTTCAAATATTCTTTGCCATTATCACATTGCAGCTTGTAACTACCCTGAAAAAGGGCACAAAAAAGATAATAAACTTTAAAAGAAAATTCGAGCGCGGACGTCGGAGACAAACTGAAGCGCTAAGAAAGTTCGAGAAACGGAAGTAGTTCAAAACGCGGATCAGCATCACAGCTTAAAAGGGCGGCTTGCGCAGCTCCCGGCGTCATTCGCTCGAGAGAGTTCAAACAGGAAGAAGCACTAAGTCTCCTAACTAAGTAGAATTTTCTCGTAGCTACTTCTTTTGACGCGCGAGTTGAGAGACTTCGGCAATATGTTCGTTGTCTCGTACTCAGCGTTTTTCAAGTAAATAAAATGTCAGTTGTATATAAACGTAGAAACAATAAACTATTTGTTCACATATAATATATTATATATATTTTTTTCTTGTATTTTTTACTTTTCAGCTTTTCGTATAGAACTACTTCAGAGGCAATACGTCCTCTGAAGGTTAACTATACACATTTTTAATTATAAATTGGAACGATCAGGATTTTCTTTGACTGATAATTATTTTGTCTGAATCGAACTATACAATTTTATCAGTAGATTAAATTGTAGAATTTATTTATTGAAAATTATTTAAATTCATTGAAAATAACAGCGTTTAGAAAATATAAGAAAATTCAAATTAATTAATAATAAATGAATACTTATTTGAAAGAATTATTGCAATTATTGGGGCACAAGGTACTGAGTGGTATTTGCGGGATAAGGTAAATAAATGTAACACCATACGTATATTTATTTAAGTTGATCTTGGCGATATTGCCCTGACTCGTTTATTGGTGCAGCAAAGTGAAAGCGACGTAGAAAGAAATACAACAAAAGTCGAAGAAAATTAATAGTAACAGAAAATAATACGATGCTTCGGAGAAAAATATAAATTCCAATACATAGAACAAATTTACGACGACGATGAATATATTGATAAGCAAATATTTGTGAATATGAATATAAACCTGTGTTATAATAAATCGAAATATAATTGTTAGTATGATGGGATAAATATTAATTGTAAAATGTCAAGAGTTCATGAGAAAAAAAGGCTATTGAGATGGAAATTCTATTACTGAGTTTACGGATGCTATAATTGAAATTTACACATGAAGAAGATAAATAAATTATTTATGGCGTAGTTTACAAAAAAAGAACAAAATGAGTCTATTTGAGTTATAAGATATATCTAGGCTGCGTTGTGAGAAAATTAATATTGGAAAGATAATATTGATTGAATGATGCTTTGTGCTGACACGTGTTAGTAGCACAAAGAGTTAGTCGTGATTCGTTAATAATTAATTGAGAATTACGCGAATGCGACCATGGGAAAACCGACTGAGCATGCTCAGCCGGATAGCATGTAACTATATTTTTAGAACCCGTCGGTGGCGTGTTATTTGTTAAATGCTGAAACCTTCCGAGAATCGGGTGGATTTCCCCGGATCAGTCACAAAGTAATCCCCGGTGCAGAGATTAGTTAAAAAACACAAATAATGAATATACTAATACAAGAAAACGACAACGTTGAGCCTCTGAAGCTGCGGCGTTGTACTGGAGTGCTTCCTTCCTCTCGTTTACGTACACGTGGAGAATAGCGTGGCTAATGTGCAAGGATAAAGCTGTTGTCTTGTTGATCGTCAGCAGTATACTGCCTCTCTCGAGCACTCGTGCCGCTCGCGAGGCCGACGCACGGCGAGAAAGAGACAGCATGCGGAGCGAGAGAGAAAGCTAATGCGCGAGAGACAAATTATAGTATCCAGCGCAACTACGCAGTACTGCTCGTGGTGAGAGAGAGAGATGCCTGCAGTCAGAAGCGGCCCAAGCGATAGCTTGGAAAGGAGAGCTACGAGCGACCGTGGCTGTACCATCGGGCACCCCGTTCTACGCAGCAACTATCTGACCGATGCAAAATAGAACATCTTCGAGGCATTACGTCCTTGGAGAAAATTCTATTAAGGAGAGTATTTCAAACAGCAATACGTCTGTTTGAAAGAAATTCTTAAAACATTTTTTCATTTTAAAAAAATTTCAAACATAAGTTCTTTTCAGGTATATTAGACTTGGCTGCGATATGTCAGCCAAGGTTGAAATATCTTCAACCAAATAAAAATATTTATTAAAATGAAAATATAAAGTAAATTCAAATACCATGACATCCCGGACCAAACAAATAAATAAAAAATATAAAGCTTAGTCGGAGCGTTTTAAGCTTTTTTACTCTTTTATAAAATTTATTCTCTACTAAATTTACATATTCTTTCAGACAACTGGCAGTTTCTGATTTGTTTTTATTGTAAAAAATTCTAGTTCACTTACTGCAATCATCAACAAAAGTTACGAAATATTTCTCTCCACCATAACCGATTGTGTTATGTGGACCATTTAAATCTGTATGAATTAATTCTAAAATTTCAGTAGTTTTCGTTTTGTTATTTTCGAAAGGTACATTAGACATTTTACTTTCAATACAGTTAGCACATTTAATTTCTGTATTTTCAATTTTTTCTGGCAGGCCTTCTACTAATTTATTTTTTACTAATTTTGACAAATATTGAAAATTTACATGGCCAAGAGCCCTATGCACATTTCTCTTTGTCAGTTAGTTTAATAGAATTTACATACATTTGTTCGCTATCTTTTCGTGTTACAAAACTTTTCATAAAATATAGATTATCCTTTTTGTTTGCAACTGCTATTAATTCTCTAGATTTATTTTATATTTTTGCATTATCATTTTTAGCTACTACTGTGCAATTTTCAGTTACTTTAGATAAACTCAATATATTTTGTCTAATGCCTTGAACATAATAAAAATTTTTGACTTCTACTTGTTTTTTGTTGTAATAATTTTTGAAGAGTAATTTTACAGTTCCAATTTTAGTAGCTTTCAAATTTTTACCATCAGGTAATTTTACTTCAACAGGTTCTTTTAAACACATGAATTTATCAAAGAATTTATCGTTATTTACAATATGATCAGTACAACCACTGTCAAGAATCCAATTTATTTGACCTAAATTTTCGCTACTTTTTTCTATCGCAGTTACCTGATTTATCTCTGAGTTGCAGACCTGTGTCAGCCATGCTTCGGATGCGTAGTCACCCTGTTGTTCGCCTGAAGGTTCGCCTCTGGGTTGACCTTGACCTCTACCTCGTTGACGGCCTTGATAGTTGCCTCGGTTGAAGCTTCTGTTGTACCCTCTGTTGTAGCCTCGTTGACTACCTCGTTGCTGACCTCGTTGACCTTGACTGGATTGAGCACCTCGTACTCGGTTGCTCTGCTGTTGTGGTCTCGTGCATTGTCTACTGTGATGACCTGGTTCCCCACAGGTATAGCATTTTCCTTTAGTTACTGACGTTGGCTTTATTATTAGACTCTGGTTGAGTTATATTTTTCTCTTTAATCTTTGACTTGACGTAGTCGACTGTTTTTGCTGAGCGTATATTTTTCTTCTTTAACCCTTATTTGTCCGGTGAAAATTTTCTTTCTTCGACAGACGTTTCGACACACAAAATCGAATTTCAATGTTTCATAAGTATATAATTTTTCCAAGAAATGCTGTCCTTTAATTTCACTGTTCAATTTGTCACTGTGCAATTCACTTTGTTAATAATAATCGTTGACTCCTTTTCCACGTGGCTTTTCTTATTCTAACCTCATTTTATGACTTATTATCTCTATACGACTCGAAAGTCAGTATAGAAGATATGAAAGAACAATACCAACCACGTTCTGCTACCATGTTGGAAAGGATGCGTGGAATAAATAACAACTTGTGAGATTTAAATAATATTGTATACTGAAAGGCGTGAGAGCCATGTCGTATGAGAGTATACAGTGTAGTCGGCGCTTAGATTGTACGCGCGAGGCATGCGCAGTTCACTTGCTCTCGCATGAGCTCATCTGACTGCACGAAGTCGCCGCGAACCCAGAGATGTCGCGACGTGTACCATTCTGTGTATTACGACTGTATAAATTCACATATTACAACAAAGGCTTTCGTTTTTCTTACCTTTCTACGTGTATACTGGTTCAGTTTCTTTTTGCTGGTTCGACAATGTTTTCTGTATTATCGTTGACGTCGGTCTGACCGATTATATGCCAGTGTAAGTGCTTGATATCTAATACTGCCTCCGTATGGGCTTTTTTTTAATACTGCCTCTTTTCTTATTGCCGTATTTTTGTTCTGCCCAAATGTCAGACTTGTTTAATGTCGGGTGTGTGTGTTGGGCTTATGCATTAGGGATGCTTGATACATGTATACAAAACCTTCTTGACTTTATTGTAACTTTTCAAGTAATGCATTTATCCTTTAAGGTTATTTAGATTTTTTGGCGACTAATTTTGCTTTTTATTAACTATTAGAGATACCTAACATGTGTAAGATCTTTCTTCTGTGTGTGGAACTCTCTGAGTAATTTATTACACATCTAAGATTATTTAAACATTTGGGGTAAGTATTTTTGCTTTTCATCAACTGCAGTTATAGATGCCTAACATGTATTGCCTAACAATTGTAACGAGCGTTTGAATATCCCGCGCTCGTATGTCTTTCTTGTACTCCGGCTCATCGCAGCCGGAGTACAAGAAAGTTCTGAGTGATTATCGCCTAGAGGAACACCTTCAGATTCAAGACGACCGACTTCTATTCCCGGGCTGCCGTGACGGACGCAAGGACTAGGTCAAAACGTACGACGATCGCGATCGAGTAAGTAGTTTTAAGCATACAAATTCCGGGCGAAGACGTCGAAGGTTAAGACTTGCTGCCACCGAGTCTTCGACCTGGCTTCATCTGTGAAACCCGCGCGGTTTTCTCTTGCCAACCAGCGCGAGAAATCCACTGTAAACTCTGCAAAATCAAACTTTGAATCACACAATATAATCCATTCTATATTCTTATTTGAACGGGTCTTTAGTGAGTTTCTCCCAAGGTTCTAACCCGCTGTAAGGACCTACGGTCACGCGGAGGAATGCATGGTGCACCGGGCGCACCACGCATTTATAACAGAAAACTGGCGAGGCAGCGCACAGGTGGTAGCGTTGCACTTCGTGGCTAACGTCCGCGCGCTACCACTCGGCCTATCACTGAGGGAACAGTAAGACGCGGCAAAGCCATTTCTTGGTTACGTGCGGCATCTTCGTGGCCATACGGCTTTGCCAGTTGTACCCCGTTACACAATATATAAAGTATATTAGTTAAATTATTGCAAAAAAATTGTGAAAATTTGGGCTTACTTGTAAAGTTCCTCGCACCGTCCTCTTTAAACTAAGACTTAAGTGTTTACAGTTAATGTTTGCACTTTTTCAAGATTAAAAAATCTTATTCCGCCACGGGGTATTTTGTAATTCCAAACTTTTAGAAAAACAAAAAGTATTCATTTTCGATTCAGAACAAAAATTTCAATAATGTTGTATATGCGAAAAATCGTTTTTTGACAAGAAGTTCTACTGATTTGAGAAAAATTAAACAAACTATGATATAATATAAGAAAGTTGAAAATTTAGGTTTAGTTACCTGAAAGCAAACGTTTACGATTATTTAACGATTGCTTAGCTAATCTTGCCAATACCGGCTGATGATTTCAATTGTGAAATGCTCAAAATTTTGGCATTTCTACTTTCAGTAAAATAACAAATTAATTATACTTAATCAATGCTAACAATAGTCCCACTGAGTTATAGCGTAAGTGAGGTAGCAAATGACGATTATAGTAAGACATAAGGCAACCGAGTGGCTTAGATTTAAAACACTTGAACGCAGAGACCGACAGGCAAGTGTGATGACTCATTTGAGCTCAACAAATTATCTATAAATATATTAAACATCTCTTTCAGACAGATAAAGCAACAAGAGACGACGGAATCAAAAGAGACAATTTTACGCGAAATTTAAATCCAACATTAATGATAAAAACGATACAAGAATTATCCGAAATCATAAATTATAAATTAATAATAGTAGAATCATAAGAACTCTCATCACAAACAATCTCACGATATCTATACGTACACCAAAAAGCACAGCGCTCTGCACCAACTACGAGCCAGAAGAATGAACAACAGAACCATAATCTTAAAAATCGCCTACAAACAAAGTAGGAGAGACAAGCCAATTGCAAAACGATAAACAGCCACATATTTACAGCAGCATATTTCAACCGATACAACTCTATAATAAAAATTTGAGAGTCAAGCAGTAGCCTTAACATTCACAGGTGTGTAAAAAATAAAAGTCAGGACAAAAGCTCCGCAAGCCTAGAAGCAGGTGCGCAACAAATTCGGAGACAACGGCCACAAGCTAGAAGTGGCCTGAATACAGAACATCAAACGTCCATATCTACGCGTTTGCGCGAGGCGATATTTTACGGAATTTCAATCTAAGTGACACTATCATAATGCCCGAAAATGAAAATCAAATAGTAGCCACCAACATTCCGCAACTATGCAAGCAATCGGAAGGCAGAACAAAAGCTTCCGCTAACCAGAGCAATTGCACAATATGACTAGAAGACAATGGGTGAAAGCTAGAAAAGAAAAAGGCGGATAGCAACAGACACCGAATATTCGAGAATAACAAGCACCGAAGATGCAGGAGCGGGGAAATGATCTAGGAAGGGGATCAGACCCTATGTATGTGTGATAACGAGGTTTCAAATATGGTCATACGAAAGAATTAAGCTTTTTGATTGGAGTTTCCCTCAAAGTTATAACACCTTTACACCTGTTTGTCGCCAAAAGCAGCCATACAAACTATAAAAAGGCCTGGATAGGACCGCACGATCTTTTAGTGCTTAGTATCTCTCAGTACGTTTAGGTACTCTATGTCAGTACAATTTTCAGGACGGTGTCGCGTAAGTTACAATTCACATCAGGACTTAGAATCAGCTTGATAGACTTGACTTATCAAATTCTTAAAGGAATGGAATTATAAAAAATCAAGCTTCGAAACATTTTCTAATCGTTTAATACCGTCTCTCGAGCGAATCGTCTCTCGTATGTCAAAGTTAACATTATACTGTAAATTATCGGTATTGAATTTTTGGAAACACCGTATCGTAAAGAGCGTAGATTACACAAGTTGTTCAATTATTTAAATTAATCTAGTTTTAACGGCATACATCGTGAGTGAAGTCAATTCAAGACCTTTGTTCCAACATCTTTCTGAACACAATTCAATCGCACCTTTGACGCATTCATTGAGCACGAGCAGGTAGCGGAGCACCCGGCTAAGCAGAAGCAAGGACTACAAAAGGTATGTGTCGACACAACATCTATTATAAGCTAGACACATACTCTCTCTCTCTCTCTCTCTCTCTCTCTCTCTCTCTCTCACTCTCTCTCACTCTCTCTTTCTCTTCAAAGCCTACACTGCAGTTAAGATCGTCTTCTTCTTTCTGCATCAACCCCGTCTTCTTGTTGCCTTATTCTCGATGCTTCCTGCTATTGCCATCTTTAAGCCCTTCCTTATTTTTTTTTTCGCCGTGTCCAGGGCGCACCTGAATACGTTGCAGCCACTGGAGCCAGCTACATGTCTGCAACCTTCTTCCTTTTGTCCATCCTCTCTGCAGAGAAAACAGCTCTCTTCCATCTGGCATTGAGCCATGCGGTGATCGGCTCCTCCACACTTAAAGCAGAGGGTCGACCTATCTATCCCATTGCATTCATCCTTCCAGTGTCCGAAGCCTAAGCACTTTTGGCACAACACTACCTTTACTCGCTTTCTAATCCTACAACTTACAAGGTCCACGCGGATGTTTCCTATTTCTAGGAGCTCTTCGGCCTCTGTTTCGCTGAGTATCACTATAGCCATTCTAAGTTCCCTCGTGTTGGACTTTAATAGAGTCATCCTCCTGCCGTTGTCCGGCTTTCTGAGGGCTCCTCCTATTGCTGCTCTCGCCTCTTCTTCCATTGCTTTCGAGTCCATGTCCCTTATTTCTAGGATGGCCTTTTGTTCTTCCTTGTTGACCTGCCCAAGGCCCAGCACTGCTTTTTCTACTTCCACAGTATACGCTGTCCTGTCAGACCCTTTCCATAGTTTAAGGAGGACGTCTCCACTTCTTGTTTGCTTGACTCCCAGCACCATCGTTCCAGTAGTGTCTGGGTTGACTTCCTTTCGGATTTTCCCCAGGACTTCCACGTACGTCTTGTTTTGCCCTACTTTCACCTTTTGTTTTTCTTGGGCCTGGTGTTTGCCAGTGGCTCTAGTGCTCTAGGATCTCACGTTGCATCACCGCTTTCTCATGTCGTTGTCTCTTCCTGTCTCGCTTTCCTGCTAACTTCTCTTCTGGGCTGTTAGTCAGGCTTTCTCTTGGCCTCTTGCTCCCCATACCTGCTAGAATCGCGTCTTTAAAGAGCTGTTTTCGCTCTCTCTCGCACCCCATGTTGTACTTCGTACTCTTCCACGGCGTGATAGTAATTGTCCTCTTTTATATCCCCTTCCATGTGCAAGTCCTGTAACTTCATCACCATTTTTCTGAGTTTTTTAAGCCGCTCTACAATGCTATTCATGTCCCTTGGTGTGTGAAATGTTAGGTCGACTACTTCCTTTAGCAGCTTGTTCGTGTGCTCCTCTTCTTGCTTTCGAGCTTGCTCTGCTTCCTGCCTTTCCTGGTGGTAATTTTCTTTGTCTCTGTTTGACGTATTTATGCCTGTGCTTCTCACGCTGGCAACACTTGCCAAACTCTCCTGGCTGTTCATTCTTGGTCCGAGAGATTCTCCTCCCAAGGGAAGCTGTGGAACTTTCAAGAAGGGTGTCCTTTTTTTATATCCTTTTTATCTCTTCCATTGCCTTTGCGAGACTTATTCTAATCGGACCGTGCACGTTGGTTCTATCCTTGGCGTACTCGATGGTTTCCCTGCTTGTATTCCTTCGGACCGTCAAGTGGTCATTTTGCTTTCCTGGTTTGGGGGTTAAGATACCCGTTGTCGTTGTTTTGGCGCATTTAGTGAATTCTTCTTATTCTTCATTTTCATTTTCTTTTCCTCCTTGTCTCCTCTACGCACGTGCGCCGTTTGAGCCGTTCCGCCACTCCCTGGCCACTTCACCAGTCACGGTGGCCTCCCGAAAGCCCCCCCCCTCCTGACCGCAGCAGGGTCCTGTTCCGGACGCCATCTGGCACTACTACGGCCAAGAAGATTTTCGCCGGTTGATAGGGCAGCCAGGTCCTCTTGGCTAGACGGACCTAGGCCCCTGTACTATCCGGCAGCCTGGGAGCGCCAGCAACCCAGTTTTCGAGCTGTACCCTCCTTGCTCAGGCATAAACACAAAATAATGAAAATATGAAAATATTACACGCACGCACACAATACATACTCTTAAACTCACGAAACGCCGCCATCGCAGCCGCCACCAGTACTCCACTAAAAATAAACAACAGGAAGCGAAGAAGCCGTGGCCAGTGCGCATCTACGCCGACTACCGCAAGAATGGCAGTTTTCGGGAAATTAAAAACAGACATTAAAACAGAACACGAAACAAACAAGCTAATAAGCGAACCTCGTAAATATTGCAGCATCTTCAACGATGACATGTATAAAAATGGAATGCGCCGCGGTACTAACAAAATCCAGGCGGATGATTTCGGGTTCACGACCGAACGAGAGCAAGCAACAGCGAGAAAAACATCGTCTTAGGATTTTTCTAATTTAAAACAAATCGGGAAAGTCTCACACGCACACTCTCAAAGAGCGCGCAGTCGACGAAGAGCAGCGGGAGAGCCAGTTACGAGCTCGATTTCCCAAACTAGGAGTAATGAAACTAAGTATTTATGAGTTGACCTGTCACGGCTCTATTAGAACTAGAGTCGTAAAGATACTTCGTATTAGCCACTCTTAAAATAAACGAATACGAAAAGCTAGTATATAAAGCCCGAGAGCAAAGGGTACTCGTCGTCAGTTGCCCAACATAAGAAAGCAAGTAGTTACTCTGCCAGTCGCCAGACCAACTCAAGTTTAATTGAAAGTCAATAATTTCGCACCACTTAAGTATAATTCGCATAACTAAAGATATCGAGGACTTAGCCAAAAATTGGTAGTCCAGCAGTGAACACGTTACACTAGTAAAAAGTTTACATCGATCAAGTGAAGTTTGAATTTGTTGATATATCGAGGGACTTAGCCAACTACAGTCCGCATAAGAACTCAGTGATGAAACGTTATACGAGTTTCCACATTCGTCGAGACGCACCGACCTCTCGTCTCTGCGAGATAGTAGACGTATCAAGGCGCCCATCTGTTTTCACTTGCACCGAGGAGGGACGAGCCATAGGACCGAGGCGCACACCAGCCTGACCGCACTAAACCACCGACGCAAGGCTACCGAGTGCCAGGGATCTACAGCTGCAACCTTCTGCTGGCGCGCATCGACTACTCACACACACACACACACACACACACACACACACACACACACACACACACATGCACTAGTTAGAAGGTACTTTTCTCTATTTCCATTTAAATAAATAAACGTAGAAGTGTTGTAGAATTCTAACTCCGTGTAAAAGTGATTTCGTTTTACGGCTCCTTTTCCCGGAAGGCAGTGACCTCGTCTGCGGTAGCCAAAAGGGATTCCTTTCATAAATTAAATAAAAATAATAATTACGTAGATGGGAACTCTGCACACGTAAGTATATTGGTGGGTTGCGCTCATTCGGACGTAACAACCGTCCGCATTTCGACTCCTTTCCGTGAATACCGCAAGTGTTGAGTTCATCTCTGCACCACCGAAGAAATTGCAATCTCATTGTTTTTCTCGAGTTTTTCGCGTAAAAGCATACTTGGTTATAAGATATAAAAGTAGCAGAGACCAAAACCATACTTTTGGTAGCGCTTGTGACAACATGATTTGATTTGAATCAATTAGTATGCATAATTAATTATAATAATAGATTTATGATTTTTATTAATAGTTCAATACAAAAATGCACAATTAATCTAATATAAAATCGAAAGTAACAAAAACAATTATTCTTTATTTACAATTACTTATAATCCAGGGGCGCGTAGTGCCACGATGGCATGTATTAGTTTTTATACACTGTGCCGTCGGGGAGCCACGCGACCCTATTATACTTCGAATTACCTTTTTATGACCATGAAATGCCACTGATTTTTGCAGGAGATTTTAATGTTAACTTTGCAGACGAAAGTGCACAACCATTAATTGCATTCCTCAAAAATAAATTTCAATTAGAAATGAATAATGATGCTCAACAATCAACTACTAAGTATGGCACAACATTAGATGCAGTATTTTCAAGATTTTTATATAAAATAGATTCTAAAACATTTATATCATACTTTGGTTACCACAAACTGATTGTTTCTTTAATTTAATTAAAAAATGAAGATACCTGTGATTCTACCATAGATAAGTAAAGTTGTAAATAAAGTATGTAAGAAATAAAATAATGTACGAATAACGATAAACATATTTTTATTATTTCACCTATTAAAAAAAAACAAAATAAAAATCTACAACACACCTATTTCAGTATTCACTTCTATCGGCTGTCCCCAAGACAGCCATTCTTTTATTTAAACAAGAATGCAAGAATATGTCAAAAAATATGATAGGTTAAAAGGTTATAATATCTGTAAGTAGATATTCTCTTGATTACGACTCCGCCATGAATAAATAATTTCCAAAGCATCGTTTCGTTTTGGAGCCCACCTCGCATTCTTCATGAATTGGAAATTCCGAGTAAATACGCACTTGGACTCGTTCAAGTTCGAGTTCGATATTATGCTTTTTGCTGCTGTGCCACTTGAAATCAATAAGTTGTTTTGATTTTTATATAAAATTTTGCGAATGGTGCATAATTGGTGTTGCATTCAAATTTTAAGTATCAACGGCAGTCGAGATAGCATACAAAGAAGATATTCGTGCTACCGCTGGTGCATCGCCCGTCAAGATCCTTGTGTCAACGTGTCGAGCGCTGATCAGGACGACTCAAGCACTATAGCGTAGATTGCCAGAGATCAAGAGCGAGATCGACAGCGTAATCGGCAGCCCTTCCAAGCTCGGCTTCAACTTCATGGAGCGCTCTCACCGCTTGAACTCGGCAACGACCCCGTTGGCTGCGAAATACCTACATCTCGATCCTTCTTTCCATCACCTCGTTTTCGCTTAACCTTCCGTAACGTGTTGATGACTGCCAGGTCTAAATCCTTTATTTTCCGTTACAGCAACAACTTCAATCTTGACCTTACCTGCACGACGCCGCCTTGATGATAGTCGACCTGCAGTAGGTCGTATATACCTCAACAGCTATATATGATGAGTTCGAGGCGGAACGCGACTGCGGCAACTATCTCACCGAGTTTAAGTACATGGAGGAGGAGGTAAATGTCCCCAGGCAGAGATAAGCAGTCTAGCCTCAAGCTCAGCATACTCACGACATCCCGTAACAAATCCAAGCAGATCGTCACAGACACGACGTGTACGTGAATGCTGGGTACAGAGAGTAAACACAGAAACCTGCTCCGGACTCCTAGCTCACATCGATAGACTGCAAACTAGGCACCGGCGAATCGTCCAGTGACTTGCTGGATTGTGACATAGAGGTCCGTTCGACCTCGTGCGTTATCCACGGATAATCGAAGCTTGACTGTAACTTCGCAAGTTTTCGCTTACTGGAATTCGACGTAGATCCCGTTGACTGCAATTCTAACATCTACGACCATTTTGGCTTCTACCAGATTACCAAAACCATACACAAAGGCAATACAAATTTATATAATAAGTAAGATCTCAACTGTTCTCGTCTTCCACAGGCTAATAGCACTTGTTTCTCAGAAACAAGTGCTATTAACGAAAACTGAGGCCTTCTTCTTCTGCCACAGGCCGAGAACGAGTTCGAGAAATGCGACCATAGTAACGATTTCACCGAGTCCGAGGAAGATGAAAATGACGAAGTCGTTGGGGACGATGAGCGATAACTTGCGTAGATCATCGCAGATACTACATGTGAATTTCTTATGAAGATGGAGTGAGTGCGCTGGATCAGGGGCCGATACAGGACCCCCGGCTCACAACGATGAACTAGACACTGGACATCGACAAATTGCATCATCAGAACATTCTAGACTGACACATCAAGAGCAAGACCAATAGTGTGATCAGCAATCACTCTCAGCTTGTCATTACCTTCTGCATCTCAGAAGCTCTCTCCACTTGTCCTCGATGACGAATCCGTCAGATGCGAAGGCGACCTTCGTGGCTGGTCGTTTGACTTGTATACTAGAGGCTCTCCTAGCTCAATGGCAACCAGATACTCTTATTCCAAGACTTTATACGTTTAATTATTCCTTCGGAGTCGAAAATTAACGACAAGATCTTCCTTCTTCCGTTACAGCCGTTTCAAACTCGACATGAAAGTGAATGTATAACGCCACCTTAATAATGGTCGACTCCTCGAACTTGATAAGACCATGCATATCATTAGCGCAGGAGAGTTTACCACAGCTGCCGAATGGTGTACGTGTCAGGCAATCAGAGCTTGAGAACTGCAAGTCGGAATGCGATCGACTATGGCAACAATCTGATCATTTTGGAGAACGAGGAAGAGGTAGACTTCAACAAACCGACGCATAGTAGGGACAAATATAAAAAAAATGGACAAAAACCTGTTTCCCTTCTGGTTGCGAACAAAATAACTTCCACCGCAGTAGAAATGTTCATTATTAGGTATATTTTATGGAAGTTTTTCCCCCGCAGTGATACCTATAGATTTAAAAAAGTGGCATGAAGAAGGAAAACCCATAGTATTTCATCAATATTACCACAAAAAAAAAATAAATAATTGATGCAAATACAAGTAAGTTGCCAGTTTTCCAGTAGTTTTGATGGCTGTTAAAAGAATATCAATCAGCACTTGGCCACAATGTTGAGAAACTAGAAAACAAAAAAAAATATTTGAAATTTATACTCACAAATAATTATTCAAATCACTGATCTTACCTGATAAAAATACTCATCCATCAATATAGCAGTATAGTAGTAGTATAGTAGTGCACGAGTCTTAATTGAAGTTACGTTCCAACTCCAAGATTTTGATAGCTCAGTTATCAGCACCATCAGTATCCTTAGTTTGACTCTGGTAGATGCAGTAGACCATAATCCAACAATTGCAGAATTGTTTATACACCTAGACATACAGAAAAATATTACAAAATCATACTCATAAATAATTATTGAGAGATTCAGACCACTGATCTCTGCTTAAAATTTAAAAGAAGGCAGCTTTTAAGTATGTATACCGTCAAACAACATGTTTTAGTAACATAGATCATATTTACAAATAGAAGATTATCATCATGAACACTGAAAATATATCCGCAAGCCATAAGATATCTGTTGACTGAACTTATTCAGTGGACAAAGCGTTTTAAGTTAAAACTTATTGAAGAATACAATATCAATTTAATATACAGTTCAAGTTTATTGTAATATTTTCAAAATTACCTTGTCAGATTGTATAAATCGATATCCAGATTTGTATTAAAGTAGTTTAATTATCCAAGAACGCCAACCAACACTTCAGGACAGCATCAATTCAGTTGCAAGATCATCTCAAGGTGGTTCAAGCAGCTGGCAACGCCAACCAGGACTGCAAGGATAGTGGAAATAGAGCTCCAGGATCATTCGCAGGTGGTTGAGCCAGCTAGAAACGCCAACCAGCACTGCCCGAATGCTCAAATATAGTTTCACGGCTGTCTCCGGGTGATTACATTAGCCAGAGACGCCAAGTAGCACAACTAGATAAGATAATTCCAGCTCCAGGGTTGTATCGAGGCTGTTAAAGTACCTAGAAACGCCAACCAGCACCACCAGAAAGAGAGAGTGAATCCAGTCCAGGGTGATCTTGGAAGGCATCGGAATTACAACACTGATGTAACTCTAAAAAACAGATCACAAAATCACACTGATTATACTGCACATAACACAATAGATATTTGTTGTAAATATAATGAACACAAGAACAAAGGAAAACCAGTCGTAGATCTTATGCGATAGTGAATCTTCATCCAGACAGCATCTTGCAAGAAGAATGTATCAGTACATCAACAGAATGATGGACAGCAGCAGCAGCCACAGGAGCATGGAGAAAAAAAAAGTAGCAGTTACGTAAAACTTAAGTAACCATAGCCTAAATCTTCAAGTAAGGGAGTTCAGTAAATCCTACTGAAGTTTTTTGAGTTGTTGCAACTGAACTGACAGTTCAGTAGAATCTACTGAAGTCTCTCGTTGAATTAACTTAATGACTACCGTGGCAAAGTCCCCCCCGTCCGAATGAATTTGCAAATCGTGATCTCGCTCTACGGATCTTTTATTTTTACAAAATTAAAGAATATTATTTATTTCAAAAATAAAATATTTTTAGGATATTATAATATACATTAATAGGTTAATAAAAAAATCTGTTTTATCGTTAACCAAAAATTGAAACTGCGTATCAAGTATTTTTGATGAAATTGTAATCTAACCTGGACTACAGTGAAATGTTTTGATTTTATATTAGCTTAGGGTATTTCAAACTACTATACAAAATTTCAGAGCTCTCAGTCCCACGGTTTTTTAATAACGATTTGCAAACACACCTTTTGCATGAGGGAAGCTGTTACTGAAGTGCACGCAGTTAGCACTACACGAGTTTGCTTTTGTGACCGCAACTGAAAAGTTAGGTAGTATCTACTGAACTCGGCAGTAACTCTTACCGAACTGGCGTTACTGAACTGACTTCAGTAATCGATACTTTTTTTTCTCCGTGAGTAGTCCAAAAAACAAAGAATAACCTCCAAATAAAAACTCAAGTTTCTTGTTGGAGCTAATATACTGCAGCACTATATTCCAGCTTCCTATACTGCAGTACTCTTTGATCAACTGACACTCACACATCGCATCCTCGGTACCATTCCGGGTGCATTACTTTTGAATACTTTTTGCACTGTCTTCCAAAGCAAGAACTGCGAGCAGCTGATCCGCGAGCGGAATCACGGTGAGCAAAGGTTGCTTGAAAACAGGCACCATAGCAGCATTTCTGTTCTGATTTTTAAACTACTTATAACACTGTTACATGACTTATAATATCGCCGAAAAAACATTGCGGTTAGCGGAGGCCGGGAGGCTGCTTCAGAACGTCAACACACATGGGCATGTCGCTAACCGGTCGTCAGATCGATGCGCACAATGTATGCGCAGTGGTCGAGCTCGCTGCCTCGCTTCGACAGAGCCACCTAACAGCTGTTCGGTTTGGTCAGCTGATATAATAAAACTAATACTTTTTCTGTTCAAATTATGCAATATACTATCTTTGCACGAAATTCATGATTTTTTTAGGAATGGGATGGAATTTGGTTTGTTAAGCGTGACGTCCCAACTTTCATATAAAAACCAATGTGTATTTTCCACCAAATAGGATAATTCCGAATTTGGCCACCTTATGGAATTTCGCGCGTATAATTTGAATTAAGGAACTATAAAAAGATAATTTTTTTTTAATCTTACGAAATAATAATGGGTTTTCAATCATATTTAATAGTATATTACGATACGAGTGCGCGAAGTGGGTGATTTTCGCACGAGAGCATGTGAAAAAAGCGAGTGTGATGATCACCTACGCGCACGAGTATCGTATACTATTTTTTGACACGAGTGTGCGAATCTACGTTCTTAGCAGATAAGCGTGCGTGAAATCTGAATTTCGTGCACTAGTGTGAAAATCAGGCATTTCGCGCACGCTACGCAGCTAGGGGAAATCGAATTTCGCACAAAGAGTGTTAAAAAATAAATTTCGTTGCGATAAAAGAATACATGTTAAAATGTATATGAATATCTATATTCCAAAATCAACAATATTGAAAATCATGAGTCAAAAACTAAAATAATTGAAAAACTTTCAAGTTATGCATGGCCAACATATTTTTAATTGTATACGAAAAAAATAAAAAATCAATGTTTTGTCAGACAGCGAGCGCAGATCGCGAGCGTCGGCGGTCGTGCCTTATGCGCAAAACGCGAAGCGCGAGCGTTTTGCGTGCCTTGCAGCCGTAAGGCCGCGCGTGGCGCGCTAGTTGTATTAACCTTAAATTGTTTAAAAGATGTATTAAACAAATACATAAACTCAAAAAAACTATAGAAAACAAAAGACAATTTTTATATTTTTAAAATATTTTTTCTCCAAAGATAAGAGGGTAACCCTTAATGGAAAATTAATTCCAAACCAAAACAACAGATTAGCTGGCAACGTTTCGTCCCTGGTGGGGACCTCATCAGGCCTTTAATAACAAAAATAATATAAATTCAATAATATTTTGCAACATATGTATCCCTGCTAATAGCTGAAGATTAAAAACGATAAAATTTGATTAATTTTAATCACATTTTAATCATTCTTAATACTTCTAATCCTCGTGACCATTTCAGAAGAATCAATTTTAATACATTTTAATCATATAGCAATTAATGCTTATTTTTAGCATTAATTTTAATCGATTTTGACCCGCATTAACACTAACGATTCGATTTAATTTAATTTTAATCTATTTTAATATCCTTGAAATCGCTGAAAATAATGCGGCAATGTCAGGTTTAATCCAAAGTAATCGTATTGTTTTTAAAAGACTATATTATAACTAAAAGTAATAAATTTTAATTCTATTTGATTGTTTGTTAGTTAAACGTAATTAATGATGAGCCAAATGAAATTGTTTCTAATCGCATATAATTAAAATCATTTTAATCGTTTGTAATATACAGTATTAGAATCGCAAATAATACATCTTATAGCTGTTAATCACCATGAGTCATATTTCGATCATTGCTCATTGCTATCATTTTTGATCGTATTTAATGCATATCATTGAAATCATTTTCAACTACTTATAACGCAATTAAATGTGATATAAACTTTAATTGTTTGTGATTGTTAGTTGATGAATCCGAATTACACAAATAAAAAATACGACACGCACTCCCTGTGACCCATGATAGCTGACCCGAAAAACCGACACCGTTTATAAGCATTCTTATATTTAAATTCCAAAAACTACGGAGCGTTTTTACTAGACTCTGTCATTGGCGATCTAGAGCTCCTACCTAGAAGTTGCATTACTCCACTCTAAAAAATGTGAGTGCATTAAAACTGTACATCTTAGGCTTTAAATTTAATAATATTTTGTAAATGTGAGATAATACATCGCCACTCCCTACGAAGAGTAGTACATTTCAGATCTCGCACCGAAGACTAGTACATTTGGTTATTCGCCGCAAACACTAGCACTTTTCACTTTTCGCCGCGAAGAGTAGCACGTTTCACGGCCCTAACTAATGCTTTTGTAGTATGAGAAAAACGTATGATAATTTAATCATTTTTGTACTAGCTGACTCTTTGCATGTGAATATTACTATTATGTACCACTTTGGCGTTCATAAATATCATGAATTGTTTAAGTAATAAATTCCCGAAACCACTAGTGTTTTCGTGAAATGTGCTAGTCTTCGCGGCAAAGACGCGATACGTGCTAGTCTTCGCGGCAAAGTTGTGAAAAGTGTTAGTCTTCGCGGCAAGGGCGCGAAATCTACTAGTCTTCGCGGCGAAAAAGGAAAAGTACTACTCTTCGAGAGGGATTTAGAACGTGCTAGTCTTCGTTTGGAGCGACGATATATGACCGATTGTGAGAAAACGTGAAATACAGTGCACAAATGTTACTATTATAAAATGAACGCTTTTCTGGGTTGCCAATATAAATTTGTAAAAATGTGAAACATTTTGAAAAATCATGAAAATTTGTAAAAATTATGACAGGTTTCATGTTAGCGATGCTCCAAATTTAAATGTAAAATTTTTATTTTTCACATTATTTTACATTCCAACACAATTACTCAAAGTTTTTCACATTTATCATTTCCACAACATTTTTATTGTATTGAACAATAAACAATTAAAAAGTATTAAAATCTTCTACTAATATTATATGTTAAGAACAATTAAATTAATCTTGATTAAAAACGATAACACGACATTATGGCCCATTGAATTTCAGACAATATAAAGTGCATTGTAACAAATTGTCGCATTGCAACAGATTGAAAACGTTTAGATACGATCAAATTTTATACCAAAAATAAAGATCCATTGCGATTATGAAAAACGATTGAATTATACTCAGAAACGATTAAGAATGACTCGTCGCCAGAGGTGGCGTCCGGATTTTATTACTCGCAAGTGGTAAAGAATCTATGATGGTCAGTATATAAGACCATTCAAGGTAATGCATAAATAATTCATTGTAACATGCGTGTAATACATGTATTAAGTAACAGTGCGTGTAAGATTAGGCAGTACGAGTGTGTATTTATAAATACGAGTGTGTATTTATAAAGTGTTCAGTAAAATATATGATAAAAGTCCTAAATATAAAAAAAAATGATACATGAATATTAAATACGATTATAAGAGATTAAAAACGATTAGATTTATAAATGCAGTTTATAAACATCAAAAACGATAAAAAACGATTAATATATATAACGGATTTTTAATACATTTTATAATAATAGTTTAATCGTTTTTTATACCATTCTAATCGTTATCTATTCTAATCGGAACTGATACAATACATTCTAATACCTAATAAAGCTAAAATTACGTTACACAAAGGACTATCAAAAACGATTACGGTTTTTGAAATCGTTTTTAATCTTCGGCTATTAGCAGGGATGCGACACTACAGTAAATTTTTCTTGTTCATACAAACAATAAATAATAATATAAATGTAATAGAGACAAATATGTCTCTCAAACGTCGTCAGTCTTCTCTCCGTCTATAGCATTTATATGTGAAAGACAACAAGTATGTACAGAGTGTGCGCGAGGATGAACTTATAACAGTGTTTTAGACCGGGATATTAATGAATGACGGGGTCCGCATCCGTATATAAACGATCAGTGGCGCATCCACTGATCGGTGAACAAGCGAGAGGAAAAGTATGTAGCAGCTAGTTGCAGGCTTCTTGAAGGCTGTACGAAGCCTGGCTCGTAGCGCAGTTTGCTGTACGTGCACGTCCTCGTGCACGTGAGCCCGCGGAGGCGTCGTGAGTGATTTGGCTACGTAGCTAGTTCGCGAGATAAATTAAGAGTGAATCGCATGGGAATGAACAGAGTCAGGAACAAAGTGACACAAGCCGAGTAATAGCAAAGTTTCTCTTTATGTAAAGACTCAAAAATCAGTACAAATGCAGCGCGGAGTAAGAGAGACGGAGCAGAGCGAATAATGCCGAGAGAGAGAGAAAGAGAGTATTGCGATCGGGCAGGTACTTACAGATGTGCTTCGTGGAGCTCGACAAATGCCTCGTGGCTTGGACCGGAGCGGCGCAGGACGGATGACCAGGGCCCGACGCTGGACAGCAGGACGGACGCCTCAAAGCCTCGTGTGTGGCCGGGGTGCAGCTAGAAGTCGAGCGGCAAACCAATGGACACGCGGTGCTGAACAGCAGCAGGTTGATTCCAGCGACACATGAAGTTCCTGGTCAAGGACGCTGTAGCAGTCCTCTCGAAGTCGAACGCACGCACGCACGGATCTACCTAGCTTAGAAGTAAGCGTAGCTGCGGAGACGAAGAGACAGTATCGGCACGACTGTACTGCACGGCGGTAAACTCCTAAGTATCGCGGCGCGAGACGCGACCGCGGGAACAGTGCAATCTCTCTCCCTCTCTCTATCTCGCTCTCAAAGACGGCGCCACACGCACATACACACAACGCGCGGCTCTCTCTCTCTCTCTCTCTCTGTGTTATGGCTGTCTGCTCCTCTCACTTACCTGCTGCTGAAAGGAATGTTATACACAAGAATATTTACAGATATAATGTTTATTATAGTTTGATTATATAATATAGGGAAGAGAGGGACGTAACGAGTGCACACAAGGCAACTCGTTATAAACTCATCTATACACGTATACATTGAAAATGCTAAGCTCCCTTATACCCGCAAACATAGGAAGCTTATATATATAAAGGTCTTTCTACACACTTAAGTATAGAGAAATTCAAAAAAGAGAATTAATATAGTAAATGAATCTGGTTTATTTTAAAAATTTATTTAATCCATTATATTGTCTACTGATAGTATTGAAATCCTCTTGCTTGTTAATGTTATTATTGTTCATGTTAATAAATAAATTTTCTGAAATTAGCCTTTTAAAATTATTGGAGGTGTTTGGAGTACGAATCATACGTTTTTAGAAAATGTCCGTGCGGATGGCTGTGTGTGTGTGTGTGTGTGTGTGTGTGTGTGTGTGTGTGTGTGTGTGTGTGTGTGTGTGTGTGTATGTGTGAGTGTCTGTGTGTGTGTGGGTGATGAGGTTGAACGATTTGAATATGGCGGCCAATAATTTTGTAGTATCCGCCTAAATTGAACATGCGATCGTAATAAATTTACATGCATGATATTTTTTGCTAATTCTGATTTAGGTCCTTTTTTATTTTATGAATTCCTGACGATTTTATGGCGCATAATTATAGGCCAGTTTTCTATTTTTGAAAAAAATATTTTTGCTTTTTTATAATGATTATGATTAAAAGACTATATTCAACAATTTTTAGTGTATGCTACAAAAAAGAACATAAATTTGTCTACTTTGTTTCCCGCAAGATTTTCTAGATTGACTGATCTGCGAGTGATTTTATGATATAAAGGTAATTTTTCGATAAACTATATAACTCAAAAAATAAATAGTTAAATGTTTGAAAAAATTCATGACAGTAAAACCAACGATATCTACTAGTTGGTAAAAATTTAAGCAATTTTGGCGACTAGTTTTTGAGATAAAATCAAAAACTATAAAAATGGTTTTTAATGTCGTACGATTACGGGAGTAAAACGTTTTAAATGACTTTGAAAAATTTTAGAAAAGATTGATCTTTTGATCAATTCGGCCTAGTTGTTCTTTTTGTAGCTTATGAAACCTTTTAGTTTAAAAAGATATTAAGATTCAAATTCTTCAACTCTCCCCCTGTAATACTCTGTGTGACTGAACATTATTATTTTTGTTAAACCATAATAATTTGATAATTAAAGCTTAGTATCTTTTTGAGAGTTTGCATGGTTTTTAAAATGTACGTGGCAGATGGTTATTGTGCTGTTGTGTATTGTGCGGTGCGTGCGGTGCGTGGCATGCCGTGCGTGTACGTATCCTGTTTATAATTCTGGAAGCTACGTGATGCGATTCGTAATAAGATTGGACGTGCATATATGTTTTTTGATTTTGAATTCGAGTAAACCTATCCTTTTAGTATCGAATAGTAGCGAATATTTAAATCAAAGAATGAGTTGATTGTCTCATGTAATTATCTTCCACTAGCAGAATAGGAGGAAGCTAAGTGCCAATGACTTGGCAGCGGTTTTTTTTCTCTATCTAGAATCTTTACGTTATCAAAATCAAAACTGTGTGACAAATTATTAATATGAGAAGGAATTGGTAGTAATTTGTCTAGTGGAGTTTTTTTTGTGCTCATCTATTCTCTTTTTTAAACTTCTCTTGGTTTGGCCTACATAAGTAGCATTACAATCCTTACACACAATCTCGTATACAACATTAGTCTCGCACCATTTTTCTAGTTCATCCTTACCTAACTTAATAATAGTATTTAATTTATTTGTCATACACGGAAAAATAGTAAAACCATACTTTTTAAAAGTAGACTTACAAGTGAAAAAAAAATTTTTCGTGAAAAGGGATTGGGATGACATTTTTTACTGTAGATTTGCTATTTTTGTCTTTAAATTTTGGCTTGTTAAACATGTGATATCTAACTCGATAACGAATACAACTGTCAATGAACCTGTCAGGGTAATCATTCTCGCTAAGCATTTTTTTAACCATAAACAAATTTTTATTATGAAATTGTTTGTGTGAAAGAAGAAGGGCTCTGTCTACTAAGTTGTAAATAATATTACGTTTTAGTTGGATTGTATGATTTGAATTAAAGTTTAACATTCTATTAGTATTTGTGGGTTTTTGATACCAATTAGTTATAATATTATTGTTATTTATTGATAAAGAGAGGTCTAAAAATGGAATCGTGCTATTGTTTTGTAACTCATGTGTAAATTGTAAATATTTGTTATAGCTATTGAATTATTAATTATATATTATGTCTAGTTCTTCTTCTTTCACACACATAACTGTATCATCTACATATCTAAAATAAAATAGTGGTGTGACACTGTGATTATTTTTTAATGCACTAAGGACTGTGGTTTCCAAATTTCCATATTTGTCTCTCTTACATTTATATTATTATTTATTGTTGGTATCAACAAAAAAAATGTACTGTAGTGTCGCATACATATGTTGCAAAATATTATTGTATTTATATTATTTTTGTTAATAAAGGCCTGATGAGGTCCCCACCAGAAACGGAACGTTGCCAGCTAATGTGTTGTTTTGGTTTGGAATTAATTTTCCATTAAGGGTTACCCTCTTATCTTTGGAGAAAAAATATTTTAAAAGTTTATAATGGAGAGGAATAACAACAATATTGACAATTTTTATATGTACATATGTACCAAATACCAGGTTCAACATGTCTCCGAAGTCCAAAATTCACAATTTTTATTTGTTCACTCAACGCAGACTTACTTCAGTTCTAGGCATCGAAGAGCACTAAAAATTTACAAGTATGTTTTAAATTCACATAATTCTAACGTGAGTGTGAGAATTTGTAAATCTTTAAAAGTTATCTGTAACTTAAACAAAGTATTTGTCATTTTTAACGTTGTTAAACAAATATTTTGTTTTAATTAAAGATAACTTTTTAAGATTGAATTTACTTACAAATCCTGATACTCAGGTTAGAATTATGTAAATTTTAAACATGCTTGTAAAGTTTTAGTGCTCTTCGATATTTAGAACTGAAGTAAGTCTGCGGTGAGTGAAAAAATGGAAATTGTGAATTTCGGCCTTCGGAGACATGTTGCACCTGGTATTTGGTACGTACGTACATATGAAAATTGTCTTCTGTTCTTTATAGTTTTTTGAGTTTATATATTTGTTTAATAAATTTTTTTAACAATTTAAAGTTAATACAAAAATAAAATCGGATTTTTCATTTTTTGATAATTGAAGGTGGTTAGGTCCCCTTAATGGCTAGTTGGCTTAATTGGATTTATGGATTATATTATATTTCTGGGTTTAGCAGACTAATAGCTTGTGCTCCAGTACAAATTTAAGCCTGAAAAGCTTTCAAACTTATAGCACTGATTTCATAAAGTATACGTCATTTAAGGGTGATCTACTAAATTTTTATGGAGGTACTATCTAAATTCGTGTAGCTCGAATTTTTCCCATTTTTGAAGTGATAACTTCTTATGGGACGGTGAACCTACAATGTTTGTAACTTCTGGAATGCGTTAAATGGAATGCGTTAAATGGAATGTGTTACAGTAATATCAGTAATATGCGCCCTGCAATAAGTATATAGCTATATACTCTTTTACAAGCGCTCACCACTACGTTATACTATGCGTAACTATAACTATATATTTTCGTGTACGAAACCAGCACCCCCACTAGATGCATTTTTAAATACTGGAATACTCTACAGTGGTCCTAATGCTTAATTAAAACTGAAGATCAATTACAAACATATAAAATTATTAGAGAAACAATCTTAGGATAAAAACGATCTCATAATTTTGATCGTCAAAAAGACATACGAGCGTCATAATATTTTTATTAATAACCGACAGCATAGGTTTTTCAAATTTTAGATTCATATTATTATATGGATGCTCTACTAATTTTATTATGAAACATATAAAAGGTTCACATTTCTTTATATGTTAAATGCTACTTGCAGGACCTCAGTATTAAAAAAACCGCTGCCAATTCTTTGGAACGTAGCTTCCTTCAACCTTATGTATCGCTTTAATATCTAAATTGTTTTTGTTTCATATATAATTCTATAAAGTTTTTATGCTTTTTCGTTTGATGGATAAAATTATTTCGAAATAATGATATTACATAATCAATGCGTAACTGAAAACATTGTTTGTACAATTTGGTTGCGTTAAAATTTATAATGATCAGGGCGGCAATTATTGGCATAAAATAGTATATTGTATATTGCAACTAGGGGGGAAAATTGGCTTTTTCTAGCGAAGGTGATATTTTGAGCACGAGTGGGAGTCGAGGGCGCCGTAGGCGC
Organism: Pteromalus puparum; assembly: GCA_012977825.3. Taxonomy (NCBI): domain Eukaryota; kingdom Metazoa; phylum Arthropoda; class Insecta; order Hymenoptera; family Pteromalidae; genus Pteromalus; species Pteromalus puparum. The sequence goes on from CM053171.1 coordinate 30,350,691, forward strand.
CCGAGTCGGACACGAGTGCTCAAAATATCACCCGAGTCTGAAAAAGCCACTCCCCCCTTGTTGAACACCGTACTTTTTATGATACGTGCATGAATAGACCCTTTTTTAAGCATGCAAAAGGAGTAGGAAATTGAGAACTCTTTGACGCATAGCATATTTTCAAAAATTTTGAAAATTTTGAAATTTTTCAAAATTTTGAAATTTTTAATTGCCGTAGACTACTAAAAATTAAACTACTCTATAGAATAACATTCGATAATCATGATGTTTTAACGAAAAGTTCAAAATTTAGTTTCCGAGATATAATGATAAGGATATAGTTCGCGGAACGTATCTAAAATCACCAGTAATCGAAAAATCGCCATGAATATACGCACATGCGTAACTGAAAATCTTATTTTTAACAAATTAATAAAACAAAAATAGCAAAAAACGAGTCCAAGTCTAGATTAAAATCCATTAATGGAAACTGAGATCGAAGCGATACAGTTTTCAGTTATATAGAGTATACAGGGTAAGAAAACAAAATTTTGAAGCTTAATATCTTTAAAACTAACTGGTATCATAAACAACCCAAAGAAAGAGATAAAGGTGCTATATAATGCTAACTAAATCCAAAATTAATTATTGCCTTTTTAGCTGCCAGTATCGATCACGTAGAAAAACGCTCATAGTATACGGGCTGAAAACAAAAGTTTGAAGGCTCAATATTTTGAACTAACTGTTTTATAAATCGGCAAAGCAGGGATATTTGTGCTCATATAATGGCTAACTAAATACAAATATTGAATGATTACTGCGCTTTTTATCCAGTTATCGGCACGTAGAAAAACGATTTTTTCAGTTTATGTGTTTTCACAGGATTGCCATGAAATGACTTTAAAATTTAATGTTATATAGTTCTAATTCCTTCAATAATCATATATTTTTTAGAGATGTTCGCTATTAAGTTTTGAGTATAACGATTGTAAAAAATTGCACTGTATGCTGTATAATAAACGAAGACGAAGCATAATCATAAATTTTTCAGGTAAAAAACATGACAATTTATTCTCTTTCGGTGTATTAGGCTATGTTACTTTATTAACTTTTCCGATAACTTTGTTGCAACTGATCTCATAAACTAATAAAATATATAAAAAAAACGCGTGTATAAATTGTAAAAACGGACTTTCGTCCCTATCTTCTAGCAAAACAAGAAAATGAGACTTGGTGGGTTAAGATCCACCAATTAGAAGCTGAGAACAGGCGGTATACTACAACACACACCAGCACCACCCACAAGCCACTCACAACATACATCCGTACGGACATTTTCTAAAAACACCATTTTTCGACTAAAAATTCATCAAAACACACTTCCCACATGTTTTTACACAAACTCCAAAAATTACTATTACAAGGCTTCCTTAGGAAGGAAGCAAAAAATCAATTGAACAGTGCCGAAAATATACTCTGAGTGTGCGTAATAATGCGAATAGGGTGATAGTGGATATTTTCAAAATACAAGTATACCTTAATAATATTCAATTTTTCATCGTTAACCAAGTTTGAAACAGAATACTTTCCATTTACATTAACTTAAGTTATCACTTCTGCCGGGCGTCCCGAGACGCACAGATTTTTTTTTCTTACTGTGTGTCCCAGCAGTACACGCGCTTGTTCACGAACGGGCAAACCAGGCTAGAGATATTCCGAGGTATTTGGTGTTAAAAAAAAACAATGTGGAGAGAGTAAGATCGTTGTCAGAAAGGTCTACTATTTTTGTAGGAATGTTGCAATTTTAAGCGTTTTATTAATCCAAAGAATTTTGGTCATCGTGTTTTAGGAAGTTTGTTTCTTTCATTTTATTGATAGTATTGTTATAGTAATGTAATAGAGTTATCTCTGTCGACGATTTTAATTCCCTCAGAATCAAAATTGTGTCCTGTACCTAGATTATATAGTGCCAAGTTGGATCGTACATCTGGTCTTTTACGCAGTTTTTGAGTTCATATTGTCGTCTTTTAAGCGGGCATGAGGTCATACCAATGTCAATTCAGTTTATACCTTTTCCCTCATATTACAGTTTGTCGTGCTTTCGTCGGCTAGCTTTCCGACTGCTGCACTTTGACTACGCTCAATGTTTTTATATTAGGTAAAAATTTCACACGGTGTAAAATCAATTTTCCACTTACATTAGTTTTTTCTAAAATATTTGTTTCACAAACATTTTTACCGTCACTTTTGTCCTCTGAAGAGGGGCGATAATATGCGTCCAAAACGTAAGACAAAATAAAGCTTTGCTTTCTAATACCTTCGCAATGATAATTAACTTCCCTTCCAATTAGGTAATGTTTATTTATTATTTGTAAGTGTAAACAAGAGTGTGCATTCTTTATTCGCCGCCGCGAACAGTGGCTTTTTCCAAAAAAAAATTGTATAGTTTATTTTAACGTATAACTATAAATGTTATCAACTAAACAAATAAAATAAAAGTCGCTTTAACATGAATAAAACTACTAAACCAACCACGGTCAAATAGCTAATGATTATTTAATAACTAAAATTTTTCTTATTTTTCGCCTATGAGCAAGCGAGATATTAAATATTTTATGAAACGATTAGAGAACACATGAGCAATGAATCAAAGTTTTGACTATTTTGGAAATTTTTTATTTGTTTTCCATGCACGAAAAAGAACCTGTTTGTGTTCTTATTGAAAGAATACGATTCCTAACAGGGAGAAAGTGGCTTTTTGTAGTTTTAAGTTATATTTGAGGACGATTAGTAATTTGAGTCAAGGATGATGTTGAAACATCATCATTGGTGAGGAAACCCGAACTCCGCCGCATGGTGCACAACCTTAAAAAGCTCGTTCCATAAACAATCGAAGTTTACAATATCTGCCAACGACTCTGCAGAGCACACCTTTATAATTAAAAAGGAACTTCCTACAGTTTTACCTAAATTCAAAATAGCTGGCAGTGACTTTAAAAAAAAACCGCTGCCAAGTCATTGGCACTTAGCTTCCTCCTATTCTGCTAGTGAAAGATAATTAGATGGGACAATCAATTCATTCTTTGATTTAAATATTCGCTACTATTCGATACTCAAAGGATAGGTTAGGAAGACACTTGTAGGGGAGGGGTATCAGGGGACTGGGGGTTAAGGTGGATATCAAAAGAATAGAGCTCCGTGAACTCCTTGAAAACCATGAAAACTCTCAAAATATACTAAACTTTAATTATCAAATTATATGGTTTAACAAAAAAAATAATGTTCAGTCACACAGAGTATACAGGGTGAGAGTTGAAGAATTTGAATCTTAATATCTTTTAAACTAAAAGGTTTCATAAGCTACAAAAAGAACCTAGCCGAAGTGATCAAAAGATCAATCTTTTCCTAAAATTTCAACTCAATTTAAACCTTTTTACTCCCGTAATCGTACGACATAAAAAAACCATTTTTTTTAGTTTTTGATTTTTATCTCAAAAACTAGTCGCCAAAATTGCTTAAAATGTTTACAACTAGTAGATATCGTTGTTTTTTATTGTCATGAATTTTTTAAAAACATTTTTTGATTTTTTTTTTGAGTTATATATGTTTATCGAAAAATTACCTTTTATATCATAAAAAATGAACAGATCAGTCAATCTAGAAAATCTTGCGGGAAAAAGTAGACAAATTTATGTTCTTTTAGATACACTATTGTTGAATATATTGTATAAATCATATCATTATAAAAAAGCAAAAATATTTTTTCAAAAATAGAAAAATGGCTATAATATGGCCATAAAATGGTCAGAATCATAAAACAAAAAATGACCTAAATTCAGAATTAGAAAAAATATATGCATGTCAAATTTTATTACGATCCGTCGCCTGGTTCCAAAATTGTGGCGGTATACGTACATACACACACACACACACACACACAGCCATCCGCACGGACATTCTCTAAAAATGTATGATTCGTACTCCAAACACCTCCAAATGCGTTTCCACGAAGTATTAGCAAAACTGAAAATTTTACTATCACAAAGCTTCCTCTTGAGGAGGAAGCAAAAACTCTTTCAAAGAAAAAAAACGCTGCCAAGTCCTTGGCACTTAGCTTCCTCCTCTTCCGTTTTTTGTTATATTGTTTTAAATGTAATAGTAGATTGTGCTAACGCCACACGAGTTGCACTTACTACTTTTCTATTTTTGTGCATCAACTAGCCGTGGATTATTCGTTATTTGACGCACTTCAATGACAATGTATAGTCATTATTAATTATATTAGCATCACAAATGTACTAAACAAAAAGGAGGGAAAATTTACGATGTGCATGCTGCTGAGAGCAACTGTTTGATGTCCAATGGATAAGTGCGCTTGGAAAATTTTTTGCGCGCATCATCCAAAATTTGTAACCTTTATTATATTTATTATAAGTTGTTTAAAATAAGTAAAATTTATAAATTTCACATAATGAGGGCCAGTATTGGTGTACCATCAGGATAATAACACGAAAACTCTGGCTGTACAAGCTGAGAGTTGAAGAATTTGAATCTTAATATCTTTTAAACTAAACGGTTTCATAAGCTACAAAAAGAACCAAGTCGAAGTATTCAAAAGATCAATCTTTTCCTAAAATTTCAACTCAATTTAAACCTTTTTACTCCCGTAATCGTACGACATAGAAAACCCATTTTTTGATGTGAAACATCTAATGGCGCGGCTCGGGGGTTCAACCGAATCGTTTTGTCGTGACGCTTTCCCCTCTCGTGCCTCTACAGTGCGCTCCCCTCTCCGCCTCTCTCTTGCCTCTACAGCGCGCTCACCTCTCCGCCTCTATAGCGCGCTCCTCTATACTGGAGAGAGAGAGAGAGAGAGAGAGAGAGAGAGAGAGAGAGAGAGACAGA
>CM053171.1:30356181-30400319 GCA_012977825.3 Pteromalus puparum
AGAGAGAGAGAGAGAGGAAGAGTATGTATGCGTGTGCGTATCTGTGAGTGCGCTTTAGACAGCGATGGGTCTAGAACTATAGAGTGTGTTTATGCGTGACTGTGCCTATCGGTGAGTGCTTGCAGTATACGGCGCGCGCTATAGTCGCTTTACTTGTGTACACGGCATGGTCTCGTGCTGTACATTTGGCGTTCGACGCTTACAATCGATGCAGTATTTATAAGATACCTTGATGATGTTATGTCTAACACTTTCGTCGCATATTTTAGTTATCATCGGCCAATCGTCACTGTAATACCATCACAAACATTGAATGCTAGTATTACAGAAATAACTGATGATACATCTGACAATATTTAACAGTATTGCAGAAGTGTAAATATTTGTAATTTATTTCTAAACAAGAATATTAATACTTGTTACTTTCATTTTACACTTCCTCCAATACAACATCCTTTCCATTACATACCTTCATAAAACTCAGTTTTTATGTTACAAAACAAAAAATATTTATTTACTTTATTTTATATAAACTTCTTTCAATAACCATAAATTTCAATGTTTCACATCTGCCAGGCGTCCCGTGACGGCTCACTTTTTTTTTTAGTTTTTGATTTTTATCTCAAAAACTAATCGCCAAAATGGCTTAAAATTATTACAACTAGTAGATATCGTTTTTGCTTCCTCCTCAAGAGGAAGCTTTGTAATAGTAAAATTGTCAGTTTTGCTAATACTTCGTGGAAACGCATTTAGAGGTGTTTGGAGTACGAATCATACGTTTTTAGAAAATGTCCGTGCGGATGGCTGTGTGTGTGTGTGTGTGTGTGTGTGTGTGTGTGTGTGTGTGTGTGTGTGTCTGTACGTATACCGCCATAATTTGGAACCAATGCGACGGATCGTATAAAATTTGACATGCATATATTTTTCATAATTCTGAATTTTAGCGTCATTTTTTGAATTTATGATTCTGAAAGGACCGATTATTATGGCCATATTATAGCCATTTACTTCTATTTTTGAAAGAATATTTTTGCTTTTTTATATGATATGAGTTTATAACAGATTAATTCCAAACAAGTAGATGTATCTAAAAGAACATAAATTTGTCTACTTCTTTCGCCGCAAGATTGTTCAAAAAAAAAAAAAAAAAAAAAAAAAAAAAAAAAAAAAAAAAAAAAAAAAAAAAAAAAAAATAGATGACTGATCTGATTCATTTTAATGATATAAAAGGTAATTTTTCGATAAACAATAAATAACATCAAAAATAAAATAGTTAAAATCGTTTTTGAAAAAACTTAAATGAACAATAAAAAAACAACGATATCTACTATCTTGTAAAAATTTTAAGCGAATTTTGGCGACATAGTTTTGAGATAAAAAAGCAAAAACTAGAATAAATGGTTTTTTATGGTCGTACGATTACCGGAGTAAAAAAGGTTTAAATTGAGTTGAAATTTTTAGGAAAGAATTGGATCTTTTGATCACTAGGCTAGGTTCTTTTTGTAAGCAATAGAAACCTTAGTTAATTAAAAAGATATTAAAGGATTACAAGATCTTCCTTTCTTCAGACTACTCAACGCTGTATACTGCTCTGTGGACTGAACCATTATTAAAAAAAAAAAAATAATAAATGGGTGGCTTTCGAACTCGAAAGTTCGATGCCCAGCAAACGTATCGTGTGTGTTTCTAGATGAATTAGCGTTCGAAAGGTTTGCAGGGTAGGCTCATCACACTACGCCTTTCTCCAAACCCGGTGTACGTGAGTAAGATTTCCATCGGAATCTGATAAAAACTGATCGGCTGCTGATGGGGCTCGAACCTCACGACGCGCTTTGACCGGGGGAGCAGGGTGGTTTTTAGCACGACCAACGACAAACATAAGATAGAATTAATAATGACAGACCCTCAAATACTTGAGCCGGATCTCCCATAGGAAACTCGAAAAATTATAATATTACGTTAAACAGCATATATCTCAATAAGATAAAAATATAACAAACAGCTTAGTATATTTTGAGAGTTTTCATGGTTTTCAAGTAGTTCACGGAGCTCTATCCTTTTGATATCCATCTTAACCCCCAGTCCCCTGATACCCCTCCCCTACAAGTGTCTTCCTAAGCTATCCTTTTAGTATCGAATAGTAGCGAATATTTAAATCAAAGAATGAGTTGATAGTCCCATGTAATTATCTTCCACTAGAAGAATAGGAGGAAGCGAAGTGACAATGACTTGGCAGCGGTTTTTTATTGTCATGAATGTTTTCAAAACATTTAACTATTTATTTTTTGAGTTATATATGTTTTTTGAAAAATTACCTTTTATATCATAAAAAATGAACAGATCGGTCAATCTAGAAAATCTTGCCGGAAAAAGTAGACAATTTTATGTTCTTTTAGATACACTATTGTTGAATATATTGTATAAATCATATCATTAAAAAAAGCAAAATATTTTTTAATAAATTGAAAAATGGCTATAATATGGTCATAAAATTGTCAGAATCTTTGAAAAAATGACCGAAATTCAGAATTAGAAAACATATATGCATGTCAAATTTTATTACGATCCGTCGCGTGGTTCCAAAGTTGTGGCGATATACGTACATACACACACACACACACAGCCATCCGCACGGACATTTTCTAAAAACACGTAATTCGAACTTCAAACGCCTCTAAATGCGTTTCTACGAAGTATTAGCGAAACTGAAAATTTTACTATTACAAAACCAACAACATTATTTATTAATTTTCCTGGACTTGATATATTCTTGCATTATAACTGAAATATTGACTATTCATAATTTTAAATGTCTTATTACCTGCTAATCATTTCTCTAGAGTTGTAATTACATTCATTTAATGCCATAGGACTATATTCATACTGATGAATGTTAATACTGGTAAGTGGTCGTTGTGGAAGTATTTTCCGATTTCGCTTATTTTCATAATTTGTACTTGATTCCTGACAGTATTTTCCACCACTGTCCNTCTGCAAAGTTAACATTAAAATCTCCTGCCAAAATCAGTGGCATTTCATGGTCATTTGTATCGAGTTCCCGTGCTCCTACTTCAGAGTATGCAAGTAGTGATCTATGGATAAATTTAATTATTATATACAGACATATCTGTAATACTTTGATTGGGTGAAATGTAAATCGCAGCCATGATACATATTTGACCGTCTTCTAAAACGCAGTGAGCACAACATATTTCAGCTATTTCTGATTCCTGAACATCTAAGTTTATAGGTCTTCTAATTTGCAATGCGATATGTTTAGTGACGATATTGGCAGTGTCTTGTTTATTTTGAAAACGCCGAGCGCGTTGTGTATAGAGAACGCCGAGAGCGCCGAGGGGCCCGAAGAGCCCCACAGCGGTGAAGGAAGAGGTGCGCGTACGTGTTGCGCGGCGATGAGAGCGCGGTGGAGGGGAGCGAGAGAAAGAGAGTGAGAAGGAGAGCGCAGTGAAGGGAGAGGTGCGCGTATAGTCCGTACGTCTTGTGTGGCGAAGAGAGCGCGGTAGAGGGGGGAGAGAGCTCTTCCCCTGCGGTCGTTCGCTTATTTCCCCTCCTAGCGTTCGCGTGACGGTCGGTTTTTTCTCGATTCACTCCCCAGCAAAAATGTGTACCTAACAAGCCTATAGAAGTATTCACTTCAAAAAGAAATTTATTATTTGACTAATTTGTACCAAACTTATTGTAAATAGAGTCAAGCGAAGAAAATTTCGAGGAAGCGATGGACTTTCCAATAACCGACCAACCAGAGGAAAAAGATACAGCATTAAGAGAAAGTGAAAAGTTTGTTTGCCTTGCGACAACGTGCGAGTACGAAAAAGTGATTGAACATTACTGATCTACAGTTCGAGAAAAATCATTTACTACTACCTAGTAAATTATATTACAAAGAATGCATATGGTCCCGATGATAAAGCTATGCTAGAAAAAATATATAATTTACTAATTGATGCAACCATTAAAAAATATATATATATATATCAAGTGGCGCGGGAGCGCCCCGAAGGCGAGTTTGAGGACCAGACGACACTTTGGCGCACGCGACACTATATACTTCTATATTGATGTCGCGATGGTTCATTGTAAAGAAAAATATGCTTATGTATATTGTACCTCACTTATTTTATGCATATTAGCATATCGTGCGATAAACTTTGATTTTCAACAAAAATATTGGCCAACAAGTCGTTTTTTTACAAAATAAACGAGTCGGTATTTCCAAATGCACGATTTCAGTATCTCTTTTTTGTTCAGTACACCACTGGTTACAACCAGTGGTAGGACTGTGAAGTTGGCCACAGCAAGTGTTTTAATTCATTATTTACAATTGATTATAATGTGGTTGTGATTCTTTGACTAGGTCACATATTTATTTGATGCTTATGTTTGATTGTCAATAAAAATATTGACAAAAAACATGCTTTATTCGTGTTATGTCTCAGTACGCTTGGTCTGACCAGTGGTTAGACCGTGAAGTTGGCCACTGACAAGGTGTATTGGCTTGATGAGAAACATTCCTTTCCCACATTTTTCTTCATGCTGCCTGCAATATCAAGTGGCGCGGTAGAGGTTGCCGGTGCATACTCTGCGTTCCGGAACGGTAATAGTAAAGGTAGCTAGGGTAGCCGATGACGACATCTAGGTGGGGCGCACCGTGTTTGTTTTTGTGTTTAGGAGTAAAAATCATTCGAGGGCGGTGTCTAGGTGTACAGGGTGGCCGATGACGAGGTCTAGGTAGTTCGCACCGTGGTTTTCGGTGTCTAGGTGTAAAAATTATTCGAGGACGGTGTCTAGGTATACGAGGTGGCCGATGATGGCGTCTAGGTGGTGCGCTTCGTAGTTTTTGGTGTCTAGGTAAATAAATCATGCGAGGTCAACCTCTAGGTCTACAGAGTGGCCGATAGCGAGGTCTAGGTAGTTCGCACCGTGGTTTTTGGTGTCTAGGTAAATAAACCATACGAGGACGGCGTCTAGGTGTACAGGGTGGCCGATGACGAGGTCTAGGTAGTTCGCACCGTGGTTTTCGGTGTCTAGGTGTAAAAATTATTCGAGGACGGTGTCTAGGTATACGAGGTGGCCGATGATGGCGTCTAGGTGGTGCGCTTCGTAGTTTTTGGTGTCTAGGTAAATAAATCATGCGAGGTCAACCTCTAGGTCTACAGAGTGGCCGATAGCGAGGTCTAGGTAGTTCGCACCGTGGTTTTCGGTGTCTAGGTGTAGAAATAATTCCAGGGCGGTGTCTAGGTGTACAGGGTGGCTGATGACGAGGTCTATGGTAGTTCGCACCGTAGTTTTTGGTGTCTAGGTATAGACAAATTCAAGAGCTATGTCTAGGTGTACAGGGTGGCCAATTACAAGGTCTAGGTAGTTCGCACCAATGTTCTTTCTTGTAGACGATGTCGCGTCGACCTAGGGGTCATCCTGACACCTGGACATTGTCTATAAGAAGTACGTATATCATGAAATAATTTTGCACCACGAACATGTAATAACAATAAGCGCAAAAAAATGTTTCGCTATTTCTTGGATTTACAAAATACATTCTACTAATAATAGGTTTAAATAATTTCTTTATTCTATTCCATTTTTTTGATCGTACATCAAAAACGTAATGGTATGGAATTTCATGACGTAAATATTGTGATGCATCATCATCATCTTCGTTCAGTTTAAACCAAGATGTTAATGTTCTGTCGACATTTTTATTAACTCTCTCATTTTCTTGCCCTTTTACAATATAAACATGTTCTTCATCTTTGTTATGAACAGCTAATCTATGAATTACATAAGATTGCTCATATTATTTAACTTCTAAAATCCGATACACAGCCTCAGGTGCACGTACATATCTTGTTGAAACCTGTTGCGTTATTTCGTCATGAATATATGTATTTTCATTTTCGTTTATGATGTTTTGATCATCATCATTACGTTCAGTTGTAAATATAACAAGAGCAGTATCAGGATCTTTGTGAAAATATTTAAATCAATATTTGATGGCTTTTGTGGTACTACATATTTCTACATTTATATGACACTCTAGTAATATAGCAAATATGTTTTATATGGTACAACAAAACCATTATGTGCTATTCTACGTTTTGAATAACTTATTATATTGTCAATCTGATCAGTATTTCGGAATTTGTAATATGGATATAACCATAATAACATGTGAATATGTGGTAAGCCACGTTTTTGAAATTCTATGACATATACATAACCTTTGACTTTACCAAATATATTGTTTTTTGTGAGTTCATTTTTCAACACTTTCATTTGTTCATGAAACACTCGTGATATTAAATCTGGTCGATCTAAAGTAGTTTCATGAGATAATAAATTCTCTTTAATTTCCCTCCAATTAGGATTACAAATCATTGTTAAAAAAATATTCGGTTTTCCGTCGACTTGTAATTGTGTCATTGAATCTAAATAATTTTGTTGTATAGCTCTAGATTTTAGAATTTTCAACCTTAGCTTTATTAGACAAATAATCCATTAATCCTTTATACATCTCTGTACGCAATTGATCTTGATGACTACGTATATAATGTAATCGACGTGCTTCAATTCTCGTCCAAACATCGACAATAAATTGTTGTGATAAATTTTTTAAATTCAAACATGGATTAAATTCATTACGAATACTCAATTTATATGAATAAAATAGTAATGTAGATATATTGGTTGTTTTAATTCCTTTTTTGGAATTTTTCATATTGGGTCTTCGTCCTGATTCGCCGAAAGGAAACATTAAAGGATAAACCATCGGATCAAGATGTTTACTAAGAACATTTATTCTTTGTAGTTTATCAGATTTTGGATATGCACAAATATCACGATCTACAGGTGGTTCGCCGTCATTACCTACATATACAACAGCAACTTCATTACACGTCGCAAAATATGATTTAATTTTTGTACAATCATCTCGTGTTAATAACATCACGATGTTTCAAGGTGCAGTATTATAATTATTGGCATTTGCATTTTTTTCTTTTTCTACTTTGTATATCATTTTGTATGCTTCAGCATAAGGATTATTACTAGAAATAAATGTTTCTAAATATTCTATTAATTTTAAATCGATTTTATCAGTCTTACATCCATTTATCCTATATTGATTTGCTATTTCATTGTCTATTATATATAATTGACCATATTTTGGATTATCGGTATCATTGGGATGTAATAAATATGAAATATGATATACTTGACCACATATTTTAAACACTTGTGGCCCAACAGTATTAAAATGGGTCAATTTAGATCCAAAACTTGTAAAAGCTAAAGAATTATTATATATACGTATACTTTTTCTATAATTAACGCTTTTTGAATTCTTATCTAATAACACATTTTTTATTCATATGGATATGCTGACTCAATATCAAGATAAACTTTATTTTTATGACAACAATGAATATATGTTTTATCTTGTGATATTTTTCCTTTGAAATGTTTAGCTTTACAAAATTGACATTTGTTGTCTAAATTTCCTATAAAATTTGTTATTATAGTATTTTCATCAAATTTTACATTTGCAATCAAACTAATTAATGAAGGATCACTCAGTTTTTAGCCACTCTTTCACCTCTATCTGTTTCCAATATAACCCCTTCTTTATGAAAAGTGACTTTTCATTTCTTTTCCTGTCTCTCCTGTCTTTTTCTGTTTCTTCGTCACTTTCTGCTGTTGTTGTTTTTTCTTTTCTTTCCTGTGTATCTTCTTCTCTATCTCCGCGTTCTAATTTCTCTATTCTTTTTCTCAGCTCTCTGATTTGCTCATCCTTCATCTTGAGCTCCTTCAGCCACATCACTTTTCCTCTTTTTTCCTCTTTATCCTTTTCCAGCACACCAATTTCCAGCTCCCTTATCCTCTCCAGCGCCCACTATATCTTCTCCTCTAATCTTTTCATTTCACTCCTTTTTATTTTTGCCTTCTCCTCTTTTTCTTCTCTTTCACTCCTGTTTTTCCTGTCCTTGTAATTGTCTGTTTATCTTTCCTCTAACCTATTCGTTTGTCATGCGCCCATGTTATTACCACCCCTCTTTTGTGCGTTCTTAAAGCTGCTTGCGCGTGGCCCACCTACTCCGTTCCTTGCGTTCCTCTTGCATCTTCTTCGTCGTTCCGTTCCGCTCTTTTCCTTATCCATTTTATTTGTAGCAGCTTTCCTAGGTTCTTTTGTCTGCCATTCATTTTCTCCTTCCATGTTCCTTCCATTTTGGTATTTTCGCATTCTTCCATTATATGTTTTGCTGTTTCCATTTTTTCTCTGCATACTCTGCATTTCCTGTTTTCTTCTTCTGTCCAATATTTGTTTGCTCTTGTTTCGTTCCCCAATCTGAATCTCGCCTGTGTTTCCAGCTCTTTGTTTCTTCTTTTTCCTCGTTTTTGAGATATTCTGGCGTTTCTCTGTAACTATCTATTATCTCCCTTATTTCCTTTGCGTATGTTGATTTTTCCATTTTTTCGTTCCACTGTTGTCTCTCTATATCTTTACTTCTCTGTTCTAAGTCCGGCCATATTGGTCCTTCTTCCATCCTTTCCATATATCCTTGTAGTGATATTCCTCTTCCTTCCAGGTATTTTCTTCTATGGTTCGCATCTTCCCTTATTCTCTGTTGCCCTCTCACCTCTTTCTGTAGTTCCTTCCAGCAGTCTTCTAGCAGCGTCCCTTCCACTGTTGCCCTTAATTTTTCTACATATTTTAGCGCTCTTTTTCCTGCCTTCACCGCTATTCCTTCTCTTCTTGTTTCTAACATTAGTACATGTCTTGGTGTTGTCCTGTCCGCTTTTAGTACCCCTTTCATGTATTTGTCTTGTATGCTCTCTATTTCTTTATATTCCTTCCATCCCCATATTTCGGCTCCATATAGAATCAGCGCTTTTACCATGCAGTCGAAGAGTTTCATCCTCAGGTGCCAGTTTTCCTTGAACAGCTTTTCTCCCATAATCCATATCTTCCCTAGTGCTGCATTGGCCTTCCCTTTTACTTTTTTTATCTGTTCCTCTTCTTTGTTATTGCTTTTTATCTATATATATATATATATATATGGTACTCAAAATTACACTTTGTCTAAAAACTCTAATTTAAAACCGATTCGACTGTGCGACTGGCGGATTCGGACTCTCCTTGCAGACTTGTTCATGACCCTCGGCTTCGTCCAGGTAGCAGATTCGTTGGTGTCGCCCCCGCCGTTTGAAGTAGCATCAGTTGGTCGACGGCTCTGGGAATTTCCCCGGCCATCAGTCCTGAACCTTTTGAGGCTACTTTCCTCCGTACTTTTATGACCTTTATGATCCTCCTTCTTTCCAAGTACAGACATGCAGTTTATAACTGTATCTAGATCTACGCGGAATTTTCAAGTGACAGTATTCGGAGTATTACGGAGTATATACGTTTTGTACTTATTATAAGAATTTCTCATGTTTGAATCTCGCGGCATACTGTATATTTCGACTCGCGAAACGACTTGGTTATTACTTCACAATAGTGATTGTGATCAAAACCTCTTGTAATTCTTGACATGAAAATTTTATTAATGTACTTAATTAATGTGTATGTTTTTTATCGACTTGGCGAATTGCACAGAGGCTCACTATTGTGAGTATGTACATACGCTGTGCACGCGAAATTAATCGGATGCAACTTTAGATCTGTGAAAACGAATTAAATACTCTGGAGTTTATTGTGGCGAAGCTTAGGACAAGGCTTTATTAATGGTAGAATGTGTACATGAGAGTAGAGAACTACTGCTCTGCTTGACCGTTCGAATATAACTAACTTAAAACTAGAGATCAGGCAGACTTTATGGTATCAGCACTCTGGCAGAAGAAAGCTGTATTATATGAGATCGGTATACCTGCGTAAGCGACGCTGGCGGCCGAGGGCGGAGACGGTCGACCGTTTGCGTACAGTATCGATCGTGTAGCAATGGTGGTAATTATAACAAACAACAGTATCTTTCTATTGTCTACAGTTTTATTTATTTAGTTTCTCCCAATTATTTTCAAATTGGCTTTAGTATTTTATAAATATAAAATTTTACGATTATATAAAAGAATAAAAGCATAGATAAAACAGACAACAACTATTAATAATGTTACGGGAGAGGAATTGGATAGTGAGGGTGAGGTCGTGGTGAGGTTCTGGGTTGTGCCGTCCAAGGGTCAAGCCCAGGGACGTGGAGAAAGGTGTGCGGGAATAAACGAAAGGCAGAATGTGTTGTATACTCTCACGTTTTATTCAATGTACTGAGAGAGAGAGAGAGAGAGGTGTGTGTGGTGTGGTTGAGTGGTGGGACTGCTCCAAGAGCAGTCCACCCGTAGATTCGTCTTCCCGTCGACGGATCGCGCTCCCGGGCTAATAAGCCCCACGACTGCACATCGGTATGCAGTAATAAGGCGGGCGTTAGGTGTCATCCGCTGCTCGGTTCGGCGAGCTCGCGATGCACCTCGGCTGTTACCATGCTGTCGTGCTACGCACATGTACGCACGCGACTGTGCGTACGTGACAGTAATAAAAGACAACAATCTTTTATAATTAAAATATTTTTCTCTATTTATAATTGTTGTCTTATGCATTCATTAATTTTTACCCAAACAAAGCTATTATCATTAAATTGCTACTGATTTTCTAAATTACACCTATAATAACAAAAAAAATCAAATTAACATTACTATTGAAACCTGGTAACATTTGCAGTAAACTAATGAAAACCAAAAAGAAAATCCAATTATAATTGTAAATAACTGATTATTTATAATCATGTATAATTAATTAGCTATCATTTTATTATAATAACATATATATATATATATATATATATATAGAAATAAATAATTATTTTTAATATCATTTTTGATGATGATAAAAATTATATATATATATATATATATATATATATATAATTAAAATAAATAAAAATCAACAAAAACCATTACAATAAATTAATTTAAATATTTAATGAAATAGAAATTAAATTAAAAATTGTTTTATATTATTACTGCAAAATTTATCTAAATATGTAAACAAAATATGTAATTCGCGAGCAAAGCGAGCGTTTTTGCTAGTATCTTATTGAAAATATTTTCTATAGTATATCTATGATGTCGAGATCGATCATAATCTAGAAGTATTGGAGTTTTTTCAAACTATTAATCAAGAGTTTAATTTACCAGAAATGTAATGTGATGTGATGTGATGGAAATCTGACACTGATTGACCCAAAAATTATAAATTTATCCCGATCTTTATCGGCATCGTCGTATTTTGGATTCTGATGATGTACTTAAAAATGTAACTTTTAGTAATGAAAACGATGTCGACATATCTAAATTTATTTTCGAAGAGAATGGTAAGAATTCGCTAAACAAAAGTATAAAAACAGTAAAATAACAGTTGGCGAGGCTATACTATAGTTTAAGGTTTTTCTTGGAGAACTTTATGTCGAAAAAATCTCTTAGGAATTTATTGCAGCTTCATGCGTTAATGCCTCCAAGTCTGAGTAATATGCCAGCAACAAATTATTTTCTAGATAAGATCTTAGACAAACCTCTACCATCTGATTGTGCTATGATAAAAAGGCACAGAATATGTGAAATATGTTAGTATAATATAGGAGAATGGGAACATACAAAATCTATTGCAATTTGTAAAAATTGTAAGTGTTTCAGTCAATGGGCTTTTTATTGAATACGATTTAGAAAAATGGTTGAAAGATGAATTTCAAAATCAAAATCTTGCAGATTTGATTGATTAAAAAAAAAAAATAAATAAATGGGTGGCTTTTTCGAACTCGAAAGTTCATGGCCTCACAACGTACCGTGTTGTGTTTCTAGATGAATTATAGCGTTCGAAAGTTTCCAGGGTAGGCTCATCACACCTACGCCTTTCTCGAATCCGGTATCGTGAGTAAGATTTCCATCGGATCTGAAAAAACTGATCGCGCTGATGGGGGCTCGAACCCACGACCCCTTGACCGGGAGGCAGGTGGTTTACCACGGAGCCATCGCCGGTCTCCGATTTGATTGATTAGCATGAACAAAATTTTGAGAATACAAGTGATGATATTATAACTGATATTACTTCGGGCTTAGAATTCAAACGAATTAAAAATATAATAGCAGGTGATTACGATATATTTTTGTTATGGAATACGGATGGAGCACCCATCTCAAAAAGTTCCAATGGACAAATTTGGCCGATTTAAGTTCAAATTATTAACAACATTCCACCAGTCAATCGAATAAATGATCAATTCTTAACAGGTGTACATTATAGCACAGTTAAAAAAACCTCTTATGAATTCATTTCTGACGCCATTCGTCTTTAAAATGAAAGCTATGTACAAAGTTGGATTTGATTGGTTAGATAGTAGAAATAATAAGATAGTTCATAGTGTCGCCATCGCTCCTATTGCAACATTAGACTGCCCAGCAACCGCAGCTGCTCAAAATGTTATACTGCATAATGGTCATTTGGGGTGCTCGACTTGTGAACATCCTGGGCAGACTTGTTTTACTGGATCTGGCCATAACAGAGTTTGTCCGATTTTAGATTATTAGAACGATGGACCGAATGTTAGAGCATGCTTCGAGAGCTATCAATAAAAATTTAGTTATCGTGAAGGGCGTCAAAGGCCCTACTATTTTAGCATTTATGCCATTCTTCAATTTAGCGACGTCCTTTGTGCCTGACTATATGCACGCAATTTTATTAAGCGTAATGAGAATGCTTCTTAAACTTTGGTTCGACACAGAAAACCATGATGAACCCTTTTATGTTAATACTCACGACAAAGAAGAAATTGATGATTTTTTGAATGAAATTCAATCTCCAGATTACATTTTAAGAATTCCACGGAGCCTTAAGTACCTTAAGTATTGGAAAACCTTGGAATTGCAAAGTTTTCTTATTTTTTATGGGCCTATAGTATTAAAACGTCGATTGAAAAACAAATATTACCAAAATTATCTACTATTCGTTTACGCTACAAAAATATTATAGAAACTGGCATAAATCAAAGAAGTATTGACCTGGCAGAATTTTTATTTTATCTATTTGTTGTAGACGTAAAAAATTTATATGGTCTCCATAAATGCTCTTACAACGTGCACCACCTATTGCACATGACTATGTTCGTATGGCTATGGGGGCCATTGTGGTCTTCGTCTGCTTTTGCATTCGAAGATGGAAATAGATACTTTCATTAAATAATACATGGACCCAATAAAGTAGTTGTTAAAATTAAAAATACAATGAAAATTGTAAATGCTTTTTGGATTTAAAAGCACAAATTATTGCATATAAACAATAATACTGGCAATATATCTCTTGGAGCTCTTAAGTTGTTAACTGAACTTGACGAGAGCAACTGTATTAAGCAACTTGAACTTTTAATAGATCGACTTTCAGACAATGCATGTATACCTGATAATATATACATTTTTTAAAGGTGCAAAATCGCTAATAAAATATTCTCTTTTGAAACGTACAATCGACAAACGAAGATGCATAATTATTGCATTTATTAGAATCAAGCTAAATAGTATGGTTTCTAAAGTATTATATATTTATAAATAATGTTTTATTCGCTACTGTACAAGAACTAACAATTAGTCGCGAAAATAGCAGGACAATCGTTCAACGTAACATTAATATAAATGTATCACAAAACTAGTTAATTCTTGTCAACGAAACTTATATTGTACATGCACTTTCTGTAAATAAAATTGAAGAAAAAGTATTTTACATTGACGGTTACATGTGTCTTTCTCCAAATATGGTTGAGAAAAAATGTAACGCATTATAACATTAAATAAAAGTATGTTATCAAAAGATATCGAAGCAGTTATTTATTATAATTCAATGTTATTGCCTAAGAAATCGCATAATAAAGACTGTTTTATTAAAGACTTGTGAAAGACTGTAGGTATAGCATGTATATATGTATGTTATAATGACTACCAGTGCAATTAATGCGCGTTAAGCGAACACGCTAGAACGTCTCTCCTGACATTTGTCCATAACATAATAATTATAAAAAAAATACTTTCAATACAAACATTTTGTAAAAAAAAATCGTGATGCTATTTCGGAATATTTTGAGGGAGCAGTAATAACTATGTTCAAGTCATCGTATTTTGTCATTGAAAAATCGAGTAAGCAGATGTCGATATAATCTACAACCAAACCGTCCGAACCGACTTCAAGATGACTTGCTTAATGTATCTGATTGATTGCAAAGATTCTCCTTTCTGTATTGCGTACGAGCGAAAAATAATTTGTAAAGGAAACTGGCAAAAACTAAAAGTAAGCAATGCGGTTTCATTCAACTGGCCAGAGGATTCTGAAAGACCAACTATATACAAGGGAGAAATTCTTCCCATTTCAGGTAAATTAATTCTTTTAAACATTCTAAGAAGTATATTATTTGTATACAGTCGATATAAATAGTATATTCGGAGCGGATAAAAAAGAGTTGTTTAAAATAAGATCGCAGAGATCAAGAAGCATAAATCGATTCAACGGTAACGAAAGGATGAAGAAGAAGGAATTAAAGACAAGGTTTACAGAAAACCAAATGCACAAAAAGAAAAACTGCAACGAATACGGAAGACTGAAACTTTCTTGCAAGTTTCAAAGGTTAACGAGAGACTGGGTAAAAATGCATAAAAGGAACAAAAGCTCAGAAAAAATACAAGGAAAAAGCATCTGCGCCGAAAAAAATCCAAACCTGCACTGGAAAAAGCAACAAATGTTTATAAAAAAGATAATGTGCGTAATATGTAGTGACCGAAGTGATTCTTTCACTTACCTTTAATATATGACAATCGTATGTGATTTAAGTAACATCAGTATTAACATTAGCTGCTCTATTTTTCTGATATCTTGTATAATATCGTAAGACGCATTTTATTCAACAGACACCAACAACTTCACAAAATTTGATTGGGAATGTATTAAATCAAAGATAGAAGAGAAAAACTGTTTGATAAACAAGAAAGAAAATAGTTGCACAACGGTATCTTCTAATCAATCGGATTTTAAATGGATTGCTGAACATTTAAGGGGACGGATACACCTTAAAAGGTCAAAAAATTAAAAAATTGAATTTTGTATTTATAATTATGTTAAATTGTTTAAAATATTGTTTAAACAATGGTATAAACTCAGAAGCATTGTACAAAATCAAAAACAATGTATGTATATGTCATATACCAGGTAGAACAAGTCTTCAAAGACCAGAATTCATGATTTTCATTTTTACAGCTACCTCAGACTTACTTAAGATTTTGGCTTCGAAGAGCACTTTTACTTTAATAGAAATGCTTGAAACAGCTATAGTTTCCAGATGGATGTGGGGATTTAAAAAAGAATTCAATTTAAAAACCGCTGCCAATTCTTTGGCACGTAGCTTCCTTCAACCTTATGTATCGCTTTAATATCTAAATTGTTTTTACTTCATATATAATTCTATAAAGTTTTTATGTTTTTCGTTTGATGGATAAAATTATTTCGAAATAATTATATTACATAATCAATGCGTAACTGAAAATATTGTTTTTAACGATTTAATAAAACAAAAAACAGAAAAAAACTAGCCGATAATCATGATGTTTTAACGAAAAGTTCAAAATTTATTTTCCGGTGATTCCCACCAGTGATCGAAAAATCGCCATGAATATACGTACGCACATGCGTAACTGAAAATCTTATTTTTAACGAATTAATAAAACAAAAAAAGCACACGATCTCATATAGATTAAAATCCATTATGGAAACTAGAGATCGAAGCGATACAGTTTTCAGTTATATAAGGTAGTAAAGGGTAGAAAACAAAATTTGAAGCTTAATATTTTAAAACTAACTGGTATCATAAACAACCAAAGAAAGAGATAAAGGTGCTATATAATGCTAACTAAATTCAAATTTTAAATTGATTATTGCCTTTTACTCCAGTTGATCGCATACGTAGAAAAAACAACTCATAGTATACAGGGTGAAAAACAAAAGTTTGAAGCTCATATCTTTGAACTAACTGGTTTTATAAAAATCCCAAAGAAAGGGATATTGTGCTATATAAAAGCTAACTAAACCCAAATTTGAACTGATTATGCTTTTTTACTCCCATTATCGCGTCACGTAGAAAAACGATTTTTTCAGTTTTTGATGTTTTTTTCAGGATACTGCCAATGATAATGACTTAAAATTTAAGTGCTATATAGTTCTAATTACCTTCAATAATTATATTTTTTAGAAATGAATCGCTATTTAGTTTTGAGTTATAACGATTTAAAAAATTGCACTGTATGGTGTATAATAAAAGAGACGACGATAATATAAATTTTTCACGGTACAACATAGCAATTTATCTCGTTCAGGTATAATATGAGTAATTTACTTTTATAACTTTTTCGATAACTTTGTTGCAAAAACTGAAATCTCAACTAAAAAATCACTTAAAAAAACCGTATATAAATTGTAAAAACGGACTTTCGTCCATATCTTCTAGCAAAACCAAAAAAGGACTTGGTGGATTAAAATCCAAAGTAAGAAGCTGAGAAACAGGCGTATACAATGGCACAAGACCCACACACATACATCCGTACGGACATTTTCTAAAAACACCATTTTTCGACTAAAAATTCACCAAAACACACTTCTCACATGTTTTTACACAAACTCCAAAAATTACTATTACAAGGCTTCCTTAGGAAGAAAGCAAAAGTTGTCCATAAGGTAATATATTTTTTTTTAAATTTAAAAAATGACAAATATTATGCATTAATTATAGAACTTTTTAAAATAAATTCTTTTTAAATCATCACACTCATTTGGAAACTATAGCTGTTTCAGGCATTTCTATTAAAGCAAAAGTGCCCTTCTGTTACGTCGTAGGAAAATTACAAATATCGTGCATTTACAGATAAATGTATAAATAATCTGCGGTAGGTATTAGAATATTGCGAGCGAACATCTAGACTGTGCAATTAGGCAGTCGGGATAAATAGACATTAAGAGCGGTCGAACCGAGGATCATTAAGGGACGGGCAGCGCCCCTATTGTAAAATTTGTGCGTAGGCGATAAAATCCAAGACGGAATTCACGGGAAATTCGAATAGCCTAATGACCTTGTTCGTCGAAAACTCGACGACGAGACGATAATCTGCCGCCGCAAGTTTTTGAGTTTTGCGTCGCCAATACGAGGCAACATACTGCTCAAAGCAAGTATATTTTCAAAGTAAAAGCATTGCTTATAAATAAAATAAAAATTTAGATTTACATAAAGTATGGACAGTTAAAAAGCAGTAAGCTACAACTGTGCCTAGTTTATTTATAATATTTTTATAAGAAAGGAACTCGCATTCGTGGCGTGGACAGTATTAAGTACTCGCACAGATTTTACAATAATTTTATAGGATTTAAATAGTTAAATGTTAGGAAATAGTTAATTATAATGATTCGTTAAATATAGTAATAATATTAGATAAGATTAATTATGAAAAAGAGAGAAAGTGTTAATAATGTTGTGTACGTTTGGACCAAGTTTAAAAAAAATCTAAAGAAAGTGAGAAATCGACACAACCCCCTTAAGTTCGTCGCTCAGACGTAACACTTCAAAGCCCAAATGTTAAGTAATTCTGCGGTAGCTGTAAAAATGAAAATCATAAATTCTGGTCTTTGCAGACTTGTTGTACCTGGTATATGACATATGCAGACATTGATTTTGGGTTTTTACAATGTTTCTTAATTTATACCATCGTTTAAACAATATTTTAAATAATTGAACATAATTATAAATACAAAATTCAATTTTTTAATTTTTTGACATTTGAAGGTGTATCCGTCCACTTAAAAAGATTTACTTTAGCAAGTAAAAACAGGCATTATTCTTCAAGAAACAGTTAACAGCACATACTGTTAACAATACTGTAGTGCTAAAGCATTTATTATATTAACTTTTATATTATTTTTTTTATTCATTGTTTTATTTAGAAAGTAGACTCTCTATTAAATGTTATAAAGTCTAGTAGTATGTTTGCAAAAACTCCTTTAAATAATACTGTCCAAGAATTGCTTATTCTGGAATTACCTAAACGACGAAACTCTACTATATTGCATTTCATGAAAAGGACCTTTAAGCAATGTTTATATCTGACTTTCAAAATACGAAATCTGTAAGTACGCACGTGTAATATAAGTGAACCTAAACAAATTGTAACCAACCACCTATAGAAAAAGTAATCGATGGAATATTTCCTACACATCCCATCAGACCTCAAACAGAAACGACGAACGTTTTGTCAGAACAGATCCCCATTTTCACTGATGGTGAACTGATCGTGGCAACTTCATCCCTGAAAAGCGGCAGAACTCCGGGACTGGATGGCATTCCTGCAGAGGTGCTCAAGGCCGTTGCAATCCAGCGACCGGAGCTGCTCCTGGAAATGTATAACCAGTGTCTAGTGCAGGATGTATTTAGCTCAAGATGGAAAAGGGCAAGACTAGTGCTTATCGAAAAACCGAAAGGAAAACAAGGAGCGGACCCATCGTACCGACCATTGAGTCTCCTGGATACAATGGGAAAGGCAGGAGTGGCCCTAGTCAAACCCCGAATACTCGGAGCCATTCAAAAAGCAGGTGACCTTTCTGACCACCAATACGGCTTCAGAAAGAGGCGGTCAACAATAGGAGCGATTAGAGAGGTTACTGACACGGTAAAAGGAACGGATTTAGCCTGCCACGCGGCAAGACCAATTGTCGTACTTGTGACATTGGACGTCAAAAACGCGTTCAACTCGGCTAGGTGGGTAGATATACTAGACGCTCTTTGGTCGTTTGAAGTACCATCGTACATCATGCGACTAGTGGAAGATTATCTGAGCAATCGAGTTATCGAATAGGAGACGATGGAAGGGAGAAGAAGCAGATCCATAACGGCAGGGGTGGCACAGGGCTCGATCTTGGGACCGGATTTCTGGGGCATTCTGTACGATGGGCTGCTTAGACTAGAAATGCCAGAGGATGCCATACTTGTAGGGTATGCGGACGATGTCGCGGCGGTTATTACAGCACAAAATGTAGAGACTGCGCAGGCAAAGCTAAACGCGATAATGTGTAGGGTACTAAAGTGGATGACATACCACGGACTGACCTTAGCACTGAACAAGACGGAAATTGTTCTCCTAACTAGGAAGCGTATACCGACCATTATACCGATGAAGGTAGATAAACAAATGATTATGTCTAAACCGGTGGCTAAGTACCTGAGTGTAACGCTGGATACGAAGCCTAATTACGGGGCGCATTTAGATCGCGTATGCGGAAATGCGGCGATAAGAATAGCGCAGCTTAGCCGACTAATGGCCAACGTGCATGGGCCGAGACCAACTGTTAAGCGGCTTCTAATGGCGACCACTAATTCCATTCTACTATATGGAGTGGAGGTGTGGACCGGCGCTATAAAAGTAAAGAAATACCAATATGATCCTCACCGGAGAAGTCTCTCAGGGTGGGAAAAATAATAGGTATAGGATACATTGAGGTAAAAAGTGGATAAAAATAGGATTGGGCAGTACTTCCACACAGAGGTGGTGGAAGACCCCCGCCAGCTTAGGCCTGAAAGGCTGCGGCAGTAATAGGATATAATAAAAACAAAAAAGTAAAGAAATACCGAAAGCAAATAACAGCGGTGCAACGTAGAGGGGCATTACGAATAGTTCAGAATTACGAATTAGCTCATACCGAACGGTCTCGGGAGAAGTGGTTATGATAATTGCGGGGGTGATCCCCGTCGATCTGCTTGCTATCGAGCGCAAGCGGATATACGAGGGTCGCCTGATTTCGGACAACATTTTGTTGGCTACCGAAGAACGCGAGAGAACAACGCGAAAATGGCAAGAAAGATGGGCTCAATGTCAGCAGGCGAGATGGACGAGAACACTGATTACGGAGATAAGGCCATGGACGGAGTAGAGGTGGAGGGAGGTGAACTTCTACCTTACCCAGTTCCTCTCCGGGCATGGCTACTTTAGAAGCTACCTGTTTGCGATGAACAGGGTGGCAACACCGGCGTGTAAATACTGCGGGGACGAACGGGACGACGTGAGACACACGTTCTTTGACTTCCCCCGATGGACAGATAGGCGTAGAGTTTTAGAGCTGACGATAAGGGCGTTCACGCCCGAGATAGCCGTTAGCGCGATGCTTCACAGCAAGCAGGAATGGGACGAGGTAACGGCGTACGTGGAGACGGTTCGCCGCGCGAAAAACAACGACGGATGTTTGACAGATTAGGTGACGGCTAGAATAGCATAAGACAGGTGACCCCCCGAAGGAATGCGAGAGCAGCTGCCGGGGGGATTTTCGCGGCCGCAAGAGAGGTGGAGTTTTAGTGAGTATGCCTGGCGTCCGTCCGTCCCACGCCAGAAGAGTCTCACACACGGGGAGTCTCGGCTCCTCACGGCTCCTGTCATGGTGCATTAAGCATTTCTCCAACTCTCCGGATAAACAAAAAACAAAAACCAACCAATAAAATAATCATTTAATTTTTATTCTTATTATATAAATATTTTATTTAATTATATAAATATAGTTTATAGTTTTATAATCACTCCGGGAAAAACCAAAGTGCAGACGCTGTGCAGAGTTCAACGCCGAACTTCGTAGCGCGTCTGCATTTTTATTATTATAAGCTCCTCGGAGACGCGGCGAGTTTATTGCCGATCAAAGACGTGCGACAAGCAGGGCAAGTGAGGCGCAGAGTGCGCGCCACATGATGCCCAGGTGAGCGGCAGCGGCGTCGAGGGCCATAAACGGAGGGTCAGTCGGCCTACGCCTCGACCGCATCTCCGCATACCTGGATATCGGCGTCCCTCTTACTAGATCAGCTGTTTGGGCCGCGTCTCCGAGGTATTGTAATGCCCTCAGCGGAGGACAGTAGTCATTTCAAGTCCGACACCGAGTCCGAGCAGTCGCGAAGCCCTCGTCTATCTCGCTCGTGTATTCTATATGTATTGTATGTATTTTTCTTATTGAAATAAATTTATCTTGGAAGCTTACATCTCTGTGAGTTGATTATTTATTACGCAGATAAATATCACTTCAACAGGTTATGGGCCCAGCACGCTTCCACTGCGCGTGAATTTGTTCGTTAAGGAAAATATTGCCAAGCTGGCAATACAGTATAAGTGCCGCGTCGAATAAACTCGGGCAAGTGCCGTTCGTATAGTTTCGTGAGTGTTCGCAGCAGTTTTCTTTTATCATGGCTGATAAAGAAAGCTTTGAGTTGAACAAGCTCGATGAGACGACCTACGAAGTGTGGAAGTTTGGCATTAAATTTTTGCTTAAAGTCAAACAGCTTGGTGGCTTTATCGATGGGATCAGCGAGGAGCCCGACAAAGAAAAGAAACCTGCTGATTGGAGCAGTTGGGAAGCATCCTCCTCGCGAGCATCCACGATTTTGTTAAGTTCGGTGGATAAAAAGCTGCACCGTTACTTAATGAATTGTAAAACTCCCAAAGCAATGTGGGATAAATTAAATGAACTCTATGGGACATCAAGCAGTGATACGGTGGACAGCGCATTTCAGGAGTATTACGACTTCCGTATTAAGGACGGCCAAGCAGTTGCACCGCAGATAGAGCATTTTGAAACTATCTGTACAAAACTCGAAGATGCAGGTGAAAAGCGGTCGGATAAGGACATAGTGTTTGGGCTAGATCAGCTGTTTGGGCGCGTCTCCGAAATATTGTTATGCTCTCAGCGGAGGACAGTAGTCAGTTCAAGTCCGACACCGAGTCCGAGCAGCCGCGAAGCCCTCGTCTATCTCGCTCGTGTATTCTATATGTATTTTATGTATTTTGCTTATTGAAATAAATTTATCTTGGAAGCTTAAAACTCTGTGAGTTGATTATTTATCACGCAGATAAATATCACTTCAACAGTTACATAATTTTTGTACTAATATGAAGTTATATTATCTATATTTTTACCATGGTTAATTCATATTAGCCCCTACTTAACCATGGTGATTCTCCGTATAGTGTTTTGAGTATTTTGGCACTGTCCGTAGGATTGCATGTGACCACATGATTCTATTGGGCTGGAATTTTAGGAGCATACTTTGTACACTTTTAGTTTTGGTATAAATGAAGGGATTTTGCTTTGAATGCTTAGGAAACGTTTAACAATGGAAATACTGAATTTTTGGCCTTTTTAAAGCTTTTTATGTGACATTTTCTTTGATAATGGATTTTTTTAACATTCAAATCAAAATCCCTTCATTTATAATAAAAGTATAAGTGTACAAAGTATGCCCCTGATATTCCAGCCCAATAGAATCCTGTGGTTATATGGAATCCCACGGACAGGTAATATAACCTTATATTAGTATAAAACTTATGTAATATTTCTAATTTATTTTTGTAATTATTTATAAAAATGTTATTTTTCGGAGTTTAAAAGTGTCGATTCCACTGAAGAGTCAATTCGCTACGGCTTATAAAAATAACAAGCAAAATGTATGTAAACATCTTTTATAATTATTGAGTATGTGTGGTTTTAAATTTGTATTTTTTCACATATATATATAGAACAAAATTGCTGTGTACGATATGCCCACTTCGCCTACCATTCATTGTAGATTATATTATACAGCTCACGATAAGACAAGTTATTTATCTAAGAATACGAATGTACGTGTATTTTGATTGTACATTTTTTAAGTATTTATTTAGAGTATATTAACAAATTAATTTATCATTCAAACATTATAGATATGATATATTTGTATTTAGTAAATAAGTAATATTGTATAAATTTTATTCTGAAGTGTTTGTATGAGGAGCCATCTAGTAGTAATGAACACTGGGCAATACCACTAACAGAAATGTTCTGACATCACTTCGTATTCAGGCGACGTATTCAGGCGCGCCTTGGACACGGCAAAAAAACCGCTGCCAAGTCATTGGCACTTAGCTTCCTCCTATTCTGCTAGTGGAAGATAATTACATGGGACAATCAACTCATTCTTTGATTTAAATATTCGCTACTATACGATACTAAACGGATAGGTTAGGAAGACACTTGTAAGGGAGGGGTATCAGGGGAGTGGGGGTTAAGGTGGATATCAAAAGGATAGAGCTCCGTGAACTCCTAAAATAACTTACATATATCGTAATAAAAAAGAATACCAGAATTGCGGAACATCGTAAGTAACGTTAACAACGCAAGTTAACAAAATTGCGGTGCTTCCATTTTTTGTTGTGAAAAAATAACTTTCTCACAAAAATTTTTCACGATTTCTACAGACCCACAGCCGCCTTCAGACCCGTGACGTTGGTTGCTATACTCCCAACGCCTTTTAAATTAAAAGCGCATTTCAGCCCCCACCAGTCGCATTCGGACCACGTAATAGTTTTGTATTCTCCACAGTCGCCTTTTTTGACCTTGCAATAAGATTCTACAACCCACAGGCCGCCTTTAGACCCTTGAGGTTGTGTCTATATTCCCATAATCGCCTATTAAAATGTAAAACTCATTTCAGGACTCCCAACAGTCGCCTTTAGACCCTCGAATAGTGTCGTATGCCACAGCTCCTGGGAGAGAGGTCTCGACCGGAAGAGCCACTCGGGAACTGAAGCCCCGAGCTGCTTAAGACACGAAAGAAGAGCGGCGGCGTCGAGAAGGGGAAAATTATGCCAACTTGTGGGTAGCATCGTTTAGGTACACTATGTTGAAGATATGTATAACCTCAAAATCCATATATAAAAAGCATGAAATATTTTTCAAATCGAAAATGCCATGAACTGGTCAGAAATAGCACTTAAAAAAATTACCTCGATAATCAGATCAGAAAACATATAGCACGTCCAATCTATACGTATCGATCACGTAGGTCCAGAATGAAACAGTATACAACGCACGCATGCACGCACGCCCACGCACAGCAGCACAGCAGCACACACACACACACAAAACACACAGGGGGGGGGCACCACACGCACCACCAGACAACACACGAGCATCACACACACAACAGCACCCACCACCGGGACGCCACACAGTCACACACACACAGGCAGACAAACCATCTGCACGAGACATGTAAAAATGGCCATGAAAGCTCTCAAAATACTAAGCTTAATTATCAAATATAGGGTTAATGCAAAAAAATAATGTTCCAAACACAGAGTATACAGGTGAGAGTTGGAGAATGGAATCTTAATACTTTTAAAACTAAAAGCTCATAACCTACAAAAGAGCCTAGCCGAAAAGTGAGTCAAAGATGATTTTTCCTAAAATTTCAACTCAATTAAACTTTTACTCCGACGGAAGCGTACGACATAAAAAAAGGCCATTTTGGTACGTTTTTGATCTTTTATCTCAAAAACAGCGCCAAAATGCTTAAAATGGTACAAACCTAGTAGAGAACTTGTTTTTATTGTCAGGAATTTCCTTCAAAAACATGACTATTTATTTTTTAGAGTAGATATGCTACGAAAAATAACCTTGATATCATAAAAAGAAAACAGATCAGTCAATCAGAAAATTCTTGCGGGAAGAAAGATATGACAATTTAGGTGCTTTAGAGATACTATGGTGAATATATTGTATAAATCATATCATTATAAAAAAGCAAAAATATTTTTTCAAAAATAGAAAAATGGCTATAATATGGCCATAAAATGGTCAGAATCATAAAACAAAAAATGACCTAAATTCAGAATTAGAAAAAATATATGCATGTCAAATTTTATTACGATCCGTCGCATGGTTCCAAAATTATGGCGGTATACGTACATACACACACACACACACACACAGCCATCCGCACGGACATTTTCTAAAAACGTATGATTCGTACTCCAAACACCTCCAAATGCGTTTTCACGAAGTATTAGCAAAACTGAAAATTTTACTATTACAAAGCTTCCTCTTGAGGAGGAAGCAAAAGAAAAAAAAGGCTAAAAGATGGCAATAGCTAGCGAATTGCTGGATTTCACTTCGTATTCAGGCAACGTATTCAGGCGCGCCTTGGACACGGCAAAAAAAAAGAAAGAAAAGGCTAAAAGATGGCAATAGCTAGCGAATTACTGGATATACCAGCATCGAGAACAGAAAGAAGAAGACGTGATGACGACCACATCAATTAGAAGATCGCATAAAAGCCTTTGCCCCCCGCGAAGCACTACTTGACGGTCGTACCGCAGGGATCAGGGCATAGAAGACGGAGATAGGTGCGCCTTTACTAAGGGCCGACAAAGGCAAAGAGGGCGTTCCCTGGTATGGTTAGTTTTTTTTTTTTATTGCCAGTACAAGGAATGAGTTTAGCCGGTGCGAATGCAACATACGGCAGACATTGAGGGTTGGGCTGTTTCGACGACTCAATCCACAAAGCCAGGCTATGTTCTTTCTAAGATTTTTCCTAATACCTCGTTCTCCAAGAGATAAAAAACATACACACATCCATACGGACATTTTCTAAAAACACGTAATTCGAACTTCAAACATCTCAGAACATGTTTTTATAAAGTTTTGGTTGGAGTCTTTAATCTGAACGTCGTGCCACTGCTGCTGCCACCGCCTCCTGGCGGGCTTCTGCCGCAACCACAGCCCCCGTGCGAGGTCAAGTGGCTCGACCTCCTACCACCATACGCTAGCGAATGTACCGCGTACTCCAGGTGACGTCTCTCGACGAGCTAGCCAAACTCGCCGACCAGTTGGTGGCTCCAGAGATGGACGTGCACGGCGTCTGCACAAGTCACGCATCAGCGCCGGCATTGTATTACCACTGCCCGATCACGAAATGACCTCACTGCCTCACCTAGCTCCCCACAGCGGCCCAGAGGCAGACCATGCTACTAGAATCCATGGCTAACGGCAACTCTAACCTTAGCAACGAAAACAGCAACAACAACAGAAGCCACGTGCGCTTACACTTGCACTCTTGTCCAGAACGCTCAGCTACTATAGGCGCAGCCACATCAGCGAACCCCAGCCATTACTGGTATCACTGCAGATTTGGTCTCCCTGCTCTGCGCTACTATACCGCACTGCGAAAATCTGTATTTGCAGCCAAAGCTCGAGAGTTTTTCAAACGTTGGCTCTCTGACGCTCACCGACTATTCGGCATTGACGATGTCAATGCCGAATAGTCGAAATGTCGAAAAAACGTGTTTGTTTTGCTTCCTCCTGGAGGAAGCTTTGTAACAGTAAAATTTTCAGTTTCGCTAAAACTTCATAGAAACGCATTTGGAGTTGTTTGAAGTTCGAATCATGCGTTTTTAGAACATATCCGTGCGGATGGCTGTGTGTGTGTGTTTTTTTATGTGGCGTAGGCAGAGCAAGCTCTGTACAAGTGGCCCTCCGATACTGGAACCCCACTGACACCATTGTTAAACAATACTTCCGTGGGGCCCGTTAATTAGCCTAGTTGGCTTCTTCCTTAGGGTTTGATATTTCCATACATCCCCCATCCACCGAAGTGATTAGGGGTTCAGGGTCAAAATCGTCTTCTTCTTTCTGCATCTTCCATCCGTCTGCTTCTGTCAGCATCGTCCGGTCGTATACTTCTTGCAGCATCTTCCGGTCTTCCTCTGGACAGACTCAACCCCGACACCTACGTTCCTCTACATCGGGTGAGGGAGTCTGAGCTCAACTCAGTTACCTACGTTCTTCTGCATCAGTCCGAGAAGAGTTTCGCCTAAACGACTTCGTGGTCTTTGTCTAGCGACATTTTACTCGGATATTTTATCTTTCCTTTCCCTTCTTCTTTCTTTCCTTCTTCTTTCTCTTCGTCGCTTCTAACCTTCTTGAGGATTATCGTTACGTAGTTGCTAACTGCGTACCAACCATCCTCCGACGTCAGCATAGCTGTCATCATTGACTCAGGTGTCACTCTAGTCTGAAGGTAGCACTCGAGTACTTCTCGTTCCCTTTCGTAACGAGGACAGCCACAGAAGACATACTCCGCATCTTCAAAGGTTTCCAAACACACTTGACAATCTGGATTGTCCTCTATTTTGAAGCGGTTTAGATATGCTCGGAAGCATCCATGTCCGCTCAAGAACTGCGTGAGGTAGTAATTCACTTCTTCATGTCGTCTTTTGGTATAGTCATCTATTCTTGGTATGAGGCGGTGCGTCGATCGCCCCTTTCTACTGGAGTCCCATTGTTTTTGCCACTCCAATAGGGTTATTTCCTTTGCGGATTTCCGAACCTTATTTTGGGTGTTGTCACCACGCCGGCTTTCTTGATATATATTCTTTCTCTTGCTAGCAGGTCAATAGGCGTCATACCTGAATTGACGCACACTGCAACTTCCGATACTGTTCGGTAGGCAGAGGCGACCCGCAATGCATTTCTCCTATAAACTGTTGATAGCTTACGTCTGTATGACTTTACCAACATGGCATCCACCCATATTGGGGCCCCGGAAAACATTATTGATGTCGTTACACTGGCTAGGAGAAATTTCCGACTCGGTGTTGGTCCACCAACATTTGGCATAAGCCTCGATAGTGCAGCACCGACTTTTGCTGCCTTATTGCTTACCCTCTTAAGATGCTGCTTGAACGTTGGTCTAGCGTCTATGGTGATTTTCAGGTACTTAATGCTCGGCTGGGATTCTGTCTTGTGTCCGTCCACTGTCAGTGTTATTGTCTCCATTTTCTTCCTGCTAGATATAAGGGTAGACTTCCTTTTATAGAAAGCAAGCTCTAGTCCTGTCTGCTTTAGCCAGTCGTGGATTATACCTATTGCCTCGTTAGCGATGTCCGTCACCTCATCCTTTTTCTTTGCTACTACTACTACTGCAATGTCATCTGCAAATCCTATTGTCGTTGCCCCTTCAGGTAGCTCTAGCCTCAGTACTCCATCATACATAATGTTCCACAGTGGTGGGACAAGCACCGACCCTTGTGGGACTCCTTCGATTAGTCAGCCATAATCCTTCTTATGTATGCGGGTACTTCTTTTTTTCATAGTGCCTCATATATCTTGCCCCAACTGGCTGAGTTGAATGCATTTTTAACATCCAGCGTAACAACAACACAGTACTTCTTGGCTCCTCCTTTCTATCTCTTCTCTTTTATTGCAGTTCTAGCGGTGTCGGCTACTAAGCTAACGGCGTCAAGTATAGAGCCGTTTTTCCTGAAGCCGTATTGATGTTCCGCTAGTTTATTTGATTCTTCAATGACTCGGTCCATTGTAATGCTGATTATTCGCTCTAAGATCTTACCCGAAGTGTCCAGCATGCAAAGTGGTCTGTGTGAGGCATCTTCTCCAGGTGGCTTATCTCTTTTTGGGAGAAGAAACAGACCCCGAGTAGAAATGCAGTCCAGCGTGCAGTACCTGATCATCCGACCCAGCCCACCCAACAATGGAAATGCCCTATCCTGGCCTCAAGTGGCATGTAACATGGTAAATGTTTGGACCTGATCCGGCCGGGTCATACTGCTGCCGGACTGTAGCCGGATCATCGCAGTCAGACTCTGTCAGACCCATGTTAGACCCCATGTTAGTTATTGTTTTTCTCTTACTTTCAATATTCGTAGTTTAACTTAATATAAATAATGGAAAATCGCATTATAAAACTTTTAAGAGGTAAAAACTTTGAAGACAAATTATGCTTTTGTTCTTTTATAAGATTTGATATCCACAATACGTAATATACTTCTTAAGGCATCGGATCCGGGCCTGACCACTATCATGTTAGACGCCGTAAAATCTGGCGTGTTATTTACTGCCCAGGGCCGTAATTCATTTTCCGGACTTCAGATCAGGGCCGGACCCTTACCGGAGGTATCATTTCTACTCGGGGCGTTGCTTTTTCCATTTTCTAGGAAACGTCCCTTCTTCATGGCATGTATTGTACAGGTCCACAAAGACCTCGGGGCGTGCCTGAATAGCATGTTTCAATGCAATATTGAATATGCCGTCCAAGCCTGGGGCCTTGTTGTTCTAAACCCTTTTGCATGCAGCCAGAAGTTTTACTGTGGTGATTGGTGGAACGCTTTCATCATTTAAGCTCGCTTTATCTTCTTTATTACTACTTGGTAGGGCCGCCCCCAAGGATCCATCTGCATCTCGTCCTGTAATTCTTTAAGACACTGTCGTTTATTTTCTCGGATTTTTTGCTTCCTCCTAGAGGAAGCTTTGTCATAGTAAAATTTTCAGTTTCGCTAAAACTTCATAGAAACATGTTTTTAGATGTTAGAAGTTCGAATTACGTATTTTTAGGAAATGACCGTATGGATGTGTGTGTGTGTGTGTGTTTACCGTGATATTTCTGAAACTACTCCGTCAATCTCAATCAAATTTGACATGCATATCTATTTTTGGATTCTGAATTCGGGAAAAACATTTATTTTTTTATTTTTTCAATTACTTTTTTTATGGACATTTTTTGATTTTCAAAAAACATTATTTTCGTTTTTTTCAATCATTCCATTGTGAATAGGTTAGGGTTTAAAACCACTGTTATTGGTCCATTGATTACTGGAGCATGTGGTGTAGGCTCCAATGTAGGCAATTCTGTTTTACCGAACATTGAACCTATCCACTCAGGAACAGATTTGGGTTTAAAATTGAAAGTTGGTGATTACGATGGTTCATCGCCTCTTCGTGAATTCTTAGTTCAATTTCAAATCATCGCTAAAGCAAATAATTGGACATCTGAATCTAAATCTGCAGCTCTTACTTCTTGTTTGAAAGGAAGGGCAAGATCAATTCTTGTTGAATCTGATTCTACTTCTTCGAATTTCGATAGTTTGGTATCACGTCTTGACCTTCGTTTCGGTGATAAACATTTGGCACCCACTTATCACACACAATTAAAGAATAGGCGTCAATGTTTCGATGAAGATCTCCCAACATTGGTTGCTGATCTTGAGAGACTGACTACTTTGGTTTATCCAGAATGTCCATTTGAAGTTCAAGATAAAATTGCTTGTACCCAAAATCTTTCTACTATTTTTGATTTGTCGACCAAGGATGTCCTTCGTATGGAAAGGATAACTTCTCTCAAAGTTGCTCGTGCTCGTGCTATGGAAATAAAAGTTATTCATGATTTGAATAGGAGAGATGCCTCAAGGAGTAAGAATGTCACATACAAGACTGGAATCAACTCTTCGAATTCTCAGTCTAAAGGTCCTCAATCTTTTGACAAACAGAAATCTCAAGTATTCTTTAAGAATGTTGAGTGCTGGTTGTGTAGTCAGAAAGGTCGCATTGTCCAACTCGAATGAGTGGTCAGGAAAACTAGGTTATGTTGAACTTTCTGGAGCGAGTTCAACAGAATTTAACAAGACTCCAACACACACGCACCCTTGTCTGATTGATTATCATGTTGGAAGAATCAATAGGAACTCAAATAGATTTTATTTTGATGGTTTCATTAATGAGAAAACTTGTATTTTTAAAGTAGATTCTGGTTCAGATGTGATTATTATAAACTCAAGATTTGTAAAGCCAAAACATATAAGAATTCCTATTAATTTTACGACTCTTAAGTATCCAACTGGAGAAAGGGTACCGGCTGAATTTTTGATTTCAGCCTCAATAAAATTGGGTAATCATTCAGCTAATTTGGATGTTTTTGTTGGGAATATTATTGATGATTGTATACTTGATAGTGATTTTATCGATACAACTGGTATTACAGATTCAATTACTAAAATTATTTTAAATACTCTAAGTTCAATCAACGATAAACGGATTTCGAGAATAGTTGATTCTAGTGAGATTGTACCAGAGGCATTACAAGAAATTTTTGTCAAGAACTGAGTAAACTTGAATCAAAATCAAAAAGGGGAGTTCTCGGATCTTCTACACGAATTTGAAGAGATTTTTCAAGATGATAACGTTACCGGGAAATGTAATTTGGTTGAACACAAGATTCAATTACTCCATAATCAAGCGATTAAACAACCTATTCGAAGACCCCCTATTTATCAAGTTGAAGAATTGGATGATTATATTGCTGAGATGTATTCTCAAGGAGTTATTGAAGAATCAGACAGCTGATACTGTTCACCTGTAGTTCCCAAGAAAAAGAAGGATGGAAAAATTCGTTTGTGTATTAATTTCCAAAAAATTAATGCAATTACAATTGAGGATTCATGCCCTTTACCAAGAGTCGATGATACTCTTGATAAACTTGCAGGATATTCGTGGTTTTGTACTTTGGATTTGAAAAGTGGATACTGGCAAATCAAGATTCGCAAAGAGGATAGGAAAATCACAGCTTTCTCAATTGGAAAAGGTCTTTGGCAATTTACAGTTATGCCATTTAATTTATGCAACGCACCCGCGACTTTTCAACGTTTAATGGAAAAATTACTCAGAGATTATCTTTCAGATTTCTGTTTAGTTTATTTGGATGACGTCATGGTTTTGGGAAAGTCATTTGATGAGGTAATGATTAATCTGAAGAAAGTATTTGTTCGTTTTTAAGAAGCAGGGCTACGTCTTAATAAGAAGAAATGAGTTTTCTTCAGCAGACAAGTCCAATATCTGGGTTACATTGATTCGGAAGAAGGCAAAACAGCTGATTGAAAGAAGATTGAATCTGTTATAAACTAACCAATCCCTCACAACAAAAAGGCTGTATTGAGTTTTGTGAATTTCTGTGGTTATTATAGACGACTTATTAAGGGATTTGCTGATATAGCTAAACCTTTAAGTTAACAGAAAAATCGACTAAGTTCATATGGTCAGAAGAATGTCAAAAAGCTTTTTCAAAATTGAAAGAGGTTCGTACAAAACCTCCAATCTTGTCATTTCCTTCTCTTTCTTCTGAGTTTATTTTAGATACTGTCGCTTCTGATCATGAAATTGGGTCAGTTCTTTCTCAGAAGCAGGATGGAATCGAACGTGTCATAGGTTATTATAGAAGAGTCCTTTCTAAACCGGAGAGAAATTATTGTGTCATTCGACGTGAACTCCTCGCTATTATTGAATCATTGAAAAATTTTCATCATTACCTTGTTGGTAAACCTTTTGTTATTAAGAGTGATCATTCTTCTTTGACTTGGTTATTGTCGTTTAAGGAATTAGATGGACCAAGCTTGTTGGTTAGGGAAATTGGGTCAGTTCAACTACAAAATTATTCACAGGAAAGGCAATTTACATAGGAACGCCGAGGTACTTTCAAGACGGCCTTGTGAAGATTTTTCCTGTAAATATTGTTCCAGAGTAGAAGAAATTTAGGCCAGGTTTACCAAAAATACATAAACAAAATTGTCCTCTTAGACCGATTATCTCTACCATTAATAGCCCTATACATTTTTTATCTAAATTAATTGACAGTGATCTCAAAAAATGCCTGAATAGACCTAAATCGTATATTAGTAACAGTTTTATTTTGAAAGAAAAATTGTCGGATATTTTCATTCCACAAGGCTATATTTTACTTTCTTTAGACGTGACTTAGTTATTTACTAATATTCCTGTTGATCTTGTTTTGAAAAATATAGACAGACGGTTTCATTCTATTCACGGTGTTTCTAAGATTCCGTTTACAGTTATTGTTGACACTATAAAATTTCTGTTTGAACATACTTATTTCCAGTTTGATAATGTTATTTACAAACAAATTTTTGGTACTCCGATAGGCTCACCTATTTCACCTTTATTTGCGGATATCGTCATGGATGATTTAGAAACTGAGTGTCTTAAAATTTTAAATGATAATTATGAATGTATACCTTTGTTTTATTTTAGATACGTAGATGACACTATTTTATGCATTAAAGAGAAACAACTTAGTATAGTGTTGGATGTTTTTAACAGTTACAATAGTCATTTGCAATTTACACACGAAGTTGAAATTAATAATAGTATTTCTGTTCTCAATGTTACTTTTTCTATTAATAATAATTGCATTATTACAAATTGGTTTCAAAAACCTACGAGTTCAGGTAGAGTTTTAAATTATCATTCCAACCATACTACACAGCTCAAACGTAACATTTTTTAGAACTTAGTTTGATAGAGCTTTGCTACTTTCTCATGATTCTTTTCATGCGGACAATATTTCCATAGTTAACTAGCGCGCCACAACGCGGCATTCGGCCGCTATGTGGCTTGCCGCCTCGCATCGCTTCGCGTTTTGCACATAAGGCACGACCACCGACGCTCGTGCTTCGCGCTCGCCATGGACCCCGACGCTCGCGCTCCGCGCTCGCTGTCTAACCTTACTACTTAATCTAATTATTAGAAAAAAAATCAATAAAACATTGACTATTCATCTTTTTTTTGTATACAATTATAAAATGTGTTGGCCATACATAGCTTCAAAGTTTTTACAAATATTTTAGTTTTTGACTTATGATTTTCAATATTGTTGATTTTCGAATAGACATTCATATAAATTTTAACATTCATTCTCTTATGCAACGAAATAATTAGAAACCCTTTTTTATTAGGTAAGATTAGAAAAAATTATCTTTTTATAGTACTTGAATTCAAATTATACACGCGAAATTTCATAAGGTGGCCAAATTCGGAACTATCCTATTGGTGAAAAATACATTGATTTATATGTAAGCTGTGACTGTGACGTCACACTTAACTAACCGAATTCCATCCCGTTCCTAAAGTCGTGAATTTTTTGCAAAGATAGTTTATTAGATAATTTGAACAGATTTAACAAGTATTAGTTTTATCATCAGCTAAGCAAAGCCGAACAGCTGTTCGTTGGCTCTGTCGAAGCGAGCTCTATTTCTACTTTCCAGCAGTCCTGTTTGGCATTGCCAGCTGATTGGATCACCTTGAGACGATCTTGCAACTGAATTGATGCTGTCTTGGAGTATTGGTTGGCGTTCTTGGATACTTCAACTATTTTAATACGAATCTGGATATGGATTTATACTATCTGACAAGGTAATTTTGGAAATATTAGAATAAACTTGAACTGTATGTTGAATTTATATTGTATCTTCAATAAGTTTTAACTTGAAACGCTTTGTCCCCTATGATAAGTTCAGTAAACAGATGTCTAATGGCTCGCGGATACCTTTTCAGTGTTCATGATGATAATCTTCTGTTTGTAAATGTGAATTATGTGACTGAGACATGTGGTTTGACGGTATTCATACTTA
This sequence comes from Pteromalus puparum, assembly GCA_012977825.3. NCBI lineage: Eukaryota > Metazoa > Arthropoda > Insecta > Hymenoptera > Pteromalidae > Pteromalus > Pteromalus puparum. The sequence goes on from CM053171.1 coordinate 30,390,313, forward strand.
AAAGCTGCCTTGTTTCAAATTTTTATGCAGAGATCAGTGGTCTGAATCTCTCAATAATTATTTATGAGTTTGATTTTGTAATATTTTTCTGTATGTCTAGGTGTATAAAAACTTCTGCATTTGTTGGATTATGGTCTACTGCGTCTACCGGAGTCAACCTAAGGATACTGATGGTGTTGATAACTGAGCTATCAAAAGTTGGACGTTGGAACGTAACTTCATTCAAGACTATGGCACTACTATACTTCTACTATACGTATCTATAATCATGTATTTTAGAGGCTGGTTTTTCTTTAACAGTTAATTAAATTATACAGTCATTGTTTTCTAGTTTTATTAATTAAATTCTATTTTTCTTGTAGGTGAAAAAAAAAACAATTTAACATGGAAGGACTCAAGAGGATTTTCAAGAGGATTTTAAAGATAGTTGACAGAAGATTCAAGATTTTATCAAGATTTGATTTAGTAATAGGGTTTCACTTAGAAAATGTATTATAATAGCATAATTTAGAGGGACATGTCAGGCTTCTTAGAGCAGGCTGAGATATCGAATCTCACACATTTTTCGCACTGAGTCAGATGGGGCATGTTGCAGCGAAGTTATTATTGAATTTATGTATCAAAAAATCGCTTCTAGGAATGTTGTATGTCAAAAAGTGTTAAAAAATATCTTTGCCACGGTAAAAAGTTGTATTTTAAAATTGTTTACAACTTTTATATTTAACATTTTCATGTAAAACGTAAATCCGAAAAGTTTTATGGCAAATAATTGGTTTTTTAGCTGTAAAAAATCGATTTTGGGCTGTTAATTCGAGTTCTAAGCATTTTCATGATTTTATGTGAATGGAAAAAAGTTGTATTTTTTAAAGATCTACAACTTTTCTTTTTAACTTTTTTTTGCAGAATGCTTAGAATTCGAGTTAGAGCCAAAAAACCGTTTTTAGCGATTTTTGGAGGTGGCCGCATTCTGCGTACATGTGCGGGATTAAGCTGAAAATAGAACCTTCAGGTTCTGGTGGTGAGGGGAGTTTGCACACAAAGTTTTAGCCTGACCGACTAAAGTCTCTCAGAGATAATCGTGTAACACCAAAATTTGTATGTAAAAATACGCGTAAAAATCGAACAAATTATGCTCGCATTTCAAAATTACGTAGAGGATCGGGATAAAAAAAATAGTTTTTTAGGTTTTGCGAGAGGAGACTCCTCCTAAAATTTTAGCCTGATCGGTCGAAAACTGCGTGAGATATCGCATCTCACACATTTTTCGCACACAATACTATAAGGCACTTCCGTGTCGCGGTCGTGCCTAAAAATATATTACTGAATAATGATTTATGTTTGATGATTGATGTTTGGTTTATTGATTCTTGCGTTCGATATCGCTTTAGGAAAATTAATTATTCAAACAATAACCTAAAAAATACACGCACAAAACCAACACAAACAGATTCGTTGCTATTTCATGAAAGGTATTTCTATTCTTGTAAACACACATTCAACAAATTTGGCTTATTTTGTGTTCCGTTAATGATACATAAATTAAATGGTATTGTTGAGTTAGGTAAGGATGTGTTGAATAAATGGGTGAAACTAATGTGATATATCAATTTCAAGGTAATAGTTGTCCGGCTACCTATATTGGTCAAACAAAAAGAAACTTAAAAAGAAGGATTGATGAACACAAAAAAACTTTGATTGACAAAATATTACCGATTCCGACACACATGAGAAATAATCCTTCACACTGTTTTGATTTTGACAATGTTATTATTTTAGATCGCGAGTATAATAGGTATAAGAGACTGATTTTAGATAGTTTTTTTATTAATATAAATGTAAATACTATAAATAAACAGGAAGATTTTCAATTAATGAGTAAGCAATACCGTATTTTTAATAGAATCTTCAATAATAATGAATCATATATTTTAAATTTATATCATTATGTATCTATTTTTCTTGGTTTTATTAACTTATTAATTTCGATAGTATTTATCTTTACAATTAAAATTTATAAATTAAACTATTAAAAAGTTATATTGAATTCTCCTTTTAACCTTACTAATAATTATATACAATTATTTACATTCTTGGTTTTATTAATTAATTGTCTTGCTTGTATATATTTATATTTTTATAACGTTGTTTACTCATTATTGAATGTTTTCAAACATGTCGATAATCGCATTTCCATCATTATCCGTTTTGATCTAGTATCTTGCGCGACACTGATATCTTCGATCGCAATTTTCATGTATTAATAAAACCTGTATTAGTAATCATATATGCAATAGATACACGGCACAATATGTAGCGTCTGACTGTGACTCGAGGAATTTTCCTCTTATGATTAATCAAATTATGTGACTCTTTTAAATTATTGGTATACATTTATTTTAAATTTCACGACTGTATCTTTGTTATAATTATATTTATAATTTATAGTTAATAAAGATCTGAAGAGGTTGGAAACCAAACCAACGAAACGTCGTCACACAAATATTGGAGTTTATTTATTTTTCCACATGGGTTGTCTCTCTCACCTTTGTTGCTAATTTAATTATTGATCAAAATAAGGCTGATAATATTGAAAAATTATTTTATTCTCCATATCAGAAAGCTACAAAATTTAAAAATGCTATAATTACGGCTGGTGTTCTGTACGAAAAGTATTTAAATTTTAGACAGAAATTAATTTATTGGAAAGTTATCTCTAAGGAAGAGTGTTTAATAGATGGTTTGGAAATGTATTTCAAAAACGTAGACATACAATTTTGAAACACCGAATTTAATATATTTTACTGTACTCCGTTTAGACACTGAATTTACAATTCAGGAGAGCATTGTTGACTGGTTAAAAACTCACGACGAACCTGAGGATGAAGTGAAACGAAAGTGGCAGGATGCTTTTACACTCAGAGGTCGATGTAAGAAGATTGAGAATTACTTTGCTTCTTATAAATGTTTACAATCATCGTACGCTCACATTTTGGTAAATTAAAATTTTTGTATTTAAACATATGTATTTTTTAATATTGGTTCAATGGGTTTTTTATATTTTATATATTCTGTATTTATATTTTATATTTTCTTTATCCGGAATCTAAGAATAGATTATTAGAGAAGTGGGATATGGTTGCAAATGTTATAGTAGCTGTGGCCAAAGAAAAAACCGCTGCCAATTCTTTGGCACGTAGCTTCCTTCAACCTTATGTATCGCTTTAATATCTAAATTGTTTTCACTTCATATATAATTCTATAAAGTTTTTATGCTTTTTCGTTTGATGGATAAAATTATTTCGAAATAATTATATTACATAATCAATGCGTAACTGAAAATATTGTTTGTACAATTTGGTTGCGTTAAAATTTATAATGATCAGGGCGGAAATTATTGGCATAAAATAGTATATTGTATATTGCAACTAGGGGGGAAAATTTGCTTTTTCTAGCGAAGGTGATATTTTGAGCACGAGGGGAGTAATCGAGGGCGCCGTAGGCGCGCGAGTCGGGCACGAGTGCTCAAAATATCACCCGAGTCTGAAAAAGCCACTCCCCCCTTGTTGAACACCGTACTTGTTATGATACGTGCATGAATAGACCCTTTTTTAAGCATGCAAAAGGAGTAGGAAATTGAGAACTCTTTGACGCATAGCATATTTTCAAAAATTTTGAAAATTTTGAAAATTTTGAAAAATTTCAAAATTTTTAATTGCCGTAGACTACTTAAAATTAAAGTAGTCTATAGAATAACATTCGATAATCATGATGTTTTAACGAAAAGTTCAAAATTTAGTTTCCGAGATATAATGATAAGGATATAGTTCGCGGAACGTATCTAAAATCACCAGTGATCGAAAAATCGCCATGAATATACGCACATGCGTAACTGAAAATCTTATTTTTAACGAATTAATAAAACAAAAACAGCAAAAAACGAGTCTAAGTATAGATTAAAATCCATTAATGGAAACTGAGATCGAAGCGATACAGTTTTCAGTTATATAGAGTATACAGGGTAAGAAAACAAAATTTTGAAGCTTAATATCTTTAAAACTAACTGGTATCATAAACAACCCAAAGAAAGAGATAAAGGTGCTATATAATGCTAACTAAATCCAAAATTTTAAATTGATTATTGCCTTTTTACTCCAGTTATCGCATCACGTAGAGAAAACGACTCATAGTATACAGGGTGAAAAAACAAACGTTTGAAGCTCAATATCTTTGAAACTAACTGGTTTTATAAAAATCCCAAAGAAAGGGATCATTGTGCTATATAATGCTAACTAAATCCAAAATTTGAACTTGATTATTGCCTTTTTACTCCAGTTATCGCGTCACGTAGAAAAACGATTTTTTTCAGTTTTTGATGTTTTTCTCAGGATCTGCCCCATGAAATGACTTAAAATTTAAGTGGTATATAGTTCTAATTACCTTCAATAATCATATATTTTTTTAGAATGATTCGCTATTTAGTTTTTGAGTTATAACGATTTAAAAAAATTGCACTGTATGGTGTATAATAAAAGAACGACGAACGATAATATAAATTTTTCACGGTAAAAACATAGGCAATTTTATTCTCTTTCAGGTACATATTAAGCAATTTACTTTTATTAACTTTTCCGATAACTTTGTTGGCAAAAACTGAAATCTCAAAACTAAAAAATCACTATAAAAAAAACGCGTATATAAATTGTAAAAACGGACTTTCGTCCCACTATCTTCTAGCAAAAAAAGAAAATGAGACTTAAAATCCACTAAGTAGAAACAGGAAACAGGCGTATACACACACACACACACACACACACACACACACACACACACACACACACACACACACACACACACACACACACACATCCGTACGGACATTTTCTAAAAACACCATTTTTCGACTAAAAATTTATCAAAACACACTTCCCACATATTTTTACACAAACTCCAAAAATTACTATTACAAGGATTCCTTAGGAAGGAAGCAAAAGTAAACTATTATCTATTTCAAATGAGAGTTTGATAAATGCTAGTAATATATCATTGTGAAACATTGATTCTTTTTATACGTGATTAATTGATATTGATTTTTATTATGCAGGTAAAACGAATATTGCAGCATTTTTCTGTCTTGCAAGGTTGTTTTCTGTCTTGCAACACTCAAGCGAACAAGAAAGTTTATTAAGAACGAAAGATAACTACGAAGATGATTGTCAAAAACATAATGTTAGAGAAACGGGTATATCTCAAAAATGTATTTTTAATGAACTTGATGATTTCCACATATGCGAAAATATCATGTTAGATCTACTACATGATGCATTCGAAGGTTCAGCAAATGATACAATGATACATATTTGCAACGATATTATTTACAACAAGGAACTATTTACACTATTGCTTCCTCCTCAAGAGGAAGCTTTGTAATAGTAAAATTTTCAGTTTTGCTAATACTTCGTGGAAACGCATTTGGAGGTGTTTGGAGTACGAATCATACGTTTTTAGAATATGTCCGTGCGGTTGTCTGTGTGTGTGTGTGTGTGTGTGTGTGTGTGTGTGTGTGTGTGTATGTACGCATACCGCCATAATTTTGGAACCATGCGACGGATCGTAATAAAATTTTACCTGCATATATTTTTTCTAATTCTGAATTTAGGTCATTTTTTGTTTTATGATTCTGACCATTTTATGGCCATATTATAGCCATTTTTCTATTTTTGAAAAAATATTTTTGCTTTTTTATAATGATATGATTTATACAATATATTCAACAATAGTGTATCTAAAAGAACATAAATTTGTCTACTTTTTCCCGCAAGATTTTCTAGATTGACTGATCTGTTCATTTTTTATGATATAAAAGGTAATTTTTCGATAAACATATATAACTCAAAAAATAAATAGTTAAATGTTTTGAAAAAATTCATGACAATAAAAAACAACGATATCTACTAGTTGTAAAAATTTTAAGCAATTTTGGCGACTAGTTTTTGAGATAAAAATTAAAAACTAAAAAAAATGGTTTTTTTATGTCATACGATTACGGGAGTAAAAAGGTTTAAATTGAGTTGAAATTTTAGGAAAAGATTGATCTTTTGATCACTTCGGCTAGGTTCTTTTTGTAGCTTATGAAACCTTTTAGTTTAAAAGATATTAAGATTCAAATTCTTCAACTCTCACCCTGTATACTCTGTGTGACTGAACATTATTATTTTTGTTAAACCATATAATTTGATAATTAAAGCTTAGTATATTTTGAGAGTTTTCATGGTTTTATAAAATGTCCGTGCAGATGGTTTTGTCTGTGTGTGTGTGTGTGCGTGCGTGTGCGTACGTATATTTTTATAATTGTGGTGGAACTACGGTGATCGATCGCTCAGGTAAGATTGGACGTGCATATATGTTTTCTGATTTTGAATTCGAGTAAACCTATCCTTTTAGTATCGAATAGTAGCGAATATTTAAATCAAAGAATGAGTTGATTGTCCCATGTAATTATCTTCCACTAGCAGAATAGGAGGAAGCTAAGTGCCAATGACTTGGCAGCGGTTTTTTGAATAGTAGAATAGATAATTTTCAAGTGCATCAAAATGCAGATTTTAATCACATACCAGCCATTAAAACAGAACACCTTCAAAAGGGAAAAATAAAAATCTCTTTGTCTAAGTTGATGGCTTTTACTCGGTGTTTTGGTTTATTAATCGGTGATCAAGTTGATCGATATGATGAAGGCAAAGAAGAGGAAAATTCTTGCTATTCATACATTTTATTGTGTAAACTAGTTGGCATGATAACTTCACCAATAGTTTAAAAGACCGAATCGTTCGAATCGATTTTTTAATACGTGACTTCTTATCTTTCTACAAAAAACTTTTTGGTGACTTGAAATTTAAATTCCATAATTTGACTCATATTGTTCGATGTTTAAAAAATAATAGTCCTCTAATAATTATTGGACTATGCGATATGAATCAAAACACCGACAATTTAAGTTAACTGTTGTAAGCACATCAAATCGAAAGAATTTAATAAAAACTTTGGGCATTAAAAATCAGTCACGGATAGCTTACCTCAAAATCAGCAAAAAATTATCATCTAATGACATTACAATCGATAATTATGAAAATATTGACGAACTTAACCGAGCAAAGTATGTCTCTAATAACAAAAATGAGAACATTATTTATATTGAACTCGTGGAAATAGATAGTAATAAATATATAGTTGGAATGACTTTTGTTATTGACTTGAACGATGAAGATAAAATTCATTTTGGTAAATTTGATTCCATATTTATTGTTAACGGCAACGATGTATACTTACTATTTCAACCTTTTACTACCTTGTATTTCGATGAGCATTATTTTGCTTACTGCGTTAAAATACGTGAAATGTATGTTTCAAAAAATTAATTTAATTTTATAAATAAGTTTATAAAAATAAGTTTTAAATTTTAAAAAACCAAATATTCACGCCTGTATATTGGTCAATAAAAAAAAATTATCATTTGTTGTTACTAAACATATTTTGTAAGTTAGTAACTTTTTGTATTATAAATAACAATATTTGTATAATTTGAATGCCATTATGTTATTATAAACACACATGCAGACGAACCCAAAATAATAATAATGAACTGAAAAAATATTGCATAATTCTCTTTTACATAGTATAGAGGAAACAGAATATAATTTTTTTTAATAAAACTACTTATTTTACCATATACGCGCATTCGAAATTATAACATTAAAAAATGGAGTATATAAACCTAACCGTTTTTCCTCTATACTATACTAATTTGATACCATAAAATAATATTTTCATATAAAGTCTCATTATATAACAATATTATCATTCCTCTCCATATTTTAACAATAACTTTTGTAAAGAGCAATAGTGGGAGGATAACCCTGGTTTTTAAAATTATTAACACACCATATATTACTAAAAAACGGCAACGTTTCGTCCTTGGTGGGGACCTCCTCAAGCCTTTATTAAAAACAAAAATATATAAAGTACAAAAATATTCACAACATATCGATATCACAGGTACAAGTTGTTACACTATAATCGAAAAAATGGTCATATTATAATAAATAAGTAAATAAATAATATCACAATAGACAAAACGTGTCTCTCTCGTCGTACATATTATCAGTCAGTGGGAGCCGTATAAGCAAACACAAGTAAGTATAGAGTATGAGAGGCGAGAATGTCCGAAGTTACACGAGCTCACTTCTTCACGCATACATCGACGTGCTCACTTATTCATTCGTACATGGACGAGCTCACCTATTACACGCATACATAGGCGGTATATAATAGAATTAGGTTTGGTTCTTTATCTAGAACTTTAACATTATTAAAATCAAAACTATGTGAATGAAGTGTCGGGTTCTTTTGCTACCCGATGCGTGATTTTATACGCGTAAGATACGTCCGCGAACAACGTTCTATTTTAAGGTGCGCGAGGCAAGGAAGATTCAAACAAAACTCAGTAGCTCGTTTCAAACTCCGGGATGAATATCCGTATATTATTTCTGTTCAAGAAGGCAGATAAAGATACAAGTGTCTTCGTGGTTCCTCCCTTCTTCCGCTCTCCTCCAATCCTCGGGAGTTTCTCCGCAGTTCCTCCCCCGCAGGAGCGTCGTGGAGGAAGGTGGAAGGGGGTATTTGTCGCGTCCAGGTATGCTGGCCTTTTCTAGTCTGCAAGAGTGCGGGGCTGTAAAACGTCATCTGGACGGCTGCTGGTTTTTCCCGCTTTTTATTGCAGCTCCTGTCTGCTTTGCTTGTCCCACGCGCAGGGGATTATCGGAGCTGCTCGGCCCGTGCGACGGATTTTCTGAATTGCCCCGTTGTTTTCGGATCTGGTTTGGATTTCCCAGACTCGGAGACGAAGGAGCTGTCGCGCACGTGTCCGTCGTATACGGCTTAATTGCCGTGTTTTTTCTCTCTACGATTCTCCGCTTTCTGGCGACGCGGCTACTCTAGAGTCTAAATCTTACAATCTAATTTGAATTTTCGCGCTTGCTATCTGATGCGCGTACGCTCGCGGTATGTTAAAGATGGCGTCGTTACGCGACAGTGAAAAATCCTTTGTATGAGAAGGAATTGGTAAAATTTTGTCTAATGGAGTTTTTGTGTTCATCTATTCTCTTTTTAAACTTCTCTTAGTTTGGCCTACATAAGTAGCATTGTAGTTATTGCACGAAATCTCGTATACAACATTGGTCTCACACCATTTATATAAATATAAATATAATTATATAAATATAATAAAACGTTATAAAGAGGCGCGACAGCGCCGCGCTGGCGAGTAAAAGTATACGAACTATACGACACGATGACGGCGCGGGTCGCGTCCCTATTATACTTTGATATTGAGTTCTCTAACCTCAATAATTTTTCCAAACGCATTTATATCATTAGTGTTGCACCTCAGCCTGTTCTATCGCTATTGGCTTGAAAGCTATTTACCTAATCTTTCTGGAGAAAAAGATTTTTTTACCGATTATCTACATTTCCTAATCTTTGAAAAACTATACTGCTAATTCCGTTAGCTGCGGTATTTTGTTATCATCTGGATAGTAACATCTATATTAACACTCATAATATAATTTTTTTAATTTTAAGAATTTTCTGGAAACGAAAAGAAGACGGCTCAAATTTTGTGCAGGCCTCTATGCACAGATCTCTGCACATTATTTTCGTAAGGGAATATTCGATTCTTCAACGTTAAATAAGTTAGCAGAACATGTTTTATTTACATTAATATTAATTGTTATACTTCTGCCGGGCATCCCAAGACGTACAACATTTTTGCTTCCTCCCAGACGAAGCATTTCAATAGTAAAATTTTCAGTTTCGCTAAAACTTTATTGAAACATGTTTTGAGATGTTTAAAGTTCTAATTACGTGTTTTTAGAAATTGTCCGTATGGATTAGTGTGTGTCTGTGTGTGTGTGTGTGTGTGTGTGTGTGTATGTGTGTGTGTGTGTGTGTGTGTG
>CM053171.1:30400343-30456859 GCA_012977825.3 Pteromalus puparum
GTGTGTGTGTGTGTGTGTGTGGATGTGTGTGTGTGTGTGTGTGGATGTGTGTGTGTGTGTGTGTGTGTGTGTGTACCGCAATATTTCTGGAACTACTCTGTCAATATCAATAAAATTTGACATGCATATCAATTTTTCGATTCCTAATTCGGGAAAAACATTTTTTTTTTATTTTATCAACTATTTTTCGTTTTATGGCCATTTTTTGATTTTTGAAAAACACTATTTTGCGTTTTTTCAATAATTCCATTGTTACAAACGATTCAGCTAAAATGTATTTAAAAGATAATAAAATTATCTACTTTTCCCCGTTTGGTCCTCGGGATCGACCGCTCCGTTCGGCAAATATCATGAAAAGGGTGATTTTTTTAAAATTCATATCTCTGAAACTAAACATCATAACCTCACGAAAAAAATCATGTTTTGGTTCACATTAAAATTTCAAGTGATTTGACTACTTATTTTTCCAGTAATAAATCGAAAACTGAAAAAAAAGAGTATTTTGTGCCACGATTAAGAGCGTAAAAAGGTTAGGAAAAGCTAAATATTTTATGTGTTTTGGCTAAGTTCGTTGCGCAGCTTTGAATCCCTTATGGTTTTTATGATATCAAGGTTCGAATTTTTTTTTGGTTCCTTATATCTCTAAAACAATGTAGTCAAATGCTTCAAAATTTTATTTGGTGATTCACCATAAAAAAAGCTATCTGCTGTGGAAATTTTAAACGATTTTGTTTATCAGTTCTCAAGTATAGAGCTGAAGTGTAAAATCGATTTTTCTCAAAAATTTGGCTTCTTTTTATAGGGGTGTCTAATGCTTCTACAGCAAAATAATTAAATTTGGAAATATTTAAAATAGCATTCACATACTGTATTTTAAAACAATATTTTATTTATTGGAACAATAAATTTCATTGAAGGAAGCCACTTGCCAATTAATTGACAGCGGTTTTTTGTTTGTTATAGTGTAGTATTCAATGTTAGTGATAAGATTGCTGGTGTAGTGTTTAATACATGTATAATGAACATATACTTAAATTTGTTAAATAATAATTATTTAATTTGTATACGATATTTATGAAAAAATTAAGGCTATAGATACATCTTCATTATGAATAAATCTTTGAGAAACTAAAAAGAAATTGAAACTGGCTCGCCACGCGCGGCCTAAAACGCTCGCGCTTTGCGTTTTGCGCATATGGCCTAAAACGCTCGCCATGCCCCCCGACGCTCGGGCTTGGCGCTTACCATGCACAACGGTGCTCGCGCTGCGCGCTCGCTGTCTGACCTTTGTTATCTAATTATTAGTAAAAAAAACATTAACTTTTTATCTTTTTCGTATATCATAATGTTTTTACAAATATTCCTCATCACAACGAAATTTATTTTAAATATGATTAAAAACCCATTATTCGTAAGATTAAAAAAAAATTATCTTTTGATAGTACTTTAATTCAAATTATACCCGCGAAATTCCATAATATTCGGAACTATCCTATAGGTGGAAAATACATTAGTTTGTATGTAAGCTGTGACGTCACGCTTAACAAAACAAATTTTATTCCGTTCCTAAAACCATGAATTTTGTGCAAAGATAGTTTATTGTATAATTTGAACAGAAACATATTATTTTATTATCAGCGAGCTCGACCACTGCGCATACATTGTGCGCATCGATCTGGCGACCGGTTCGCGACATGCCCACGCAGCCGTCTGCCGTGTGTGTTTTGACTTTTCGATGCAGCCTCCCGGCCTCCGCTAACCGCAGTTTTGCTCTGGTCAACTTTTCGGTGATACCATAAGTGAGTACGTAGCGAAAAATGGCAACAACGACGTGATGCAGCAGTGTTATGAGTAGTTTTCAAATCAGGAAACTGCTATGGTGCCTGTATATGTTACCTGTTCTTCTTACTGCGATTCCGCTCGTGGATCAGTTGTTCGCGATTCTTGGTTTGTAAGAAAGTGCAAAAAATATTTTAAAGTAATGCACTCGGAAGGCACCGACGATGCGATGTATATCAATCCATCAAAAAATGCTGCAATATAAGAAGATACATAACTCCAGCAAGAAACTTTTTTGCTTGGAGGTTATCTTTTGTTTATGCGACTACTCCTGAGTCATGCTGCTGCTCCTGCTGATTCTACTGTTGTGCTGATGTATTTTTCTTGTTGAATGCTGTCTAGGTGACGATTCTCTATCACACAGATCCACAAAAAGTATCGCCGTGTTCTTGTGTTCATAATTTTAAAAACAGATATTGATTGTGTTATGTGCAGTGAAATCGTGACTATACGATTGTGTGATCTGTTTTTAGAGTTGAATCAGTGTTGTAATTCTGATGTCTCCTACTAATAGCTATACGGCATTGGTATCAGAGAACAGACAATTTAGTATTTATCGTTGCCAATTTGACCATGCAAGCACTACCCTGGCGCTGATTCGCACTGTCTGGGTGGTGTAGCTTGGCGTGGCCAGCCACGTTAAAATCCTCAAGGTGTCTCTGGAACTGATTCACACTATCTAAGTAGTGCAGGCTGGCATTGCTGACTTCTGCTGCTACATTAAGATTACCCTGGAGCTAGATTTACTCTGTTTGCGGTGGTGCTGATTGGCATCTCTGGGTACTTCAACATTATCTGCTGGTGCTGCTTGGTGTTTTTGGTGATCTTACAACCTTCAAGCTATTTTCGAACTTTCTGGCTGTCCTGGAGGCGTTTCTAGTTGCTTGAACCACCTGAAATTGAACATGGACCTGTATTCTTGCTTTCTGACAGTACTGGTTGGCGTAGCTGGCTGCTTAAACCATGTAGGAGTATTGATTAATGTTCTTGGATACTTCAACCACTTTAATACAGTTCTGGAGATGGGTTTGTACTATTCGACATGGTAATATCAAAAAATTATAATGACTCGTACTATATGTTTAATTAATATTGAATCTTTAATAGCTGTGGTTCAAAATACTTAATACATATTCTAAGTTTTCCTCGAAGTTTTCTAAATATAAATATCTTTTATTGCTTACGGGTATCTTAACAGTGATTATTATCAATATACTGCTAGTTTTCTATTTGTAAATATAAACTATGTGAAAAAGTTTGTAACATATTTTCCTGTATGTCTAGGTGTACGAGTAATCCTGCATTTTTTGGCATCATAGTCTACTGCATTCACCAGAGTACAACTGAAGATATTGGTGTCGTTGGTATCTGAGCCATCAAAATCTTGGACTTGGAAGAAAGCTCCATCAGGACACCTCCGGCAATACTGTTTACTACTATTGACAGATCAGTTTTCTTTATCAGGTGAGATCAGTGAGTTGAATAATTTATTTGTTGATATGAGTTTTTAATATGATTTTTTTTTGTTTTCTAGTATTCAAGTCATATTGCAACTGGAGAAATCATCTGGAAATCTGCTGGATGAGGAGCAGTAGGATCAAGGGCATTGGTCATATGCCTGATTACCGATAATAATAAATCTTCGTTAGTGTGTAACTTTCAGGTAAAATATTTTCTATATAATTTGAATAATTTCATGTGATTGATATAATTTATATTTTGCAGATGCAATGTTTACAAGATGCAGATAATAAATGGTTTTACTTTAAATATTATTTAAGTACAGAGGTTTTTTTGGTTTTAATTTCATTCTTTTTTTCAGGTACAAAATGAAACTAAGCATAATGCCAAGCAGTTGCAGCAAGAAATTATATTTTGAAGAGGACATTATTATTTTGAAACAGAAGAATTTTATTGATAAACGTAGCCAAGATTGATACAGCGCGTTTAAGTGTCTAAAAAATCGTTTCTAAAGTTGTATGTCAAAATGTGTTTAAAAAAATGTTTTCCACGTTAAAAACTTGTATTTTGAAAACGTCTAAAACTTTACCATTTAACATTTTTATGTAAAACGCTAATTCGCAAAGCTTTATGGCAAATAATCGTTTTTTTTTCTCTATAAAATCGATTTTGGGCTATAAACTCGAGCTATAAGCATTTTCAGGATTTGATGCTTATGGGAAAATGTTGTATATTTGAAATATCTACAACTTTTCCATTTTACTTTTTTTATTTTTTTATTTTTTGTAGAATGCTTAGAATTTGAGTTACAGCCAAAAAACCGGTTTTAGCGATTTTTAGAGATTATTATTTTAGAGATGCAGCAGTTGACCAAGCTCAAAGTAGCAGCAACCGCAAAAGTTGTATGAGTATAAGCAGCAAAAGCTGCACACACAGCAGTCGCAGCAGTGGCTCCTGAATGTGTAGCTGGGTAAACCCTGGACCAGTAACTCCAGCAGCACTGGACTCTGTACTAGTAACAGCAGCAGTAGTTGACCCTGGTTGAGGACCTGCAGTAGATCCTTAATGTGATGCTGTAGAACGTATATCAGTAACTTCCAACTCCATGGTTATGTACAGATGATTGAAGGAAGCCAGCAATGTAACCATCCCAGCAAACAGCGTGATTCTACCTCCAGGGTCGATTTCAGATGAATGAAATGGGACAGTAATGCTCACTGGCCCAACAGTCAGCGTGAATCTGGTTTCAAGGTCGTCCCTCGACCTTCAGCAATGCCAGCCAGCAACACCAGAGAGCGTGAAACTGGAAGCAGGGTCATCTCCAAGTAACTGAAGACTCCAGAAACGCCAATCAGCATCAGTAGCACCAGACGCAGATGACTGAAGCTTCCAGGAACGCCAGACAGCACCACCAGAGAGCGTGAAACTGAATTCAGGGTCGTCTCCCTGGTAACTGAAGCCTTCAGAAATGCCAAGCAGCATCAGTAGCACCAGACAGTGTCGATCCAGCTCCAGTCGTCTTGTCTGTAGCTATCAATGCCGAACTATACTGCACAGACAGTGTATAAGTCAACTACAGGGTCATCTTTACATCGTTGGAGCAGCACAAACAGTGAGAGTCAATCCTCATTTTGACTGTATCTTGAAATTTGAATGTATAAGTACAGCAGTGAAGGCAGCAAGAGCAGCAGCAGCAACAGGACACCAAAACAAGGGATAACCTCTTTTCGAGACAATCAGGATGTGTGGGCGCGTGATACGTTTTTGTTTGATGGATACAATTATTTTGTATCAATTACATATATATAATTAAAGCTCTAAAACGGTCCAGTTAGGTTAGTAGAACCGTGAGAGATTCGAGACACGAAATTAGTTAAAGGGAATATAAGTACACTCGAAGATCGTCGCCGGACCCGGGATTACCCCGCACTATCGGTTGGGTAATCGCAAGTCTCCCTACCCTCTGTAGCGGATATCCACCAGGGGGACGCTGCTCGTGTGTATCTGGGAGGTGAGGGGGGAGAAATATCCCTCTTACACCACACACTTAGGTAAACCACGCAGCGTCAGACTGGTATGTGAGGTACTACCATCTCACTACGAGTCTGTGATCAGGTGAGAGCCCGGGGTACAGGGTACTACCATCCTGAACCGAAGGATCACCTGTGAGGAGGGGAGAGGATATTAACTAGGTGTAAAAATCAAAATGTCTATACTTAATTACTTGTATTTGAATCAATAGAAATTACATGATCTGACTCTTAATAACTAAGGGGAGAGGGATGGCCGGCAGATGCACTGTTCAAGAGCGCTATGCTCGTAGACTACTAAGTACACTGGAAGCCGAAGCAATAGACGAGTACTACCATTCGTTCTATAGCTCCATATGAGAGGGTCAGATCACAAGTGACCCGCTGCTTAGCTCGGGCTCCTTATATACCCATAGCCTTCCCTCTCCCTAATGTTATATGCTCGCACGCCCTCTACCCACGCTTGGGTAGATTAATACATGGTGACTGTTAGCTCCGCTTAGTCGGTAACTTATCGGTGTCGTTAAGTTATCCGTTGTTGCTCTTTTACCAACCTTGCGGTGTTGCCGTCTCAGCTCTTTCTCTCTCTCCCTCTCTCTCTCTCTCTCTCTCTCTCTCTCTCTCTCTCTCTCGCTGAGGAATTCATTCCATGTAAGCGCCTCACGCCTCTGAAATACTCTACCATCACATTGACGCAATATACGATCCATTTCACAATTTAAACAGTTAGCAAAACAACACTTCTTCAACCTCGAAAACACACCACAATAAACATCGCCTCAGACTCAGTTTTCATCCCTCATCTCACCAAATCTCATCGCTCTCATACTAAACATAATCTCTCACACATTCAAACAACAAAACAAAATACCTATATATACTGGTTGTTGTATATAACCGATAGGTCCACTTGGGACTCTCCCCTCCACGCGCATGCGCGAGCTCGTCGAGCTGCCGTGACGCTCGGCGTCGCCGCAGTAGTTCGTCGCCGGCACTCCTCGAGAGCGCACGTTTTCTTGGCCCGCAGTGGTGTACTATTCTGCAATAAACCCCTTTTCCAAAAGACCCTTTTGTTCTGCTTTAAATCTACTTTATTTACGAGACTCACCCAACCTTATCCCAACACTGATTTATTATCATTCTCTACAAATTTAATTTGCACATCATAATATACAGTAAGAAAGACAATTTGACAATTTAATCTAATCCAATCTTAACCTCTCTCACTCACTCTCTCTCTCTCTCTCTCTCTCTCTCTCTCTCTCCCTCTTTCTGGGCCTTGTTTCTGCCGCTTGTCTGCCTTCGTGCGCTTTTGTTCTAGCTTGTTGCACGCTCACTATTGCAACCTTCAAACTGAACATTAATTCACTGGAGGCTGCATCTTTCTTCTACTGAATCTTTCTCTGCAAACTTTCCGGCATCAACATAACCTGCAATTCTCCACCGCTTCGCTTTCTCCGACAAGGCTTGGTCATTCTCTCAACAACATCAACGTGGCGCCATCTCTCAATCGATATCGATCGACGGACCACTACACCTCTCAGTCCGTCCAGCCCAGGTTGGTAATTTCGCTTTCTTCTCTGCTGCTACGCCATCTAATTTTTGAGCAATAAGCTCCTTGCTCTGTCGGTAACTTATAATACCTTCTACGACATCTACTTTACCGACTGCCAGTAAGTTATCGGCAAAATGAGCAAAAATAGCGAGAAGAACAGCGAATTATCATTGCAATACACCATCATCTGCAAAACCTGCAAATGCCCTATACAAACCAGGGATCCGATGATGTGTGAGGTATGCGAGCACCACTTTCACTCCAGGTGCGGCAAATTTCGCACCATGGCAGTGAAATCTGAGGAGATCTATGCCTGTAGCACATGTGCTGAGAGTCTCCTCAAGAGGAAGGCTGGGACCGTGGTAGTAACACCCTCCACCACGGACAGCCCCTCGGCCAATACCACATCCAGTAGGAGCACTCTCCCGAAGAAGAAGAGCACCTCAGCACCAGCCTCACAAACCTTTTCACGCAATCAATCGCCGTCTCGTTCAACATCATTAAATGCGCCAACCAAGACCAAGAGTGCCACGACGATTGAGAGCTCGCTGAAGAGTATTATGGAGGCGCTCGCTGACATTCGCCGCACGCAGGACGAGGCCCTTAGGGCTCAAAATGCCATGTCCGAAAGGGTCTCAAAGATCGAGACCAGGCTGGCCCCCATCGAAGAGCGCCTGAAAGTCCTCGATGCTTTGCCTCAGCTCACGACTCGCATGGAAAATGCTGAATCCTCCATCTCTGAGCTGAAGGCGCAGCTAGAACGGCTTTTGTCGGGTGAACGCCCACCGCATAATGCCGTTCCTATGGCCAGCGAATCGGTTGTCATTGCGAAGGCTAGGAAGCGCAAACTGCACACCTCCGGGCTTGGCGCAGCTTTGCTGAAGGAAGCTAGAGCCCCAGTCCTAGACAATCAGGAACTCATTAACATCAATGAGCTGCTTCCTCCAGATGTGCACAAGCTTCGAGCCAGGACTTGGGCGGAGGTCAAGAAGAGGCCGGGACACAAGGCCTACGTGAGGAATAGAAGGGTCCTCATCCGTTCCAGTAACGATGAGGAGAGGGCCATCATCATCAACTCCGAGGCTGACCTGGATGATTTTTTAGCCCGAACGCCACCAGAAGACTCCAACACACACACCTAATCGCACCTCAACTACCGTCATCATCGACATCGTCCGCCACATATTCATCTATCCCCCAGGTAACTCTGTCTGAAGGTCTAAGGGTATGTCATTTCAATGCGAATTCACCTACGGGTCACATTGAGAAGGTCAGACTCTTCCTGTCCACTCGTTCTCCCTTCCACGTAATAGCTGTAACTGAAACTTGGCTCTGTGACAAAATAACATCCATCCCTTCACTGGATAATTACATACTATACAGACGCGACAGAAACAGGAACGGTGGAGGAGTGGCCCTCTACATCCATCATTCATTGACAGCTAATGTTATTTCGTCGTCAGACGGCGACTGGTCCGGCAAGCCAGGTAAACCGGAATATCTATTTTGTGAGATATCTGCAAAGGGAGTATCACCCATCTTCGTGGGAGTTGTGTACCGTCCACCACATGCCCCTTTCATCCAAGGCTCTAATTTCGTAGAACAGCTCACCACCCTTATGCACAATTATTGAACGAAGGTCATTATGGGTGATTTTAACTCTGACCAACTTTCCTCATCTAAAGATGCCAATTTCATCAGGGCTCTCATTGAGGAAAACTCCCTAAAATCGATTCCCTATGGTGCTACTCACCATAAGAAGGATTCTGACACCTGGCTTGACCTCTGCTTAATCGATGAGCAGGATCGCCTGCTCTCACACTGGAAGACAGAGACCCCATTCATCAACGGACATGACCTCATCACGGCCACTCTCGACGTACAGATTCCAAGCTACGTACCTCAAACATACGCCTACAGAAACTACAAAGGAATTTGTGCTGAGAAGCGAAGGGACTTCCTTAGCACATGTGACTGGTCATCTTTCGCAACGTCATCACTCGACGAATGCATCACCATCCTTAACACTAACTTAACGAACGCTATAAATCATCTCACCCCATTACGAACTGTGACTCCAGGATGAAAACGTCACCCGTGGTTTACCACGGCTCTTCGTGACTTCTTGACAGAACATAACAGACTCTATAGGCGTTTTCGAAGAACTCGTCTACCCTGGGATCTGTATTTCTATCGACTAGCAAGGGACGAAGCTCATCGACGGGTCGAGGAAGCCAGGCTGAATTATTATTATTCACGTCTGTCAACCCTGACTGATGTCGCTGAGATTTGGAGAGAGCTTGAGAACCTTGGAATAACCACTTCCAAGGCACCCACTCCTTCTCGCTTCTCCTCAGAGGACCTCAACAAGCACTTTAGCTCGATTTCTAATGATCCTCACACTCCTGCTGTTGAGGATTATCTGCGTACCCTTGGGAGTATGGATTTTCCTGAGCATTTCAATTTCAGGACTATAACGGAATCGGATATATTAGTTGCTGTAAATCACTCCAGCACCCAGGCTAGAGGTAGCGATGGCATCCCACAGGTTGTTATTTCCAAAGCACTGCCTACACTCGCTCCCTTATTATGTCGGATTTTCAACCTGTCCTTGAGCGAGGCTCGCTTTCCCTCTGCCTGGAAGCTGTCGCTGGTGCGAGCACTAAATAAGGTCAGTTCACCAACAGCCCTGACTGACTACCGACCGATTTCCCTCCTCTGTTTCTTATCCAAGGCACTGGAGTGGCTGGTGCATAGGCAAGTCACTGAGTACCTCGAATCAAGACTCTTCCTTGACGATCTACAAACTGGCTTCCGCACTGGCCACAGCACACAGTCTGGCTTGATTAAGCTGACTGATGATATCAGGCTTGGTATAAACAGAAAAAAGGTCACGCTTCTTCTTCTCTTTGACTTTAGCAAGGCGTTTGATACTGTGTGTCACGTCAGGCTCCTCGGAAAGCTATCCTCCTTCGGCTTTTCCAAGCAAGTCATTCGCTGGCTTGCCTCTTATCTCACAGGAAGAGAGCAGGCCGTCATTGGTGACAACAACGAACCCTCCACTTTTCGCCCTCTTAACATCGGTGTACCACAAGGATCTGTGCTAGGTCCATTGTTGTTCGCGTTGTACATCAATGACATCGGCTTCTGCCTAGATTCTGATGTATCCCATCTAATCTATGCGGATGACTTGCAAATATACAGCCAATGCCACCTGGAGGAGCTGGATTCTTGTTCTGCCAAGATGAGTGCTAACGCCGCAGGATAATAGGCTGGGCTGCGAAAAATGACCTGAAACTTAATGTCCTCAAAACTAAGGCAATCGTCTTGGGCTCACCCTACTATATCAACACGTTACCAACTGTAGCTAACACATTTATCAACATAGGGGGAGCCCGGGTCGATTTTGAATCATCTGTGCGCAATCTGGGATTGGTGCTTGATTCCAAACTAACGTGGAAAGAGCATGTTACACAACTATGTAAGCGTGCTCACTCATTAATGTACAGGCTATATTTCTTCAGGAAGAGCACCAATCTCTGGCTGCGCAAGCATCTTGTGCAAACGCTCCTATTTCCAATCATTGACTACTGCTCACTCGTATACTGCGACCTAACACAGGAACTTGACACTAAACTGCAGAGACTAGTGAACACTGGAATACGTTACATCTATGGTGTAAGGAGGGACGAGCACATCTCTCCTTACAGGCGTGAGTTGCAATGGCTTACCACCGCTGGACGTAGGAGGTACTTCGCGGCCTGCTTTTTACGAAAATTATTTAACACAGCTGTGCCCTCTTATATCATGGCCTTCTTTGACTTCCACGTCGCACTCAGGCCTGTCAGGGGGGAGGTGACACCCTTGGATATTCCGGCCTTCACGACGGAGTCGCTGAGGAATTCATTCCATGTAAGCGCCTCATACCTCTGGAATTCTCTACCATCACATATACGCAATATGCGATCCATCTCACACTTTAAACAGTTAGCAAAACAACATTTCTTCAACCTCGAAAACACACCGCAGTAAACATCACCTCAGACTCAGTCTTCATCCCTCATCTCACCAAATCTCATCGTGCTCATACTAAACCTTAACATAACCTCTCACACACTCAAACAACAAAACAAAAATACCTATATATATATATATATACTTATTTATTATCATTTCGATAAATTTAATTTGTACAACATAATGTACAGTAATAAAGACAATTTAATCTTAATCTAATATCTCTCTCTCTCTCTCTCTCTCTCTCTCTCTCTCTCTCTCTCTCTCTCTCTCTCTCTTCCTCTCTCATATCTTCGAAACTCACTGGTATCGTAAACAACCCAAAGAAAGAGATCAAGATGCTATATAATACTAACTAAATCCAAAATTTCAAATCGATTATTGCCTTTTTACTCCAGTTATCGCGTCGCGTAAAAATAACGATTCATAGTATACAGGGTGAGAAAAAAAAATTATGAAGCTTAATATCTTTGAAACTAACTGGTTTCGTAAACAACCCAAACATAGGGATCGAAGTGCTGTATAATGCTAACTAAATCCAAAATTTGAACTTGATTAATGCCTTTTTACTCCAGTTATCGCGTCCCATAGAAAAACGACTTTTTCAGTTTTTGATGTTTTTCTCCGATGAACTTACTTAAAATTAAAATAGTATATAGTTTACTTTTATTAACTTTTTCAATAACTTTATTGGAAAAAACTGAAATCTCAAAACTAAAAAATCGCTATAAAAAAAAACAAGCCTACAAAATGTAAAACGGACTGTTTCTCCATCATGCTATAGTAAAAACTCCTTGAATTCGAAATAAAACAAAATATAAAAATAAAAAATAATGTATTATCGAGAAACGATGTATTATCCAGAAACGATGTATTATCCAGATTAACTTATTTATATTGATTTACACGGATAATTATAAATGTTTAAACCCTTTTCACACATTTTGATATTATAAATTTTAGACAACTGCTTTCTTCAGGAGAAAATATTTAAAAAAATTACGCTAATTAATAAATTGCATAATAGATTAACAACATTCCAATAATATACAAAAAAAAAAATATTGTCTTACTTCTTACCTCTCATTTTGACAATCATATTCTACTATAGTATCATAACATTCTTCATAACTTAAATCTGTAATTGTATCTTCATATGCTGTAGTCATTTTTTTAACTTTGCACTCACTGGCATAATCATCATAAAAGGAATGTTCGTCATACAAAGTTATCTGTCTCTCTAAGGAGGGTCGTCTCGTTGAACCTTAAATTTTAAATAAAATTATAAATAAGATTTTCATTTCAATCACGTATATAAAATTTTTTGCATTTTAAAATAACTAAGCTTGTCTATTATAGTACGGTTATATGTTCTCTTTACTTCCTACGTTGAGAGACATAAATTATTGTAAAATCAATAACTACTTTAATGAAATCTGTGTATGGATAAATCATTTTTGCAAACGTTATATTGTTAAATTAATTACTTAGACTTCTATAAAGATTATAGAAGCCCAAAACATACACGAGTGTAACCTCATTTTTACACGCAATACATATATATAAAAATTTAACAAGATTAAGTTCCTGTGTCTCTGACCGCAAATTTATCTACTCGGCATACAACCGAAGGTAGCCTTTTCATCTCCTTCTAGCCACGCGCTTTCTCGTGTTTCCTGTAATGCGTTACCTGTCAAATAGGGCAAAAAGAAAGAGTATACGACTCGAAAATAACCCCACGAAAAGAATACTTGCGATTTGCTAGTTTTTCAGGATACAAGTAAACGTGCGTTATCGCGGCCGCTACCGCGATGGCCCGATCGTATTGTCTCTCTCTTGCTTTTGCATACCTATCTATCGCCTACAAATATGTGCGACTCGTCGACTAGCTTAACACTTTGTACTGTGCGAGATTTTATCTTATAATTATATTAATTTTTCAACCCCAGTGATTATTTCGCTTGCACTCCGATACATTTTCTCTCACTTACTTGGCCGTAATTAAGTACATTGTCACAAAATTCCGACATGGTTATTTTCGTTAGTGCGCTATAGCTTGCCTACTATTGTCTCTACGCAGGCAGGCTGGTAAAGTGAGTAAGATGAGTAGATGGTGTGGGCTACGCTGCTGCTCATTTGCGTCCTGTCCTTAATCACTGTGTAACGCGAATATCGCCTTTAAAAATTTCCGATGGCAAGCATAGAATCCCAAAACGAGCCGTGTCACCGAGACTGATGCACCGAGCATCAAAAATAGTAAATTTATCACGCAAGCACGATTCGCTAGCGATGTTTAAATTTTAATTTCAATGTATTATAACCAGAAATGGATAATACAGAGTATTTCACAATATAAGAAATACCCATATTGCAAAGGTAAACTGAGTGATTTGTATGCAACCTGGTATTACAGAAAAAAAAAAACCGCTGCCAAGTTCTTGGCACTTAGCTTCCTCCTATTCCGTTTTTTGTTATTGTTTTAAATGTAATAGTAGATTGTGCTAACGCCACACGAGTTGCACTTACTACTTTTCAAGGTATACACGGTAAGAGTTGAAGAATTTGAATCTTAATATCTTTTAAACTAAACGATTTCATAAGCTAAAAAAAGAACCTAGCCAAAGTGATCAAAAGATCAATCTTTTCCTAAAATTTCAACTCAATTTAAACCTTTTTACTCCCGTAATCGTACGACATAGAAATTTATAGATTATTAGTTTTTTAGTTTTTTATTTTTATTTCAAAAACTAATCGTCAAAATGGCTTAAAATGTTTACAACTAATAGATATCATTGTTTATTATTGTCATGAATTTTTTCAAAACATTTATTTTTTCAAACTATTTATTTTTTGAGTTATATATGTTTTTCGAAAAATTACTTTTTATATCATAAAAAATTAACAGATCGGTCAATCTAGAAAATCTTGCGGGAAAAAGTAGACAATTTTATGTTCTTATAGATACACTATTGTTCAATATACTGTATAAATCATATCATTATGAAAAAGCAAAAATATTTTTTCAAAAATAGAAAAATGGCCATGAAATGGTCATAAAATAGTCTAAATCTTAAAAGAAAATTTACTCGAATTCAGAATCAGAAAACATATATGCACGTCCAATCTTATTACGATCGATCACGTAGTTCCAGAATTATAACAGTATACGTACGCACGCATGCATGCACGCACGCACGCACTCACACACACACACACGCACACACAGACAAAACCATCTGCACGGACATTTTATAAAACCATGAAAACTCTCAAAATATACTAAGCTTTAATTATCAAATTATATGGTTTAACAAAAATAATAATGTTCAGTCACACAGAGTATACAGGGTGAGAGTTGAAGAATTTGAATCTTAATATCTTTTAAACTAAAAGGTTTCATAAGCTACAAAAAGAACCTAGCCGAAGTGATCAAAAGATCAATCTTTTCCTAAAATTTCAACTCAATTTAAACCTTTTTACTCCCGTAATCGTACGACATAAAAAAACCATTTTTTTTAGTTTTTGATTTTTATCTCAAAAACTAGTCGCCAAAATTGCTTAAAATTTTTACAACTAGTAGATATCGTTGTTTTTTATTGTCATGAATTTTTTCAAAACATTTAACTATTTATTTTTTGAGTTATATATGTTTATCGAAAAATTACCTTTTATATCATAAAAAATGAACAGATCAGTCAATCTAGAAAATCTTGCGGGAAAAAGTAGACAAATTTATGTTCTTTTAGATACACTATTGTTGAATATATTGTATAAATCATATCATTATAAAAAAGCAAAAATATTTTTTCAAAAATAGAAAAATGGCTATAATATGGCCATAAAATGGTCAGAATCATAAAACAAAAAATGACCTAAATTCAGAATTAGAAAAAATATATGCATGTCAAATTTTATTACGATCCGTCGCATGGTTCCAAAATTATGGCGGTATACGTACATACACACACACACACACACACACACACACACACACAGCCATCCGCACGGACATTTTCTAAAAACGTATGATTCGTACTCCAAACACCTCCAAATGCGTTTCCACGAAGTATTAGCAAAACTGAAAATTTTACTATTACAAAGCTTCCTCTAGAGGAGGTAGCAAAATTGAGATTTTCTGAATTTTGGCTTTCACTGCCAATTTAAATGGCTTATAACTCAAAATAGAAGCATTTTAGGAAAAAATTAATAAATACCTTTTATTTTGTAAATTTCCTGAATAATTAAAAAAAATTATTTTTATTACCTGTATAGCATGTTTTGAATTAGTTTCCATGAGATTTAACACTAAAAATCAAATTCTGCCCTAGCGAAAAAATCACGTGATTAATCACATGATTGATCGCGCCATAAATCACTTGATTTCTCACGTGATATATGCACGCTCCACAGGAATTGCGATCCTGAGGTGCCCAAGCTACGGTGCGCCAGAACTAACGACATCATCGGAGATACCAACCCTCAAATCAGGAAAACAAGATGACCACTTGACGGTCCTGAAGAATACAACCAGGGTAACGATCGAGTACGCCAAGGA
Source organism: Pteromalus puparum (assembly GCA_012977825.3). Classification (NCBI taxonomy): domain Eukaryota; kingdom Metazoa; phylum Arthropoda; class Insecta; order Hymenoptera; family Pteromalidae; genus Pteromalus; species Pteromalus puparum. The sequence continues at coordinate 30,415,801 of CM053171.1, forward strand.
CAGAACCAACGTGCACGGTCCGATTAGAATGGGCCTCGCAAAGGCAATGAAAGATATAACAAAGATAGAAGAAAAAGATGCGATTCTAGCAGATATGGGGAGCAAGAGGCCAAGAGAAATCCTGAAGAGAAGAGAGCAGGAAAGCGAGACAGGAAGAGACAACGACATGAGAAAGCGGTGATGCAACGTGAGACCCTCGCTCCAAGAGTCTCTCACAATGCACTAGAGCCACTGGCGAAAACCGGGCCCAAGAAAAACAAGCGTCCTCAAGGGATTTTGGTGAAAGTAGGGTAAAACAAGACGTACGCGAAAGTCCTGGGGAAAATCCGAAAGGATGTAAACACGGACACCACTGGGACGATGGTGCTGGGAGTCAAGCAAACAAGAAGTGGAGACGTCCTCCTAAAATTAGGAAGAGGGTCTGACAGTTTAGCATTTACTGCGGAAGTAGAAAAATCAGTGTCTGGCCTAGAAAAGGTCAAAAAGGAAGAACGGAAGGCTACCCTAAAAATAAGGGAAATGGACTTAAAAGCTACGGAAGACGAGGTGAGAGTAGTGATAAGAGGAGCCCTCAGAAAGCCAGACAATTGCAGGATGGTGACCTTACTGAAGCCAAACATAAGAAGCCTTAGAATAGCCATAACGATACTCAGCGAGGGAGAGGCTGAGGGGCTCCTAGAACTAGAACACATTCGCATGGGCCTTGTCAGTTGCAGAATAAGAAAACGTGTAAAGGTAGTGCGGTGCCACAAGTGCTTAGGCTTTCGACACTGGAAAGATGAATGCAATGGGGCATTTGTCCATCCTCCACAGAGGATGGACAAAAGGAAGAAGGCTGCAAACATGTAGCTGGCTTCGGCGGCTGTAACGTATTCAGGCGTGCCCTGGATACGGCGAAGAAAAAACCGCTGCCAAGTCATTGGCACTAGCTTCCTCCTATTCCGCTAGTAGAAGATGTACATAGTGCTAAAAAATCTGACGGATCAATGATATTCCTTTGACGATTGTAGGTTTTAGATGCCATGACACAACGACACTATATAGGGAGGGCGTATCAGGGAGGTGGGTTAAGGTGGGATGCCGGAAAGGATAATGTATAAAAGTGGTCCCAACAAGGTGGAGGTGGCGGGCCATTTGCTGCTGAACAGTGCGGTCGATATCGATGGCTAAGCGGGGAAAGGAAGGTGATTTTATTCTCTTTTAAATGCGCTATAGCTGTATTTTTGTGTAACATTAAGATTATACGAAAAATGTCAAAAATAATTTTGCAAAATTCAATAAACGGCCATAAAATGAAATTTAGTTAGCACAATTGAAAATAATTTCTTTTCCCGAATTCAGAATCCAAAAAAGGATATATATGCCAAATGTTGTAGAGATTCATAACCTGGATTCAATAATATTGCGGTACACACACGCCCTACACTGTACACACAAATATATAATTATATTTTTATGTATGATTAGATTAGGTGTTTGAAACTTGCAACAGCACAAATAGCTTTGGTAGTAAGACATTGGATTGTCAAGTGGAGGACAGGGGTTCAAGTCTTGGTCAGGGAAATTTTTCTTCTATTTTTTTGCTATTTATTCATTTGAATTATCAATATCATCAACTATTTTATAATTATTTAGATGGAAAATAAACAATTTAGTTCAATATAAACAAATATTGAAATTATATGAGTGATTTCTGACGTGATATATCACGTGATTAATCACATGATTGATCGCGCCATAAATCACTTGTCTCAGCAAGATGGCCCACCCTCCACCTTTGCTGCGCAGCACTTTTATAGCATATCTTTTGGATCCACCTTAACCCCCACCTCCCTGATACCCCTTCCTATTAAGTGTTCGTTGGTTTATGCATCTAAATCTTACAATCGTCAAAGCGAATATCATGTATCCGTACAGATTTTTTTAGCAACTATTGTAATCATCTTCTACTTAGCGGAATAGGAGCGCAGTGCCAATGACTTGGCAGCGGTTTTTTCTTCGCCGTATCCAGGGCACGCCTGAATACGTTACAGCCGCCGAAGCCAGCTACATGTTTGCAGCCTTCTTCCTTTTGTCCATCCTCTGTGGAGGATGGACAAATGCCCCATTGCATTCATCTTTCCAGTGTCGAAAGCCTAAGCACTTGTGGCACCGCACTACCTTTACACGTTTTCTTATTCTGCAACTGACAAGGCCCATGCGAATGTGTTCTAGTTCTAGGAGCCCCTCAGCCTCTCCCTCGCTGAGTATCGTTATGGCTATTCTAAGGCTTCTTATGTTTGGCTTCAGTAAGGTCACCATCCTGCAATTGTCTGGCTTTCTGAGGGCTCCTCTTATCACTACTCTCACCTCGTCTTCCGTAGCTTTTAAGTCCATTTCCCTTATTTTTAGGGTAGCCTTCCGTTCTTCCTTTTTGACCTTTTCTAGGCCAGACACTGATTTTTCTACTTCCGCAGTAAATGCTAAACTGTCAGACCCTCTTCCTAATTTTAGGAGGACGTCTCCACTTCTTGTTTGCTTGACTCCCAGCACCATCGTCCCAGTGGTGTCCGTGTTTACATCCTTTCGGATTTTCCCCAGGACTTTCGCGTACGTCTTGTTTTACCCTACTTTCACCAAAATCCCTTGAGGACGCTTGTTTTTCTTGGGCCCGGTTTTCGCCAGTGGCTCTAGTGCATTGTGAGAGACTCTTGGAGCGAGGGTCTCACGTTGCATCACCGCTTTCTCATGTCGTTGTCTCTTCCTGTCTCGCTTTCCTGCTCTCTTCTCTTCAGGATTTCTCTTGGCCTCTTGCTCCCCATATCTGCTAGAATCGCATCTTTTTCTTCTATCTTTGTTATATCTTTCATTGCCTTTGCGAGGCCCATTCTAATCGGACCGTGCACGTTGGTTCTGTCCTTGGCGTACTCGATCGTTACCCTGGTTGTATTCTTCAGGACCGTCAAGTGGTCATCCTGTTTTCCTGATTTGAGGGTTGGTATCTCCGATGATGTCGTTAGTTCTGGCGCACCGTAGCTTGGGCACCTCAGGATCGCAATTCCTGTGGAGCGTGCAGACCGAAATCCACGGCACTCTTCCTGAGGTCACAGGAAACATTTCTCCAGTCGCACACAAGGCGACATTTATACTGCCCTGCTTGCTCAGGCAGTCCGGGGACGCCAACCCCCGTAGGGAGCAAAGTCCCTCCCTGGACGGTGTGTGTGTGTGTGTGTGTGTGTGTGTGTGTGTGTGTGTGTGTGTGTGTGCGTATGTGTAGGTGAGAATTTGGGTGTTTATGTGTGATGCGTTATAAAGAGAAAAAGAAGAGAGAGAGAAAGTGGAGAGTGCCCCGTCCATGCCCTCTACCTGTGAGAAACAATCACTTGCTCCTATGTGAGACTCAGTTTCCCTCCGTTTACTTTTTCTCTCTAATTTTTTTCTTTCTCCTTTATTGAAAACAAAACAATGTTTAGTAAAATTATTCATTATACATTGATAAATATAGTTCCGCACTAGAATTTTTAGCGCGTAATCTTGAATCGAATGGAGTCTCGCTAACGTGAGAGCAGTCCACTTTATCGAATCCATTATCAGCCTGATTAAGACATTCATTTTTCTTTTTAATTATTGTATCAAGGCAAATGCGTTCTTTACAGCGCAAGCTGGATTGCTCTTGCAGAGTTTGTGATATGAACACAAAACAGCATCGCTATTCTTACACATATCCTTGAGAAAAGGACATCCTATCTGTACCAGGTGGATGATGGTTCTGCCTGGAATCATCAGTTCCAGCCAGTGTTTTTTTCTCTCGACCCTTGACGTAAATGAAGCTGACGCCAAATAGATTCATTCGTACGGCTTCGCCTACACTTGCGTACATAATATTTCTAGAATCCCAAGGAATGCCGTGATTATTCTCCAGCCATCTCCCTGTAGACTTTTCCTCGTCGAGAAGATTCGATCAGTACGTTGGTAATTGGAACTTGAAGACCAGAGGCAGAGCAGAGTCCTGGAGACCAAGGACGGCCATATTCTTGAACACGAAGTTGTTCGGCACTCTTTGGTAGCCTTGCATATCCACGACGTATTCCAACATCTTCTTCAGCGATGTTACTCATTCGACGAGCTGTGTCCTACTGATGCTCTCCTTCACGGGAATACTTTTAAAGCTGCCGACACGGTTACCCCTCCTTATGTTCTTGAATATTCCTTGCAAGTTCCTTCGTAATTTTCTTAGCATGTTTTCTTAGCTCGCTCTCTCTCTCTCTCTCTCTCTCTCTCTCTCTTCGTAGGAATTGACTCCTCTGGTAAGCTGTAGAATTCTCGATTGTTCTTCGTCTTGCTCCAACTTCGATCCGTCACTCCCGATGAGCTGCATCAAACTGACGAAGTCGTCTTTGCAGGCTCCCTTTTATTTATTTATTTATTTATTTAAACCAGTGAAATGTTCACAGAGTATTAGTCAAAACAACTAATACCCAAAAACCCTGCCGAGGTAAACAGTGTTACCTGATCGCAGGACTGGGATGTACAGAGAAATAGAAATATAAAAAAGTGAAAAACTTATATAACTAACTTCTTAAAAACTAAAAAAAACAATTTATAATTTATATAATTTTCGTATTCAATTAATAACAGTTTTGGTTGTATATGTTGGTACACTTTGCGTAGTAATAATATATATGGACGTTACCATCATTTTTCATATTATGTATATTTATATACAGTATCTCAAACTACCCCTATAGCACCCGATAATTTGGCAACATTGCCTCAACATTGCATTGCAAGACTGGCTAGATTCGGCAATATTGCTAGCGCGTAAAACAACATTGCTGCAACCATTAGGCAATGATGTCACGCACCAAAATGTCCGCTTTTTCATTGCAAGGCTGGTTATCTCCCACAGAAATCCCAATATTTTGGGAACATTGCCTAAAGATTGCCCTACCAGATTGTGCAATATTGCATGAAGCCTTATTAATATTCCTGCAACTATTTAGGGAACATTGCTACTAGATTGTGTAATATTTAACTAATACTGCGCTAACCTTAAAATATTTTCGCATCATTATAAAAATTGTTATACGTCTGATCACAGACGCATCAGACACAGCTATGGGAGCAGCCCTCGAGCAACGCTCAGGCAACTCTTGGCTTCCCCTTGCCTTCTTCTCCCAGAAGTTCTCCCCTGCGCAGACCAAATACGCCACCTACGACCGGGAGCTAACAGCCATCTACGAAGCCATTCGACACTTCCACCACTATCTCGAAGGTGTGGAGTTCATGATTTACACAGATCATAAACCTTTGATATATGCTTTACAGCACAACAACGACAAAATGCCAGCTATTCGCTCGCGCAGATTGTCTTACATCGCCCAGTTCAACACAGAGATTCACTATCTCCCAGGTGAAGAGAATGACGTTGCAGACGCCCTGTCTCGAATCAACGCTTTCACTTCCCCTGCACTTTTCGACTGGAGCGATCCAGAACTCCTCGCTGACCCACAAGTCAGAAAAGTTCTAGCAAATATCAACGCATTCAAGCTTCCGACGCTGTTCGACGCGAAACAGCTGAGCGAAGAACAAGAGAAGGACGACCAACTCAAGGAGATTCTCAACAATGCGAACCATCCGCTCAAGCTTCGCAAGCTTACTTGGGGCTCCGCTCACGCAGCGTTCTACTGCGACATCCACGAAGATGTAATCCGTCCTTACCTCCCTAAGAAACTGAGGAAGACAGTTTTCGACAACTTCCACTCACCATCGCATCCTGGAGTTAAAGTCACAGCTCGACTCATACACCAACAGTACGTATGGCCTAACATGAGTCGCGACATTGCAACTTGGTGCAAGACATACGTAGCTTGTCAACAAACAAAAGTGACAAAGCACAACAAGTTTTTGCCCAAGCATTTTATTACTCCAGATGCAAGATTCGATCACGTCCACTTGGACCTCGTAGGACCTTTCGCCTACAGCCACGGCTACACACATCTCCTCACCATCATCGATCGCTATACGAGATGGCCTGAAGCAATTCCAATTGCTGACACCACTGCAGCAACTCTAGCTCGTGCATTCTACGACAACTGGATTTGCCGTTATGGCGCACCAACAACGATCACCACAGATCAAGGTGCTCAATTTGAGTCCAGTAGATTATTTTCCGAACTCCGGTCAATCCTCGGAATTAACAGGATTCGCACAACGTCATACCATCCTGCCTCCAACGGCATGGTGGAGCGCCTCCACCGAGACATCAAAACAGCTCTCATGTGCTACGGAAACAGTCAGGAATGGTTCCGATTACTTCCAACAGTCATGCTGGGACTGCGCACACGCATCCGTCTAGACACAGACGCCAGTCCAGCCGACTTAGTCTTTGGAAAATCAGTAAGAATCCCTGGTGATTTCTCACCTGTCACCAGCGAAGAGCCAAACGTTCGGACATTCTACAACGAATTTCGCGATTTCATGCACCAACTGAGACCAGTTCCAGTTAGCCACAAAACAGCAATTAAACCATTCCTTCATCAAGGCATGGAAACTTGCTCCCACGTTTGGCTACAAGAAAAACCAATCAAGCCCGCTTTGACTCGGCCTTACACTGGCCCTCACAAGGTCATATCTCGCAACATGGAGAACCAGACCTTGGTAATCGAAGTCAACGGCACACAGAAAACAGTGTCTTTGCAACGCGTGAAGCCAGCGTTCATTCTGCAAGAGGATCCTGACGGCATTAAGGAAAACACAACACCTGAACCGATCAAGATTCCTCAGCCAACGGAAGTCAATCGCGCTCAACCAGCACCCGGTACTCCTAAAACCACCGCATGCGCCTCAACAGATGACATTCAACCTGCACCTTTGTATCCACTACCGAAGATCCAACGGCATCAACCGATTCCTACACCTCAACCTCCGGTCCCAACGCGTTAGATTCGTTGCCGAACATTCTTAAACGCGAAAAGAATGTTGTACTTCAGCTCAGGTTCACACAAACGCGCTCGTAAGAAACAAAGCTCTTTTGCGGGGTTGGGGGGGGGGGCTGCATGTACCTAATTCTACCTTCCGACTCATTACACGCTACTCTGTACCTATACTTATGAACCCAAAAAACCAACCAAAGCCCTAGCCAGCTAGGCAAAAATGTTTTTTTTGCTTTCTTTGCGTTATCTAGTTTTAACATTAATATTGCATTACGTGACTAGCAAATTATGGAGTCAGATGGAGCGAAACCATCAATACAAACATTGTATTACATTACGTTACACTACAAGAAAATACTTGTATAATCATCACACTGTGATTCTAATTCTAGTACTTTTGTAATTCTAAGCGCAAACTCGTTATACGTTCGAACATTTAGTTTTTATGAAAATGTTAATTATTTTTGTAAATACTCTCCAGTTCCTGACAAACTTTTTTTTTGTAAAACTACGCAAAATTTTGTTAACTCCTCTCTCTCGCAACTTTACTTAAGTTGACTAATCAACAAAAATGCTTCTCATTTTTTCTTCCTCGGGGGTAGTACTGTAGGTACCCCACCGATAGGTGGCGGCACGTCCGATCACAGAGAGAGAGAGAGAGAGAGGGAGAGAGCGGCTCACGCCGCGAGCGAGCGCCTCGCTCAGTACCGCTTCGACTACGATCCAGACCAGTCAGGCTGGAGAGACAGAGACCAGAATAAAGCAGTTAGTCCAGGATAGGCAGAGTACTTTCTCCACCTCGACCGCCTCATCCCGACAGATATATATATATATATATATATATATGTCATGATCCTATTCGTATAACTAAAACACGCTGTGCGCGCGAAAATTTTTCATTTTTTCGTATTTTTCATATCTTTTCGTTTTATCACAGCAATAACGCAAAAACAAACCAAATACTCCGCAAACTGAATTTGTTTCGTTACAAAATATCTCTACTTACCTCTAATTCGAATAAAAAAGTCAGGTTAGTTGGGCATCGTACCATACAGAAACGGCGCGTATTTCAAAATGACGCAAGTAGCACGCCACGCGCGGCCTTTCGGCCGTGGTGACTTACCGCCTTGCATCGCTTCGCGTTTTGCGCTTCGCGCTCGCTGTCTGACCTTACTACTTAATCTAATTATTAGAAAAAAAATCAATAAAACATTGACTATTCATCTTTTTTTCGTATACAATTAAAAAATGTGTTCGCCATACATAGCTTCAAAGTTTTTAGAAATATTTTAGTTTTTGACTTATGATTTTCAATATTGTTGATTTTCGAATAGACATTCATATAAATTTTAACATGTATTCTCTTATTGCAACGAAATAATTAAAAACAATTTTTTTATTCTGTAAGATTAGAAAAAATCTTTTTATAGTACTTGAATTCTAATTATACACGCGAAATTTCATAAGTTGGCCTAATTCGGAATTATCCTATTGGTGTAAAATACATTGATTTATATGTAAGCTGTGACTGTGACGTCACGCTTAACTAACCGAATTCCATCCCGTTCCTAAAGTCGTGAATTTTGTGCAAAGATAGTTTATTACATAATTTGAACAGAAAAAGTATTAGTTTTATTATCAGCTAAGCAAAGCCGAACAGCTGTTCGTTGCCTCTGTCGCAGTGAGACAGCGAGCTTGACCACTGTGGATACATTGTGCGCATCGATCTGGCGACTGGTTGGCGACATACCCATGCAGCCGTCGGCCGTGTGTATTTTGACGTTTTGAAGTTGCCTCCCGGCCTCTGCTAACCGCAATCTTTTGCTCTGTTTAACTTTCCGGCGATATAAGTGAGTGCGTAGTGAAAAAACGGAAACAACGACGAGATGCAGCAATGTTATATGTAGTTTTAAAATCAGAACAGAAGTGCTGCTATGGTGTCCATACGTGTTTACAAGCAACAGCTGCTCATCGCGATCCCGCTCGCGGATCAGCTGCTCGCGGTTGTTGCTTTGTAAGACAGTGCAAAAAGTATTCAAAAGTGATGCACCCGGAATGGCACCGACGATGCGATGTGTGAGCAGTGTGAGTGTCAGTTCATGAAGGAGTGCTGCTGTATAGGAAGACATGTAGCTCCAACAAGAAACTTGAGTTTTTGCTTGGAGGTTACCCTTTGTTTTTTTAATTGAAGTACTCCTGCGAATGCTGCTCCTGCTCATTCTATTGATGTGCTGATACATTCTTTTTGCAAGATGCTGCTTGGATGAAGATTCACTATCGCTTAAGATCTACGACTGGTTTTCCTTTGTTCTATTTCCTGTGTTCATTATGTTTATATCTATTGTGATATCTGTTTTTAGAGTTGTAATTCCGATGCCTCCCAAGATCACCCTGGACTGGATTCAATCCCTCTCTCTCNCTCTCTCTCTCTCTCTCTCTCTCTCTCTCTCTCTCTCTCTCTCTCTCTCTCTCTCTCTGGTGGTGCTGGTTGGCGTTTCTAGGTAATACAACAGCCTCAATACGACTCTGGAGCTGGATTTATGGTATCTGATCGTGTTGCTTGGCATCTTTGGCTGATGTCATCACCAGGAGACAACCTCAGAATTACATTTGAACTTTCTGCAAGTGCTGGTTGGCGTTTCTAGCTGATTGGATCACCTTGAGACGATCTTGCAACTGAATTGATGCTGTCTTGGAGTATTGGTTGGCGTTCTTGGATACTTCAACTATTTTAATACGAATCTGGATATGGATTTATACTATCTGACAAGGTAATTTTGGAAATATTAGAATAAACTTGAACTGTATGTTGAATTTATATTGTATCTTCAATAAGTTTTAACTTGAAACGCTTTGTCCCCTATGATAAGTTCTATAATCTTCTGTTTGTAAATGTGAATTATGTGACTGAGATGGTTTGACGGTATTCATACTTAAAAGCTGCCTTGTTTCAAATTTTTATGCAGAGATCAGTGGTCTGAATCTCTCAATAATTATTTATGAGTTTGATTTTGTAATATTTTTCTGTATGTCTAGGTGTATAAAAACTTCTGCATTTGTTGGATTATGGTCTACTGCGTCTACCGGAGTCAACCTAAGGATACTGATGGTGTTGATAACTGAGCTATCAAAATCTTGGAGTTGGAACGTAACTTTATTCAAGACTATGGCACTACTATACTTCTACTATACGTATCTATAATCATATATTTTAGAGGCTGGTTTTTCTTTAACAGTTAATTAAATTATACAGTCATTGTTTTCTAGTTTTATTATTTAAATTCTATTTTTCTTGTAGATGAAAAAAAAAACAATTTAACATGGAAGGACTCAAGAGGATTTTCAAATGATTTTAAAGATAGTTAACAGAAGATTCAAGATTTCATAAAGATTTGATTTAGCAATAGGGTTTCATTTAGAAAATGTATTATAATAGCATAGTTTAGAGGAACGTGTCAGGCTTCTCAGAGCAGGCTGAGATATCGAATCTCATACATTTTTCGCACTGGGTCTGATGGGACATGTTGCAGCGAAGTTATTATTGAATTTATGTATCAAAAAATCGCTTCTAGAAATGTTGTATGTCAAAAAGTGTTAAAAAATATCTGTGCCACGGTAAAAAGTTGTGTTTTGAAAATATCTACAACTTTTATGTTTAAGATTTTTATGTAAAACGTAAATCCGAAAAGTTTTATGGCAAATAATTCGTTTTTTAGCTGTAAAAAATCGATTTTGGGCTGTTAACTCGAGTTCTAAGCATTTTCATGATTTTATGTAAATGGAAAAAAGTTGTATTTTTCAAAGATCTACAACGTTTCCATTTAACTTTTCTTTGTAGAATGCTTAGAATTCGAGTTACAGCTAAAAAACCCTTTTTAGCGATTTTTTAGGTGACCGCATTTTGCGTATATGTGCAGGATCAAGTCCAAAATAGGAACGGCACCTTACTATCATGAGAGGAGTTCCCAAAAAAACTTTTAGCCTGATGGACTAAAGCCTCTCAGAGATAATTACATCACAATAAAATTTTTATTAACAATTACATGTAATTACATGTAAAATCAAACAAATTGTGCCCGCATTTCAAAACAACGTAGAGGATCGGGATAAAAATAAAATAAAATAGTTTTTTAGTTTGTGCGATTGAAGACTCCTCCTAAAATTTCAGCCTGATCGGTCGAAAATTGCGTGAGATATCGCATCTCACACATTTTTCAAAAAAAAAAAAAAAAAAGACAGAGTGAGTACGATTTAAAGCGCGTAAAATTAGGTTAAGGGGGCAAGACACTTTTAAATTGAGCACTTTTAATTTGCTCATCGCCGACAGAGACCGCTGGAAAACCAGGAATTCCGGAATATATAATGTGCAGAATACAACGTGGTAAACTCCCTCCCGTTTTTGTAGCCGTAATTTACCGACCACCGGGTATATCCTTCACCGAGGACTCCGAATTTGTTGAAAATCTTAGATTACATTTAGAAGGATACAAGTATAGAATAGTCATGGGCGATCTGAACGCAAACATGCTGTCGACATCCCGGGATGCAGAGTTTGTTAAAGAACTTGCCCGTGAGTTAAATATTAAATTAGTGGATCATGGCTCGACTTACCATGTCGGCGGGTCTCACACATAGATTGACGTCATACTGACTGACGAGGACAACGTGATACTGAACGCGGGCAATGGTATGGCGACCTTTCCCAGTAGGCACAATATAATAAATGTTGAAGTGAATTTTGAGACTTCAAAGCCTTCTGCCCTTAACAGCTTCACGTATAGGGACTTCAAATCAATAAGACAGGAGGAACTTTTATCCCTACTAGCCTCCTGTGACTGGTTGTCTGTCGATTGTCTGAGTAATGACGTGGACTCTCGACTGGAACATCTTAGTCGTAACATTATGAAGGTTGTGGACGAAATTGCGCCATTAAAGTACTTTACACCGAAGAAAAAAGATCACGCTTCATGGGTAGATGCCGATCTTAGAGACCTCTATAATAGGCGGGACGCAGTTGAGCGACGATATAACCGTACTGGGATTGATGCTTTAAGGGAGGAACATCAAGCACTCGCAACAGAGGCCGAACTTCGAACTAAAGAGGCAGAGGATTTATTAATTCAGAGCAGGATTTTTGATGCGCTAGAGAACAGGAAGAACGTTTGGATAGAGTTGCGGAAACTAAGGCTTCTGTCTAAGGTCAAGGATGAGCTACATGGTTTCACTCCGAACGAGTTAAACACTCACTTCACTGCGGTGTCCATTTCGCGCACTTAGCGCGAGAGAGATTTGGACGCGATACTGTCAGAGGCTAGTAACGATGGATTTCACTTTTAGTGAAATCACCTTTCCGGACGTGGTCCTAGCCGCCGCTCACTTCTCATCTCAAGCAAAGGGCGAGGATGGTATACCGCAGAGTGTAATTGCGAAATGCTTGCCAATAATCGGACATCATTTGGCTGCACTGTTCAACAGCTGTATTTTCAGTGGAGTTTTCCCTGGGGCCTGGAAGAGGGCTCACTTGGTGCCTCTTAAAAAGACAGCCATTCCATCTACGGTCTCGGACTTTCATCCTATAGCACTCTTGAGCTTTCTTTCCAAGGTCCTAGAAAAAATAGTCCACGATCAAATCGCAGAGTACCTAGAGACGAAGCGGATTCTAGACAGCCGCCAAGCGGGCTTCAGACAACATCACTCTACGCAGACAGCATTACTGAGACTCATTGAGGACATTCGGACTGACATTGACGACGAAAAGCAGTTATTTACCATCCTACTGCTTTTCGACTTTAGTAAAGCTTTCAATACCATTTCCCACTCAAAGCTACTACGAAAACTGATCAGGATGGGTTTTTCCAGGAGTGTAGTCATGTGGGTCAAGTCATATATTACAGGAGGCAACCAAAGAGTGGTTACAAAAGCGAGTGAAGAATTGGCATGGCTAACAACCAAATTTGGCGTCCCGCAGGGCTCGGTCCTGGGGCCCCTCCTGTTCAGCATCTACGTAAACGATCTAAAAGAAATTTTGTGAAAAGCATTATAACTCAAATAAAGAAGACATCTATAAGTGAAATCAAGGAAAAGATACTACTTGAACTCGATGCGAGTGAAGATGAAGATGTGCCTAAATCTGAACTTAAAAGTCTAAGAATTGAAAATGCAATATTGAAAGATCTGAATGAATTAATGAATTAAAAGAGAAAAATCAGCTTCTAAGAGACAAAATTGATATGGAAAAAATAATCATTCCAACGCTAAAAACTAAAAGTTTTGCACAGATAACAGCATCAAATGAAAAAAGAGCTCCGAAACGGGTGCCTAGAATTATAGTAAAAAAAGAGAAAAAAGATGTAGACTTACAAAAAGTTTCGGATAAACTTAATCATTGTCTAATAAAAGACAAAACAATTCAAACAAAAAGAGTGATAAAAAAGAGCGAGGAAGAAATTATTATAAATTGCAAAGATGAGGAAAGTGCTGACAAGACAATAAAAGCGCTGGCTAAGCTAACGAATGTGTGCAGTATAAAGAAAGAAGAAATACTGAATCCAAAAGTAAAAGTAGTCGGCATAAATAACTGTGAAAATCTGGACATCAAAGCACTAGAAAATGACATTAATTCCAGAAATTTTAATGATTTGAAGAAAAAAAGTACAGTTCTTTACTCATATAAAAATCCTAGAACAAATCTGCAAACAATTATTTTGGAAGTAACTAATGAAATATACAGCTGTATTCGAGAAAAACAGAAATTTCATTGGTCATCAGAGCTGCAGAGTCTTTGATCATATAAATGTAAAACCCTGTTTCAAGTGCAGTAGATATGGCCATAAGGGTGCGAAATGTCGGAATGAAGTTGTTTGTTTAAAATGCACAGGAAAACATAAAACTAGTGAATGCAATCAAGATGACTATAAATGCCCGAACTGTTCACACAGCAATAACAAATTTAAAACGAAGTTTAATACAAGGCACCTAGCATTCGACAGTCATGAATGTAAAGTGCTAAAATCTAAAATAAGGAAAATGATAGAAACAACGGACTATAGTATATTTCCTGATATACTACAAGAATACTAACAAGAAGACAAAATAAGTGATATATGGAAGACATTGACTTTATAGAAATAAGTAACAGCGAAACTGAATTTAGTAATATGCGGACCCTCAATAAAAGTCTCAATTATAATAACACTAAAAATTTAATAGTATGTATAAATGTTAGAAGTTTAAATGCAAATTTTGGAAAACTAGAAACTTTTATTGAGTGTCTAGCCAGAAAGCCTGTGTTGGTAATATGCACTGAGACATGGTATGTAGAATATCCTGACTACTATAGACTTTAAGGCTATAAAAACTATTATAATGAGAGCGTAATAAATAAATTTGATGGGGTAATGATTTATGTAAAAGATAATATTTGGGAAAGCACGGGCATAGAGATAATAGAGAGATTAAAGATAATCATTACTAATATAAAACTAATGAACGGTAAAATCATGAAAGTCTCGGCGGTCTACAGATAGCATGATCTAGCTAAAACTGAATTTGTCAATTGCATTAAAAAATACTTATTAGACCATAGAAAGATAAGTAATCACTGTATAGTAGGAGACTTTAATATAAATACTAGATGGAAATTTTAGTGCAAAAGATATATTTGAAAAATCTATAAGGCAGAAATATATAAATACTTTTTTGGAATTCAAATATACACCCTGTTTCACAAAGATAACAAGACCCTCTATCAACAATGATGGGGGTACATGTATAGATAACTTCTTTATTAAATCAAGTAATATAACAGTTAATTCATATAAAATAACCAATCCTTTTAATGACCATTACCCTTTGTTGATAAATCTTAAACAAGATACAGAGAAAGTAAACAATCTTTTTTTTTTTTTAAGTGACATTTCGAACTCGAAAGTTCATCACCTCATCTACGCAAGCCTTCCACGTATCCCTATTTTGTGCTAACCCTATCCATTTCGCGCCGTCCCGCCCGATTTCAGTTAAGTCCGCTTTTACATTGTCCTCCCACCTGCGTCTAGGTCTACCTAGAGGTCGTGACGTATTTGGCTTTCCTTTCATTATACGCGCTGCCGTGCGATCATTTCCCATTCTTGCAACGTGCCCTGCCCATCTTAGTCTTCGCGATTTAATTATTCTGTTTATATTCGGTGACGCGTATAAGTTAGTTGTGCCTAAATATCTGAATTCGCTAACCTTTTCGAAAGTAAAATTTCCGACTCTAAGATTCCCCTCTCCTTCGCAAATGCCCAGTTTATCCATAATCATATATTTCGTTTTCGATTCGCTCACCTCTAACCCCGTTTCCTCGGGCGCATTTATGAGTATTTCCGCGCTTCTCGCTACCGTTTCGCCATTATCCCCCACTATGTCCAAATCATCTGCATATCATAGAATCTGCGTTTTTCCGTTAAGTGTTGCGCCCAGCCCGCTAGTCTGCATTTGTCTAACTACATACTCTAGCGTTAAGTTAAGGAGTACCGTGGAGAGCCCGTCACCTTGATTCAAACCGTCGTGTATCATGAACGATTCTGATACATTACCGCCTACTCGTACTTTCCCCGTGCTTCCGTTCAGACATATTTGTATTAATTTCACAAGTTTTTTTGGTACGCAGAGGAGCACAAGGATTTGATACATTTTGCTTCGCTTGATAGAATCATACGCTTTGTCAAAATAGCCCTACCACAGCTTTAGCAGTTCACCTTCGCTTGTGACGAGATTCCCGCCCTCATCTTTCATTAATTGTGATCTACTCTGTAAACCCTTCCTAATAGCGTTAATTCCTTTGTACATCTCGCGCGGGTTATTTTCCTTACTATAAGTTTCTATTTTTCTAATCTGATTATTTTGATACTCGCGTTTTTTGTTCCTGTAAATCGCCCCCACTTGCCTTCTTATTTCGTGGTACTCTTCTACGGCCCTATCGCCTCCATTGGGTACGCTGTCTAATTTGGCCTTTTTTGCGCCTTTCAAACCAGAGTTCGCACTCTTCGTCAAACCATGGTTTGCTCTTAGGCTTTTTCTTTCTACCTAGCACTTTATTCGCGGCCTCTTTTATCGCTTTTTCGATATCCCCCCAAAGACTGTTCGGGTCGTCATCTACCTCCGTCGGTGCATCCGTTTCTTCGAGTATCTGAAACCGATTACTCATTTCTACTTGATACTTCATTCGTTCTATCCCGTTCCGTAGCTTTTCAATATCGAACGTTTCTACTTTGTTCGCCCGTCTACTATTTTGCCCAGCTACTAATTTGGCTCTTAATTTGGCCACTACTAGAAAATGATCCGAGTCGCAATCCGTCCCCCTATAGATTCTACCACGCAAGAGCTGGATCACAAGTGCAATAATTAACTCCTGCAGAACGAAAGAAAAATTATATAATTTAATGAAAATAATCCTATGTGCAAAGCTATGAAACAGGAATACAATAATTATTCCAAAATACTTAATAAGGTTATCAAAGATGCTAAGATAAAATGTGATTGCGAAAACATAAAGCGAAATAGCAATAACCCGAACAAACTGTGGGAAAGCCATCAAGACGAAAATAGGCAAATCAACAGAAAAACAAAAAAAATAATATAGAATGTTTACATGATAACAAGGTCAAACTAGTAAATGAAACTGAAATAGCGAATTCTTTCAATGAGTATTTCAGCACAATAGGTGAAACTCTAAGTAAACAAATTGCTGAGCAGGATGATAGGGAATTGCAATTACCAGAAAATAATAATAATTCGATGTACATAAGACCAACCAGTCCTATTGAAATACATAGAATAATGTATTCAATGAAAAAGAAAGCTGGCGGAATAGACGAAATAACCGTTGTTACTTTACAAAATCTAGCGGATTTTATTGTCGCACCATTGGAGCATATATTTAATTTATGTATAGGCAAATCGGTATGGCCTTCAGCTCTCTAGAGGGCTGAAGTAATCCCTATTCGTAAATCAGGAACCAAGACTCTTATGTCTAATTACCGACCAATATCTCTTATACCAAATATAGCTAAAGTTTTTGAAAAAATAATATTTAATAGACTCTATTTTTTTCTGGAAGCACAATATCATATCCGACAAACAGTTCGGTTTCGTCAAAGGCAAAAGTACTTCAGACTGTATAAATTACATAACGAATATCATATACAGCAATTTAAATAAAAGCAAACCTCTTATAACTGCATTTTTGGATCTCTCAAAAGCATATGATACGGTTAACCATCAAATTTTACTTAAAAAATTAGAAATATATGGTGTAAGAGGATCTGCTCTAGACTTATTTACTAGCTATCTCAGCGGTAGGAAACAAAGAGTCAAAATTATGAATTATATATATATAAAACAATGGCTACAAAAAATAGTTATTATGTAGCTATAAACATTTTCAATAAATTACCTAAAGAGCTAAAGGAGATAAATAGTTGGAAGCAGAGAGTAAGATACAAACAAGAAATATATAGAAGAGAATGGAAATTTAAATGTATAAACACAAACGTGTTTCTTAGTCGTAGTTTAGTTTTAGTTATTTTCTTTAATTAGTTTAAGTTTTTGTATACTATTTCCTATGTACAGGTAATCTAATTTACCTCTATAGAATGTCTATTAAGACATGTATAATGGTTATAATAAATAAATAAATGAATGAATTAGAAGATTCTTAAAAATCGATAATATTGTGTAGAGTGAGATATTTAAAGATTAAATTTACAATATAAAAAAATTCTATTGCAAATCATTACATTTTTTTGTAGATATATTACAATACAGAAACCACAATTGATAATTGTTTTGCTTCCTCCTAGAGGAAGCTTTGTGATAGTAAAATTCTCAGTTTCGCTAAAACTTCATAGAAACATGTTTTTAGATGTTAGAAGTTCGAATTACGTGTTTTTAGGAAATGTCCGTATGGATGTGTGTGTGTGTGTGTGCCGTGATATTTCTGAAACTACTCCGTCAATATCAATCAAATTTGACATGCATATCTATTTTTCGATTTTAAATTCGGGAAAAACATTAATTTTTTTATTTTTTCAATTACTTTTTTTATGGCCATTTTTTGATTTTCAAAAAACATTATTTTCGTTTTTTTCAATCATTCCATTGTTACAAACAATTCAACTAAAGTGCATTTGGAAGATAATAAAATTACCTACTTTTCTCTGTTTGGTCCTCGGGATTCCCTTACGAAAATAATCTGCATGTGATCCTGCATACCTGACTGCATGACATCATGCATGAGCTAATGCATTAACATCTGCATAAAAAACTGTAAACTTTTATGCATGATTTTCTGCATGAGATAATGCATCATGTACTGTATATAAATATGCATGTTGCTGTACATGCTATTATGGTGGAATATCTGCACAGAATTCGCGGAATTTGTGCATGAGTTACTGCACTGTTCTGTGTATACATGTGTGCATAACATTATGCATAAACTGTTGCTCTTTCTATGTACAAGATTTGTACATAAGATTTTACATGTAAACATGCACATATCTTTATAAAATATTGTATACAAAAATGTATCATACAATACTGATCATCATGTTAAGGCTCACTTATGTAAGTGAATTTAAATGCAAGCTTGCAATACCTGTAATAAGTTCTGCTTAAATTTTTGCATGATATCTTTATGGCTCCTGCAGTGGACATCGCAGTGTTTTCTATTATATGTTCTGCAGGATTTTTTCATAAGGGGACAGGTCCAAGTCGTTGCCGATAGAATGTCAAAAACGATCGTGTTATGTCCTAAACTTATGATAGTTGTCACCGGACAGTAACTCTACGGATTGTAAATCTTTATAAGTACGGGCGGAGACAAAGCTCGATACACAAAGCTTAGCGCCGTCGGTACCTGCCTACTTTCGCGATTCCTTTCTGGAAACGGCCTCCAGTAGACGCTGAGAAACTATTCTGATCTTAACGGGGAGAGCATGTCAATTGCTGAGCGAGGGATAGAGAGAGTATGAAAAGGGCAACTCGTTAATATAAGCATTAAATGCAATGTAGAATAATAAAAGTGCGGTAATTATTGTGAAGAGATATGCGAGAGAGAGAAAGAGAGAGCCCTATTCTGTATTTCCGATTGTAATTTAAGGCACTTACCTTTTGATGAATGCAATTGCCGTCAACTAGATGAGGATAAAGCTCCCTTCCTTCCTTCCTTCAAGTCGGAGTCGTTATATGAATATGTGTATGAATATTTTAGAACGCAGTTAATTCTCTCTTTTGCTACGAATCCCTTGGTATTCGCTTGTAGTAGGAGTGGGTGGATGGAGTGATGACTTTTCTTTTGAATAACACTGAACACTCGATTTTCTTAAAGCGGTGCAATTTATTCAATTAATAAAATAGAAACTTTTTCACGCACTATGACTCGTAATTTCTAACGATGAGAATATACTTTATACTCTATATATATATATATATAAATAAAAAAAGAGAATCGGACGATGCACTGAAATTTCAGAGGCAGAGAGGCGACTATTCCGAGCAACTGTTCGAACTAGACTGAGCTCTGCTCCTTGCAGAGGGATATGGCTCGAGTACTAATTTTTAATATTATTCGTTTTCTTTGTTTGTGCCCTTTCCAAAATTTTGTCGTCTTCTATGTAAATGAGCGCGGAAAAGAAGCGGAGTCGCGACTGCAGTTACCTGACTCTTGATACCCGACTCTATTGTCCCGATTCGATTATGCAGACCCGACTCTGTCCGTACAGAGGAACTATATAATGACTCAACATTTACAAACTCTAAAATTTATCAATTGTTAATACATCGGACTCTAAGTTTTACTAAAATCTGTGGACCCGGACTCTGCTCGGGCAGAGCTTCCGCGCACTTTACCGTAAGTGAATCCTAGCTCGGGCAGAGCTTTCGCGTGGCGAACTTGTGAGAGAGACTGTTTTTTAGCCCGGCGGACGAGGGCCTTATATACTCGAAATCGCCCTCACCGATACCCTTTACGCACATAGGTAGTAGTGAACATTCGTGAATAGTACATCCAATCAGAGAGCTTAAACGCTGCATATTTCCTTCTATGGTCTCTCTAGACTTGTTGTTGTAGGCATTTTTTAAAAGGCATTCCTTTGTGCTTGTAGCGACGATGGGTTTTTTTCCCTCGCTCCCCTGTAGAATGTATTTCCTCTTTTGTGGATAAAGTCGCCGCCGTTGACTTCGTATATCTATACACGAGTGCAAGTGGTCTAGGATTCCTATTTCTGCTCATTAATATGCCGTTTCTTGAAGGTCACTTCAGTCTTGTTTATACTTGAAAATTTTCACGAGCCGTCTTCTGCGGAAGCTACGGAAATCTTCAATGGAGCTGGTGTACGGTTTCATCAGGAATTTTGAAAGCATCATCGACGTCCGATAAGCATATTTTTCTAATAATCTATAAGTATTCCAAATTTTTTCTCACGATTGCCGCACGTGCGGTAATCTATTAACCTCTATCTATCTCTGTCACTCCGTTGAATTCTATACGGAAATTATTTTTCTTAAACGGGATGCACGTTTGATTAAAAAAAATATATATACTTTGTTTTTAATTTGTTATTCTAGGTAACCGTTTGCTCTTTTCAGTGTTTGTACGGCGGTAACGATTTTCTTTGACATTTCATCGGCGACGACGCGGGCCTGTCCCCTTATGAAAAAATCCTGCAGAAAATATAACAGAAAAACTGCAATTTTCACTGCAGGAACCAGACGGAAATCATGCAAAAATTTTAACAGAATTTATTGTAGGTATTGTGTGCTTGCATTTAAATTTACGTACATAATATAACAACAACAGCCTTAACAATAGCCTTAACATGATGATCGGTATTGTATACTACATTTTTATATACAATATTCGATAAAGCATGTTTGCATGTAGAATCTCATGCCCAAATCTGTACATAGAAACAACAAGTTCATACAAAATGTTATGCACACATGTATGCATAAAACAGTGCAGTAACTCATGCACGAATTTCGCGAATTCTGTGCAAAAATTCCACCATAATAGCATGTACAGCAACCTGCATATTCATGTAGAGTATATGATGCAATATCTCATGCAGACAATCGTGCATAATTTTTACAGTATTTTCTGTAGATATCCATGCAGTAGCTTATGCATGATGTCATACAGTCAGGTATGCAGGATCATATGCAGAATATTTTCGTAAGGGTTGACCGCTCTGTTCGGTAGATACAATGAAAAAGGTGATTTTGTTTTAAAAATTCATATCTCTGAATCTAAACATCATAATATCACGAAAAAAAAATATGTTGTGAATCCCGTCTCGGATTTTACAGCCTACATACAAATTTTACGATGTGACCGCTGTCCGTCCCATAATGATCCTCGATCGCTCGCTTCGCACGCTCTTAATGTCTATTTGTCCAGACTGCCTAATTGCACAGTCTAGACGTTCTCTCGCACTATTCTAATACCTTCGCAGAATGTATTAATTTTTTTGCATCGCAGCTGCGTTTTCACTTTCTCCTGCAACTGCGCAATTTTCAAATTTTCTTACGACGTAACACAGCTTGTTAACTGGGGTCGACGTGCATGCGCTCTATATCAAAACGCGGCCACTCGCGTCCAGCGCATGCATGTCGACTCTGGATATCCCCAATGGGGAACATGCATGAAAAAATTCATTAGGTCCGTCATGTAGAATATCGAAAAATAATCGACACGTATTTTTTCTTTTTTCGATTAAACGATTATTAACAAAGATGTAGAGAGTTGAAATGTATGACGTCACTGATTCGGACTGTGTATAGTATATCTATATCGTCCGATTCAGTGACGTCCTACGATATTTCAACCTGCTATACCTTCATCAATAATCGTTTGATTGAAAAAAGAAAAAATACCTGTCGATTATTTTTCGACATTCTACATGACGGACCTAATAGATTTTTTCATGCAAGTTTCCCATTAACCTGTGACCAGCACTGGCGGGAGATTATTGATTAAACGAGTTAATCATCAATTATTCGACTTATAATTGATAATCAAATGGCTTGATTATTAATCATACGGTCTATGATTGATGATTAACTGGTTTAATTATCAATTATATGACTTATAATAAATAATTAAAAGAGTTATTTATCAATTACTCGACTTATAATTGATAATTAAACCATTTAATTATAAATTATTTAATTAAACAAATTGAAAAACTAACTAGATCAGTGCAACTCTGTTCTACAGCGATTTAATTAACAGATTCCTATTTAACATCAAAAAATTATCAAAAACCATGGGTAGAAATTATAAAAGTCGTTGCAAAGCCCAAATGACTGCGAACTGATACTCCTACAACCGAGGCTGTTACGCGCAACGTAAGCAAGCAGTCTTCCCCTCCTCTCCAAGGGCGGCTCTGGTGAGCTACTTGATTTTGGGAGCTTCTTCCACCACCTGATCGAGCATATCTCGGGCTTCACTTCCAGTGTTTGCTCCCAGGAGTCTCCTTCAACGTACTGGTCGAGCATATCCTGGGTACACTACCCCTATTAATCCTAGTCTGTGGATACCGTTGCGGACTACCGGTTCCTAACCTCACGCGTCCTTCAGTCTGCGGCCACAAGCCTTCCAACAGAACTTTCTATTCCTAAAGTGCTTAGCACATGTTAACCGGATGCAATGGGCATGCACTCTCAAATAAAAACGACTCCGTACGTGCACAGTGAATGCATTTGCGTCAGTTTTGTAAATCCTAAGTCAACCAGCGATAATCAATTCTAGTATTTTAAGTTTATCTTAAAGTTAGATGTATAATGAAGTAAAATATTTCATTTTAAAATCTATTATACCTTTTTTTCTTTTTGCTGTTGTACTGCTGGGATATTCTGCATCGTCATAAAATCTATCAACATTTAACTCTTGGTATTCATGCTCGCCATTGTACCAACCATCATGTCTAAAAAGGACAAAATTATATTTAAGTATGAGTTTTTTTATAGTACACTACATTATATTATGTTTTCATAAGTAGAAACAAACGATTTATAAGTGTGCAAGTTGACAGTTAACCAAGGAGATTTGGGAAATATATTGTAATTATCTTCGTCATTATTTAGATTTTTTACTAGGAACCTATCGATCTTTTTATATTATCGTGAAATATTAATAAATATTTACTATTTTTATCAAATTCCGTCATTGCTTACAGCCTAAACCGTTTTATTCGAGTTTTTCGAGAGTTCTCGAGTTCTCGAGTTCTCACATTTCAAAAATTAATGACAGCTGCAAATGTTATCATCCAATAGGCATTTAGTTTCAATTTACTGATATTATCAATTTGTACTATTAGAGCAAAAACCATAATTTACATAAAGTGTATATATGTGTGTGCTTTTATTCTTGTGAAAACAAGTAAAAATAGCAACCTTCAAACATAGCGTATATCACTAAAGGTATACCGAACAGATCAAAAACTGCTACAATTAATTGGTACGATATAGCTTCCTTCAAATTGAATGATCTTTCCTATAAGTAATTATGAAAAAAAATAATAATAATAATTATGAAAGGATAATAATAATATTATTATTACATATTATCATTTGATTTTTCGTAGACATCCCGTGTCTTTACGTATGTAAAATCAAAAAATCACCATAAAAAACGCATTTACAAAACCAAAAATGTATTTTTTTTTTTAAATTGATAAAACAAAAAAAAAATAAAAAACTGGCGCGCCACGCGCGGCCTTACGGCCGCGGTGGCTTGCCGCCTTGCATCGCTTGGCATGGCATGCAACACGCTTCGCGTTTTGCGTATAAGAAACGACTGGTGACGCTCGCGCTTCGCACTCGCCATGCCAAAAAACCGTTTTTAGCGATTTTTAGAGGTGACCGCATTTAAGTATGCGTGCAGGATCAAACTCAAAACAGGATTGTCAGCTTACTATTATGAGAGGAGTTCGCACACAATATCTTTGAGATAATCGCATCACAGGAAAAATTTTATTCAAAAATACGTGGAAAAATCAAACAAATTTTGCCCGCATTTCAAAACGAGGTAGAGAATCGGAATAAAAAAAAAAATAATTATTTATTTTGCGAAAGGAAACTTCTCCTAAAATGTCAGCCTGATCGGTCGAAAATTGCGTGAGATATCGCATCTCACACATTTTTCGCACACGAAACTATAAGGCACTTCCGTGTCGCGGTCGTGCCTAATAAATATAGGTGGATTAGAATCTAAAAAGAAGCTGAAATGTTAGCGATGCAGTGTTCAGCTATAAAGAATATACAGGGTAAAGGAAAAACAATTTTGAACCTTAATATATTTGAAACTGTTGAAATCCATGGTAAATAAGTAAGACATTTAGGTTATTACTAATAATAAAGGAGTTTTTTTTACTATTAGGTAGTAGAAGGCAACACGTCTACTCACGTCGGAGTCCAAGAGTCAAGACAGAGTGTAGAGTAAAATACAGTATAGTTCTACTCTATGGAGGATAAGTGTACAGTATGTATGTTAGCGTATAGACGCAAGACATGTGCAGTGCGTTCGCTCTAGCTTGAGCTTATCTCGCTGCGCGGAATCGTCGTCAAGAGATCGCGAGACGTGTACCATCACAAGGTCGTATCGCGATTGTATAATTTACATATCATAACAAAAAAGTAACTAATTCCATAAACAGCTCCGTAGTGAAGAAATAGACGAAAGTATTCTCTTTCAGGTTGATATTTAGCAATTACCTTTCATCAACTTTTTCGATAATATTATTTTTTTTAAAACTGAAATCCCTAAATTAATAGTTCTATGAATATATCTTAACGATGGGACGAAAAAGGATCAAGTAGGCGGTAATGTACCCGAATCGATCATAATAAGTGATAGTTTGAAACAATGTAAGAGGCTTTCCACAGTACTCTTCAACTTAACGCTAGAGTATGTTGTTAGAAAAATGCATGCTAGCGAGCTAGACCAAAACTTAACGGAATGACAACGGATTCTACGATATGCAGATGACTTGAATATAGTGGACGATAATACTGAAACGGTGGCAGGAATGACAGAGTTAAAAAAAGTAAGCAAATCAAAAATAAAATATATGATCATGGATAAACTGGACATTTATGAAGGAGAGGGTGATCTTATAGTCGAAAATTTAACTTATGAGAAGGTTAGCAATTAAAGTACTTATGCTTTGAAACGAATAAAGAGACTTCATTTGAGTAACGCCTGCTTTTACGCATGAATAGATTACTGAATTCTTAGCTACTGTCTAAAAATCTCAAAATAAGGATATATAGGACAAAAAACCGCTGCCAATTCATTCAGCTTCCTCCAACAAAATTTATTGCTCCAATAAATACAAAATTGTTTTACAATACAGTATGTGAATGCTATTTTAAATACTTCCAAGTTTAATAATTTTGCTGTAGAAGCAATTTTCTTATAGCAAAAAATATATAATAATCAGAAAGATATTTTAGAAATAATCTCTAAAATAGCGAAGTTGCAGAATCGGTCGTTCAGTTTTAAAGATATATTTTTTTTATAAATTTTTGAGAAAAATCGGTTTTTACATTTCAGATCTTTAGTTGAGAACTGCTCAAACTGCTCAACGAAATTGTTTAAAATTTCAACAGCAGATAGCTTTGTTTATGGTGAATCACTAAATAAAATTTTGAAGCATTTGACTACATTGTTTCAGAGATATATGGAATCAAAAAATGTTCAAAAAGAAATTCAAACCTTGGTATCTTAAGAACTATAGGGGTTTTAAAGCTACACAATAAACTTAGCCAAAATACATAAAATATCTACCTTTTCCTAAAATATCAAGTGCAATAAGGCCTTTTGACGCCCGTAATCAAGGCACAAAAAAAAACATTTTTTTCAGTTTTCGATTTATTACTGAAAAAATAAGTAGTCAAATCACTTAAAATTTTAATGAAATATAGTTTAACACATGACCCATTGACATGATTTTTTTCATGAGGTTATGCTGTTTAGTTTCAGAGATCTAAATTAAAAAATAAAATCACCCTTTTTATTTTATCTGCTGAACGGAGCGGTCGACCATGAGGACCAAACGGCGAAAAGTAGATAATTTTATTATCTTTCAAATCCATTTTAGCTTAATCGTTTGTAACAATGGTATGATTGAAAAAAACGCAAAATAGTATTTTCAAAAATTAAAAAATGGCCATAAAACAAAAAGTAATTTAAAAAATAAAAAATAACTGTTTTTCCCGACTTCAGAATCCGAAAATAGATATGCTATGGAGAATATAGTACATTTGACTGTATGTATATTATAGAGCGCGCTAGAATAAGTGAGCGCGCTGACGAGTGTGTGAGGGGACACACACATGCAAGTATCCCCTCTCGCGGTATGCGTGTAAGTCACACGACTACTAGCAGTGCCGAGACTATACGAGTCTCGCACATCGCTCTCTTGGGTTCGAGCCGTCGCCGACTACAAATGGTGTGCGCGACGCATAGCTGTACATATACTTGAAGTCTAATAAATCCACATTTATATTTAAACATTAATCCTCTGCTTTACCTCATTTATCAAACATATGCATGTCAAATTTGATAAATATTGACGAAGTAGGTCCAGAAATTCTAGATATTTTGATATTTATTCACCAGACATTAAATACAGAATAATTACATACTCCGCATACCTGCAAAGATAAACACAGTTATCTGACCGCAGGCCTGGCATTTAATTACAATCTAATAAAGATATAAATATAAAAAAAAAACACATAAAAATTAAAACTCATACTATATTTACGCATAAAACTAGTAGTGGCCTACTTAACAACATTATCTGCATATATAAATTATACCATGATTGTACCATGATGTAAATTATGATATGTTTAACAATTTAACTAAAAGATAGATATTTGATATATCAACAGTTGGATTTTATCCATTCTTTAATTATCGTCTGTTGACTGAATTTGCTAATTTCTAACACTTTTAGGTTGTTCGGCAGAGCATTGTACGTTGAGATCGCCTTAATATAACAGTTCTTATTACTAATTCTCTTTTTGTTTATTGGTACTCTAGTACTTCAATTTCTAGTAATACTATATAAGTTGAGGTACTGCTCTTTGAGATTATTATAGTATATCTTTAAGGCCTCAAGGGTAAACATTTGCTCGAGATATAGCGGATTATTTTTCGTGACAAAATTATTTTATAGGCTACCACTATCCACCCCAGGCTATGATACCATAGCTCATAATACTATGGAAGTACGCATAATATATCAACATCAGAGTCTCAGTTGGCATACATTTCGCAATTTTGTAAAAAATATACACTAGATATTTAGTTTTTTTGACAATATATAATATATGCATATCCCATTTTAGGTTGTAATTTATCACTACGCCCAAATATTTGTAGTTCTCAACTCTATTTAATCTTTTATCTTGTATTTTTACATCTATTTGGTTTGGAACACTGCCGACATAGCAACCAAAGGTCATGCAAATAGACTTATCAACATTTAATGATAGCTTATTTAATGCAAGCCATTTCCGTATGCGTAACAAATAATTATTCGTGTTATCTTGAGCTCTCTCCCAGCAATCTCCTGTTGCAATTATAGCAGTATCGTCAGCATACGACAGAATAGCTTCCACAGGTATCTCCTGGAGTGAATCATTTATGTACAAGATAAACAACAGTGGACCAAGTATGGTACCCCGGTATTTATTAATAGGTTATCACTTATACAACCATCAATCTTAACACTTTGATATCTGTTACTAAGGTAACTAGAGAGCAGAATCAAAGCTTGCCCCCTAATTCCCATGCAATATAATTTATCTAGTAAGACACTATGATCCACCATGTCAAATGCCTTAGCCAAGTCTAGAAACGTGACTAAGGTAGGAATACTCTTATCGCTGTTGTTATACAACGCGTTTATTAAGTAATTTAGAGTATTTTCAGTACCCCTTGTTTTAACAAAACCAAATTGGTTCTAGTAGTTATATATTATGTTCAAATATTATGTTAGTTTCAGTCACAAAATCGTAAGGTCTACTATGTATTATTTTTTCGAAAATTTATGCTCACTCTATATTAATGAAATAGGCTGATAGTTTGCGATTACACTTTTTTCACCTGATTTATAGACTGGGACAATTTCAGCCTTCTTGAGCGCATTAGGCCATATACCTGTTTCAATGCTTAAGTTTATAATATAGGTGATTGGTTCAGCTATATATATTTACTAATTAATTTTAAGGTCTTGGAGTTAATACTGTCAACACCACCACTTCTAATTTTTAATGCATTGATTGCAGATATTACCTTACTCGTGTTCGTTGAATTAATAAAAATTGTATTGAGGATCATAGCAGGTAGTTCGAGTTCCGCATTATCTGGTTTCTCAATGCGTTCACTTAACTCTCGACCTATTTCACAGACAAAACTGTTCATATTATTCGCAATTTCTGTTTTTTTCCGTTACTTTCCTATCACTAACATTTACATGATTTATGGTTTTTCTGGATTTCTTATTGCCGATTTTAGTATTAATGACTTCCCATAGCTTTTTTGGATTATTACTATTGCTTTGAATTTGTTTTTGATCGTATTTAATATTTGCATCTTCAATAACTTTGTCTAATATTTTAGCATATTATTTGTACTGTAATTTAAGTTTGTCATTATTTCAATCCAGTTGCCACAATTTATAAAAAAACTCTTTAGTTTCACATGATTTTAATATTGCACTTGTGATCCAACTCTTTCTTCCACTTTGTTTTTTCTTTCTTTTTTAGTAGTCGCTAGGTCTAAACACTCTTTGATCTCATTTACGAGCACATCCGTCGCCAAGTTAGGATCCTCTATCGACAATATTTTACTCCAGTTTTTATTCCTCGCAATGCTGATTAATTTTGTATAATTAACATAAGTTTTCGGTTGTTTTATTTTGCTTCCTCCTAGAGGAAGCTTTGTGATAGTAAAATTTTCAGTTTCGCTAAAACTTCATAGAAACATTTATTTAGATGTTAGAAGTTCGAATTACGTGTTTTTAGGAAATGTCCGTATGGATGTGTGTGTGTGTGTGTGTGTGTGCGCGCGCGCGCGTGTGTGTGTGTGTGTGTATGTACCGTGATATTTCTGAAACTACTTCGTCAATATCAATCAAATTTGACATGCATATCTATTTTTGGATTCTAAATTCGGGAAAAACATTTATTTACAAACAATTCAGCTAAAATGCATTTGAAAGATAATAAAATTACCTACTTTTCCCCGTTTGGTCCTCGGGATTGACCGCTCCGTTCGGCAGATAGAATGAAAAAGTTGATTTATTTTTAAATTCATATCTCTGAAACTAAACATCATAACCTCACAAAAAAAATATGTTGATGGGTTACGTGTCAAACTATATTCGATTAAAATTTCAAGTGATTTGACTACTTATTTTTTCAGTAATAAATCGAAAACTGAAAAAATGAGTTTTTTTTTGAGTCTCGATTACGGGCATAAAAAGGCCTTATTGCACTTGAGATTTTGGGAGAAGGTAGATATTTTATATGTTTTGGCTAAGTTCATTGCGCAGCTTTGAAACCCCTATGGTTCTTAAGATATCAAGGTTTGAATTTTTTTTTTGAAAATTTTTTGATTCCTTATATCTCTAAAACAATGTAGTCAAATGCTTCAAAATTTTATTTGGTGATTTACCATAAACGAAGATATCTGCTGTTAAAATTTCAAACGATTTCGTTGAGCGGTTCTTAAGTAAAGAGCTGAAATGTAAAAACCGATTTTTCTAAAAAATTGGCTTCCTCTTATGGGGTTGTCGTTACACGTCGTAAAGTCCCTCCCTACGAATTTATATCATACTGATAATATTAAAATAGCATTCACGTTATACTGTATTTTAAAGCAATATTTTATTTATTGGAACAATAAATTTCGTTGGAGGAAGCTACGTGCCAATGAATTGGCAGCGGTTTTTTTCTTTACTTTGTTTAATGCAATAAATATGGGTAGTGATCTGTTATTGAAAGTTTTATTTTGTACGTAGTTGTTGTTAAATTATTGGTTTTGATAAAAATATTGTCGATACAGGAACCCTTTGCGACTCCGATTGGCGGCTTGGTGATACCAACAAACCCAGGGATGTACCCGTTGTCAAGGAAATTACATAGGAATTCCTGGCTAAGGTTATCATATTCTAGTAAATCAATGTTGAAATCACCTATTACTAGGTGTTTTTTAACATATTTATTCGCAACTAAAAATTTATTTATCTCTAGAATAAATTCTGATTTCATAATCCCGTGTGACCTATAACACGCTGGCACCTCAAGATTACTTTTATCGCTTAATGAAATACTCGTATTTACAAACTTAATCCTACCAGTTTCAATCACCTCAGTGTTTTGTTCTAGATTAATATCTACAAAGACAATTACGCCATCATTTTTGTTTATCGTACCATGCTTATAGTAACACTTCTATTCATAGTCAGATCCTTTCAATTTATATATTTTGTAGTTAATCAGTTGGAAAGTTTCAGTGCAAATAACAATAGATGGCTTTGTAACCAAGCTATCAATTAGTAATTTTACTTTGTCAAAATTAGCATTCATACTGCGAATATTTATTTGCATAATTGTATCATTTTTACACCTACTTATTTTGTTGAAGCTATCAACAATACTACATGTTTTACTTCCTTCCTAAGGAAGCCTTGTAATAGTAATTTTTTGAGTTTGTGTAAAGACATGTAGGAAGTGTGTTTTGATGCATTTTTAGTCGAAAAATAGTGTTTTTAGAAAATGTCCGTATGGATGTGTGTGTGTGTGTGTGTGTGTGTGTGNGTGTGTGTGTGTGTGTGTGTGTGTGTGTGTGTGTGTGTGTGTGTGTGTGTGTGTGTGTGTGTGTGTGTGTGTGTGTGTGTTCGTTCGCCGACATCTGTATCTCAGCTTCTACTCAGTGGATTGTAATCCACTAACTCTCATTTTCTTCGTTTTTACGATAGCATGATGAGGAAACAGTCCGTTTTACATTTTGAGGGCTTGTTTCTTTCATAGCGATTTTTTAGTTTTGAGATTTCAGTTTTTTCCAATAAAGTTATTGAAGCAGTTAATAAAAGTAAATTGCTTAATATGCACATGAAAGAGAATAAAATTACCCATCTTTTTACCGCGGAGAATTTATATTATTTTTCGTCGTTCTTTTATTATACACCATAAAGTGCAATTTTTTGAAACCGTTATAACTCGAAAACTAAATGTCAAACCTTTCTAAAAATATATATGATTATTGAAGGTAATTAGAACTATATACTACTTTTTTTTTTTAATTTTAAGTAAGTTCATCGGCGAAAAACATCAAAAACTGAAAAAAGTCGTTTTTCTATGGGACGCGATAACTGGAGTAGTAAAAAGGCAACAATCGATTTAAAATTTTAGATTTAGTTAGTATTATATAGCATCTTGATCTCTTTCTTTGAGTTGTTTAGGATACCAGTTAGTTTCGAAGATATGAGAGAGGAAGAGTGAGAGAGAGAGAGAGAGAGAGAGAGAGAGAGAGAGAGAGAGAGAGAGAGAGAGAGACAGAGAGAGAGAGAGAGAGAGAGAGATAGATAGAGAGATAGATAGATCTTTATTCGCTTTACAGCAAAAATACAAAAATACAGCAACTAAGTTGCAATAAAGCCATATCATAGTATACATACAGTCAAAATAATTCGATAAAATAAATATAAACAATAAACAATAGTGCACAGAAAATAAAATAGGTGAAATCACCATCTGCACATATCACAGATTTGGTCATAGATCTATCTAATTGCACATATAATGTTTCGCCGCGCTTCACAGCAAGAATAAATAAAAGAATATGTATATACATAGAGACGCAACAATACAAACAGCCAAAGTTGACTAAGAGTCAGACTAGATTAGTTCTGCCGGTCAGTTCTGGGCAGTCAGAGCTCGGTCAGAGATCAAGAGCCAGTAGGTGACGTCGCAGTGCCCGCTTGAATGCAGAGAGAGAGAGGGCTCAGAGTCGCTAAGATTCGACGTCTAGCAGGTGCAGTCGCAGTGCTCTCTTAAAAGATGCAAGCGACGGCAGGCTGCGAAGAGTAGAAGGGAGAGAGTTCCAGAACCGAGCTCCCTGGACCTGGAAAGCCCCAGCCCCGGTCTCAGTGCTCACGGTAGGGATACTCAGTTCCGGTAGAACTCCCCTACTGGAGGGTCTTGGCTTGTGTTTGCTGAAAGAGAGAGAGAGAGAGAGAGAGAGAGAGAGAGAGAGAGAGAGAGAGAGAGAGAAGTTTTATTTCTGTACATTATGTTGTACAATATTACAGTAATAGTAAAAGTAAAAGATAGAATAATTTAGACTCATTAGATTATGTGTAAGAGAGATGAGTGAAAGCGAGTTTTGAATGGATGAAGGGTGCATGAGTTTATGATTGCTAGGAGTTTTCCTGCGTGAAGAAATACAGCTTGGCTTTAGTTTTAAAATGAGTAATAGATTTAATGTCACGAAGATGAGATGGTAGCGAATTCCAGAGGTATGAGGCGCTGACATGAAATGAATTCCTCAGCGTCTCCGTGGCGAAGGAGGGGATGTCCAGGGGGGTCACCTCACCCCTCATAGGACGGAGTGTGACGTGGAAGTTGAAGAAGGCCAATATGTAAGATGGTGTAGCGGTGTTAAAGAGTTTTCTCAGAAAACAGGCCATAAAATACCTCCTACGTCCGGCAGTGGTGAGTCATTGCAACTCACGTCTGTAGGGGGTGATGTGCTCGTCCCTTCTTATACCATAGATGTAACGGATTCCTGTATTTACCAGTCTCTGTAGTTTGGTGTCAAGTTCTTGTGTAAGGTCACAGTATACTAGAGAGCAGTAGTCGATAATGGGAAACAGGAGTGTTTGCACGAGATGCTTGCGCAGTCTTAGGTTGGTGCTCTTCCTGAAGAAATACAGCCTATACATTAGTGAGTGGGCACGCTTACACAGTTGTGTAACGTGCTCTTTCCAGGTTAGCTTAGAATCGAGCACCACTCCCAGACTACGCACGGATGACTGGTATTCGACCCGGGCTCCCCCTATGTTAATATAGGTATTAGCTACAGTTGGTAAAGCGTTTATATAATAGGGGGAACCCAGGACGATCGCCTGTGTTTTACTGACATTTAGTTTTAGATGATTTTGTGCAGCCCAGCCTGTAATCCTTTCGGCGTTAGCTGTCATCTTCACGGAACAAGAGTCAAGCTCCTCAAGGTGGCATTGGCTGTAGACTTGCAGGTCATCCGCATAGATGAAATGAGATACGTCAGAGTCCAGGCAGAAACTGACGTCATTGATGTACAACGAAAATAGCAGGGGATCCAGGACGGATCCCTGTGGTACTCCCGTGTAAAGAAGTCGAAAAGTAGAGTGCTTATTGTCGTCACCAATGACAGCCTGCTCTCTGCCTGAGAGGTAAGAGGCGAGCCAGCGGATAACCTGCTTAGAGAAGCCGAAAGAGGTTAGCTTTCTGAGTAGCTTGGCGTGACACACAGTGTCAAACGCCTTGCTAAAGTCAAAGAGGAGAAGAAGAAGAAGAAGAAGAAGAGACAGAGAGAGAGAGAGAGAGAGAGAGAGAGAGAGAGAGAGAGCTTTAATTGTATATATATATATATATATATATATATATATATTCAAAATAATTGTATCCATCAAATAAAAAAAATTGATAGATTTATATATGAAGTAAAAACAATTATGATATTAAGCAATACATAATGTTGAAGGAAGCTACGTGCCAAAGAATTGGCAGCGGTTTTTCATTTTTAAAACAATCTTTTTGGATTATATCTATGAAATCAAATGTTGCCATTTTACCCATCTTTGTTTTTCTTTTTTTGTTTGATGCCGGTGGAGTAGTGTACAGATCTAATTGTTGCTTCTGCTTCTGGATTGCTGCCTGGTTTCTTGTGAGAGCCCTCGGATTCTGAGCTTTGTCTGTTTTCTGTTACTGTTGTATACTTTGTTTCCTAGGTGGTTGCATCAAACCTGCTTCTACTGGGCCCTTGTTATCATCTGTCGGTACTTGCTATCTAGTAGATTTTCTACTATTGTAGATTGTGCCCTGTGATGGTAAGGAAGGGCTCAGCGGATAGTCAGTTGAGCCAATGAAGTTTGTAATTTTCTTTTTTTAAATAGAGCATAGGTTAGAGTCATACGCAGTGTGATTTATCTCTAGTTCTGTGGAATACTTATTGTTACTAAATATACAGTTTAGACACTTAATAGTTTCACTTGTACAGTCACTTGTTTTGTGGGTTTCAACGCATTTCAAGCATATAGTTTCATTTGGGTATTTTGCTTCCTTCCTAAGGAAGTCTTGTAATAGTAATTTTTTGAGTTTGTGTAAAAACATGTAGGAAGTGTGTTTTGATGCATTTTTAGTCGAAAAATAGTGTTTTTAGAAAATGTCCGTATGGATGTGCGCAGTCTCCCGGGCTGAGCTCTTAAGCCTAAGCACGGAGGGTACAGCTCGAAAACTGCGTTGCTGGCACTCCCAGGCTGCCAGATCGTACAGGGGCCCGGCTCCGTCTAGCCAACAGGACCTGGCTGCCCTATCAACCGGAGAAAATCTTCTTGGCCGTAGTAGTGCCGGGTGGCGTTTGGAACAGAGCCCTGCTGCGGTCAGGGGCGGGAGGGGCTTGCCGAGGGCACCGTGACTGGCGAAGGATGTCCGCGATGAGATGCGAGGCGGGGGACAATGCAGGTGGCCGGGGAGCGGCGGAACGGCTTAAACGGCGCACGTGCGTAGGGGAAAAAAATAAATAAATGGGTGGCTTTTTCGAACTCGAAAGTTCATGGCCTCACAACGTATCGTGTTGTGTTTCTAGATGAATTTTAGAGTACGAAAGTTTCCAGGGTAGGCTTATATTACTTATCACACCTACGCCTTTCTCAAACCCGGTGTCGTGAGTAAGATTTCCATCGGATCTGAAGAAACTGATCGCGCTGATGGGGGCTCGAACCCACAGCCCCTTGAACGGGAGGCAGGTGGTTTACCACGGAGCCATCGCCGGTCTCGTGCATAGTGGAAGCAAGGAGAAAAAGAAAATAATAGCGAATAATAAGCAGGACCTACTAAAAGCGCCAGAACCAACGACATCAGGGTTCCCAACCCCCAATCCTGGACAACAAGATGACCACTTAGCGGCCCTGAAGAATACAATCAGGGAAACAATCGAGTACGCCGAGGGTAGAACCAACGTACACCTGCCGATTAAAATGGGCATCTCGAAGGCGTTAGAAGAGCTAGAAAAGATAATAATACAGGGCCTCTGACATTCTGGGACCTATACTAGGACTTTTGCGCTATAAAATGAATTTTTTAGTGGTCAGAGTCGAACTCTTGCTTTTACCAATATTAAGGTTTAAATGGCTTATAAGACAGGCATAACACACACACACACACACACACACACACACACAAACACACTTCCGCGCGGGGAGCCTGTAACCCCGTAGGCGGCGCGTCCCCCGGGTGGCGGATGGGGGAGTGCTCGCCGGGGCGCCAGCCCTGGAGGGTAGAGCAGAAATAAAATATGCTTCGTGGACCAACAGGCCGCCGTGTTTGCCGTGCGGTGCGACCCGTGAGCTGCCAAAAGAAGTTCCTGGATAGGGAGGCGATCTGAGGTTGCGCGCCGAAGTGACCCGAACTATCTTTGGCTTCTGCTGACGGCAAGACGGGAGACCGATTACCTAGATAGTACCAGACAATCGGCTTAAGCGAGTGCGTGCTGTCGT
The DNA here is from genome assembly GCA_012977825.3 of Pteromalus puparum. Lineage (NCBI taxonomy): Eukaryota > Metazoa > Arthropoda > Insecta > Hymenoptera > Pteromalidae > Pteromalus > Pteromalus puparum. Next base: position 30,451,535 of record CM053171.1, read on the forward strand.
GTGACGCCTGCGGGAAACTCTCCAGAGAGGCAATCACCTTGGTTCGGGGAGAAGGGCTCGAGAGAGCAGAGGTGAGCTAGCGTGACAGCGCGTGCTATATCCTGGTATGATGTACCCAGTCTGGCACCACCTTCGGTCAGGTACCGGGGCCACGTCAGCTACCTCCATAGACGGGGGGATCCAGGGGGTCGGACACATGCCGGGATGAACAAACACTGTTTGCAACATGGAGAAGAGAATCGAACATGAAGGAGAGACAAGGAAGGACTTGGAAGTGTACACACTAACGGTGACAAAATCGCAAGATGGTGGACTTGCTCAGGATAAGAGCAATACATTGGAAGGCAAACAGCAGGTCGCAGGAAAGAGCAATATGCCAGGTAATGTGGATGAGGAAAAGAGGATGCTCGAGGCCTGGAATAGAATCCGGGCAGCAGCGGATACCGAGCAAAAGCTGCTTGAGTCGATCGAAGGTTATTTGAAAAGCGCTTATGAAGTTGCGTACACCGCACACAATTTTCACAAGTGCGTGAAAAAGGACCTGCAACAGGTGCAACGGGCATGAAACGCCTTAGTAGCGTAAGAGAAGCCACAAAAAAAAAATGATGGATAGCTTTGGGCTGTGGACAAGTGCCCAGTCACAGGATCCACAGACATCTAGCGCAGACAGGAAAAGGAAAGAACTCTTACCTGAACAAGAGCTTTCCTCGAAAAAGAAGAAGGACGAGGAACAGAGACTTGCGCCAAGCACGGGGACCCCAAGAAGCCCTAGGAGCTCATCTGCCAACCGAGACACGCAGCCGCCTTGGGAGGAGGTGGAAACCAAAAGGAAGAAAAAAAAGAGGGAAAAAAAGAACAAAGAGGACGGCAATAAGACCACTAGAGCCTGGAACCAAAAGGGCACTGGTGGGCAAAGACCACCAAGGCCAAGACCTTCTCGACCAGACGCCCTCATTGTAAAGGCTTCGGCGGGCAAGTCATACGCTGACATCCTGAGAGAGATGAAGGCAGACCCCAAACTTGAGATTTTGGGCAGAAGTGTCAACAGGTTACGCAGGACAGCGACGGGAGACCTGTTACTACAACTTCACCGCAACGTGGATCTGAAGGCAGTGGAATTCCGACAAGCGGTGGAAGTGGTCCGTCAGGCAGGTACCGAAGTAAGATCCTTGCAAGAGCAAACAGTCTTCGAAATAAAGGACCATGATATCCAAACAACCAAGGCCGATATAGTGGAAGCACTAAAGAGGGAGTTTCAAAGTAGTGAAACATTTGAAGTAGAGGAAACGGCAGTAAAGTCGGTGCGATCAGCTTACGGCGGTACCCAGACAGCGGTCATACAAATGCCAGCAACAATGGCTAAACAGGTGATAGGGAAGCAGAAAATCAAGATTGGATGGGTAGTCTGCAGAATCCGGGAGGTCCAACGAGGAACACGGCCGCTTAGATGTTATAAATGCCTAGGTTTTGGGCATATCTCCAGTAAGTGCACAGCAACACAGGACCGAAGTAACTGTTGCTACAGATGTGGGAGCACAGAACACAAGATAAAGAACTGTAGCAGCCAACCGAATTGTGTTCTCTATCGTGGGAAAGACGCAGAAGGAAAAGGTGACCATGCAGCTGGTAGCTACACATGCCCAGTTTACAGAGTGGCAGTAGAAGAGTTGAAGGAGAAAAGAAAATGAGGATAGTTCAGCTAAACCTTAACCACTGCGAGACGGCGCAGGACTTGCTTATCCAGTACGTCAGTGACACGCAGGTTCTGACGGGGCACGGATGCTTTCGGGCGTACCTATACAGATTTAAAATAGAGGACCGTCCAAACTGTCCAGTTTGTTTGGACGCTAACGAGGATGCGGAGCATGTCTTCTGTGACTGTTCGCGATACCAAATGGAGCGAGAAAAACTCTAGTGTTACCTCCAGACAAGTGTGACACCTGAATCTATGATGACAGCCATGTTGTCGACGGAGGATGGTTAGCACGCAGTAGACAACTACGTAAGGACTATCCTCAAGAAGGTTAGAAAGGACGAAGAGAATAGAAGGAAAAGATAAGGCAAAACAGCCAAGTTAAATGCTGCTAGACGAAGGCCACTGAGTCACAAGTACGAAATGCTCCTCTGACTGATGCAGAGGAACGTAGGAGCTAGGGTTGAGTACCTTTAAGTGCTCTTCAGACCGATGCTGAGGAACGTAGGTAACTGAGTTGGAGCCCAGACTCAGGTGTCTGGGTTGAGTCTGTCCAGAGGATGACCGGCCGATGCTGTACGAAGTAGACGACCAGACGATGCAGAAGGAAGTAGACGCCCGGAAGATGCAGAAAGAAGAAGACGAGTAGATGACTTCATCAAATAGAAGAGGGCAACAAGCCTTTCGTCCCCCCGTGAAGGATTGCTTAACGGTTGTACCGCGGGTGTAATGGACGTAGAGGACGGAGCTAGGTGCGCCTTGCTGAGTTTCGGCAGAGCCACGGAGTGGATTCGCGCTACGGCTGGTTCATGAATCTGACCGTAATGCGAAGGGATTTTAGTTGGTGAGAATCTAACACACGGTGACGCTGGGTGTGGGTGGCCTCGGCTGCCTCACCGCAAGTGTCATGTCATGGTCTATTAAGATTTTTACCCTACACCTCTTTCTCCACACACACACACACACACACACACACACACACACACACACACACACACACACACACACACCCACACACACACACACACGCACGCGCGCACACACACACCACACACACACACACACACACGCACACACACACACATATATATATATACACACATATATATATATATATGCATTTAAAAGTAATTTTATTGAAAAGAGAAAATTTTACAAAAAAAAGTATATCCATGTCTATAGTGAAAAATGCTTTCCTGAGGAGCTATGGATTAATTCATGCTGAAAACCTAAAATTGCCAAAATTGACATCTTCGGCTCTATGCCATTTCGGTAAAAAGTAATTTAAAAATCTGAAAAAATTGAGGGACATTGAAAACATTTTTTAGAACATATTTACCGTGGGTTGCAGAAGAGAAAAATGTTTGCCGGTCGATGTCACAGAGAACCACCCATATATAATAAATTTAAGCACACTTCATGACTAAGCAATTTTTTTTCTTTTAAAAAATCTTTTCTCGGGACTTTGATCCATATTCTAGAGACCGAAACCTAAATAATTACCGTTGGAAAAATGAATTTCCGTGGAAATCCAGTTGAATCAAGACTTTTGAAACAAAAAATCGCGTTTCGCCCGACTGTGCGACGGCCATTTACATGTAACGTGTTACGCGTATAATTCAAAGGTTCGCGCGACAAGCTTTGTCTCTCTCTCTTTCTCTCCGTGACTCGGCGGCCATCAGCGGCGTATTAGGCGGTGATTAGCATAGGTGAGGAGCAGTGGCGATCCAGATCGACGAAGGATTGACGACAGTCAGATACACTCTGACCCTCGGTGCGAGTAGTTAGTCGCGATACAGGCTTCTACTCATTATTTGGATTACATATAAATAAAGTCTCAACATCTAACACTGTTTTCTTCTAACTGTGTGTTCGACTTCAAATTATTACTGACATTCTTAAACCCAGTTTTATCCTCAACAAACTGATGCCGAAACCCGGAAAAACTTATTTCAAATCAGGTTTAAACAAAAGGATAAAGTGGACAAGAAGGATTCGTCAGAGCAGCTCGAATGGTGAAGAATCATGCTGCCCAAAAGAAGGACGAGAGCCAGTGAGGAGCGGAGAGAAGCTGATCCTCCAGGCACGAGACAACCACCAGCCAAGAAAGCCAGAGCGGCGAGCGGCGATAAGACAAAGAAGGTAGGTACTAAGGCACCTGCCGCAAAGAAAACAAGCGCTGTGAAACCAAAAGGCGCTCAGAAGAAGACGACAACTACACGGGACGAAAGCCACGACGACGAGAATGACAAAGAAGACCACGGCGCCGGGCACGGCAGAAGCAGGAGCTACAGCTGCCAGAACCAACGCGCCGATCGACACGGCAGAAGCAGGAGCTGTGACTGTCGGAACCAACTTATCTATCCAGCCACGGCCGAGGCCGAGTGTCCCTCTACCTCCGGTGATCTGGGTGCTTAAGTGACGAGGTGGTGCCAGGAGCCGGCCAAGAACGGGAGGACGCGCAGCAGTCGGAGACGTTGTCATCGGAGCCTGGAGTCGAGGAGGATGGCCCACGTCTTGAGCAGCGGATTTCGACGATAGAGCGCGTATAAGGCCTTTGGCCGAACAGTACTATACTGTTAATCCGCGGATGCATGATTATGATATAAGCGAAGGCAGCGGCCTCGCAAATAATGCGATTGCGAGTAATTTTAACGTGCGTGACGATAGAACATGGCTGCGAATTTACAAATAATCGGGACGTGCGCAACGTCAATTTTACTACCAGCAATCATGGCGGACGAAATGCTAAAAGTGGCACACTCGGTGTAAATAATAATCGTATTTTGCATAGCACAATTTTTTTGAGCGATGGTCGGGGTCAAGCTTACGATCGCGGCATGTTGATTTCTGGCGTAACAGTCAATCGAAATGGGAATGACAAAAGAAATCTTGCCACTATCAACAGCGGTCCGACCATGAATTGCGTACCGCAGAATTACGGATTAAGTAGTAGCGAGAACAACAGTAGTTTCGGAAATAATCCGATGTCGTGTGCGGTGTGCATTTTAAAGATGCATTCGAGTTAACGTCCGTGCTTGGCGGTTACACTCCGGGGGAAAATGTTTCCCGGCTTTTCAAGGTGTTAAAGGGAGAGGCGCGTGAGGCCATGCATGCGCTATCAGTGACAGGTCGGGACGTGGAAAACGTCATAAAGACGCTAGAACTACTCTTCGGAAACAAAGAAATCGTAGCGCGTAGACTCGTGAACGAGTTAATAGCTATGCCATCGGTTTGTGCGGGAGAGATTAGCTTGATGCGTTTTGCACTAAAGAATGCAATATGCGCGCTTAAATCGCTTAAACTCACCCGACATTTGGAAAGCCCGAATTTAGTACAAAGTATCTCGCGGAAATTGCCGTCCACGTTGAAATTCGGGTACAACGCGTACGTGGCAGGCGTAAATGAAGAAAAGGCGAAGCTAGAGATACTTGCTGATTTTCTCTATGAGCAAGCCGAACTCTTGGTTGCTGGCGATATTTTCGCGGTAGAGCCGGAAAATCCAGGCGAGCCGAACACGCCGAACAAACAGCCGACGCGAGGAAAGGCGAACAAAGCGAATGCGGCAGTAACGCAAGTCGATGTCGAGATGGAATCGATGGGCGAAGATTAGCAGAAGCACGGTTGCGTCA
>CM053171.1:30456959-30488753 GCA_012977825.3 Pteromalus puparum
TAAACCCGCGGAAAACCGTGAATCTATAACTCGACACACAACACAAAAGAAAACCGCGACACTACCACGAAACTCTCTCAGAACCCTAGACCCGTTCGAGTCGTCTCCACCAGGAGTTTCGACGACACGCCTGACCGCGAGGAAGATGTTTAAGGAGAAAACCAACTGACCTTTATTTAGCGAGCGTTGATGGACACGTCCGTCCAGGACCGGAGCTGGCAGGCAAGAGAGCAAGCGCAGCTCCTTGTTCAAACTCGCGGCCCGCGCCGGCGAAAACGGAGGCCGCTAATTGGCTCGCTCGCGCCGTCGCTATCCACGAATCCCCGTGTCTCCTACTAGGCCCCGCGAGCGCGCGCGTTTCGAATGCGTTTATACATGCTTACATTCACACACTTAATAATTAGCTTTTTGCGTTCCCATAGATAAACCGACTTAAAACTAGGTTTCTTCGGCCCTCTCCTGGCCCTGCTTCGCCGTTGACTGGGATCCTCCAGGACTCCGCTCTGCCTTCCTCTCGTGTTTAGCTGAATCTGGCAACGTCGCAACTCCTACTCTCTCTTTCGCTCGTACCTACTGTAGCGCTCGGCGCCGCTCTCGCTCGGGAATATAGAAAACAAAAAAAAAGCACACACACGCATAAGTATATATTCAAACCATTCACGCTTTCGGCCTCGGGACGCTCCGCCGCCACCCCGGTCCAGGACTCGCGGTGCTTGGAACGCTGCACTTTCTTGCAACGTTACAATTATAAAGAATGCAGAGGCTCATAGATTTAGGATACGCGAGAAAAGTTTTTGAAGAAGAAATTAGATTACAGCGTTGGTTCAATTCACATTTTGGGGTCTAGTATAAACAAACCGGAGAAAATTAGAATAGCTCACGACTTAGCCGAAGAAACGGGAGGCGAAAGTATGAACGACCAGCTCGATTATGGTCCGGATTTATTGCAACCGCTCCCAGGCGTAATGATTAGATTCTGGTTATATGCGATCGCGGTAAAAGCGGACATCGCCGATATGTACATGCGCCTGAGTGTTATAGAGGAGGACCGCAGAATGCAAAGCTTTCTTTGGCGCGGGTGGGATAGAATAAGAGAGGCAGACGTATACGAGCAGAGATTAGTAGAGAGATCGCCGATGCCGTGTTAAAAAAGCGTGCCGAATTCGATCATGACGCCACTTGCGGCGAACGACCGAACCATACGCATCTAGAAGGAGCGGAGGAGAGGTAAAGTAGGGGGGGTTGTACGCATGTAGCTTCCCCGCCAGCGGCAGCGGCGGTGAGGAAAGGAGGAGAGAGTTCGCATGTCGCGGCGGAGCAGAAGAGCGGAGAAATGACAAGCGCGGCGACGCCGCGACTGGCGAGGGTTCGCACTTCCACAGCGGTCTTATGGTTAATAAATAACCATAAATTTATGAACAATCTCAAAATTCTAATACAGGCTATCTCAAAACTCTAGTACAGGCTAAACCCTAAACCCTTAATGGGGCCAATGATCATATGTAAGTTTTGAGTATAACAACGTTGTCTTATCGGTGGTCGTGATGGCTAAGGCGCGCGCTTCGACGAGGGCGCTTGTCATTTTGCCAGAGTTCAAATCCCCAACGTTTAATATTTTTTTTTGTTATCATCGTTGTCATTGTGACAATTATAAGTTATTGTGTGACAACTATTATATGTTTAGTTTAAAATAATTTTAATTTTGAATTATTATAAGTTTAATAATTATCCATATCCATATATACATACAAAAACATGTAACTCAATTGTTTCACTTTATCGATCTCGTTAGCATGTATTTAGATTTTGTGAAGTACTAAATGATGTCCTTTTTTCTCCTTTTTTTTGTAATTATTACAATTATATATAATTATTGCAAATACAAAGTGACTAGGCTTTGACATTACCGAAATCAAGTATACTTTTATACTTTTTACAATGTATTATTTATATAAAGAATTATCCCTTGATAAGTTTGTTATAATATTTTTTTATTTGTAATACGATTGAAATTAATGTTATATAAGAACAAAATTTTATTAGTAGACGTATAATTGATTGAGATTATAACTTGTAAATCTTTTATGTACAATGTGATGATTTTATCGATTAATATCCTTATTGTTAATCTTTGATAGTTAAAATATATATTTAATTAATTATTTTTTTAACCTTATATGTAAAAGATTAATAACAATCAAATTCTAAACTCCTAATGGGGTCAACGATTATATGTAAGTTTTAATTTTTATAATCTTATCTTGTCGGGTGCTGTGATGGTTAAGACGCGCCTTCCCATTTTGCCAGAGTTCAAATTTCATTTTGCTTCCTCCTAGAGGAAGCTTTGTAATAGTAAAATGTCCAACTCCGTCTAAACTTCTAGAAAATATGTTTTGGTGCATTAGAAGTTCGAATCATGCGTTTTTAGAAAATATCCGTACGGATGGATGTGTGTGTATGTACGTATAACACCGTCATATTTCTGGAACTACGTAGTGAATAGTAATAAAATTTGGCATGCATTGATGTTTTCTGATTCTGTATTAGTTAAAAAACTTTGTTTTTATTTTAACGATTATGGCCATTTTTATGGCCATTTTTTTATTTTGGAAGAAAACATTTTCGTTTTTTTTAATGATATAATATATACAATAAAATCAGCTGTAATATCCTTGAAATTGATATCCTTTTTTGATTAATGTTGAAATTTTGGGATAAGATAGTTATTTTAGAAATCTCGGTTAAGTTTTTTGCGCAGCTAATGAAACCCATTAGTTTATAAGATATTAAGGTCCCAATTTTTTTTCTCACCCTGTGTAACTAAAAAATATTAAAAAATAGTAAAATAAATTAACAAATTCTATATTGTAATTTTATAATCTAAAAAAAGGAACTGTAAATCATTTTGGAGAAAGCTACGTGCCAATGAATTGGCAGCAGTTTTTTTTATTTCATTCATTTTTATTTCATTCTTAATTGTATAATATACACTTAATAGATATATGTTAATGTATTAAAAGTACAAAGATAATAATTAAAATTTCTTTTTGTCGAATAAATCTCATAGATGTATATATAAACAGTTTTCCACACCACCTGGCGGTACTGTTTCAGGCGCGTTGATTTTTTTTGTTATACTTTCAATAACTTCATGAGAAAAAATAGTAATGATATATGATTCAAGGACATGTTTGAATTAAATAACATTACATTATTTAATTTAATTTAATTACGTGCAGTATAAAGTTACATATAACAAAATTATTAATTAAATTACATGTTTCGTTTCTATTTTTATAAAGAACATGTTTAAAATTAAGTATATTGTCATCTTGTTGTAAAAATTACAATAACTATAATTTAAATAATTTTAAACATAACTGATAATTAAAATTACAACAGTGATTTAAAAAAAGTAAGGGGGATTTCAACTCTGGCGAAATGGGAAGCGCAGACGCCTTAGCCATCACAGCCCCCGACAAGATAACAGTATAAAAATTAAAACTTGCATATGATTATAATTACAACAATAAAGGAGAAAAAAGGACATCATTTAGAACTTCACAAAATCGAAATGCATGCTGACGAGATTAATAAAGTGAAACAATTGAGTTACGTGTTTTTATATTGTATATGGATAATTATTAAAATTATAATAATTCAAAATTAAAATTATTTTAAACTTAACATATACTAATTGTCACACAATAACTTACAATTGTCAAAATGACAACGATAATAAAAAAAAAATATTAAACGTTGGGGATTTGAACTCTGGCAAAATGGCAAGCGCGCTCGACGAAGCGCGCGCCTTAGCCATCACGACCACCGATAAGACAACGTTGTTATACTCAAAACTTACATATGATCATTGGCCCCATTAAGGGTTTAGGGTTTAGCCTGTACTAGAGTTTTGAGATAGCCTGTATTAGAATTTTGAGATTGTTCATAAATTTATGGTTATTTATTAACCATGAGACCGCTGCGGAAGCGCGAACCGTCGCCAGTCGCGACGTCGCCGCGCTTGTCATTTCTCCGCTCTTCTGCTCCGCCGCGACATGCGAACTCTCTCCTCCTTTCCTCTCCGCCTCTGCCGCTGGCGGGGAAGCTAGATGCGTACGACCGCCCCTACTTTACCTCTCCTCCGCTCCTTCTAGATGCGTATAGTTCGGAGAGAAATACGTGCGGCGGCGCTAGCTTACGGCTGCATATCGCCTGGCACGCTTTTGCCTACCTCATCGGCAATCTCTCTACTAATCTCTGTAACGAGATGACTTGTTTATTATTCGGCGCCAAGTCGTCGCAATGTAGCGCTATATACGTGAAAGATAAGAACGCGGATTCCTTTGCCGAGGCAAAACCGGACTCCGTGAAAAGTATCAAACGGGACTGCTACGCGGATGATATTTTAACTAGCCGAAAAAGCGTAGAAGAAGCCGCAAAGTTAGTGCAGGACGTAATCGAGATAAAAGCAGCGGTAAATTTTCTAATGCACGGGTGGGCGAGTAACGATGAGCGAGCAATTGACTCTGTTAAGGAGGAAGCGAGAGGAAAAAGTTCTGCAAAAATGCAGCTCTGCGATAGAGGGGGGGGGGGCGAGTTCTAGGCGAGTTCTAGGCTTTTTTTGGGATATGGAAACTGACACGCTAGGCTTTAACATTGGAATAGATTGAGTATCCGAGGAATTAAAAAATGGCTCGAGAAAACCCACGAAACGCGAATTGTTGAAGACCATAATGTCTGTTTTCGATCAGCTTGGTTTAATCTCCCCGTTCACTTTAAAATCAAAAATTTTAATGCAGGAAATATGGCGCAGCGGAATTAGTTAAGGCAATCGATTGAGGGACGAAGAGCAGGTCGGATAGCTAGAATAGACAAAATATCTAAAAGATGTAAGCACATATCGCGTGCCGAGATGCATCACACCGAAAAAAAATTCATTTGCGCAAACCGAACTGCATGTTTTTTTGTGACGCTAGTCTCAAAGCGTATTCGGCAGCTGTTTACGCGCGCTTTATTTCTCCGGGAGCATCAACACGTGTTGTATTAGTCATGGCGAAGTCAAGAGTCGCGCCGCTCAAACCCTTATCGATACCCAGGCTCGAGTTACAAGCCACGTTGCTTGGCGCGAGATTAATGAAGACCGTCGTCGAAGAACTAGAATTGGAAATAAGTAAGCGAGTTTTGTGGTCGGATTCGATTACGGTAATTCGGTGGATAAAATCCGAACCTAGAATTAGACAAGCATTCGTCGCTCATAGGTTAGGCGAGATGGGTGAACTCACCAAAAGCTCCGAATGGAGGTGGGTCCCGACGAATGTTAACCCTGCGGATTGTACAACGCGATGGACATCCGATAATATTAATGAAAATGACCTTTGGTTTGCTGGTCCTGATTTCCTGCGAACAGAGGAGGCGAACTGGCCAGAAGAAAAATTACTCAACGTAAACGAAAAGAAGAATATTGACGAAATGGAGGCGCGAAAAGCGTGCGTATATACGATAACTGCAAACGAAATGATCATTACTGCGTCTGCGAAGGTTTTTGACTGGCGAAGCCTGATTGAATAGGCGTGTCGCGTTCGAAATGCCGCGAGCAAATGGCGATTCAAAATAGCACGTCGCAGGCGAAAAGACGTAAGTAAATAAATATTGTCTAAAAATACTCGATAAGATCGAGGAGAGGGAATGTGCTGATAATTATTGGTTTCATGCGATTTAAAACGATTGTTTTGAATCTGAATTAGCCGCGCTCCGAAGCGGCAAGCTGATCAGCAAAAATAGTAAAATCGCAAATGTTAAACCTTTTTTAGAAGATCAAGGTTTGTTGATGGCTGAAGGTCGCGTGACAAAATTGCAAGGCGAATTGTTAATTAATCAACCAATAATTCTAGCGAGCGAGCATCCAGCTGCAAATCATTTGACATATCATTATCATCGAAAAATGTATCATGCGAACGGTGAAACCGTGATAAATGAAATGCGACAAAAATGTTATATTATCGGCCTAAGAAAGGCGCTGCGATCAATTACATGTGTCTTATTTGTAAACTTCGAAGAGGCAAACCGCAAGTCCCTATGATGGTGTCGCGACCAGCTGGTCGATTAGCGTATAAAGAACAGCCATTTAGCCACTGCGGAGTGGACTATTTTGGGCCGATGCAGGTGTAAATTGGCAGGCGCAGGGAAAAGCGTTGGGGCGTACTCTTTACGTGTCTAACGACGCGGGCGATTCATTTTGAACTCGCATCGTCATTAACTGCCGGATCCGCGATCTTCGCTCTGCAACGATTTGCGGCGAGAAGGGGATGTCCAATTGTCGTTTATAGCGATAACGGGACGGATTCTCGCGGTACGTGTAGGGAACTTTGGCAATTCTGTGCAAAAAAAATTTTGGTACTTCAAAGTACATCCACCTTGAATGCCCGGATCAAAAGTGAAGTAACAAAAGAGAACTTATAAGGAGAGCTACCGGGAGATTAAGTGCTCAATAGAACACGGTACATGAATATAAAATCCAGACAAAAGTTATTAAGCTGCCCAGAACTTACCGTGAATTTCCTACCAAGGTAATTAGGCAAGAGGATAATAAGTAGCGCGCGAAGCGTGCCTGCATTTCTAGACCATGCAAAGAACAAAATTATAAAATATCTATTATACCTGTATCTTGTATTGTGATTTGGTCTGCTATTGTAAAATAGTGGCTCGGAAGACTCCGCATTAAACAGATTTAAACGGTTATTGGATAAACCTCTAGAAGGAATAGAATCAGCAAGCCGCACACTAAGTCCACAATTCAAAAAACCACTATAAACTGTACTTGCTTCTCGAACATCTGCAGCCATTGGTACCTTGAAATAATATGAAGAATTGAAATAATTCCTATATATGTTCCTATACTATAGGATCATTTTGGAAATAAATTGTATATTTTATTTCGAACTATAATAATTTATAATAAATTTTTGATTGTAGGATAAATCCAAATTGCTCTCTGCGTTTGACAAGATTGTGATTGTCGTAATTATTAGACATTAGTTTTCAATTAAAGCGCCCGCATTTTAATTGTTTTATCATTCTAATTAATAGATTTATTTATTATTCCATGTTTTATGTGTATTTTAAATAAATAATCGACTTGAAAAATCGTAGTTTTACTGTTGTATTATCTGTTTTGCTTACTGAATTTTAATGTTAAACACATTTTAAAATAATAAAATATTAAACATTATTTTTGCTTCCTTCCTAAGAAAGCCTTGTAATAGTAATTTTTGAGGTTTGTGTAAGAACATGCGGGAAATGTGTTTTGATGCATTTTTAGCCAAAAAACGGTGTTTTTGGAAAATGTCCGCACTGATGTGTGTGTGTGTGTGTGTGTGTGTGTGTGTGTGTGTCTTTGTTTGTTATACGGACGTTGACAGAGCGAACTCTGTTCAAGTGGTCCTACATCAAAACCCCACCGGCACCATCGCTAGACATCGTACTTCGGTGGGGCCTTTTACCAGCCGATTGGATTCTTCTTTGGGGTTTGACATTTCCATACTTCCCCCGTCCACCGTAGTGATTAGGGGTTCAGGATCAAAGTTGTCTGCTTCTTACTGCATCGTCCGGCCGTAGACTTCCTACAGCATCGTCCGGTCATCCTCTGGCAGTCTCAACCCTCGCCCTACGTTCCTCTGCATCAGGCAGGGGAGCCGGGCTCAGCTCAACCTACGTTCCTCTGCATCGGGTGGGGGAGTCTTGGCTCGACTTAGTTACCTGCAATTCTCAGCATCGATCTAAGGAGCAGATATACGGACGGTAGTCTCATCGTCTCGGGATTCCGTAAGCTGGCGTCTTGCCGTGTCCTCACTCCTAAGTTTTTTCATTACGGTGGCCGCGAACGACGCCACAGCCTTCCAGTTATTGGCTGACTTGAGCATCAGCCGAAGTTCTCGGGCGTGACGGCTTCACCTAGAGTTTCTAAGAGAGTTTCTCTTTCTGTGGCAAACCACGGACAAATTTTGATGATGTGTTCGGTNTGTGGTGATGTGTTCGGCATCTTCGAGGGAATTCGGGCAAGTTGGGCAAGTAGCTTCATTGTCCAACTTGAAACGGTGCAGGTAATACCTGAAGCAGCCATGCCCCGTCAGTAGTTGAGTGAGATAAAAATCCAGATCGCCATGTCGTCTGCTTATCCATACTCCTATATTAGGCATCAGACGGTGTGACCATCTTCCCTTTGTGGACGCGCTCCATCTACGCTGCCATGCTTCCAGGGTGCGTTGGCGTTCCTCCTTTTTAATTTGTGCCCTTGTCCGCTCATCTTCTTGATACCTTTCAAAGAGTCTTGCCCTTTCTTCTGCTGCAAGATCCAGAGGGAGAATTCCCGCCAGGACCTCGATAGCATCGCTAGACGTCGTCCTGTATCCGCTAGTGACGCGGAGACAGGCCCGACGGCGTGCTGATGTTACCTCCTTGGTATACGACTTCACCGTTGCTGCTTCATGCCAGACCGGGGCGGCGTACAGTGTAATTGAGTCAATTACGTGTGCCAGCAGCTGTCTTTGAGTTTGCCGCGGTCCGCCTATGTTGGGCATCAGTCCCGCTAACGCATTCGCCACCTGCGATGCTTTCTTACCGACTCTTTTAAGGTGTTCATCGAACCTTAGTCGGGCGTCGATTTGTACTCCTAGGTATCGTATGGAGGGCGCCGAGATAATATTGCTGCTTCCAACCCTTAAGGTTATTGTCTCCTTTTTCTTCCGGCTTGTTACCAGGACCGCCTCCATCTTGTNCCAGGACCGCCTCCGTCTTGTGGTCAGCCAGTTGGAGACCAGCTGCCGTGATCCAGCTTCTGATGCTGCGGATTGCGTCGTTTGCGTCTTCGGTAATCTCCTCCAATGTTTTACCGGTCACTACTATCGCAATATCATCCGAAAATCCAATAATCTTAATATTGGGAGGTACCGGAATCCTCAATACCCCGTCATACATGATGTTCCACAGTGTTGGGCCCATGACTGACCCCTGTGGAACGCCTGCAGTAACATCGTGTTTCACAATACCGTCGTCCGTGCGATATTGTAGTGTCCTATTGCTTAAGTAGCTTGCCACTATTTCCCGAATATAACTTGGCACCCTTAGTCCTTCTAAGGCACTGATGATTTGGGGCCAGCGTGCAGAGTTAAAAGCATTTTTAACGTCCAGGGTGACAATAGCGCAGTACTTCTTAGCTCCTCGCTTCCATCTCTTGCCGCTAATTGCCTCGCGTGCTGTGTTAACCGCTAGCATGATCGCGTCTGTAGTGGATTTGGCTTTGCGAATGCCGAATTGACGTTCTGATAACCCTAAGGGCCCCTCGGTGAAATCTTGAAGTCGTCCGACTATGATTTTTTCAACAATCGTCCCTGGGGTGTCTAACAAGCAAATAGGCCTGTAGGACGACGGATCATCCGGTGGTTGGTCGCCTTTTGGCAGCAGGACTAGCTGTTGCAGTTTCCAGCGTTGAGGAAAGATGCCCTCCTGAAGGCACGCTTCAAAAACCCTTAGAAATACCCTTGGGTTACTTTTTATTGCCAGCTTGATAGCCTGATTTGGGACGCCATCTGGGCCGGGTGCAGCTGCGTCCCTGGTCTTTGCACAGGCTCTTCTGAGTTCCTCTTCAGTTAGAGGTGGGATATTATCTGGTGATGGGGCTTTCCAGTAAACCTGACATTGATGGTCCTTGGGAAAGAGGACTTCAATTATGCTGCTCAAGAATTCCCCTTCGCCTGGCGGCGCTGTTACTTTGCCCTTTAGTCGCGCCATGATCACTTGGTAAGGACAGCCCCATAAGTCCCTGTTTACTTCCTCACAAAGTTCTAGATTACAGCGTTTTTTGAGATTTTTGAGAATTTGAGAAGAGATTACGGCTCTTTGAGCGAGTGTGCGTGCTCAATGGCATTTCTTGCGCAATTAAGCAATTTCACTTGTCCACCAGTATGTTTCCTTATGCCCTTTTTTCGTTTGTTCGGATCGTGTCATGGATGCATTACACGCCTCTGTAACGAGGTCCATAAGAGAGTCGGCCATGGAGTTGGGTGTACCCGCATTGAGCACTTCCTCCTTCCATCATGACCTCAAAAGCTTCCCGATCTAGTGATTTGGCGTTCCATTTACGCATATTATACGTCTTCGGCCTACTCGCAGTCGCTATTTCGTACAATATAGCCCGGTGGTCACTGTGCGTATATTGATCGCTTACTTTCCACTTCTGCAGGTATGTGCTTAGATCGTCGCTTGCAAAGGTCAGATCAATTATTGAGGTTTGTTCGCCTCTAACGAACGTTGGTTCAGAGCCCTTGTTCATTAGACAGACCTCAAGTCTTGTCAGACTTTCAAGAAGTATTTTTCCTCTGTTGTTAGTTGAGGTCCTCCCCCAGATGATGGACCACGCATTGAAGTCTCCGGCAATAATTAGGGGCCTTTATTGGCAGCTTCATTCACTACTCTGGTAAGTAGCATTGCGAACTGGGCTTCTGTAAGACTTGGAGTATATTCCCCTCACTTTTACCCAGGTATATAGCTCTCTTAGGTCGTATGGTCGTTCCTGTACATGGGTATTCGCACTAACCCAGATTGCTGCCCTGCTGCTGCAATCGGTGAACCATTGTTGTGTGGCGTCCCTATCTTTGTACTGCTCCGAGATGATAGCAACATCTATGGAAGATTCGCGGACGGTCTGTTCCAGGAGATCCTGTGCAACTTCGCAATG
Organism: Pteromalus puparum; assembly: GCA_012977825.3. Lineage (NCBI taxonomy): Eukaryota > Metazoa > Arthropoda > Insecta > Hymenoptera > Pteromalidae > Pteromalus > Pteromalus puparum. The sequence continues at coordinate 30,467,695 of CM053171.1, forward strand.
GTTTAGGTTGAGCTGCAGAAGTCTCATCCTCTAAACTTTTTAATGTACTCCTGGGTAAACGGGCATGCATAGCTGTATGATGCATGCTTCGTCTGGGATTTTCCGGCCTCTTGGCACAGCAGGCAGCATGGATCCTTATTGCACAACATGGCTTCATGCTCTGAGCCACCACAGCGACTGCAGGCTTTTGACCTGTCCGTCCCTCCGCACTTGGCTGCAGTGTGACTTATTTGCCAACATCTATAACAGCGCCTTATTTCTATTTTTCTCCGGACTCGGCGGTTCACCCATCCAATACGGACTCTGCCTTCCCTTATCAGATTTGCCGCCGAATTAAGTGGAGCACTTACGACTGCTATCTGCGTTCCTTCATAGGCTGGTCGTAGGGATCTTACTAATATCGATCCAGATGGCCCATCCTTGATGTGTTCGGATAGGATCTCTCGAACTTCTTCCTCTGTAGTGACTCCGTCGATGTCTCTGATCTCCAGAGTGATTTGCTGGGACTNATTTGCTGAGACCTTGTCATAGCCGATGCCTTCTCTTTTACTTTTCCCTCCACTTTGAGGGCCAGTTCTTGCGCTTTCGTGCTTTTGCTATCCAGCTCCAGAATCAGCGCACCCCCCGCATTTCTTCTTATTTTTGTGACCTCTTTTTTGAGGTCAACTAGCTCCGAGTCACTTTTGATATCCGCGTAGGACACACCGTCTTTGGCCCTTATCACAATGGAGTTTGGTCTGGCCCTACTTGGGGGCTTCCTCTCCCAGGGGATCTTTTCTCTCCCTTTCATCTTCCTTGTGACCTTGCGCCACTCTCCTTCTTTCGACCCTCTCTTGTCGGTATTTTCCTCCTGTTCTGTTGCCCCTCCAGCGGCTTGCCGACTCTGTGGTTGGGTCTTTTTTACTTTTTGCGGTTGGGGGGTAATCGCAACCTGTTGCGATAATTGCAAATAGCTGTTACCTATAAAGAAAATCGAACTTACAAGATGACTAGTATGTTAAATTTCAAAGAAAAGATTGTAAACAGAACAGACAGTAGTAACAATAATATGAGTTTAAAAGAGAGATGGCACCGAATGTTAGATCATGTAAACTTTAGCAAATACACTGTCTACACAACAGTTGTTAGATGGTATTCCCAATGAACTTGAATCAGAATGTATGAAGTGCAAAACCTGTATCGAAAATAAAATGCACAATCTTCCATTAAATAATAATAGAACGAAGGCAAACGATATATTAGAAATTATACACACGGATGTGTGCGGTAGTTTTAAAACCGCTGGTTTAAATGGAAAAAAAAATATTTTGTTTCTTTTATTGACGATTATAGTAAAATAGCTAGAGTTTACTGTATTAAAACAAAAGACAAAGTTTTTGATTGCATGGTTCAGTACATTAATGAAACTGAAAATCTAACGGGAAAAAGAGTAAAGAAAATTCGATGTGATAATGGAAAAGAATATTTAAATAATCGATTTTATAAATTTGCCAAAGAAACCCTGGTAGAATCGGTAACCCACTTAATGGCCAGTTCTTGGCATAGAATCTAAGAACTAGACAGTTTTATTTGCCATTTCTTAGGCAGAATGTAACGCTTTTTCTCCCACTTAATGGGCAGTTCTTGGATTCAATCTGCGTACCTTGTTTTTATGTACAAACTGCCCATTATAGTTGGTCGAGTTACACAGCTGAGTGACCCGTGGCTTATCGCGGTTCTAGGTTAGAATTGAAAAGACGTGGCTAGCAGTCTTCGATTCGAGTTTTTTGGTAATAGGAAAGTATAGAATAATTATTTGCATCTGAAAAAATTCTGTCTGACGGGGGATTTGAACCCACGCCCTGCACGAGGACAAATAAGTACGGTCGTGCGCCTTAACCGACTGGGCCACGCAGGCGTTCTTCCACACAAGCCCTACGAGCTTCGCCATATGTTTAAATTATTAAAATTATTCAGTTTACGCCTAAATAATAATAATTTTGTATCTTGTATCCAAAAAACTAATTGATTTATTGATACTTTCATGAAATATAATTCTCATCCATAAAAAATACACAAGATATGGCTACATTTGAGGAATTTAAAATGTCAAGTTTTTTCACATTTTACTTAGCCAGTTTCTGCCTTTACCACCATTTTAAATAGGCGCTTTTCAACCAGGGAAAGGCTATTTTAATAAATAATTAAAATAGCCTTTCCCTTAATAAATACAGTGGAAAGATTTAACAGAACTATTATGGATATGGCGCGTTGTTTGTTAGATGAAGCACAAGTAGATAAAAAATATTGGCCCGAAATCATATGCGCAGCAACGTATTTGAAAAATCGTACATTAACCAACACAATCAAAAGAAAGACCCCGTATGAAATATTTAAAAAAAAGGCCAAATGTAGAACAGTTAAAATTGTACGGGAGTAGAGTCTTTGTTAGAAAACCAGAACAATAGAAATCATGGTTAAATGCCAATATTCAAATTTATAGATAAATTTAAAATGAAAGATTTAGGAGAAATCAAAGAAATCAAATCAAAGAAATCAAAGAAATCCAAGAAATCAAATCTTGGAATAAATATTAACTACAATTATCTAGAGAATAAACTATCTTTAAGCCAAACGAAGTACTAAGAGTCATAAGCAGATAAATACAAAATACAAAGTAGTAGATTGTATAGTACTCCTTTGGAGACAAATTTAAAACTTGAAAAGGCTGAAAGTTGCGAATCAAACATTAAATATATAAACTTGATTGGTGCTTTACTATACATAAGTTCAAATACGAGACCAGATATAAGCTTTAGTGTAAATTATCTTAGTAGCTACCAAAATAGCTATACTGAAACACATTAGAAATATGCTCTAAGATGTTAAAGTATTTGTATTTAACGAAAAATCTGATCTTGCATTACAAAAAGAATAAAAATTGTTGTATTATAGAATGTTATGTTGATGCCGACTGGGCTGCAGATATCATGGATCGAAAATCTACGACAGGGTATGTAATACAAATGTTTGGAAATGTAATTGACTGGAAATCGAGGAAACAAAAATGTATCGCTAAAGTGTCAACATACGCAGAGTATGTTGCTCTATCCAAAGTTGTAAGCGAGTTAAAATACATCAGAGAATTGTTAAAAATATTCGATATAAATATTGAAAAACCGATAAAGATTTACAAAGACAATTCAATTCTGGTGCGATAAATATTGCAATAAAAGGTAATATGAAAAACAAAATACAAAGAACATTGAAATACACTATCATACTGTTTATGAAAGCGTACGAGAAAAATCGATCAAAGTTTGCAAGATCAACAAATGACAATGTTGCGGATATTTTCACAAAAGCACTATGTAAAGAAAAGTTTGTAAAATTTAGAGTATTGTTAAATGTAAAATCATAATGTACAGTACAAATGTAAGGAGGCGTGTTAGAATATGAATAGTACATTTGTCTGTACACTATATTATTGAATCTAGAGATAGGATGCGCAGAAGCGCTGTGTGCAACTACTCGCCAGTGAGTCTCGTCTCGTTGCGCACCGTAGGTATAGCATTGCGTGTAGGATAGACACACACATGTGCGACTCCCCACCAGTACTACAATATATATGTGGGTCGTACGACATATGGTTTCTGCGCGAATACGACTCAGTCCTCTCGTTGCTGTACGCTCTTAGAGAGTACACGCATGCTCGGCATGTTCTGTATATATAAGTTACAGTATACTCCTCTTTTATTATAAACAATCCTCCCGTCTACCCACTGGTTCTTAACATGTGTGTTCGTATGTATACGCCGGTTTCTCAGCTTCTACTCAGTGGATTTTAACCCACAAGTCTTATTTTCTTTGTTTTTACTAGTACTTAGTGGGATAAAAGGTCATTTTTAGATTTTGTGCACGCATTTATTTATAGCGATTTTTTAGTTTTGAGATGTCAGATTTTTCTGATAAAGTTATTGGAAAAGTTAATAAAAGTATATTGCTTAATATGTATCTAAAAAAGAAGAAAATTACCTATAATTTTCCGCGGAAAATTTATATTATCTTTCGCCGTTCTATATTCCACTTAAGGGGGCACACCACCTTTAAACTCTGAAAAATAAACTCCTTATAAATAACAACAAAAATAAATTATAATTGTTATATAATTCTTATACTAATATTAGGTTATATTACCTGTATTTTTACCATGGTATATCCATATTAGCACCTATTTACCCATAGTGACTCTCCGTATACTGTCTTGAGCATTTTGGCACTGTCCGTAGGATTCCATGTGACCACATTGTTTGATTGGGCTAAAATTTTAGGAGAATGCTTTGTACACTTGTACTTTTGGTATGAATAAAGGTATTTTAATTTGAATGCTTAGAAAATCTTTTATGAAAAAAAAATGTGGCATAAATAGGTTGAAAAAGGCCAAAAANGTGACTCTCCGTATACTGTTTTGAGCATTTTGGCACTGTCCGTAGGATTCCATATGACCAAATGGTTTGATTGGGCTAAAATTTTAGGAGAATGCTTTGTACACTTGTACTTTTGGTATGAATAAAGGTATTTTAATTTGAATGCTTAGAAAATCTTTTATGAAAAAAAAATGTGGCATAAATAGGTTGAAAAAGGCCAAAAATTAAGTATTTTTATTGTTGAACATTTTCTAAGCATTCAAATTAAAATACCTTTATTCATACCAAAAGTACAAGTGTACAAAGCATTCTCCTAAAATTTTAGCCCAATCAAACCATTTGGTCATATGGAATCCTACGGACAGTGCCAAAATGCTCAAAACAGTATACGGAGAGTCACTATGGGTAAATAGGTGCTAATATGGATTTACCATTGTAAAAATACAGGTAATATAACCTAATATTAATATAAAATTATATAACAATTTATTTTTTTTTTGTTATTTATAAGAAGTTGATTTTTCAGAGTTTAAAGGTGGTGTGTCCCCTTAAATATTGAGTAATTTCATGAGGCAGATCCTGAGAAAAACATCAAAAACTGAAAAAGTCGTTTTTTCTAAGCAACGCAATAACTAGAGTAAAAAGGCAATAATCAATTTAGAATATTGGATTAAGTTAGCATTATACAGCACCTTGATCTATTTCTTTGGGTTGTTGATGATACCAGTTAGTTTCAAAGATATTAAGCTTCAAAATTTTGTTTTCTCACCCTGTATACCCTATATAACTGAAAACGGCATCGCTACGATCTCAGCTTCTATTTAATGGATTTTAATCATACCTAGTCTCATTTTTTGCTGTTTTTGTTTCATTAATTCGTTAAAAATAAGATTTTCAGTTACGCATGTGCGTATATTCATGGCGATTTTTCGATTACTAGTAATTTTAGACGCGCACCGTAAATAAATATATATATATATATATATATATATATATCAGTATGACATAAATTCGTAGGGAGGGACTTTACGACGTGCAACGAGAACCCTATAAGAGAAAGCGACATTTTTTAGAAAAACCGATTTTTACATTTCAGCTCTTTACTTGAGAACCGCTCAACGAAATCGTTTGAAATTTTAACAGCAGATATCTTCGTTTATGATGAATCACCAAATAAAATTTTGAAGCATTTGACTACATTGTTTAGAGATATGAGGAATCAAAAAATTTTCGAAAAAAAATTCAAAGCTTGATATCTTAAGAACCATAGGGGTTTTAAAGCTGCGCAATGAACTTAGCCAAAACATATAAAATATCTACCTTTTCCCAAAATCTTTGTAACGATTCGACTTTCCCCGTGTGTTGAGTAGTCGGCCGGACGCCAGGATTTGGTTAGGGGAAAGGTTAATTGAAGAGACTTGTTTATGCAATTAATAATAATATAGATATATTCTAATAATTATGTTAACAAGTTGATAATTCAAATATGAGTCTCCATCTGTAACAGAAATCGAAATCGCGGTGGTTTAGAATATTTCGCCTTCACAATCGGTTTAGCTTAATCTATAGCGGTTTACGGTACATTAACACGACGTTGCCGGAGTTACGTGGTTTCGGTGCGGTTATCGGTTTTACGGACGCGGTATCGGAGTTTCGGACGGTGAAACGGGTTCGGGTTAACGACGGGTTTTCGGAGGTTAGGTTTCCCTCGAGTCCATGGAGTCGTGAGCGCACGGCTCTACGGAACGAGGTCGCTCGTCTCGTTCTTCTCCTAGTCCTGTGTGCTCACAGTGACCAGGCGAATCTCGAGAGGTCGGCGAGTGGTCGGTTTCGCACGGGCAGGAGTTGGCCGGTGTTTCACCAGGACGTGTGCGCACGACCTGGGGAATCGTCGGCGGGGCTTTAGTTATTTTCTCAGCCCCGTGTGCTCACGGTGGCCGGGAAAACAACCAGTCCCTTGGGACGGGTGTTCAGGGGCAGGTGGCAACGTCGAGTATCGGCTACGTGTGCTCACGTAGACGAGACTCGGTGCTGTTCGGGTACTCCTGGTTGTTTCGTGTGCGCACGACGTCAACTCGGAGTTTCGGGTTCGCCAACAGTGTCGTCACGTGTGCTCACGAGCCGACGTTGTTGGCGTCGGTCTATCTCTAGCTGTTCCTCTCGGTAACGTGTGCGCACGATGCCGCCAGGAGTTCAGCTCGAGTACAACTGCCCGCTGCGCTGCGCGGCCCGCTTTATATAGGTGTGCCCGCGGTGCGCTGCTCGCGCCGCCTGGCGCGTCGCCGCTGAGTTGCGCGCACCGCGGTCGTGCGGACTGGCCTTTCGGTTGGTGCGCGCGCGCGCTCACTTCGCTTCGTGCAGACTCGCCTTTGTTTGCTGCGCGCGCGCGCTTGCTGGCGTCAGTTGACTGACTCAGAGCCATCTTTGTTTACTACTTACGTCTCGTCACATCTTAAGTGCAATATGGTGTTTTTACGCTCGTAATCGAGACTCAAAAAAAACGCATTTTTTTCATTTTTCGATGTATTACAGAAAAAATAAGTATTCAAAACACTTGAAATTTTAATGGAGTATATTTTAATACGTAACCCATCAACATATTTTTTTCGTGAGGTTACGATGTTTAGTTTCAGAGATATGAATTAAAAAAAAAATCACCTTTTTCATTTTATCTGCCGAACGGAGCGGTCAATCCCGAGGACCAAACGGGGAAAATTAGGTAATTTTACTATCTTTCAAATGCATTTTAGCTGAATTGTTTGTAACAATGGAATGATTAAAAAAAAACGAAAATAATGTTTTTCGAAAATCAAAAAATTGCCATAAAAAAAAGTAATTGAAAAAATTAAATGTTTTTCCCGAAATCAGAATCCAAAAATAGATTGTCAAATTTGATTGATATTGACGGAGTAGTTTCAGAAATATCACGGTACACACACACACACACACACACACACACACACACACACACACATCCATATGGACATTTCCTAGAAACACGTAATTCGAACTTCTAACATCTAAAAACATGTTTCTATGAAGTTTTAGCTAAACTGAAAATTTTAATATTACAAAGCTTTCTCTAGGAGGAAGCAAAAGCAAATCAAGTAAACTAACCACAGTACTAATGGAAGTCCCAGCTGACATATACAAATTTGCCAAAGAAAGCAAAAACAAGATTTTTGTTGGGTACCAAAATTGCACAGTATATGACTCGATAAACATTAAACCCTGCCACAACTGCCGAAGATTTGGGCACAACAGTAAAAAATGTCGAAATTAAACTGCATGCCTCAAGTGCGCTATCAAACACAAAACCAGTACCTGTTCAAGTGAAATCGCAAAATGTTTGAATTTTTGTTACTCAAAAAGTGAATTCAAGACAAAATTAGATACTAGACATGAAACTAGTGATCATAACCTCTGCAGCATTTACAAAAAAAAAAAAAAATAAATAAATAAATAAATAAATAAATAATTAAATATGTTCATAGAGTCTACCGATTATCCTATAAGACCTACATTATCAGCCATACTACCAGTTTACCACGCACAGGAACAGGAACAGGAGAACCTGGAACAGGAACCTACCATAGAGGTAACAAACCCATCCACACCAATCGCAACGAAGTTACAACAACCACCGAACTCCGCAAATAAAAAACTAGAAATGGTTGACGCAGCCAAGCAGCAACGAACACATACGTCAAGATGGACAAGCAACAACAGCAGCCACCAATTCCGCCACCAATTCAGCCGAGAAGTACGAGACTAAGAAGCTCGAAAAATTAAACTGAAAAATTAATACCTTTGATTATCTGGATGTAATACAAAAGGATTCAATGCTGAAGGAAAAAAAATACAGTGGTAGTAACGGTCTAAACAAGTAATAAAAATGATATAATTGTGCATATAAACGTAAGGAGCATGAACGCTAATTTTTACAAAGTCAAAATACTATTTGAAAGCCTTATCATCAAACCATCTGTTGTTATTCTTACAGAAACTTTTGATCAGATAAATTACAAAGTTTTTAATTTGAGCGGAAAGGATTACGAATACAAATCCTACTATAACGAAAGTAAACTCAATAGAAATGATGGAGTTATAGTTTTTGTAAATAAAAACTTAATACAAAACACGGAAATTGTTCAACAGGGTAGGATTAAAATTGTAAATACGCGAATAAACTTGAACAATAATAACAATATTGAGATATCGTCTGTACCGATCACATGATATACCTAAGTCTGAGTTTATCCTAGATTTAAACAAATATTTGGAAAAAAAGAAAAACACTAAAAATCATCTTGTCATAGGAGATTTCAATATTGACATATTAGATTGTGACAACGTAAGTCAAGAATTTCTATGCAATTTTTTTGAAAAGGGCTATATATCGGGTTTAATAGATATAACAAGGCCACATAATACTTTCATAAAGACAAGTTACCTGAACACAGTAATTTATAAACCCAAATCATCTATTACTGATCATTTTCCGATCTTTATTGCTGTCAATAAAATGAAAGTTGAAAACGACAAACCAATAGTGTCTCTGAATTATAAAAAATTAGCTAATATAGCGCAATCTAGAAACTGGAATGATATTATATTGATACAGGATCCTAATTTGGCAACTGACAGTTTATTGTCCGAAATCAAACAATGTGTTAAATTATCTAAAATGAACCAAAGGAATTGCAAACGCAAAGGTCGAAAAAGTTGCCAGTCGCAGTGAACAGACTGATCCGTGGATGTTGTCGTCGCCGCCCGCCATGGAGGGCTTGTGGGAGATGCAGTCGTTGAAGAGGTTTGGAGAGCCGTCCGCCATGGAGAGCTTGTGGGTGATGCAGCGGTCGAAGTCGGTTGGAGAGCCGCCCGCCGTGAGCGATCTCTTTGAGACGAGTGAGTTAGCCATCACGTGTGGGCTTGCCATCGAGGTTGCGAGCAGTGTCGCGCTGTTTGGTCTTTTGGCGATCAAGTATCTGTGAAGAAAGGTTAAGCCCGAAGGCAGCTTCGGCAGTACCTGGTCTGATGGCGTAATGAACAGTGGCATTTGTGTTTAACTTACGGAGCTGGTTGTGGCAGAAAAGAGCTGAAGGGTCGGACGGATAGTGCACGTTACTGTCGCTGTGGCTCTCTGCCCCTACCGTGGCACTGCTGCTGCCGTGGATGGAAGATGGAGCTTCTACTTGGTGGATTTTAACCCACCAAGTCTCATTTTCTTTGTTTTTGCTAGAAGATAGTGGGACGAAAGTCCGTTTTTACAATTTATATACGCGTTTTTTTTTTATAGTGATTTTTTAGTTTTAAGATTTCAGTTTTTGCCAACAAAGTTATCGGAAAAGTTAATAAAAGTAAATTGCTTAATATGTACCTGAAAGAGAATAAAATTGCCAATTTTTTTACTGTGAAAAATTTATATTATCGTTCGTCGTTCTTTTATTATACACCATACAGTGCAATTTTTTTAAAACGTTATAACTCAAAAACTAAATAGCGAATCATTCTAAAAAAATATATGATTATTGAAGGTAATTAGAACTATATACCACTTAAATTTTAAGTCATTTCATGGGGCAGATCCTGAGAAAAACATCAAAAACTGAAAAAAATCGTTTTTCTACGTGACGCGATAACTGGAGTAAAAAGGCAATAATCAATTTAAAATTTTGGATTTAGTTAGCATTATATAGCACCTTTATCTCTTTCTTTGGGTTGTTTATGATACCAGTTAGTTTTAAAGATATTAAGCTTCAAAATTTTGTTTTCTTACCCTGTATACTCTATATAACTGAAAACTGTATCGCTTCGATCTCAGTTTCCATTAATGGATTTTAATCTATACTTAGACTCGTTTTTTGCTGTTTTTGTTTTATTAATTCGTTAAAAATAAGATTTTCAGTTACGCATGTGCGTATATTCATGGCGATTTTTCGATCACTGGTGATTTTAGATACGTTCTGCGAACTATATCCTTTTCATTATATCTCGGAAACTAAATTTTGAACTTTTCGTTAAAACATCATGATTATTGGCTAGTTTTTTTCTGTTTTTTGTTTTATTAAATCGTTAAAAACAATATTTTCAGTTACGCATTGATTATGTAATATAATTATTTCGAAATAATTTTATACATCAAACGAAAAAGCATAAAAACTTTATAGAATTATATATGAAATAAAAACAATTTAGATATTAAAGCGATACATAAGGTTGAAGGAAGCTACGTGCCAAAGAATTGGCAGTGGTTTTTAAATAACTCTGCTGAACTCTTGTATATTAATATTATATATTTAGACTTTTCAATGCCGATAAATCTGCCAAACAATTTTTATATAAGTATTTATATTTAGACTTCATAATGGCATTAACTCAGCCAAACAATTTTTGTAATATCAGAATATTCAAACTTTTTAATGGCCATAATTAGTATCAGACTTTATAATGCTGATAACTCGGTCAAACAATTTGTATAATATCAGAATATTCCAACTTTTTAATAGCGATAATTTAGCCAAACAATTTTAGGAATATCGCAATATTTAAACTTTATAAAATTGCGATAACTCAGCCAAACGATCACTAGTATGTATAAAATCAATTTTATTCTATTTATTTTTTGAAAATTTCATTAGTTCAAAATAATTTTCGAATATACTATGTTTTTTGTATATATTTCCGTATCAATATTTAGTTTCCTCCGTTTTTATTTAATGCCTAATAAATCGTCGTTGTGTTTATAAATAGACACTTTAATTAGAAAAAATTTTAAGTTATTTCTCGATATCGTTCTTGTTAAAGCAACATATAATTGACCATAACTTAATACTGGACTTCGTAAAAGTCTTTGTCGAAAGATTGACTTTGAGATTTGTTTATAGTCATAGCGAAACCTATGCTAATCGGAAATTGTCTCCTTATGATACCAAACGTTATTTCATCTAATGATGGACTCAGATCGATTCGTGGTAATAAGATGATTTCATCAGATTTTACCAGTTATGATTTGCCAAACTAGTAAATATTTTTTAAGATCTTTAATTATTATTTTTGTTTCATTACAATAACCGCCATTAATATCTAAATTTCTCAAATAACTAACTATTGCACCTTTTTTTGAAATTAATTTATGGGGTGTAATCCATTTGGTGTCAACGAATTTGAAATTTAGTTGGAATTGAGTTTATAAGATTGTCATCATCTTCACTTTCAATTTTATCAACACTATGAAAGACAATTTTTTTCCATCAATTTTTTGAAGTGAACTTCTCTAGGCTCGCCAGGTACACATTTTTCCCGGGGATTGAATCGAGAAAAAACCGAACGACCGAACGAAAAAGCGACCGTAACGAAATCGAGGCAGATCTCTCTCTCTCCCCCCTCCACTGCGCTCTCCTCGCAACGCGAGGCATCACATTTCTCTCTCTCTCTCCCCCTCCACTACGCATTCTGCGTACGCCGCTCATCACATCTCTCTCTCTCTCTCTCTCTCTCTCTCTCTCCCACTCTCTCTCTCTCTCTCTCTTTCGCTTCGACTATACGCACTCTTCGCCGCGCATGGCATAAGTACTGCGTTTTAGAAGACGGTCAAATATGTATCATGTCGGCATACACTGAAGTAGGATGACGGGAGCTTAGTACAAATGACCACGGAATGCCACTGATTTCAGCTGGAGATTTTAATGTCAACTTTGCTAACGAAAGTGCACAACATTAATTACATTCCTCAAAGATGAATTTCAATTAAAAATGAATAATGATGTGCAACAATCTACTACTAAGTATGGCACCGCATTAGATGCAGTATTATCAAGATTTTCATATAAGATAGATTTAAAAACATTTATATCATATTTTAATTACCACAAATCAATTGTTTCTTTTATTGAGTCAAAAAATGAAGATGCCTGTGATTCTACTGTAGATAAATGTAGTTGTAAATGAAGTTTGTATACAATAAATTTCTGTACAAATAACGATAAACATATTTTCATTATTTCACTTATTTTTAAAAAATAAACAAATTGCACAACACCTATTTCAGTATTCACTTTTATCGGCTGTCCCCGAGACAGCCACATTTTTTTCAACTATAGCTTCATTATTTTTTAATATATCAGAATTCAAAGATGATAAAATTACTTTATTTTTAATTGATAAATTATTTGGATCAATTTTATGACCAAACATTTCTATGATTATATCAGTATTACAGATCAATTCTTGTGGGATCCTTCTTACATTGTTTTGTAGTTCAAATGCTGTTGCATTTTTATTTTATTTTATATCAAGCCAATTTTTTAATTTGTAATCGTTATTTTGTAATCTTAAATTCTCATTCAATGATAATGTCATGAAAGATAACCATAATTCACTTCTTTTTACTCATGATTCCATTATTATTGTTCAATTACCATAACGTATTATAGGAAGTATTTGTCTAAAGTCACCAGATATAACAATAATTTTTCCACCAAAAGGGTTATTGTTACCACATAAATCTCGTAAAAAAGTATCTATTGCTTCAAAAGCAAGTTTAGATGCCATTGACATTTCATCCCAAATTATAATTTTAACATTTTTTAAAAATATTCCATATGATGAATTGGGAGAAATATTACTCAACAAATTTGCAGCAATACAAGTCCATGCTATTGTTAAAAAACTTATATTTAATGATATTAAATATTTAATAATAACATTGTGTAAATAACTTTTGCCACTACTACCAAGACCATGAACAAAATATACTTTATTACCAACATTCTCAACTGTGCTTTTTATAATTAAATCAAATATTTGTTTTTGATCAACAGTCAAGGTATTTATCAAAGATTTCATGTTACATTGTTAACATTAGATTTAATAAACTCATCAATATCAACATGATTATATGGTATATTATCATATTCTTCTTTCATCAAATTTTTATAATAATCTATAATGATGAAATCATTTAATTTTATTCCATGTATTAACAAAACATTTTCAATATTTTTTAATGCTCTATTTGAAGCTTCAATTTTTTCAAGTTTTCAATTCATAAAATGAGTTTTATATTTATTCTATTCTGACGAATTGTGCGGATTTTGAAAGACTAATATGTATGCAAATAATTCACACGTAGATTTCGGAAATTCGATTTCGGAAATTCACTAACGCAACTTTTTCTAAACATTTATCCCATTCTGCATCATCATCTCTTGTTACACATGCTTCTTCGTATGAATCATAAACAATTTCATTCACAGTACGCATATCTCTATATGATTTTGCACCAAGCATATGTAATAATAATAAAAGACGTAAAAACATGTGTAACATCCAACGATGCTACCGCACTTATTTAAAAATCTACACCTTTTAGCCTGCACTTTCGTGCAATAGCTGGGTGCTTTGAGTGTTTGCAAAAATTAAAAGAAAATGAAAGGAAATGAAAACTTTTAGAAAATGACCCGGGGTTAGTCGGATCTAAGTTCTAAAAGGAAAAGATATGGGATAAAAAGACCCGGTGTTAATCGGTTCAATTTATCCTAGCGATAGATGTAGGCAGTAATAGGAAAGATAGAATAGCCAAATAAGATCCACTTACTTTTTCCTGCTGTTGGCCGGCTGCTGTTGAACTCACACAGAGTTTACAATCAAGGAATCGGGAGTCACGCCAAAAACAAACTTTTTATCACGATAAAAAAAGGTAATTTATTTTTTTAAACTTTAAATCTAACTATTCGCGTACAAACTTAAATGCGTATCAAGCGCGTAAAAAATCACGTACAAACAAAATCGCGTACAAACAAAAAATCGCGTACAAAGCGCGTAAATNGCGTACCAAGCGCGTAAAAATCTACCGAGCTTACTGAGAGTCGGGACCGGAGTGAAGATCGAGAGTGAGCCTTTGCAGCACGTAGGGCCCAGAGTCATCCCTCCTTGATGTTGTTGGGTGTCTCGTTCCGTCTAGATGCCGAAAATTAGCCAGTGAGAAAAGCCGTTATATCTGAGCTTTCCCTCACTTACGCCGAATTTTCGCATCTCTCCTCCTACGCAGCATTGGTCAGGCCCTTCGGTCCGCCTACGTCCTCTCTTCTATGATCGTGGTTCTCGAAGTTAACGCTTCGACGCGCACGCCAAATTTGCATAGAATTTCCCAAGCATTTAGATTATTTTTTAATCAAGGTTTACTAAAGTGGAAAGGAGAAATAATTAATATTATATTTTTAATGCTTGTGAAATTCCCTACAAATTGATACTAAATAGCATATACTTATATTATATTATATAAGTATATGCTATTATATAAATATTTTCCTCCTCAATTTTCCCCCTCAATTTTCCCTCTTAATGCATATCGTCTCAAATGTAGATTTTAGAATTCTTAATTATAGATTCTGTAGTCCCTCTATATTATAAAAAAGCTTCGCCGCTGCCGATTCAGAAATTGTGCTCCTTAATTAGTGCCCCTCAATTACTGCCCCTTAATTCTTGCTTCTTAATTACCACCCAATACTGCCATTCAGCTATTACCTCTAAACCACTGTTAATATTTATTCTGTAATAAGTTCTAATATCACACAAACGGTTAATTCAAACTTTAAATTTCGGAAATTTTTGCTGGTGCCGGCCGCTTGTTAACTGGGACCGACGTGCATGCGCTCTATATCAAAACGCGGCCACTCGCGTCTAGCGCATGCTTATCGGCTCTGGATATCCCCAATGGGGAACTTGCATAAACCAATTTATTAGGTCCGTCATGTAGAATATCGAAAAATAATTGACACGTATTTTTTCTTTTTTCAATTAAACGATTCTTAACAAAGATGTAGAGAGTTGAAATGTATGACGTCACTGATTCGGACTGTGTATAGTGTATCTATATCGTCCGATTCAGTGACGTCACGCGATATTTCAACATCCCTGCTAAAAATAGTCTATGAAAATCCATAAGATTCTCTATCGAATTGAATGGTAAGTCTTAATCGCCTTATTCGCATTAAAACTCAATTAAATTCCATTAAATTAATTAAAGTCTATTAAATTCTATACAAAAATCTATCGATTTCAATTGCTGTTTTTTTATCTATCCATTTTAATTGTAATTTTCCTCATTGACTCTGAATGATTGAATGCAATTTAATTGAGTTTTATTAGGAAAAACGCGATTAAGGCTTGCCATTCAATTTTATCGACTTTTATCGATTTCAATGGAATTGTTTTAGCAGGGATGCTGTACCTTTATCAATAATCGTTTGATTGAAAAAAGAAAAAATACGTGTCGATTATTTTTCGATATTCTACGTGACGGACCTAATAGATTTTTTCATGCAAGTTCCCCATTAACCTGTGACCAGCACTGGCGGGAGTTTCCCGGATTAAAAATTTCAATTAACAGTATGTGTACTTTCACATAGGGTAATCGGTTTGTTATTACACAATAATGATAATACATTTATATTTAAAGATTTCATACAAATGCATAAAACAGAATATAATAATCCCTTTAAATTTTAAAGATAGAAATCACATTCATATTTATACAGCACAACATTGGTAGAAATGTAAGCCAACCATTTACCATTCGAAAGCCAATTGGACAATGTTGGTCAATGATTTACACGCTTGGATACAAAATCGTCACGCAATGAATGGAAGCCTTGGCTTATGGATAGCTTATCCAGGTCTTTAAGAAGAGGAGACTCTGTTATTTACTAGCATTCCAGCTTTTAATACATAGATGTAAGTGGTGCTTGAAGATTATGAGCCTGTCACCTGGGACTCCGGTAGACGATATCCAGGTGTCTGGCAGAGAACAAATTTAAAAGATTTTAAAGATTTTTTTAAGCGCATTTACTGAAGCCATATAAATAATTTATTGTTTTTCCGATCACATAACCTCCCAAATGATTGAAAATGCGTTTAAAAGCAATAAAAAAACCGCTGCCAATTCATTGGCACGTAGCTTCCTCCAACGAAATTTATTATTCCAATAAATAAAATATTGTTTTAAAATACAGTATAATGTGAATGGTATTTTAATATTATCAGTATGACATAAATTCGTAGGTAGGGACTTTACGCCATGCAACGACAACCCTATAAGAGGAAGCCAATTTTTTAGAAAAATCGGTTTTTATATTTCAGCTCTTTACTTAAGAACCGCTCAACGTAATCGTTTGAAATTTTAACAACAGATATCTTCGTTTATAAAATTCAAACCTTGATATCTTATGAACCATAGGGGTTTCAAAGCTGCGCAATAAACTTAGCCAAAACATATAAAATATCTAACTTTTCCCAAAATCTCAAGTGCAATAAGGCCTTTTTACGCCCGTAATCGAGACTCAAAGCAAAACTCATTTTTTTCAGTTTTCGATTTATTACTGAAAAAATAAGTAGTCAAATCACTTGAAATTTTAATCGAATATAGTTTGACACGTAACTCATCAACATATATTTTTTTGTGAGGTTATGATGTTCAGTTTCAGAGATATGAATTTAAAAAAAAAAATCACCTTTTTTATTCTATCTGCCGAACGGAGCGGTCAATCCCGAGAACCAAACGGGGAAAAGTAGGTAATTTTATTATCTTTTAAATGCATTTTAGCTGAATTGTTTGTAACAATAGAACGATTAAAAAAAAAAAACGAAAATAATGTTTGTCGAAAATCAAAAAATGGCCATAAAAAAAGTAATTGAAAAAATTAAAAAATAAATGTTTTTCCCGAATTCAGAATCCAAAAATAGATATGCATGTCAAATTTGATTGATATTGCCGGAGTAGTTTCAGAAATATCACGGTACACACACACACACACACACACACACACACACACACATACACACACATACACACACATACACACACATATCCATACGGACATTTCCTAAAAACACGTTATTCGAACTTCTAACATCTAAAAACATGTTTCTAAGAAGTTTTAGCGAAACTGAAAATGTTACTATCACAAAGCTTCCTCTAGGAGGAAGCAAAACGAAAAACGACGTCCCAGAATAGTCACGAGCACATAAAATTTAAGTAAAATAAAGCTGCAGATGAGAATAAGTATATAAAGATACAGTTCACAATTTAAGCAAAAATAAGAATAGTTTTTAAAAAATGTTCAAGCTTCAAGGATGGCGTCTAGGTGTGCAGGATAGCCGATGGCGGAGTCTGGATGGTGCGCTCCGTAGTTTTTCGGGTCTAGGTGCAAAAAATGTTCGAGGATGGAATCTAGGGGTACAGGATAGCTGATGACGGGGTCTGGATGGTGCGCTTCGTATAGATTTTCGGGTCTAGGTGTAAAAAATGTTCAAGCTTCAAGGATGGCGCCTAGGTGTGCAGGATAGCCGATGGCGGAGTCTGGATGGTGCGCTCCGTAGTTTTTCGGGTCTAGGTGCAAAACATGTTCGAGGATGGCGTCTAGGTGTATAGGATAGTCGATGACGGAGTCTGGATGGTGCGCTCCGTAGTTTTTCGGGTCTAGGTGCAAAAAATGTTCGAGGATGGAATCTAGAGGTACAGGATAGCTGATGACGGGGTCTGGATGGTGCGCTTCGTATAGTTTTTCTGGTCTAGGTGCAAAAAATGTTCGAGGATGGAATCTAGGGGTACAGGATAGCTGATGACGGGGTGTGGATGGTGCGCTTCGTATAGTTTTTCTGGTCTATATGTACAAATTATTTCAGGATGGCATCTAGGTGAACAGTGTCGAAGTATGCAGGGTCGCCGATGACGAGGCCTAAGTGGTGCGGTATATAGTTTTTGGAGGCTAGGTGTACAGGATAGCCAATGTAGAGGCCTAGGTGGTGCGTTTCGTAAGTTTTGCCGTCGAAGTGTAAATAATATTCAAGGACGGCGTCCATGTGGCCAAAATAACGAGATAAAGGTGGTGCTCTTTTTACTGATTAACTGTAAAACTATTTATGGCGACGCAAAATGTACCGTTAATTTTCTAGTTCTCTTAAAAAAATATTAATATCTTCAAAATAAATCCTTTCCTAAAAGGTAAAAGTCGGAAAGTATACATTTTTTTCATGTATTGAATTTTATTTATTTATAATAATAACTAACGGAAATAATTTTTGTAATAGCGACAAATGATAGTAAAAAAATAGTGAAATGAACAAATGGTAAATTGTCAATTATTTATTTTAAATGCATTATTATTACATAATTTTTCAATGCAATTAGTAATTTTTTAATTTTTGTCTTTATTGCTGATTTAATGGTAATATTTTCAATTACTATGAACATACTTGACGGATTTGCCAGTTTACAGTACCTGGTGTATGTTTTCATGGTATAATTAGTTAAAAAGTAATAAAATAGTAAAAAAAAATGTTTTGAGTTGTGCAGTGAACCCTTTTGGTTTACTCACTGTAAAACTACAGCGACTAGTCCGTCAAGTGTGTTCATAGTATTTAAAAACATCACCATTAAATTAACAATAAAGACAAAAATTAAAAAGTTACTAATTGCATTGAAAAATGATTTAATAATAATGCATTTAAAATAAATAATTGACAATTTACCATTTGTTGATTTCACTATTTTTTTACTATCATTTGTCGCTATTACAAAAATTATTTCCATAGTTCATTAAAAATACAAAAAGTTCAATACATTAAAAACATTTATACTTTCTGACTTTTAACTTTTCGGAAAGGTTTTATTTTGAAGATAAAGATTACATATTTTGAAATTGGCTTTTTGATATAGAAGAAAACAAAAATGCAACAGCATTTGAACTACAAAATAATGTAAGAAGGATCTCACAAGAATTGATCTGTAATAATGATATAATCACAGAAATTTTTGGTCATAAAATTGATCCAAATGATTTATTAATAAAAAATAAAGTAATTTTATCATCTTTGAATTTTGATCCGTTTTTCACGAGATTCCAGTGTCCTGCGTAATGAGCTAATAGATCAGGTGTGAGATCGAATGCAAAAAGAGAATAGCCGTCGGCGTATTCTTTGCGGTCGATATCGTTGCCTTCGTTCATGTAATGTATGCCAGTGCCTGAGAATAACGCGTGATAGGATTCGACGTACATGGGTGCGGTGTTGTCAAATTTTGGCTGCAGTGGCTTGCTCGGTATTTGAGTGCCGTCGACATAAAGGGATAGAAAATTGATGGAAAAGTTTTGAAAATTGAATGGATTTTTTGTCTTGTCTCCGTTAAAAGCTGTGTTGTCGACAAAGCCAAGAATGATTCTCTTGGGTAATTGGCCAAGTATGACATTTTCTAAAGAATCCCCGATTATGCCGCTGTGCATGGTGAAGGTTTTTACTTCTACACGCGTGATGAAGTATTTGGCTGTGGCCGATGACAATGTCTTGGCGTGTGCTATGAGAACGGCTGGTGAAACTTTTACACGGTGTACGAGAAGTGTTGCTTTGGCTATATGCACAGAATATTCTGTGGTTGATACGTTCATGAGACAGAATGTGTCTTTCGACCGTACGAGTCTTAGGCGAACTTCGACACCGTTTATAAGAAATCTATCTTGATTCATTATATCGCAGTGAAGATGCCCGAGAAGATCATATTGTTTACCGCCTGCTAGACATGCCTGTCTTTCCACGAGGCCTGTATTTTTCTTATTATCACCGCCGGGCTGTTCGTCCATAGAGCCCGCCACATCGGCCGCCCATAGCGCGGTGGTAGGATGAGAATTTTTGGCAGCGGGGCCGTAATTAAGAAGAGTTTCCAAGTATGCTCTATAGGGATATGCGTTATTGGGCGGTGAGACAAGTTTTTGATTTAAATAAACATCAACCTGGTTGAATATCGAGTGCAAAAAGTTGTTTACTGGAGCCACAAATTTGTCGGTCGCCTCTGTCAGCGGTGTTATTTGCACCTTGACTTTTATCATAGTATGTGCGAGATCTAAATAATCCTCGTTTTCAGAATTTATGCAAAACTCTATGGGACTCTCGTCGCTCAACGACGACACGGGTTTGTAAGATACCCATCTGCTTGATTCTATGGCCGTTTGTGTAGGAGGTAGGGAAAACAAGTCGAGCTCTGTTTTGAGGCACGCTTCCGAGTGGCTGTGCAAAAACGACATTTTAACGTTAGAATGTTAGCCGAAAATCTCTCGTGTTTTTTTACTTTTTCTTGCCTTCTTCTTAGACTTTCTTTTCTTTGACAGTGTTTTCTTCAAGCGTTTAACTGGCTTTGCACGACGTCTACGTAGACTCTTCTTCTTTGTCTTACGTTTCTTAGATTTTGTACCGCCAGTAGATGAACGGCGTTTTTTTCTCCGTGACACGGTGTGTCGAGGTGTAACATCCAACGATGCTACCGCACTTATTTAAAAATCTACACCTTTTAGCCTGCACTTTCGTGCAATAGCTGGGTGCTTTGAGTGTTTGCAAAAATAAAAGAAAAATGAAAGGAAATGAAAACTTTTAGAAAATGACCCGGGGTTAGTCGGATCTAAGTTCTAAAAGGAAAAGATATGGGATAAAAAGACCCGGTGTTAATCGGTTCAATTTATCCTAGCGATAGATTTAGGCAGTTCTAGGAAAGATAGAATAGCCAAATAAGATTCACTTACTTTTTCCTGCTGTTGGCTGGCTGCTGTTGAACTCACACAGAGTTTACAATTGAGGAATCGGGAGTCACGTCAAAAACAAAACTTT